>CM035816.1:26054032-26771532 GCA_020458035.1 Magallana ariakensis | reverse complement strand
ATAAGTTTCAGCTTTCCTTGCTGATTAGTTTCTTAGAAGAAGATTTTAAAAGATTTACTCTATATATTCCTATGTTAAAATTTGACCCCCCATTGTGGCCCCACCCTACTCCCGGGGGTCATGATTTTCACAAATTTGATTCTTCACTAGCTGAGGATGCTTCCACATAAGTTTCAGCTTTCCTGGCTGATTAGTTTCTGAGAAGAAGATTTTTAAAGATTTACTCTATATATTCCTATGTAAAAATTCAACCCCCCATTGTGGCCCATCCTACCCCCGGGGGTCATGATTTTCACAACTTTGATTCTACACTAGCTGAGGATGATTCCACATAAGTTTCAGCTTTCCTGGCTAATTAGTTTTTGAGAAGAAGATTTTTAAAGATTTACTCTATATATTCCTTTGTAAAAATTTGACCCCCCATTGTGGCCCCACCCTACCCCCGGGGGTCATGATTTTCACAATTTTGAATCTACACTAGCTGAGGATGCTTCCACATAAGTTTCAGCTTTCCTGGTCAAATGGTTCTTGAGAAGAAGATTTTTGAAAATTTCTCAAAATTTTCCAATAATTGCCAATTATCTCCCCTTTAAAGAGAGCGTGGTCCTTAATTTTCACAACTTTGAATCCCCTTTGCCTAAGGGTGCTTTGTGCCAAGTTTGGTTGAAATCGGCCCAGTGGTTCTGGAGAAGATGTTGAAAATGTGAAAAGTTTACGGACAGACAGACGGACAGACGGACAGACAGACAGACGGACGACAGACAAAATGTGATCAGAAAAGCTCACTTGAGCTTTCAGCTCAGGTGAGCTAAAAACTGATATCAGTTTAAAGAGCACATAAAAACAGAAATCTTAAAGGACAAAAATTTAGAAATAATGACTCAATTGTGCAGAACTTATACCTAGCAGCTGCAGCCTGGCTAGATAGAATGTTCTATCGTTAAAATGACAGATGTCCTACGGACTCGGTTTAACGATAGAATTCGTCCCATATACTTGCTTCGTAGCAAATAAAAAAAAAAAAAAAATCGCGCTGTATCTCGCCTAAATTTATCATATGATTGGTCTCAAATACCTACAATGTTGCTCTTTTATAATCCTATTTTATCACACTAACTGTTTTTGCAACAAAATCACTGCCGCTTTTAACACCACGTTTGAAAATTCGCTGTTTACAGTCGCGGATCGCCATGTTAATGATAAAATCTGTGACATCCCGAGTGCGATTTCCAACAAAATGGCAGGCAAATTTAAACGTGTACATATTAACAAAATACCTTGGTACGACCCATTAAATGGATATTTTGTGGACTAAACTGTATATGCATGTTCAAAAAGGTTAGAATTGTATAAAAATATGTTTTTCCCATGCAGATTATTTTTTAACAGACTTAAAATCGATGCGAAGCAGATCCGCTTCGCGGCTGCAACATTGCAAGTATATGGGACAAATTCTTACTGTGGCCTGAGTGTAGCCTGGTTACAGTAAGATTAATCTTTCTACAGCCTGACAAGAACTATACCAACTGCCCAACTCTGCCCAATCAGTTACTATATATTTTCACCCCACCCCATCATTTTAACATTTTGTGTACTAACAGTTGGTTAAAACTGACAAAGGTATATCTTTCTTGGCTGAAGTCACGGAGATTACACCAGACCCTAAAGATACTGGCAAGGAATAAACTATGAGTATGAGCTATATATTAACATGATTAACGTTAGTCTAAATATTTTCCATTAAAAAATAAAACAGCTGACAAACAGCAGGTTTCTGACTACAAAACGGTTAACAGCTCTTAATTTTCAAGTCTTTTCAACAAATGGAACTCAAAGAAATACACAACTAACCTCCGTAGTGTGAATCCATGCATTTTGAACGCCGACGTCAACTGGCTCTTCAACTTCGCAGCCATTTTTAATTTCCCGCCAATATTCTAAACATTGAACATGAAATCGATACTATAAACTATGATATACCATAATGAATAATAATGCAGTGTCATTCATCGTGAGTTATAAGACAGTAGTCAGAAAAACATAAATTCTTGTCATTTTTTTTGGTGCAATTACCTTATAATTATTTTTGTTCACCGGCGTTTTAATTTATATCGGGTTCGTAATCTATTTATATTTTTTACAATAAACTGAAAACATGGCGCAGAACGTTGAGGACGCGCAAGCACGTGTGCGAGATGCCTTTAACAAGATGATGGAAGGTTTAGACAAAGACATCATTCGTCAGAGACAGGTAATATAGTGTACTGACTGTATTACCATAGTGTATGCATTACTCCCTTTAATGTTGCTTGCATAAATAGAGTTTCTTTATGGAAGTTCGAATTATCTCTATATGTTTTAATAAAACTGAAAAGCTCATTACATCAGGGACGTATATACTAACGTATATACGTCCCTGATTACATTTGATGTTATTATTCTCCAAATCATCATTTCCTCTGTGAATAGGTTTTTGCTTTGTACTGATAAGGTCAGTAAATGTTATACACAAGTTGCAATACATATCAATCACGTAGTCAAGCTGTAATCCGAGATTCCTCTGACTCTAGCCGCCGCTTTTATATTGTGACGTGCCCGCACGTCACAATATAAAAGCGGGGGTTAGAGTCAGAGGAATCTCGGATTATCAAGCTGATGCAACTCTATGTTTGGGTAGCAAGGGACAGTTTCGTATAAAGTACCCGAGGCGTGTTCAACAGAGCGAGCGCTCACCAAAATTCCCTATTTCAGCAACACAAAATTTAGCGAGCGCTAGGGAGCGCTCTCTCTGCTTAACACGCCTCCGGTCAATATTTTTGTAAAATTGGGAGTTGCTGTACTTGCAGAGTTTCCGAAAACCAGAAAATTCTATCGGTCATTCGGACTGATGACTTAGCATGTTCTGCCAGTCCGGAGCAAATTTTATCAGTCCGAATAAAACAGATATTAGAATAGTGCTACAGTAGTTGTTCAGTGTTATGTAACTACTAAACAAAATATTAAAAGCTTTCAATTATTACTAAAAAAAAACTCCAGATTATATAATCTAGAATTAATTTCTGTTCTGTTTCTAAATTAATAACACCAAAATATGCAGTCTTTAATTTATTTTTGTTTTGTTTCTATTGATGACTTTTTTACAATTTATTTTATTCTCTCCTCGTTTTTATTCTGCTCCATGTCAGATATACAAATGAGTAGTGTATGTGCCACTAACTCAAAATTGTTAGCTGCTGTACCGGACTAGATAATTTTCATTAAATCTAAACAAACACATGATCTTTCATGATCACATACAATCGAAAATTAATGGAATCAAAAGTGAGAGTTGATTGATGAAACGGCCATGATTGACCCTTCTCTATTATACAGAACAAGTCATGCCAATAACCTCGCTACATTTCAACAATTTTCTGCTGTTCTGGTTTAAACTATCTTCATACGTACTTTTCTTTATTCTCAATCCTCGCATAGCTTTTAGCCTCGTACAAACAGAAAAGTGATGAACCGCGATCACGACATGAATATATATCATTGTAAGATAAGCGCTTAGAAGAAACTTAAATTAAACACTCCCTAAAGCGTTTAAGAGATTACTACTAAAAGACAAAAAAGGTGCGTAGAAACAGAAAATTTCTGGATTGTGAAAGTGGAAACTTACCGGTGACACGGACTGGTAATATATGAAATGTTATCGGACATTTCGATTGTCTATCGGTTTTGCCGGTAGGACCGATAGTTTTCGGAAACTCTGTACTTGAAGGCTTATGAGTGTTGCTAAAATTCATGAAATGGTTTTTAATGGTAATCGTTAGTTATAAGGGTGAATCGGTTACTGAATTTTGTAAACGTTTAAGGACGGCGGACCCAATTCAGTTCTATAATAGTGATTTTTATGAAATTTTTATATGAGTTTGAGTTACTAAAGATATATCAAAATCAATCAAAAAATAACATGAAAATTGAATTAGATTTTTAGTAGGGAACATTACAAAAATTGTGTGTATTACTTTTCTTTTACCATTGAACATAATGGGGAAAAGAGTTCTTGTAAGAGAAAAAATAATTTAAAAAAATTCTGCAATAGATTTTCTTTCCAAATTGAAATATGATACTTAAATGATGATTTTGAATGACCATGTCATCGAATTTGTTTTTACGGGGGCACATGTCAAAGTACGATGTGACGTTAATTTTCTTCAATTTTTCATGAAAAGTACTGCGCAAACTCCAAGAAAAAGGTTTTGTACATCATTTCGAAGTGGATTTATGAAAGCAAAGAACTATAAGATTTTGCTATACATTTATTTGAAATAAAATACTTCAAAACTTAAGCACAGGGACATGTTTAATAAAAAGCAAGATCGACTACATGCGATATTAAAGTGTGTATTGATGACGTTGAACAGCTATATATTGCGTCATAAGCAATTTTTCATCGAGTTTTAGTGATTGTGATGTAATATTAAGAATTCGATGTTTGTAACTATCACTCCTTTTAGGTGCGCGATATATCTGCGCAAAGCTAATTAGATCTGTCGTCCTTAAACAGCAGTAAACGAAACGGTACCGTTTAAATGGGGAAATAATTTGTGTTGAATTTTTATGGCTACTTACTCATGAAACCCAAATTCAATAAACCATTCTTTCACTATATATGTAAGTATGAAATGTTATTACTGATTAATGACGAAAGAATATGAAGCGCATTTAACTCATTTTTACACCGTCACCCAATGTATTGCATTAATGATTTGTTTGGCTATGTAGAAAAAGCATGGTAAAATTAAATTTGCAAAGATGGATGTTTTGATCCCGAATTAAGTACATGTACTGGTATAGTATAAGTAGTATAGTGACAGTATTTAAACTCTTTTTAAAGACAGGTGAAAACGTAATATATTTATTTATTTTAGAACATATACTTTGAAAAATAAAATCATAAAACATCACTAGAATTCGCTACTCGGAAACCAGAATATATTAAAAATGTCTGACCGTATTGGGTTTTAAATATTTTGTTTCGTATCATGTTTCCGGTTTGGATTGAAACAGAATACAATTGAATGACTGATGTGTTTTCTTTAAAATAAAACAACTTGTTTGTATTCAACTTTATTTCTGGTAGACATTAATAATGACCTTCGTGTAAACGTTCACTAAATTTGTAAACGTTTAGAGCATTCAATCGAAAAGACCCCATTTACATGTGTAATCGTTTCGCCCTTAATTAGTTAGAGAGATGTATCTTGTTGAAATTGATGTGCAATATGTAGGCCCCTTATGTTAAGTACATGAGAATCAGAAGTAAAATGCAAAACTTGAGGCTATGACTGTTGTGTTGACTTTACACAGTGAAATTGCAAGTTACAGACAGGAGGTAAAATAACACGAAAAGTAGATGGATGGGACATTGTAAACTATACACCAGTAAGTTTCTGACATGTGATGGTGCAACATGCACACAGTATGGAAGGTCAACCCTTTGCAGGGAATTAGCTGGGGGAGGTCTGAAAAGCTGAAAAATCATGAAAAATGTTCGAAATAGGAAATGGTCACAATCTCAGAAAAACCACTATTTAGAAAATTTTACACATTTTGACTAGTAATTTTCCTCAGAAATTGGTGATTGGCCTTATAAGGAGTGAATTAAACGTATTTGTGCTGAATGGGAACTGAGGAAATTCTAGTTACAGAGTTCCGAAGACACTCATCCCCTGGCTACAGTGAATTGTATAAAAAAAAACTGTCCCCTGCCACCTTAGCTGTAGAAATAAGAATTGAATATGATATGCAATTGCTGAATTTATATAATCATTGAACAGACAATCGTATCCCCTTTGAAAATGAAAGTATAATCCGTGTATTCATAATTGATCTATTTGATATTGCTGATCAGAGACACCGAAAAAAATATGAATTTACAGTATATGATAATGTAATATATAATTTCAGGCAGATATGCACACTTGTGCTGCCAAGTGTTACGGTGACAGAAAAAGTCCAATAGAAAGTGTAGAGAGATGTGCCAATAACTGCAATGTTAAGCTACAGGAGGCATCAGTTTTTGTTCAGAGAGAAGTTGAAGGTTTCCAGGTAAGTGATCTTGATGTGCTAATCTCGCAACCTTGCACAAAAATCAGATTGTTTTAAAATCTTGAGAGAAAAATGACCAAGAGATATTTCATAACAATGCCACCATTCATGTTTTTAAAATCCATATTCATGAGTGTGACCATCTTCTCAACTCAAGGGTTGCTGCTCTGCTGAGCTTTACATAATTTTTTTAGTAAATTTATTTAGATCATGCTCCATTAGAAATCCTTGATTTGGGAAGGTGGAGCATCACAATTTATGACAAATACAGTCAAACTTTGTTATCTTAAACTAAATGGGACTGTTTAAAAACTTCAAGATATCCGAGTATTTGAGATATCGAGGGTAAAATACTTTAAAAATAAGTGGTTGAGACTTCCAAATCACTACGACATATCGATTGTATTCGAGATATCAGTGTTCGAGATATTGACGTTCAACTGTACATGATGATCCCATTAAGAGGGCTGGATGGTTGTGGCCGTTTTTAAGGCTATATTTACCTTTTTTAGACAAAGAGCTTTGAATAAAGATATAGGAAAAAATTTTCTCAATAATAGTTTATGACCAAAAATATCAAATTTAAAAGTTTAAGATGGATCTGATTGGTTATTTGTTGACCACCCAGCCTCCTTAATTAAAACTGATTATTCTTAATGGACAATATTTTGCATTTCTTAAAGTGTGAATCTGTGCTAGTAGAATATAGTTGTTGAATGAATTGTCTCATTGGTATGGTAAATATTCTCAGAACTGTAACATCACTACACTTCACTGTTAAATCTTAGATGCAGGTCTGTAGCTCCCGGTCTGAAAAAAAATTTGGATAGACGACCTGGGATATACAGTTCCTTACCTTACAATCTTGAAAAACTATAGATGTTAATCTTTTGGATTTTACTTAAAATATTTACATTTTCAACTGTCTTTGTCTGTGATAACATTACGAATCAATTTTGAACCCTAAAACCCAATAACTTCATAAAGCATAAGTGACACAAAATTGGCGTGTCTTAAAGCATAACCGAAAAATGGTATTTGCTGTGCCACGTAGTAATACATAGCATGTGCTACATAAAAAAAATAGTGGTTTTAAAATAATGTTGTTTTAGAGTGTACAAATTGGAAATAATATAAATATTAGTAATAAGGAATCATTCTTTAAATATTATGAGGTGATAATTACAGTCGGAGCATTGTTAAAATCTATCATAAAGCCCTTCGGGCTTTATTAGATTTGACCACGCCCCAACCGAAATTATCACCTCATAATACTCAAAGAATGATTCCTTATTCCTTAAATAAAGGCACCATGTTAAAGTTTTCTTTTTGCTTCTATCAGAATCGTATCTCACGGTGTGCAATGGACTGCCAGGATGCAGCGCGGGACAAGATAACCGAGAACACCAAGGAGAGCGACATAGCGAGGTTCAAGGAAGACATGGAGAAATGTGTCGTCAATTGTGTGGACACTCATATAGCACAGCTTCCCTCACTAGAAAAGAGGTTACGGCTCGGACTAACAAAGGGGAAATACGACTGAATTTAAAGCTGCTTCTTACTAGGGTCTTAATTAGACCATTTTCTCTCTCTTTTTTTTTTTTAATCAGTTTTAACATTGAAGACATTTTTGTTTAAAGATGTGTATGTATATATGAGACTTTAAGTTGTGTGAATTATATAATAAGAATGTATTATTAATGTAATCTAGTTCCATGTGGAACTTAGTTTGTGAGTGAGTGCAGAGCATTAAAACCATTTTACCTGGTACAAAACCACTACAACTGTACAACTCATGAACAAAAGCTTAAAGTTGTTTGCATTATATACAGGTAGGAGTTTAATGTTAGAATATAATTATACATGTGCTATTGTAGTTGGTGTACATAAAATCAGGAATTAAAGAAAAGGGTATTTATGTATGTCCATGATTTAATATTGAAAAGCCCTGATATTTCAACAGTTAATTTTATGTGATGATTTCGTAAAAAAGATATGGAATTTATTATTACAATCATATTCAAACAAGAATTTTGTAAGTTCTTTTCTTTCATTTTGTAGCTTGCATTTTAGTGTGTTGTAAATATTTGACAAAAGATAAAGGTTCTTTTTAAACAAAGAGGGTCCATACACATGTAGCTATGAAAAGCCGCAAAAGGATTATTTATTAAAATTGTGGAAAAAGACCCTGGGTCATGGATTTTGAAGCCTTTCAAAGTTCGAACTCTATTTAACATTGAGCATATACCTGGGAAAAAATCTTCAGGCCACTAACAGATAATCTGATGAAGTTTTTATTTTAAAAAATGGGTTTCAACTGAAATAGTTCTGATTCTAGGGCAAGGTCCTATATATCATTGAGTAAAGATTGCACTGGTCTATTGAGTCATTGCCTGGATTGACTTTGAGATGTTTAATTGGAACCTACATGTATGCATCAGTCCAAACTTTGTGTTTGAAATTTATGTGCATTTGTTTCCAATATAAATGTTTACCTTAATATATGAGGTGGACATTTATTAAACAGGCGCCCTTGTTCAAATCGTCAGTGCATTGAATGTAATAATTTTTTCTTTCCTCTCGATAGGACTAACATTCAAGTGTAACAAGTCAATTAATTTGTCCAATTAAACATTCATCTTCGCTAGCCAAGGGTTTCTGATCCGAACCGCGGCTTCGTTTGTGAGAAGTGGTGCGGATCAGAAACCCTTGGCTAGCGAAGATGTTAAACATTTGACTCCTGTAGACTTGAATACATGTCAGAAATAGTGAACAGTTCAACTGTTAGGTTTCTTCATCAGATCCGAAACATTAAGAATGGACTGAAAATAGAAACGGTGTCTTGATCTGATGTTTTAGTCAAGCACAGCGTCTTTTATTTGCAAATGCTGGGAGTTATTTAAGGAATAAAGAATCATTCTTTGAGTACTATGAGGTGATAATTTCGGTCGGGGCGTGGTCAAATCCAATAAAGCCCGAAGGGCTTTATGATAGATTTTACCACGCTCCGACCGAAATTATCACCTCATAATATTCAAAGAATGATTCCTTATTACTTATATTTATATTATTTCCGATTTGTACACTTTAAAACAACATTATTTTAAAACCACTATTTTTTATGTAGCACATGCTATGTATTATTACGCGGCGCAGCCAATACCGTTTTTCGGTTATGCTATAAGAGACGCCCATTTTGTGTCACTCATGTTTTATGAAGTTATTGGGTTTTAGGGTTCAAAATTGATTCGTAATGTTATCACAGACAAAGACAGTTGAAAATGTAAATATAACAGTATAGTGCAAGTAATTGTGAATTTGGTAGGTAAAGTCGCTGAAAACGTAAAAATGGGGTGAATAAACGCAAAGACGTTTTCTTAAAAAAAAAAAAAAAAAGAGGCAAATGCTAACGCCTTCACGAAGCTAAGTTAAAGACTTTTCTGTTGACTAGATAAAGTCACGTACCTTCGATTACAATTCTAAAAACAAGAGGCCCAGGGGCCACATCGCTTACCTGAGGAACAATAGCCTTAACTCTGATTAGATTAGCATTACAGTATCAAAATCAAAATATCTTGACAACTAAGTACAGTAGATATTGCTCAAAAAATTTAAAATATCTGCCGATTTTTATCCACATATTTTTATGGTAAATACCAAGCCCCTTTTGTTGTTGTACCTGTACGATTTTTCTCTATTCCTATATAACCCCCCCCCCCTTTGTGGCCCAATTTCCTCTAGGGAATCATGGTTTCATCAAACTTTAATCTGCACAACCCGTGCTTTCACACAAGTTACCGCTTTTTGGACTAAAAACTTTCCGAGAATACTTTTAAAGATTTTCTTTATATATTCCTATTTCATCCCCCATTGTTGCCCCGCCCTACCCCCGGGGACCATGATTTAAACAAACTTAAATGTACACTATCTGAGGATGCCTCCAGACAAGTTTGAGCTTTTCTGGCCAAATAGTTTTTAAGAAGATTTTTAAAGATTTTCTCTATATATTCCTATGTAAAAATTCATCCCCCCATTGTGGCCCCACCCTACCCCTGGGGACCATGATTTAAACAAACTTGAATCTACACTATCTGAGGATGCTTTCACTCCAATTTGAGCTTTTTTGGACTAATAGTTTTTGAGAAGAAGATTTTTAAAGATTTTCTCTATATATTCCTATGTAAACATTCATCCCCACCCTACCCCCGGGGGCCATGATTTAAACAAACTTGAATCTACACTATCTGAGGATGCTTTCACTTCAATTTGAGCTTTTCTGGCCAATAGTTTTTGAGAAGAAGATTTTTTAAGATTTTCTCTATATATTCCTATGTAAAAATTCAACCCCCATTGTGGCCCCACCCTACCCCTGGGGACCATGATTTAAACAAACTTGAATCTACACTACCTAAGGATGCTTCCATACAAGTTTCAGCTTTTCTGGCCTTATAGTTTTTGAGAAGAAGATTTTTGAAAAATACCTACAAATTTTCAATAATTCTAAATTATCCCCCCTTTAAAGAGAGTGTGACCCTTCATTTGGACAAACTTGAATCCCCTTCACCCAATGATGCTTTGTGCCAAGTTTGGTTGAAATCTGCCCAGTGGTTCTGGAGAAGAAGATGAAAATGTGAAAAGTTTACAACGACGACAGACAACGGACAAAGTTTGATCAGAAAAGCTCACTTGAGCTTTCAGCTCAGGTGAGCTAACAACAATATTTGAATGACGTGGAAATCGGACTAAAAACTCTTCTAAACTATAATGCTTTCTTTCGCTTGGGAGGTGATTCTGCATCTTTTTAAAAATAATTAATTAATTGTAACTGTAGTCTTGATCTCGATTACACCCATACTGGTGGTTGGTACTACAAGTAGCTACTCTTGGAGCAAGAGTCCACCGACCTACGAGGGCGATCCCAAAATAACGTAGACAGTAGACAGAACACATAACTTAAAATTTGTTCACTGCAATTTCATTAGACTTCTGTTTTCTTTAATGACCCTTTGGCAAACAATACTGAAAAATTCAAATCTGTACTGTATTTATTTCTTGGGGGAAATGAATAATTAGCAACAACAGGTTTTGTCAGGCGGCGCAATGTGCGACGTTGAAAACTTCCAGTCATTACGTTGTTGCTAAACGCTCCTTATTGTTAGCAATAACATTTACGTTTTATTTCCAGAAATGTCTTGTATAAAATGTCTTCTTGGAAGACGTACCCTAAGTGCATATTAAAAATCCATTTCTAATTTTGTTTTTTTTAAATATTTCCCAAGTACAAACAATCTGCCAACTCCAAACTTGCCTTGTATTACTTGTTGTCTAATGTCCGGCCTACCGAAATGTGTCGTTCAGCATTTTGACGTCCATTTCTATCGGTCGGGGTTTCTTTTTCCACTTATTGTCAACATACTCGTCCGAATAGTTTCAATGTTGTTAGATTATCAATTCATAAAATGCATTTCTTTGCGAATTTGTTCGTTTTTGAACTTCAACAGGCGCTAAGAATTTGTATCAATGTCTTTACAAAATTTTATCAGTTACCGGTGCGCCGCCTTAAACGTTGACGTCGTCATTTTATTACGAGATAACACTTCATACTTATCAAAAACGCGCTATATAAAATCTTTAAAAGTTTTGTTATAGCCAAAACATTTTCTGAGTAAATAATACATCTATTTAAAAATACAGACGTGTTTTTATTTTATTTTTTTTTTCGTTTGAAAAGTACCTTTTCTCTCAATTTTTATTTCATTATGTTGATTTTAACTTTTTGTTTTGACAGTAATTGCGCCGCATGTCGACTTTATTATATAATATGCTTTCATTTAACTATAATTTAATCTCAAACAATATTTGTTTTCAAACATAATTTTAATGCAAATTAGTTGAACTCTTCGTGACACAAGTTTCATCTCCCCGTGTCTTCGATTAACTGAATAACGCCATTTGTCTATGCTATTTTGGGACAACCCTCGTAAATAGACACTTGAGGAGTACTATGAAACCCACACACCCTCTTGGTATATTTACATCTACCGAGTATGATTCCCTCTATTTCTTACGGAAACTTTAGTTAATTCATAGCTCTATAGAGATATCGACACACCCCGTTTATCGATTGGTCAAAACCTACAGCGACTGAAACTGACAGGACTGAAATCTACACGCCCTGTTTATCGATTGGTCGAAACCTACAGCGACTTAAGAAACATCACGGACTGCACGAAATTATCATGATGATGTTTGACTAAAATTCTCATAGGTTTCTTTTATCTTACGTACTGATGTACATTAACAGTAATTTAGTTAATTTAACTTACTTTTTACAATTAATTTATTAATTTGTTAAACGAAAGATGTAAATATAAACATTAAAATGCTTTCTTTGATAATTCATGCGGGTTAGGAAGATGGCGATCATTGCAGAAAAAATTAACATAACCCGCTAACGCGGGTTATGTATTTTTTCTGCAATGTCGCCATCTTCATATCCCACATGAATCGCCAAAGAAAGCATTTTATTGTTTAAATGTTTATATCTTCCGAGTATGACTCCCTCTATTTCTTACAGAAACTTAAGTTAATTCATAATTCTATAGAAACTGACAGGACTGATATCAACACGCCCCTTTTTTGTCGATCGGTCGAAATCTACAGCCACGGAGACGATTTGGCTGTTTCTTTTATCTAACGTACTGATGTACATTAACAGTAAATTAATCAATAATGTTCGCTACCTTCATATCCCTATAAATCATTAAAGAAAGCATTTTATTGTTTATTTTTAAAGGGACATGATAACGACCACCCCCCCCAAAAAAAATATATATGTATATACATGTATATACTTTTTCGTTTTAAATGCTTGCAATACTTTATGTCAAATCAAAGTAAATGTATTTTTATTAACATATGAGGGTCAATAAGTCAATAAAATACGAATACTTTTGTCATAGCTATTTAAATTATTACTATTTGGTAGATATAATATAGCAGTATAGTTTCAAACAATTTGAAATTTAAAAAAGTTCATATATTCCTGTATTTCTAAGAATTATTTAGAATCTAATCCTGCAAAAATAAGGGTCACAGCGCACAGTCAAAATGTGTGTTATGTCAACAATAAACCCAGTGGACACGCAGCGTTGATTGTATATAGTATAGTATGGATAACCAGCCTAGCTCTGATCTTTTTGGAGAATGATTTCTTGAAAACCTATTCATCACATGTTTTTTCTTCAATATTTCGATTGATTAAACGATTCCAAATTTTTTTTTTTTAATCAAAATGTGAAGGCTTGGGATTTGCCTAAAATAATTATCCGCACAGAAAAAAAATAAGTGGGCGTTGTCGTAGGAATTTACATCGGACTCGAAGTCTACCCGGTATATCGCTAACAACAACAAACTGAACAGTGCATTTCATTTCTGCTGTAAATGTCACACCCCAACACAGGCATGTGCAGAAACTTGGTAACATTTTTTTAACAAACAGGCAATATAAAGACATTCACATCATTTATGGACTACATGTATACTGATTTGTGCATTTGTTCTCGCTAAACCATTTCAGCTTCTTCTGTTTACCGTACAAGTCTAGACCACGTGTATGTTCACATGTGCCTGCATGTCTTATTTCTGAGGGGAAAAATATGACAACAATTTTTTTTTAACAAATTTAAATTTCAGGTCAAATTCATATTTTCATTTTATGTCTGCATTAACCTGATTAATTACGCATTAACAGAATTAAAGCTAAAATTATTATAAACAGCTGATCGAGGTTCAAAAAGCCAGAATTTGTTTTGAAGTAAAATTAGTTCAAGATATCAACAATGGATGTGACAGTTGTAGATTTAACAAATTCATATTTCAGAAAATAATTTGCCTTCAATATCTTCTCTGAAATAGTTTAGATATCGCAGAATTAATTTTAAGTGTGCAGTATAAAATAACCTCCTTAGTACATGGTTTAGGTAATTTTTCTGCAATGCATACCCCTCATGTACACACACAAAGCACTAATTTATTTTATTTTCTTATCTTAGATCCCAGTGACTGCAACAGTCAGAAAGTTGATGGTGCCCATGCACGATTGGAAAACGCTTTTAACAAAATGATGGACAAAATCGACAAAGATGTTATCAGGCAAAACTATGTAAGCTAAGAGAAGAGATATTTCAAAGCTGCATTACAGAAAGCCAGTGAAAATCTGAATTGCATTCAATTAAACTAACTTTTTCCATCATTTAAATTATAAATTTTACTTTGATTTTTTAATAATTATACTAGTAAGAAATTAATAAAATGTTATCAATAATAGTATAACCATAATTTCAGTGTTTTAATTACCGGTAATCAATAAATGATCATAAGAAATGAGCGTTGCTTTTGCTTTCAATGGTGGTCTATTGTTAAATAATTTTCTTTCATATTCCATTGGATCGGCGCAGTTCAAATGCAGCTGCCTGCCTTTTTGTTAAATGCAACTATCTATTTTTCCAGGAAGACATGTTTCTGTGTTCTGCTAACTGTTACAAAGACAGAATTAGTCCAATAGAAGATCTCCACAGCTGTACTGAAAGGTGCAACATAAAGCTAGAGGAAAACAAAGACTTCTTTCAAAGGGAACTGGATAGTGTCGAAGTAAGGAACATGTAGAAGCAAAGGGTGCCATTATATAAATAGTGCCTGTTTGGGAGGGTACCAGTTGAAATTGACACCCCGAGAAAACCATTGTCAACCGACGCGAAGCGGAGGTTGACAATGGTTTTCGAGGGGTGTCAATTTCAACTGGTACCCTCCCAAACAGGCACTATTTATTTTATTATACTGAATGTCTTAATTTTTATAGCAAATTTTACTGCTTTTATATAGAAAAGACGTGAATTCTACGGCGAACCGTACGCGCATAATTAACGCGCATGTAACAATTCGTTCTATCGGCCCGTTGCTAAGCGTGCGAGGGAGAGAGAACGGATTGTCAACTGCGTCTAAACCAATCAAATTGCAGTATTTAACATGAAAGTATAATAATATCAAAAAGAAATTTGTTATAACACAAGTTCATTTTCTACTTCCAACAGGGCATATGTAACTGTAGTTTGAATGTACATGTATTTGTTTTTCATGTCTTCCAACTTGCCATGATTTATCACTCATCTTATCATTGAAATTTTGATACTATAAAAGCCTCAAATATTGGGTGGTTTTTTTTTTTTTTACTAAAGCTATTTCTTTGATAATGAACAAACTGTATATCATTACAATTTCCCCCCAAAAATCATTACAAGACTATATCTTAAGTATGGCTTTTTTTTAAACTTCTCTATAAGAGCACTTTAAATCACAAATCAACAAAATTTTAACCCCCCCCCCTTTTCTACCATACTTAAGTACATCAATGATAAATTTATGTTCTTTTAACAGCGTAGCATAGATCGTTGTGAGAGGGACTGTACAGAACTTATGCAGAACCTAAGTAATGCAGACAGCAATACAAAGAGCTTCAAAGACCTGGAGAATTGTCTCAGTAAATGTGTGGACACTCACATAGATCAGTTCCCTTCACTAATAAAGAGACTAAAACAGGGGCTTTGAATGGGGGAAAAAAATGAAGGAAAATCAAAGTGTGTAGACATTTTTTCATATCAATAAATTTTATACAGTCATTAAAAATGCTGGATTATGTGTTTTAAATAATTAAATACATCATTTCCAACTTTTCACTCAATGTGCCAAAATGGAGAACTTGATCATGTTAATCTAAGGAAATGCAATTCCTCCATCCAAGACCAGGGCGACAGTGTTTAAAACCTGCACTCTTGTTAATCGTCTCAGAGGCCATTGTCTTGTCAAAGTGTATTACTATAACCTTGTCAAGAAATGTGTTATCAGAACTTTCTGAGTGTTAAAGCTTAACCAGACATTTGTATCTTCTTACTTATATTACCAGTACTGGCAGTACATGTATCAATTTTTAAATGGGATAAACCTTTAGTTGGGAGCATTTACCAGAAAGATTAAGTCTTTAAGAAAGCTTCTCCTATAAGTTGTTTCTTCTGCTGTAAAATTATGGTATTCTAAAATGATTTAAATGTACAAGCAGGTAATTGAAAACAGTATGATGTATTACGTATGTAATCTGAATTTTTTTTTAATGCATGTAATGGTAGGTGCATTTATATACTTTGTAATTGCCTGGTGTCATATTTTTTAAAATCAATACTTCTCTTAATAATATTGATTAAAGAGCCTGAATAGTATATTCTTTTAAAAAAAAAATATTTATTTTAACTTGTCAAGTTACATGAGATTTCTTGTGTTTTAATATTTCCGTTGTGGTGAATCGGAAGCCTTGATCACACTTATCACAGAAGTAATGTTTCCTGAGTGGGTTCATCTGAGCCTGTTTGACCTCTTCCATCTCCTGAGCCTCCTCCTGCTGAGTGGGCTCGAAATTTTTGCTCTGACACTCGCTCTCGTGCTCGAGTCGTTCTTGGATGGACACGATGAGATTGGCCTCACACCGCGGACACACCCAGTGTTTCTGCATGCTGCTGGTGTACTCCCCCCAGATGCTGGCTTCAGAATCGTCCAGTAAACTGCACACAACCGAAGAAGGAAAAAGGAAGTCACTGGTCATTTTGTTTGTACATTTACAAAAATATGATTGTAAATTACTGTGTACTAAATAAATTTAAAAGCAAAGTAAACTTCAAATAATAACAAGTGTTCCAAGCTCTACGGGTCCACATGTATACAATTTATCAGGTCCATTTATACCTATCAGGTACATGTATTGCACTGTGATTCAGTTTGTCAGCAATCAACATTTCAATGTATTAGATTAATCGGGTTTGTTCTTATAATCTTATTTCACTATGACATACATGTACCATCATTCTCATCCCATTTAAAAAGAGTTCATGCATGTACTTTTAAAAAAGTTTAAAGTCAAATTCGAAACTGAATACCTGCTATATGCACAGGCACCTGGCGTTATATATTTTTCTCATAATAAAAATAAATACCCTATATCTAATAATACACAAGGTACCCATCCCCGCCATCTTGGATTTATTTCAAACTGTCACATCAGCTGGAAGTTTTGCTTGAAACTCATCGGTAAAATTATTTTGCGATCCTCTCCGTCTCCCGATCGGTCATTCAACATCTAAGCTTACAGTCACATTCAATCAAAACGGTGCATTACACCTGTCATTAATAAAAATCACCCCTCGATCTGCATCTACTGCCTTGGATTTGTGATAAATGTCTAAAGGGTGGACGGAAGTTGTCACTAATATGTAAATGAGATTTCCCTGCACCGTGTGTTTGTTTCATTATTTCAAAATATATGCATTTATAAACATGTTTATATAAACTTTGGGTAACAAAAGCTATAATTGACTGTTTATAGTATCCCTTTTCTTAGTTTTAACTTGTATGTTGATCGAATTCAAAATTGACGCCTTTTGAATATTGGTATCAGTGCTATATTTGAAAGGGATTACCCAAAGTATGACGCAATTTATGTCAACTTCCGTCCACCCTTTAGCCTTTTGTCGCATATCTAAGGCAGTAGATGCAGATTGAGGGGTGATTTTTATTAATGACAAGTGTAATGCACCGTTTTGGTTGAATTGGTTGTAAGCTTAGATGTTGAATGACCGATCGGGAGACGGAGAGGATCGCAAAATAATTTTACCGATGAGTTTCAAGCAAAACTTCCAGCTGATGTGACAGTTTGAAATAAATCCAAGATGGCGGGGATGGGTACCTTGTGTATTATTAGATATAGGGTATTTATTTTTATTATGAGAAAAATATATAACGTCAGGTGCCTGTGGCTATATGTTCTATTACAAATATGATTGGGCATAAATAACATGGGGTTTTGATTGAGACCATGGACTAGCTATAACCTATGAAAAGTGTAGATTCGGCTTTAACTGCAAGTGGCTTAACTGTAACTGATAATGCATGGATGGTTAATACTGACTGTGAGTTTAAACAAAATACAGAACACTGTACCAATTATAGGTGAGATAGTGGTTAATCTGAATCCCGCCTTTCACTGGGTGAACCTTTCCTTCGGAGCCGGACTTCAGTACATCATTCAGGATTTTATTCTTTCCTCCAACTTCTACAAATCAAAATAATTCTGCGTCTTTAATTTGATACTGTAAAGTTACCTAAAGACACAGAAACATTAATAATTTGAATTCAATTTACAGAAACTTTTACAGTAATCATAGATATGAAATTCAATTCAAGTTGTAACATTGAGAACCCCCCAAAAAATTTAAATCTGTTTCAAAAATCGTGACGGTATTTACTTCTGAATCACAATTTGTAGTTATTTGGACAGAATACTGAAAACTAAAATATAAGATTGGTATACACAATACTACATGATATACATGTATAAATGTATATACCTCTCTGGTAGATTATAGTTCTATGAGTACTAACTTGGTATATGTACTTGTTTGCCTTATCAATTACTGAGATTCAACAGTGAATGCAAAATGACATATAGAGCTTTCCCATAATGATTTAATGATGGTGATTTAATGATGGTGATTTACCCCGGTCTGGTCCTCTGTAGAGATGATTCTGCTCAGCAGCCATTACGCGGCGTATTGCGTAGCAAACTTCACAGGATAAGTATTCGGAGAGCTTTTTAGCCAGAATTTTCTCCAGCTGCCGAGCTCTGGGATTGACCCTCTTGTCCTCATCCAGACTCTTTAGAGTATCTGCATGAAAAGATGTTGAACATTTAAACATGTAAAATGAAATGAATTGAAGCTTAAAAAAATTACGGTGCTTCATTGAAAATATCTATGTTCAAAAAAATTTAATAATATTAAATCGTTAAACCAGTTTATATGAAATTGTGTTTATAAGTGGGATGCCAGAAAATGAAGCTATTGACACTTTACTAAGCACATGTACAAGTACCTGGTATATGAATTCAAGAAATACAGAGCCCAGGTTTATGATGATTTGATGAGTGTAGACAGAAATATTTCTAACAAACAACTCATCCTTCTAAATAGATAATCCATGCGAGTACTTCAGTATTAATCTCAATATCTCAATATGAAATGATTAATATGTTTTCATTGTATGATTGTCTTCAAGTTGATAACTATACTCTGATTCTGAAGCAGTACCTTTCAGTCTCAGTTTCAATAAGTTCTGCCATGTTGCCCTGAGATGAATTAAACTGGATAAAGTTTTGGATGCTGTCTCTTCATCCACAAATCGGATCTCCAGCCATCCATCACAAACAAGTCTGTATACCGGTAATAAAAGACCACTATGTTTGATAAACTGTGTCAATTGTATATACACATTAATTGTTAATGTTTTTAAACCATCCAGCAAAATTAAGCCATTACTATGTACATAATTATATTATATTGCATTCCATTTGTCCAAGGCATATTTTCTGTAATTTTGGTATGTAAATTCAAGAAATATGAATTTTTCAAGCCCCCCCCCAACCTGATTCATGCATGGATTAAGACACACATGTTGAGACTTTGGCGCCTCATTGTTGGATCACCTCATGCAGGCGGCATCCGTGTCAATGTTGTTGGAGAACATAGTGACGGTCTGTAGAGCGGGGACTCTCATTGTGTTGATGAGGTAGGGCTTGTTGGTTTCCAGGAGGGACCTGTCTCCAGACAAATACATGTACAACATATATTAAATTCTAATGTACAAGTACATGTAGATTATCAAACAATATTCTCTCTCTCTCTTTCAAAAATATTTGCAAAATTTTGGTAAAACTACCGTTCTTTAGTACCGTAGGCCAAAAAATTCAAAATACTGGGACAGTAACCATTATAACATGCGACAGACATGTATATACATGTATTTTTACAAATTTTCTTGAAAGGGATGCAAAGGGGAATAACTCAATTCAAATTTTTTGGTCCTAAAAGTACTTAACTGGACTACACTGAACATATCATCAACAGATGACAGTATCGAGTTGAATGGTTTGTGATTAAATCTAGTGAGAATTAGTCCTTTAGCTTGTAGGACTATATACAAGCTTCATATTCCAGTTAAGTTTATATCCCTAGATGCAATTACTATGGAAGTTTGAGTTCAAGACTACTGACTTAAGGTCAAATGTGTCAGTCACTTCTCAACTTCTTAACTACCAATTCCTGTCCAGTATTTCTGATAGGTAAAAAAATATATCCACAGTTCAACATTAAGAATGCTCGATGGTTATGACCATTTTTTAGATTGCATTGATCTCCGTTAGAAGAAGAGCTCTATATAAAAAGTATAAGAAACTAGACACGATCTCGTTGCGAGCAACGAGGAGGTCTTCCGTCCGATTTTAAGAATGTGATATGACATCATCGACTTTGATTTTCGACAAGAAAACATGATCTGTAAAAAGGAGTGGAGTTCTACTGCTTTTCTGCATCGCTTTTTATAAGTTCTCTTACGTTGCTTTTTTAAATACTAGCATTTCTTCCAATTGAGATAGACACGATCAAACTTTTTACTTCTGGTCCCTAAAACCCCTAATTAGGTAACGCATAAGTAAATCATTATATTGTTAGGATATATAAACGTATTATACCTAATTTTGCTTTTAGAACCCTTATAAAATATCCCTCAGTAAACAGCTACAGATAAAAGAATTTAGAGCCCTCTGGTCCCCTAATTTGAGGGGCCAGCCATTTTTTCTTGATATCAAATGAAAGGTCATTTAACTCTAAACACATTTTGTTCAGCAAGCGATTAGAAATTCGTTACCGTTTTTAAGATATACGGCAAAGAACGTATTGGGGGCCGATCCCTTATCTCCTTATAGGGGCGGTTTAACGAAATTTTGAAGGTCGCATTTTGTTAAGTACATCATTTTGAGCAACTTTCCTTCTATAATGCATTTTAAGATATTTTTCCTTTCTGAGATATGGATGATCAAAATTTTGGACTTTTGGCCCCTAAAAACCATTAATTACGTAACACATGATAAAATCATTACATTGCTTGGATAAATACCTGTGAGATAAACATATTTGCTTCTATAACCATTCACAAAATATCTCTCAGTAAAGGGCTACAGATAAAAGACTTTAGAGACCTTCGATCCCCTAATTTAAGGGGCCAGCCCCTTTTTCTTGATATCAATTAAAAGGTCTTTTAATTTTAAACACATTTTGTTCAACAAGTGTTTAGAAATTCGTTACCGTTATTGAGATATATGGGAAAAAACATTTTAGGGGCCGACCCCTCATCTCCTTATAGGGGCCGTTTAACGAAATTTTGTAGGTTGCATTTTGTTAAGTACATCATTTTGAGCAACTTTCCTTCTATAATGCATTTCAAAATATTTTTCCTTTCTGAGATATGCGTTATCAAAATTTTGGACTTTTGGCCCCTAAAAACCCCTAATTACGAAACACATGATAAAATCATTACATTGCTTGGATAAATACCTGAGAGATAAACATATTTGCTTCTATAACCTATTAAAAAATATCCCTCAGTTAAGGGCTATAAATAAAATACTTTAGAGCACTCTAGGCCCCTAATTTGAGGGGCCAGCCCCTTTTTCTTGAAATCAAACAAAAGATCTTGTAAATTTAAACTTTTTCTGCACTACATGTTTTAACAAAATATTTTCCAGAAAAGAGATAAACAAAGAAAAACACGAAAATTCACGACTCTTTTGATATCTCAATTTTCGAGCCCTACCGAGCTTTGGCGCATTTAGAGCTATACATATAAAACAACAACCATGCAAAACTTCAATCTTTCCTCTACCAACCGTAGAAATTTAAGCTCAATATCTCTTATAGTTTAGGAGAACGACTGAAGACAAAATACCCATATAAAAATTGGAAAAATCTCAAAATCTCAGAAACGGATGTGACGTCATCAATGAAAAAAATTTGCTATCAGGTTCAGACCAATGTATATCATATCTGAAAATTTGATGGAGATCGGCCGAGCCGTTTCTGAGAAATCGCGTGCACAAAAATCGGAAGAAAAAAAATAAGAATAATAATAGGGAAAAAGAAACCGAAGAATAACAATAAGGTCTTCCGTTGGAAACGGAAGACCTTAATTACCCCAAATTTGAAAGGAAAAATTTTAGGACTTTTTTCTTCACTCAATGATTGCTTATAGGTTATCAAACCATAACTTAAAAATTTAAGGTAGATCTGATGGTTAATTCATTCACCACCCAGACCCTCCTCATTGTTCGATTGATCAATAACTGTATACCTGTACAATTAGAAGAATTGACCTGTTAATTATCATAATACTTCTTCAATCCATATTTTCAATTTTTACCTTTATCAAACTGTATCTGATGATTACATACATTCAATTACTATATAACTGCCATAACTACCTACACATAAGCCAACAGCTGGTGATTGTTGCTGAGTTTCCCACGGAGGTCGGAAGGACAGGTCTCGTCCTCTTTCATTTCTGTGGACCTCAGCAGTTCAGGGCGGAAGGCAAACACACATGTAGGGTGAAGCAGTAGGAAGGGTTTTGTCTAAAAATAACATATATTTACATTTGTGAGTTTTTTTGTCGGTGATAACACAATGAATCAAATTTGTAACATATATTCCAATATATTTCATCAATGTCGCAAAAGTACACATTGTGGAGCGAAAGCAGGTTTTGCATAATGATATGTAAAGAAAATAATGTAAAAATGTCAAAAGTTTAATATTCAATTGAACAATATGTGAAAATTGTATAATTATAAGTAATACTGAATCATTATTTGATATTATAAGGTGATCAAATACAGTCAGGCGTGATATCATACAGCCGTTCAAGCTTTACTGGATTTGATCGAATCCAACAATATTTAATCACCTCATAATATTAAAGGAATGATTCCTTAAATGAACAATATTATTTTTTTGTTCTCAAAACAAAGCCACTCTTATCAGATTATGTTGTATATACGTGTACATGTACGTTATCGTTATATTCTCATTATTATAGTTTTACTAAAAAAAGAATTCTTAATGACTTTGTATCACTCAATTTCACTGATACATGTAATTCTAATTGTGAGAGTAAGAAGGAAGAAGTTCCATATTCAGTTACTGTAAATGTACTACATTTGGCTGTGTATTCTATTTAGCGCTTTTGGCGGAATGCGGCTTCTGCCAAATCAAGTACAGTGCTAAATGCAATGCACATATGTATAATAATAGTCACATTCAGGAATACGCTAATTCAAATCCACGCCAACTTGTTCAAAAACTAATTTCCGCCAAATATCGTACACGCCAAATATAATACGTTTACAGTACCTTTTTAAGGATATAAAATGAGATATATGTACAAGTATATCATGATTTAAGTTTAGCTAGTACAGTATATATAGTCTATATGACCTTGACCTCCACAACCTCTGACCTTTGTGTGGAAAGCCTGCTCAGCTTCTGATCTGCCCGAGTTATTCTCATCAGCTAAGGCCACTTGTGGATACAGTCCACTACACAAAATAATTTTCAGCAAGTTAATCTCTCCCAGTGTAAAACACCTGTTCTTAATGGAACTTTCCTGAAAGAAAGGACAAAAATACACTTTAATTGTTTTTTTTCTACTGATTGCAAAGAACAGCGATGGTCAGAAAAGGAATTAACTACATGAATTAAGGTGGTATGGGGCATATGTCGATATTTATGTGGATTAAAGTACATGTCATTAAAATACTTTCACCAGTTTAGAATTTTCAAATTTGACAATATTTAGCCAACAAAAAATATGTTTTAAACATTTTTGGAAAGGTAAATATTTATAAAACCCCAGCGAGATTCGAACTCATGACTTACAGACTCGTAGAGAAACCTCTAACCCACTGCGCTACACTGTTAGGTGACAATATCGGGAAAGAAACTACTTATAAAATTACATTTGATTTTATCATTTATTTTGATAAATAAAACATCACAACATGGAGGTGTCCCGTACCACCTTACCTACCCGTAATCACAATACGCATGAACCATAACCACCAAAATTAAGCATCCTGAATTGTTATATTATGCTGACATAACTCATTAATTGCATGAACTTTTTATCAACCTGTAGTTTTGAAAGATTATGAGAGAGGCGGAATTCCAGATCCTTGATATCATCCCCTTGATCTTCTTCCTCTTCATCATCACTGATGACAAAGTCCTAAAATATGCAGTATGTGAAACAATAAACAATATTGTGACATAAATAATTTTAAGAAAAGGGAAATAGGAAATGATAAAAATTTTTTTAGAATAGTGAGCTTCAATAACTTTTTCTTTAAATAAAAAATAAAACGCAGAAAACTAAAGTGGACCATATAGGCATATTCATGAAATGCAAAAGAAAAGCAGTTCCATGGAGGAAATAAACAAAAAGCATAGAATTCCTTTTTCTGAATAATGATTTTTGCCTTAAAAAACTTTTGAGTCATGTTAAACATGATAATTGTATGTCAAAATGTGCTAAAATCTTTGTTCATTCCAGAGTTTTTGTCCATAGTCAAAGAGCATGTTGTAAAACCTACCATAAATATACAGAAATTGAATCATGCTATAACTTAATGCAAACACTGTGCCTTACAATGGGAAATAAACAATTTCATGTTCCTAAACAATGACAAATATAATGCCTGTGCTGCTACGAAAGCCCAGTGCTCTACAAAACTGTGAAAAAAAACTTACATCATCTTCTAATTTTAAGACCTTCCTTTTTTTGGATTCTCGGTTTTTCTCTTTCTTCAGTTCCCCGAGTCGTTTCCTATCACCATGCTTACGTCGTCTTTCATCGCTCGTTGTAAAACTTTCCCTGGGATCCTCTTTTAGCACCAAGTTATGATCCTTAGTAATTAGGAAAATTAACTAAGCAATAACAGCTAGTACATTATACATGTACATGTATATCAATGATTTCATTACTAAAAAAATTTATCAGTAAGGTTTGTACCATCCTTCCAAAAAGATAATTTAGGTACATTGTAAATTAGGCATGGTTTGCGGCTTGCATTATTTTTTATTTTTAGAAATTGCACCAACATCACATATAACTTGTTCACTACCCTATACTGAAGTCTTTTTTGTAGAAATTGATAGTGTTTGTGTCTTGTTTCTGTTTCATGAAAAACTACAAAACCCTGTGTAATTAATAACTCCCGGTGAATTACTGTAAATTCCTTATTTTACCCGAGTACTTAATTCCGCGATTCAACGGTTTAGCATCAAATCGCGAGAATATAAAATCGCGAATGCCGAATTTTTATCATAATTCCAAATAGTTTAAGTCTGTCCAAAAAATTAAAGCGAGATTTAAAATCCGCGAGATGTGCTTCTCGCGATTTTACGCGGATATTAATTCCTCGCGTTTAATCAGGAATTTACAGTACATGTATTACACCATATTAATCTTTATATCATATCTGACATAAAGGGTAGCTGGTGTTACATCACAATAAAAATCTTGGTTATCTCCCTGTAGTCGCAAACCTTAACTTGATACAGTAATATAAAGGAAAAATGGTACATGTATTCTAAACAATAGTGAATTGAATTGCCAAAACAAATATTTATAGTTGTAATACCATTAAAAGGGTCTTAAACTGTTCCTTTAACTTAATCATTTCATAGAATCTCTGTTCCTCTAAACATCGTCTTCTACACCATTTCTTTGTGTCCTGACCTTTGCTTTTTACCTGCAACAAAATCAAAGAAATCAGTTAGATATGAGGTTTAAAACTCTGTATAATCCTAAAAGTAAAGAGAGAGAGAGAGAGAGAGAGAGAGAGAGAGAGAGAGTACTGACCTGTATCCATTCATCAAAGGCATTTAGCAATGTAAATGGGTCCCCATGGTCTGATTCCAAAGGTTTCCTAACATTCTGCAGTCAGCATCACAAAAACATCAATTAAATAAAGGGGGACAACTCATACTCTCCGAGTGATCTACATGTATATGTGCATGGAGATAATATTAATAACATACTGGTAGCATTCTATTAAATCCTTTTCAAATTCACCATACATGTACGTCTTTGTCATAACATTATTAATTCAAATATTAAAAATTCAGCATAATGCTTGTGAAATGTATATCCATGTAAAACGTAAATTCATTTCCTTTGTTTAAATAATTTTTCATTTTTATTGTGTAATGAAGTGACAATCATTCTTTAAAAAATGAAATATTCTACAGCAAAGTTTTTTTTTTTAAAACACATACCATTGCATCGTAGTTTGAATGAGCTTTGCTGGTGAATGGAGACTGAACACTCAGTGCGGCTGCTATAGACAACACAGGATCTATCATCTGGGTGAATGCAAACATTTTAAAATTCTTTTTTTATCAGATAAATAATCTTATCGATTAAATTTTCTAACTTATCCTTATAGTGACAATGTTCCATGCAAGCAAGTATTCACTTATAATTGTTTGAGTGATGCATGGTAATGCATACTCCTATTAAGAATTCATACATGAAATATTGAGCCCATAATGAGCATCTTTCCAGTAATGACTTCAACAGGTAGGCGTGACAGCATCTGACCAACCGGTGTCAACTTCTCATCTTCAGTTACAGCATTCTGTAAAATCACAAAGTTGGAATTTAGGACTTATTGATAGCTAGGTTTCAAAGTTCCATGCAAATCATTATTGTATGTACTATAGATAAGTTACCTGTTCTTTAAGGAAATATAAGGCATTTTCTATACTGCTCATTTCAGGCTCCTCAAGAAAAGGAAATCTACAAATCAGTATAGTAATGTTTTTTTATACTATAAAATTTTGTTTTTATTTATAAAAGAGAGAAAAAAATTGTCAAACCAGATCCCTACTTGCGGACATCAGGGAGCCCCATTGATAACATTTGCAGGATGAGGGAGTCGAGTGAGACCCTTTGGATCTCTGGGGTGGCGTACTCCTGGAAGGAGTGGAAATCTGACTCCTCGTACAGCCTATAGCACACCCCCGGGCCTGTTCTACCTACAACAGCCGATCCATGTACAGTAAGACTCAGTTACAGGGAACACATCTTATAATGAAATCACACATAGACTGTCATAAAGTGAAGTTGGTTTTACTCCTATGATCTTATAATTAAAATATATTACAGCAAAACAAGGTTACAGTAACATGCTTATAACAAACTCAAGTTTCCAGCATTCTGAAACTAGAGGTACTGTGAGCAAGCTCACAATTGATGCCCCCGCTAAGAAAAAAATCATAACTCAAGTAGTTTGCTATTATAGAAAATGATGGATGCTATCTATATAACAATCCATTTTCTATTACATAACAAATTTCTATTCTTTAAATTCCATTTTATTTCAACTTAACTGTTAATGCATGAAGACATTTGTATCCTTATGATAACAAACATGACTGGAATCAAACGATAATCCACATGTCAAGCAGCCATTCAATGTTTATAATTTTTGGTATACCGAGCCCGATGTTTTTACCGAAAAATTTTTTCCACACAATTTTTTTTTCGAAAAAATATAAAATGTATATAGGCAGGCCATTTTCAGAGTGACGGGCAGCAATGAGAATCTTACAATTAATTTAATTTCGCCTTACACAAGCAAGCTTTGTGTAAAATTTTACCTTCTAATCATTTCCATTCATACAAGACATGACAAATATAAGAATTAAGCATTTTTAAACAATGACTTTGAACTTGCCCAAATGACATTGGGTCAAGGTCATGACATACCTTCAGGTCACAGGCATTCTTTGTGTGAAGTAAGAACTTTCAATGTTTCTCCAAAAGAAAGAAATGGACCGGACACATATTTTGCACCTTTCCTGCAAGTGACCTTGACCTTGCCAGAATGACCTTGGGTTAAGGTCATGACACACCCTAGGGTCATAAGCCATCTTTGTGTGAAGGTCTCTCCATAAGAAAGATATGGACCGGACACAGATTTTGCATTTTTTTTGGCCAGTGACCTTGACCTTGCCCGAATAACTTTAGGTCAAGGTCATGACACACCCTCAGGTCATAAGCAATCTTTGTGTGAAGTAAGAACTTACAATGTCTCTCCATAAGAAAGATATGGACCGGACACAGATTTTGCACTTTTTTTGCCAGTGACCCTGACCTTGCCTGAATGACCTTGAGTCAAGGTCATGACACACCCTTAGGTCATAAGCAATCTTTGTGTGAAGTAAGAACTTGCAATGTCTCTCCATAAGAAAGATATGGACCGGACATGAATTTTGCACAGACAGACAGACGGAATAAAAGAGAAAGAATTCTTATTCTTGGCCCTCAAAGGAGGAAGAAGTAACTGATGGGTTTCCAATGATAAAATATATACAGTCATGTACATTCATTTTAGAACATACAAAGGTACCGTGAACCATGTTTTAATTTACAATGTAGATGGTGGGTTTTTTTTTTCAACCACAAAATTCAATATAAATGAAAAAGTCAGGCCAATTTATCAGGTACAACAGTTCTTGGAGCTTAAATGTTCATCTCACCTACCTGCCCTGCCTTTCCTCTGTTCAGCACTAGCCTGACTGATCCAAAACTCTTGCAGCCTCTGCATTTTATATTTGGGGTCAAAGGTCATCTCCTTGACCTGTACAACAAAACATTTGAATAAAGATACCATATGCTAATTGGGATCAGTAACTTGTGGCTCCTTCAGGGGTAACACTGGTATGCAAAATTGGCCATTTCATTAACAGTTCTGAAAGTCATGTTTTCATTTGTATTAAAAACTACATGTATGTCTAAATATGTGCACTTCACTGCAACATTTATTTGAGAAAACTGAGACAAAAGTAGGACTAACAACTGCAAACTACATGTACATGTAAGAACCAGGTAGTATAGATTTATGAATATAAAATCAATTTAAACTATACCTTTCCTGAGTCGATAATGAAGCGGACGCCATCAATGGTCACAGAGGTCTCTGCAATGTTTGTAGACACGATACATTTCCTTACTCCCTCTGGCGGAAAATCAAACACCTATAAGAAAACCATACAGTCAGAAGAGTGCATTGGTGAACCTAGTAAATAGCTACACCTGAAAGAAAGTCCTTTATCAGTCATCCTCTCAGCACCTTGATGGCAAATTCTGACACATTTTATTCATGCAAATATGGTACTGAAAAAAAGCAGAAGGTTTTTTTTTATATATATCTCATGACCATTCAAATCTTATTATTGTCAATTTATTAAATGAAAATCAAATTAAACTTTACAACTGATATGAACCCAAAGAAACAGATAGCAAATGATATAATGCCACTATGGTCCAAACCTAGAGAGTACCTTGCATTTGTCTTACTTAGAGAAGTATGATCCACCCCTATAATTTACCTTGTCTTGTTCATCCACAGAGAGGGTTCCATGTAATGGAAGTACGATCCACCTCTTGGTTTTCTGGGCATACGCTTTGGCTGCCTCTACAACTGCCATTATCTCTGACATTCCGCTCAAGAAAATCAGTAGATCCCCTCTCTCTGTGAGTGGATACTATTAAGTGTTAAAAAGAAAAAGGTTTCATCCTTAGAGTACCTTTGTAAAAAGTTTTCAGTTTTCAGTTTCACTAACTGTTTCAATCAGTTCAATGTATTTTTTTTTAAATTCAATCTGAATTCAAAATAGATATATGTAATACCACACAAACCCTTATTTGTTGTTTATAGTCATAATGTCAAGCAGACAACTAGATTTTGAAACATGGCCAAGCTTACTAGTATTGTTTTCTAGCACATTCAGTGAAGAAATGGAAATTCTGTAAATGATTTAAATCTTTTATAATACCTTTGTATCTATAGTTTGCATTATCCGAAGATATGGAGATGGGTCTAGTCTGTCGTGCTTGGACCGGAATTCATCTTTCCTGTTTGGAACATATTCTAGTTGGATCGGATACAGTCTTCCTGGGACCTTTACAAAAATAAAATACAAGTACATGCATATCTGCAAATGTGTAAATGGTCCATTTATGCTCAACGTAATGTATAAAATAAATTGGCTGTAAAATCTAAATCCAGTTGAATGAATTAAAACACTGCTGTGATGTCATTCCTTTGTTCCAGCTGTATAAATTTTACCTGTGACGGTCCAATATTAGTGAGCTTCTTAACATCAGACCGTTACCAGTGGTTACAGTACTGATATCCTTCAAAATCAAACTGTCTCAGGTAAATCAACAATGGAATTCAATGGCAGTGTTTTAAGTATGATATATGCTTCAAACACTTCTGTATGAAAATATATCAGACAGTTCTCGGCCCTAACAGGCCTCGAAACTTTCTGATATTTTTTCATACAGAAGAGTTTTCGGCATATATCCATTACATACATGTACCAGTATGGTATCATTGAAAATAACTTAAGTAAATAAGATATAGTGTACAATAAACTTCATACATGTACATCATCAATACAAATACATGTACTGGTAGATTTGCCTTAGAAATCAATTTGGATAAAAATCCTATTACAATACTTTTTTTATAATAAGGTAACAAAAATGAGTTTAATTTCCTGAGCCAAATAATTGCAAAAAGGGATTATGTAAAATTTTCTCTCTTTTCCTTTGATTTACACAATTTATAGATGAAATGCAGTTTAATTATCAAAAAGAACCTCAATCAATTCATCATGTTTTACGTTTTTGAAGTAAAATGTACCTGTAATCGGTAAAAAAGAAAACTGAGTTATTTCCCCTTTTCATTATTCAACACAACAAGTGACTTAATGCTTTGATGCCCAAAACACACAATTTTCAATCAATTTTGTCCTAATACTTTATTACTAATCAATTTCACCTTGACGACTGGGGCTCCATCAAAGTAATTGCTGAACAGATTGATATTAATGGTGGCCGACATTAACACAAGCTTCAGGTCTTTGCGATGCTGCAGCAGACATTTCATCACACCGAGCAGGAAGTCCGTGTGGATGTGCCGCTCGTGGACCTCGTCGATGACGATGACATTGTACTGGTTTAAGAGAGCATCCGAGGTCATCTGTCTTAGTAACAGGCCTGGAAACAAAAAATACATGTATACATACAGTGCTCCCAAGTCTCATGCGCGGATCTAGAAGGGGGGGGGGGGCAGGGGTCCCCCCCTCCTTGGAAAATGAAAATTTATTAAATATGTATAGTAAAAATTATTGCAAATATGCCTCGACCCCCCCCCCCCCCCCCCCAAGCAAACACAATTATCTTTCAGAGTCTGATATATAAAATCTTATAAAAAGACTGGAATATCATTCGCATACGTTGCTGTTGAAAACAAAATATTTGGGAAATGCCTTGCAGTGTACTTAAGTCTGACGTACTGTACAATGTCATAAAGACTTACTAGATATTAGAACTGTTTTAACAAGAGCTTGGACTTTGGGTAGAACGTGACAAACTCCGATTTGATGAAGACGGGGTCTACTCCTGGTTAACTGTCCAGTCATTGGCTAATAGATATGAATACATTGAACGCAATGACACTCGTCCGACTTCATCCAGGGATGTATATTTCGCTGAAACAGCATCAATTTCACACAGCAGAGCAGATCTTGGCAAACAACTTTCCGGTTTTGACAGTCTATGAATATTAATGAGCTTCTCTTAGCGAATTAGAAGAAAGGAGGTCAATTATTTGAAAGCTTGTTTTGATGAGCAAACTAGATAGTAACATCCCACCGAAAGTCCAAGCTCTTGTTAAAATGGTTCTATACAAAGTAGGTACTGTTGTTAAAAACAGATGTGAGTATAAAAAGCGTAATTTATAGCATACCTTCTGTTAAAAACAGTATCCTGGTGAATCTAGTTTTAGTTTTTTCAAACCTAACCTGAATTAAAAAAAAAAAACAGCAAGAGTTGAAATGCATAAACTATTTTTAAAAAATTAAGATTTTGAAGTGCAAAGTTAACAGTAACCTACAATGAATTTCCAAACTCAAAAATTTTTATACTGGTTGATAAAAGAAGTTTTCTCTTGTATCTTTTTTCTTTCAATTTTGGAACTCTGTTTGCATAACATGCACACACCTGGAATGCAACCTCCGACCCATATTCGTTCAGTGTCTCATACCCTACTCTTTTGGACAATGAGATACAGGCAATACGCCTAGGCTGAGTGCAAGCTATCCCAGTGTACCCTGCTGCTAACAAATACTGAGGAACCTGAAAAAGGAATAATCAATTACTTGATTACTGTCAATTCCTTATTTTACAAGAGTACTTACTTCTGCGATTCAACCATTTTGCATCAAATCACAAGAATATAAAATCGCCAATGTTGAATTCTTAACATTGTTTCATTAAGTTTACATCTTCCGAAAAATAAAAGCAAGATTTTAAAATAGATGTACTTCTTGCAATTTTACGGGGATGCTAATTCCTCACATTTAATCAGGAACCTACATGTACAGTATTCTCAAGAACAAATATGTTATTGTAATAATCATTTACTCGATTACTTTACTTGTAAACCACATTTGTAGATATGTCCACCATCTGCTATTAAATTAAGAGTCGACATGCCACTTCACATCATCCTCCACTCTACGCAGAAATTTCCACATTCTGCTATATATTAATGGATAAGACCTGACACAGTGTGTTGAATTTCTGACCACCCCTTTTCCACCTACCTGAGTGGATTTTCCACATCCAGTGTCTCCTGCTACCACCACAATCTGATTTTGTTCCAGTTTGTCCAGAATCATCCGCCTGTACTGAAAAATTGGCAGATTTTCCTGGTCTGATCGGATCTTCTTCAGCTTGTTAAACTGCAGAATTTGTCAATGAGTCAAAAAAAATTATCAAACCATTACTGTAAGTACATATTGTAATACAGGTAAAAACAATTTCAATTGAATTATAAAACAGATTAGTGATCACGGCTGCATAGCTTTATCAAAAATTTACACCCTAGAATAAAACTGTTCTGGGACTCATAAGCTCAAAGAAAAATTACAATATTATAATTAAAAAATGTCTTGATCACCGTAAAATGACCCACCAACCTACATGTATAGTCTCTAAAATATGAGTTTTTATATAGTCCCTGAAATAAAGCCACACCTTTATTTAGGCTACTGCAATGTATATATTAAAGGATCTCCTCTATGTGATATTATCTCTGTGTTGAAGACTATTAACAAACATTCTGATCAATATTTACTTGAAAATAAGAGCTATATACATGTATATTGCATTAATACATGTCCTTCCATTTGCATTAATACATGTACTTCCATTTGCACATACCCAAATGTGTGTACCCTGATGTTACCTTTTGCTTCTGTAGAAAATCCAGATAGTATAACAGGATATGTTTAAACTGCCTCACTCTCTCGATGGTTAGTTCTTTCTCAACCTCACAATCTGCAATAAAGTTAATATTAATGTTTTCCATGTTTTTAATCCATAATATTGACAAAACCCATAATATTAAATTATCCAAGGTACTAAAGGCAGGATATAAGGAAATTTACCAAAAATATATGGTCATATTTTTTTTTTCACATGACAAATTTCTAGGTCAGAAGTTTAATGTTTTTATACAATACATGTACATGTAAGTTATACTGCTTTGAAGTAAAATGATCTAAAGTTGATCAGCAGTCAAATAAAAAATACATGTATGGTACTTTCCAAGATGATAACTTTTAAATACAAAACATTCCACTCTTTTAAGATTTAAAACGGTAGAAGTAGATAACTCTAAAAAAGAATAATTAAAGATCTTGGGATTTTAAACTTGCTCAAGTTATACCTTTCTTTGATTTTATTTCCTTTTCATTTCTATTTCATATTTTTACCTGGCAGTTTCCCTCGTCTCAGAAATTCTTCCACATTCTTGCTCACAATGCCAATATTTACTCTGTACCGCTTGTCATAGTGACGTGGCAACCCTAATTTCCCCTCATCGTATTCCTCTAAATGTTTTGCTGGAAGTCAACAATATTCATAAAAACATATGTACATGTACAAGGATTTTATCTCAAACAATAATTCTCAATACGAGCACAATAATTTAATAGGAATTTTAAATGCAAACACATGTAATTTTTCATTCAATTATTTTCAAGTTTATAAATTATATGACACTAAGTAACTGAATGGAAGAAGTAATGACAAGCCAGATCCGGATTCGAACCTGAGCCCCCTGAATCTCTGGTCAGGTGCTCTACCAACTGAGCTATCTGGCACCGATCAAACCAGTCTGACCATCGCATTACTCCCTCGTAAATGATCTTTACCCTCTAGCTAAGATAGCCATCCCGTATTTAGTTCCCTGGCAGGAGTCAACCTGTCAGTTCCAGTGGATGAGAGAAATAATGATGGACCAGAACAGGATTCAAACCCGGTCTCGTGAATCTCAAGTCAGGTGCTCTACCGAGCTATCTGGTTCTAATCCTTGTCTGATCTATCATTTTTTTTCCCATCCCATTACATATGCATAACATATAGTACACTTGTTAATGTAATAGCTCCTGTCCGTTAATTATTTTAGTTTTATTCAAGAACAAAGAAAACTTCTCTTATTTTACATGCGTCTTTTCCTGCTTCAATTTTCTTCCTCTGGAAATCTTGATATCTTTTTAAAAAGTTCCAAAAATCATCATAATCTTTAGTTCCTCTGCAAACAAGAAGGAAATTATAAGGAATTATACTTGATTGTAAGCTAGGATATAATTCTAAAAGCTTAACAGTTCTAATTATATTACTTTCCCCTTAATGTGATATATATAAAAACAAATTGGAAATATTCATTGTACTAACCTCTTCAAGAAAGTGTCTTCTCTAAAAAATATCTTGTTCAGTGAAGATCTGTAGTCATGAAAATTAAACTCATAGTCTGCGTGGTCCTTGGACTCTGTGTATAGGTCTTCTTCCTTGCAGTCTTGAGCTCTGGAATTACTGGCATGAGATGAAGATGCATTTTCCTCATCTTTCCTTTCATAATCTGTTAAATAATTTGATATATGAATAGAAAGTATTGAAAAAAAATAATAAAAGTTTTAAAGTTACACAATTTGAAATAACTTGGTATCATCAGGGATATATGCATATAGTATGATTTGCATTTATCAATTAATTTCATTTACCATGGTTAGTATAGATGACAAAAATAATATCTTATAAACATTGTTTCTTTAATAAATAAAATTACCTGAGGTGTCCTTTCTGTGTCTACTGTCTCTCTTATAATTGTCTCTTTCTTCTGTTGAGTCGTCACCACCTGACTGTCTTTTGTGTTTGTGCTTCTTGTGTTTTTTCTTATGCTTCTGTCGTTTCTCATTCATATTCGACTCCATCTTTATTTACGCCGGAAGTAGAAGTCAACGAATTAAAAGGAATCGATAAACTTATAAATTCTCAATATTAAAAGTTTTGAAGAATGGATGAAATAGGCCTAATGCAACATTAAAGAAAACATACTTCATTATCAATTTTCACATTAAAAATATGCAGATTAACTTTTTATCAAACAGAAAGGACTCATCAGTTTATCGATTAGTTTTATTAAATAGCGGGAATTTTGAACGGCAATGTCAACAGCGATGGACGAAACAACTGCTACACAACAATCAAATGAAGAAATCCAAAAGTAAAATATATCTCAGATTTTATATAGGATGTGTCCTACATAAAGCTCTTATTTAATTTCAAATTGCTAATTCAAAGATAGCAATGTTAACATGGTCAATGGTATTTTTATTGTTCCAGGTTGTAATTTCGGCGATTTTCGGCTTCTTACTTTTTCAGTTTTGACACAGGCACCTGAATTTTTATCAATCAGTTGCTCAATAAAGCCATATATCAATACACGATGTATTGATTGAAATGGTGTATTTATATATAGAGGGGGTATAATTTTTTTATATTTGGCTTATTGAGCCACGGGCCCTGGAAGCTATTGTAAATATACATTGCATGTGCATGTATAAATGCACATGCAATATATTTACAATAAATTCCAGGGCCCGTGTATTGAGCGACTGATTGATAAAAATTCAGGTGCCTGTGCTTGAACGACTGATTGATAAAAATCAAGTGCCTATGGTTTCGACCACTCCAATATACTCCAAAATACATGATCAAAAAGTAAGAAGAAAAAGATATCGTGACGAGCCCCATGTGCTTAGCCATAAAATGGAACGCTATAAAAGCTGAATCTTAATATAGACTCTTCACAGAGTCAGTGATGGAGCTTTTAAAATGTGTCAACACACAACCTAATAATATTATATAAAATGTTCTGTCATTTGAATTTCATTACAAATTTGTCATATATATACATGTATTACCCCACTCTCCTCTCCTGCAGAGGGATTATTGACTCCTACTAGTCTACACACAAACACATACCATATTTTTCGGGGCATATTTCGATGCAGGGCATAGGCCGAATTGTACTATTCACTTATTACATGGACAGGTCACTGTTTGATAATCAAAGCCCGCATACTTATTAATCATTTTACATTAATTAAGCAGTAAAGCTGGTGGTTTTTTGTTTGTTTTACACATTGGTTGCTCATTGAAGCAGTTTGTTCTCATATCTAAACTTGATTCAGTCTCCCTGCACCCTCCTGACTCGAAAGTGATGGGCATGCAGCTTTAAAACTAAAAGAATTCTATCTTAAAATATTTTGAATTTGGATTCAAAATCTTTAAATTGGCTTTGGCTAGGGGATTGCCTTCTTGTTGATAAACATCAATATATTTTATAACTTATAACATCATGAACATTATTCTTTACTCTAGGTTCATAGATATGGCAGAAAACCACAGGTTTTTTGAGGATGTAGAAGACATTGATGGCAAAGAGTTGCGTGCCAAGTTATCCCAACTAAACCAGGTTTGTACCACTTTTTATTTATAAATCTAAAATGTAATAGTAACTCTTTAATATATAGTTTTATTGGGATGACCATTTTTAACGTTAATGCGAAATTCAAATGTAAATAACTGGTTATGGTGAATTTATATTCATTTTTTTAAAAATGGTGTTTTAAAATTTGTGTTGTGTTTTTTTTTTTCAGGCAAAGGTACAGATCAAGGAAGCATTTTCAGTGCAAACAATTTCAAAGGATATGTTTTTCAAATACTTGTGTCAGGACATTCAGAGCTGGCCAACCCAGAAAGAATTAGGTAATTATAAAGTACAATACCGGTAATTAAAAATTGTTTTTTTATATATACAGATACAATCAGGTACATGTACATGTACAGTTTGCAATAAGTATATGCTAACAATTGCCAGTCAGTGGTTTTTGGGGCCTGATTTGGGGGCAAAATTCGGCCCCAGTCCCAATCAGAAATTTCCTAATATTTTCCCAATTTTTGGGAATATCTTTGTACAAGTTGTCAAAATTTCCAAGAAAGACTGAACAGAATACTAAATAATTTCAAGAACTATAGAAAAAGAAGCATTGTGCTTTAATTAGTATTTGAATAAATAATAGAAATCATTAAATTTCATCATAATCAATAAAAACAAATTTTCCCGATTTTCCTGTTTTTTTCCAATTGAACAGCCCCCAGTCCCAAATTGGTGGAAAAAAACCACTGGCAGTATGTTAATAATAAAAATTTGTCCCCTAACTCCACATATAAATGTCCGTTTTCTTTACATACAGTGTATGTGTTTCAATTTTATCTTTATTCACCCTTGTATTACTGGTAAATATGCATTGTCAGAAACTCCCAGTCTCCCAGGGTCAGCAGTCAGGATTTCATACTCTTTAAGTATGTCATAACCCGCTGGAATCCATAGATTTATCGTATGCAAATTGATGAAGTTTACAATCCAATCACTTCATGTACTTTGAATTCATATTAGGATGGTTTTTGATCAGATACAAATTTTAGGGTACTGTTATAATTGATCAGTATTGCACAGGGTCTGTAAAAATTGTAAAATATCTTAATAAATAAATTGATTTTTATTTTAAAGAAGAATTTGCTTTGTAATGGTAATTTTATTATTATTTTTTTTTACATGTGTACCATAACAATTACCGGTATGAAATAATACATGAACATGTGTTATGAAATATGACTTTTCAATCAAACAAGTTAAATAGAAAGAGAAAACTAAAAATATTTTGGTGATACTGACTGTGTTTATAATTGTGTAGAGGACCAACAAATGCAGGAGGTTACCCAGCGCCTAAAGAATTGTAAAGAGTCCATAGACCAAGAGAAGACAACTGCTGAAGAACTCGCAGCCTGTGCTGAGGAGAGTGAGTGAACACTTCTTTTAAAATACTCAAAACATTTAATGAATGATGACATAATATCAGAATGAAATGAATTGAGAAATACCCCTCCATGAGCTTACTGGTACATGTATAAAACTTTTTTTTCTTGCTTTTCATTGTGAATACATTGTATTTCAAATGTTGATATGCTTTTGTGATCATATATTAAGACTATGTCAAAGATAAAATCACTTTTCGTGTACCAGTATTAAAGTAATTTGGGTACACAGGAGTTATCTTTCTTTATACTGTGACAAATCTCCAATTTCTTTGATTACCCACAGACACTGGACCCATAAAATAAAATAAAAAGATTTTCAAATCATGTACAATGCAAATAAAATTTATCACTATTTTTTGCATTTGATAAAGCACAGTATGGTATATACCTTAACATCCGCTGTATGTAAGGTGATGAGTGTATAGAAGTCTCTGACTTGTGCCAGAAGCAAATGCAAAGCATATTATATAATATGAATTGTTAGGAGGCTTTTACAAGCACTCTTTTTTTTAGGTTATGAAATGTTGAAGACAAAGATTTCAGAACTAAAGGAGATTGTATTAAAGAGAGAGCAAAAGGTATTTCTGTTTTCATATCTTTGACTGTATTGATGTTCTTCCCTATTTCACATAAGATTTAAAACAATTTTTCTGGTCAAATATGAAACAAAAACTGTTAACTTTAATGATTTCATCCTTCCTACAGAATTTTCAGCTAATATTTTGATACAAAGGAGAAACAGATAATCAGAATGTTTCCATATCATTTGATCCTCTAGACAGAACAAATTAGAATACCTTTTAGTTTTCGTTTTACATGTACTTAAGATACTTTGAAAAGATTTTGGTAGAAAAACGATGTACCGGTAATTTTCACTTGATATTTGTTGCCAATTTTGGTACCCGTAGTATTTTGAATGTCCTTGTAAAAATGTGAATGTCTTATATTCTCTATATTCCAAAAGCTTAGCATCAGCTAAATAGAGTTTATTTTTCAGAAAAAAGAGTTGGAAGAACTTAGGAAAAAAGTCAATGTAGCCGATGGATCTATCCCAACAAATCTGAAAGAAGCTATTCAAAGTCAGGTAGAAATCTCTCTCTCTCTCTCTCTCTCTCTCTCTCTCTCTCTCTCTCTCCAGATAAAAACATAAATTTCCTAAAATGAACATATTTTCGTGTATATTTACAGGTAAATTTAATCATCAAAGATCTCACTGAAAAAATATGATTTAAAATATTAGTACATCATGATATTGTAAACCAATCTTGTCCTGCAGAGAGAAGCAACTGAAAGGGTTGAATCAGAAACAGCAAAACACCAAGTCTCTCTCATGGAGGCCAAAGCTAATCAGCAGAGACTGCAGGGAGAACTAGCAGCTGTCAAAGACAAGTTCAACAAGCGGGAAGAAAACAAGCAGAAATCTCAAACCATCACAGCGAAAAGAGCTGCAGTTCTGAAGGAAAAAATCAAAGAGTGAGGATACAGTGCAATGTTATTAACTTACATGTACTTTTTTTTTTTTGCATTTTGGGGGGGGGGGGGGGGTACAGTATCTTGAGCTTAGAAGTGCTGAAGTGCGAACATAAATGATTTTGTACATTATGTATACCGGTAGTTGGTCATATCAGACTTAAAACTTTCGAAAATATGATAAATGGTATATGTACATGTAAATTTATATCATTGCTTTGTTATTTTTACCAGTAAGTTAGTCTCGCTGTTATGTTCCCTTAAACCTCTACTGCATTTGCTCACCATACTTTCAATGGATGGCACCAATCTGAAAGAAAAAACACACATATCAGGGACTGTATTTATCACGGAAGAAAAGCAAATTATATAAACATAACAAACAAACGTTACTGTTTTTTGCAGTCTAATGTGTATTAAGGAACTTCAAAAAAATTTATGCACTGTAAAGTACAAGGGAATTCAAATGTTACCATTTATAAAATCATATATGGGTTTGTCTTTTTATATCCATAAATCCAAATTTTACAGGAATACTGAGCTGTTGAATTATATTAAAACTTTATCCGGACTCCGTGAACTTCCTGTTGAGGATCCAGATTCAATCCGACTGGAATTTATACCAGAAGGAGAAGAGGATGCCAGTCTTAATCTCACAATGCATTTTGCTGTTGATCATAGCGGCAGAGTACATCTTAAAGGAGCCGAGGTGCATTGATAATTATAATTCACTGGTCGAGTCCAATAAATAAGAGAAAAACTAAATAAATGAATGTACAGTTGAACTTCGATATCTCAACACTGATATCTCGATACAATGGATATGTCGTAGTGATTTTAAGTCCCAACCACTTATTTTTTAAAAGTATTTTACCCTCGATATCTCGAATACTCGGATATCTCAAAGTTTTTAAACAGTCCCATCTAGTTCGAGAAAATGAAGTTTGACTGCATTAATTAATTAAAATGCAAATGTGTCATAATGTGATACACGTAGTACATTTTTTAAAACCAAAGATTTATTTACTAATTTTTATTTTAGGCTCAAACATGTAACACCAATAGATTTTATGTAAGCAAAAAAAAATATTTTCAACAATTACAAATATACATTGATTATGCATGTAAAATGGAAACTTTTCTGAATTGAATCATTATCTACATATATTAATGTTTTAAATTGAATGCACCTTTTCTTGATTCATGGATGTTTACTTTTATAAATTTTTGTTTATGGTCTATCCCATTTCCAAAACATTCATCCAGTTTAGATTTAAGGTGGAATAACACACCGTCACAAATCGCGGACCTCTGATCGAAACGACATTTCGTTTTATTAAAAGGATTTTTTATCGACGGCAACACGTAACTTACTCCATAGCCGAGTGGATAAAGTGTCAGGCTTGTGATCCGTACAACCCGAGTTCAAATCCCGCAGGGGCTTTTGTTGTTACTTACTGAATTGATTTTTTTAGATATTTATTTTTTATCCCCAAACTGCAAATTTTTCACTTATTTGACATACATGTATGTACAGTTTATCTATCATTATATCTTTCATAATCAAATAATTTACTGTTAATTTGAGTGACTTTTTCCAGGTGTGTTATTCCACCTTAAAAACATATTTGGATTGAATTACATTGCTTGATGTTGTATGTTGTTTTTTTAGTGCTTATTGTTCGTTTATTATAATAATACAGTAATAAGGTGTTTTAAAGATTATTATTTGTATAATATCAATATCAATTAAGATGCATATACAAATCTTGTGATGAAGTCTAAAGATCACAACTTAAAAGGTACCGATACACTGAACATCTATTCAATTCATATTAGCACATGTGCTGTACCAGTTTTGTTTATTTACATATTGTACAGGTGTGAAAGAAACACAGTTATTTGATTATCATAAATTAGATCATTACCATATCCAATTGTATTAGACATGTACATTTATTAAGAAATATTCTTTGAGTTTTCATATTTGATGTTACCTACCTATGTATACATGTAGGTAAATATTGAGTCACTGCCCATGGATGACCTCATTAGGACAGCTGTGGAGAAGAATGACCCAGTTTTGTTGATCTGCAACCTGAGGGAGAGATGGGCCTCGTATCGACCAATCGTATCTGAGATCAAAAAACTCTCGGAAAGGTACCTCATTTACGAATTCAAACAAGCATAATATTAAATGATGAACGACAAAGAATTTTAGAAAACAAGTCCTTTGAGCAAAAAATACTCTTACATTGTAAATTCTATAATAGAATTTATGGGATAATAGGATTTTTTTTTTTCAAAGACATGCAGTTGACTGGATTCAAGAAGAAGGTGTTGTGAGGGTCCTTTTGGGGAAACGAGGGACTGTAATTTGTACCCTCTCTGTACCTCACACCTACCCTCAGGAGGGTAGTGTGTCTCTTGTCAGTGTTCATGGAGGCTACGGAGATGACAACACTATGGATGTTGATGTAAGCCCGAGCCAACAATTTGGCATTGAGTAACTAGTGTGGAATTGAAAATATTTACCTCAAATCCCCAGTTTCTTCTTTGGTCACAGTATAAGAGCGAAATTGCAATACAAAAAAATTATTTACCCGTAATTCTACATTCATAACAATATTTAAGAAACAGGAAAGGATTGAACAGCAGAGAATGTTCAATCCATTATATATACATAATTTTAATCTTTTGACTGCACGCTGGAAAAATCATGTTACTGTAGCCGTTAATTATATACATGTATGTTCTAGGATTCTATGTAAATTCTACATGTATTCATTTTTGCAATCTGAATAAAATCAGATCATCGATGCTCCCGTTTTAATGATATGTCGCATATCATTAGAACGGGAGCATCGAGGATCTGATTTTAATCAGATTGCTATTTTTGAATTTCAATATGAAAGATCCTATATTTGGATAATTTTATGTATTAATTAATGGATTTTGTACAGAACAAAACACAGTTATAAACAAATTATTTTTTTAAGCTGATTTTTTTTTTTCATTTTTGGGTTATAGGAACCAGGTGCAGAGAAGAAATCACTGCAACAGTGGGTGGACTATTTAGAGGAAAAGTATGGAAAATCTTGAACTTTTTTTTTGGAGAAATCCTTATTGTGTACTGGTACATTTAATTTCCTGTATTGTGTAATACCAATTAGTAAAATATTTTGGAAATAAAATTTGAAAAATATTGTAGATATGAAATTATTTCTTATAAGCCGATTTATGGAACTGATTCATTAAGTCAGAATGCATGTTTAAGGGCCCTAAACACCTCTTAGATTAGTTTCTCCAATCAGCAGCAACTGGTTTGATCTTATACACTCTGAATCTGGGGATGATTAGTAGTTTAAGAAAATCTGACTGATGAACAGTACAATTTCCATGTTGCAATACTGTAGTTACCCATTATTCATTGAACACCAATTCAATGTGTAGATGATTCTACATGAAATTTTTTTTTTAAGTTTTATTGGTAAGGCTATTTTTTTGTCCAAAAATTCACGCATCCTTGAAATTGTAAATTTTTACTTTACTGGTAATTAATTGACCCCCCAAAAATTGATGCACATTTATAAATTAATCAAACCACAGTAACTAAACCATGTATACTTTTGTGATTTAATGAGACACATGGTGTAGAATAACATTATAAAGGCGACAGTTATTTACGATTAGCAAAAATTTCTAAGTGATTTTGTTAAAGTATAATATTATTAAGCAATCATTTATAATAATATTCAACACATATAGATGTACATGGGGTGCACCATGTGTAAGATAATGTTATGTTCATACACTGGACATTGCTGGATGTAAAAGAGTATGTACCAGTAATTACATGTAAATAAAATTGGAACAAGTATTCTACAAGTATATATATATTGTCAAAGCAGAAAACTAGTCATTCCACCCTATAACAAATGAACTAGCTTATAAAAATTTTAAATTTTTTTTTTTTTTTTTTTTTTTTTTTTATTTTATTAAAAAATTTAATAGCACTAAAATCATCAAAATACTCGCTCATACATGTATCTGGATTTTTAATCTTAATAGTGTGCTGTGGTCCCTGTGTATGTAGGAATTACTATGGACAGAATTAAGCGGGTTCGATGTTCGTGGCTATTCTTAGACTGTATTGATCTCCTTTTTTAGAAGAGCTCCCGTTCTGTAAATACCGAAATTGAAAACTCAAATTAATGGATTTTTTCTTTAGTTAATAATAGTTTTCAGGTAAAGGCATCATATTTCTAAATTTTAGGTAAATCTAATGGTTTATCCCTACAACATGTACAACTTGGCAAACGACCATTTCACATAGTCCAAGGCACTAAAGTAGCAATCTTTCACATAAAGGTCATATTTCCTGTACAACTTAGTATTACATACAGTAATCTTTAAGAATTTGTGACAATTTCACAGTCATATGGTTATTTTAGTAACAACCTTTGACATAAAGTCATAGGATGTGCTTGATTATAAAGTCAGAATTCGATTTCGAGAGTTCAGAAAATTCCAACAATCAATCAATCAAGTAGAACTGGAATTGGAATGTAATTCCTCTCACACCACCTCTCAACACATGATCTGCATCAGAATTAAAATCCAACGCACTTGATTGTAATTCAAATAATTCCCGAAAATTCCAGCTACCAATCAAGCACATCCGTATACTCTCTACAACTTAGTACAACATAAGTCATCTAAACAACTTGGCAACTACTATTTGGTCACTGTAGTAACAACCTTTGACTTAGTCATATAATATGTAAACGTATTATATTAAGTGTGTTTGATATTTGGTGGAAAATTATTTTTCGACAGTTTAGCGTGGATTTGATTTAGCATATTTTTAAATGTACCTATTTATCTAAATATATCTCAGTCTGACATTTGGCAATGTACTTGATTCAGCAGAAGCTGCATTCCGCCCAAAAATGCATTACAGCCAAATGTATTACGTTTATAGTCTCTCTATACTATTGAGAGACTATAAGCTTACCTGATAAATTTTACTCTCTATAACAACTACTAAAACACACACTGTATACATGGAAATATTTTTAATTTCACCCTCGTTGTCGGTGGGCAAATTTTAGACCTGGCAAATTCCACTTTCAAATTATTTCTCTTTTATTCAAACACAACTTTGTCTGGGTGAATTTAAAATGGGGCTTTACCTTTTACAAGTGAAGAAGGGCAAAAATAACACGGGGCGAAAATAACCCTGTATACAGTAGTTAAGGTCAAAGTAGTAACGACCTTTGACATACATTTACAAGTTAGTTAAGAATGTATCAATTTAATCATGCAGGCACTAATCTTGAAAACGTTTTTAAAGATAGTTATTTCTCCTACCTAATAATAATTATTATATAGTAGAGGAAATGATCTACCTATACCGTAAATGAAATGGTTTTAAGGTTGATTGCTTTTGATTTAATCATATTAATGTTATTAATATTTGGAAGAACCAACACAAATTTTTATAATAATGAAGATTTATTCAATTAATATTATATAAGACATGAATAACAAAAAAATAAATTATTAATCACATTAAACAAATCACAATTATAATGCATTATCTTGCATGCCTGTTACAAATAATGAAGTTGAACATTACATAACAAAGTAATATTATGACGGTACCCCTAAAATGCCAATTACAGGGTACCGGTATGTCAAATCTTTTTTAAAATTGCAACTTTGTTTTATAGCAATAACAAGTTCAATATCTTATTGTTCTTGTATGATAATGTACATGTTAGACACAGTCAGTGTGTAAATTTATAATATGTATATCATTGTGATTAAAAATTCATCACAGAAAAAAAAAGAAGATAAATTAGATTCTTTGTAAATAAAACATGGTATACATGTACTTTGTACAAGTTCATAAATAACCATTTGCCTGTTCATATATTAGCTTCAGCTGTCTATATTGCCATCAAACCATTGCATTCATTATTATATTTATCATTAAATTAGTCCCATTTCATAAAACACAGTTCATAATTCATTAATACATGTATGTACAATTTGGGCATTTTCATTCATAATAGAGGTTTACAAAGATCTTATAAAACCTTCATTTATGTTTATAAAATCATTAATGTTTATAAAAATATAAATTTCCTTTGAATTCACAAATACTGTATATTAACATTAATAATCCAGCAGTATTATTCTTCAATCATGTACATGATTGTAGTGAGAGAGAGAGAGAGAGAGAGAGAGAGTGCAAGGTAAAGGGAATTTAAATTCATTCATTGTTCAACATGGATAATAAGTTTTAATTTAATTTAAATTCCGAATATTTTGGAATCATTTATTAAATAGTTTTTAATCATTTTCCGTCTATTAATCAATACACTGTATTATTCTTAACATAGCAAATAGGAAACACATTACATTTTTTGTTGCTTAAATTATAGATATTGAAAACAGTAATCAAATGTAAAAAAACAAAAAAAACAAAACATGAATGTTTTACGTGTATGCATGTTTTGGAGGATAGGATTTCCCGAACCCTTTTATCAATATATATGGCTAGTATGCATGTATTTCTTAAAAATGCAGAGATTTCCTGAACCATAGTATATTTAACTGCTGTAAACAGAGAATTTTTTTATCATCTCACAGATTGAGGGTTGATCCCATTATGAGTTATGGTTCTTTATATTTTCTTACTCTACTGCATGAATAAGACCAAAAATATCCCCATGCCCAATATATCCTATTACAACAGAAAATAAGGAAAAATGCTTATTCAAAATGTGTTTTCTTGTACTTATACACAGAAAATAAACTTGAAATTAAGGACACACTCTGGTATTGAATTTTATGTCCTAACTACTTAAAGAAAACTTTAATGTCTAAAGGATAAAAGTTTGTGTCGTCCATTTTCTGTCGAAACATCTGTGTGTGTTGCCAGGCAACTTCTCCTTTTCCTCCACTTAACATGGCCGTTAGAGTCATTTCATCTTCTCCAGAGAGCTCGCTGTAGGTCTTAACTTCTGGTTCTCCTAAAACAGAGGTAACCAAAAGGTCATTTTCATTTGCACGTTATCTCCCCTGAATGCATTCGCAGTAATTGGTAATTAAAGACATCAGAATACATGTAGGTATATATAGAATACATGATAAGAATATTAGATACCCTGGTAATAATATAATGTGTGTTTTCCAGATAAAATGTTTGTTACAAAAAGATTTTCAAATTGTATGTTATACTCTAAAGAAAAAAGTAATATATGTACAGACACATGCCATAAGTCACTGGCAAAAATTCAAAATGGCGGCGGTCATACCAAATATGGCAGAATAAAAGCATTGTTTCCATTCAAACCTCATCATTGTCTGTTCTATATTTAGTACTTTATAGGTACATCTCTAAAAATCAGTTTTGTTATATTGTCTGAAAACTTGCTCATATGAGTTAAAAGTTGTTTAACAAATGTCATTCTGGATTAAATTGATATTATTGAACAATATGTTGTCATGATATTAATATATTAATTGATTCAAACTACGGTAATCACACTGGAGTTTTAAACCCTTTACAAATTTTAATAGTTTACCAACTGTAAGGAAAATGTGTGTTTGTCAAGCTTTGATAAGAACTGCAGCTCATATCATAGTCTTATCGATAATTAGAAATTCTGTCTTAACATTTCCAGAATGATGGCTGCAACTATACATTGTTTTTGTCCTGCGTTCTCACCTGTCAACATTGCACACTGGTTTTTGCTGCACAGACGCCATGATATGACTCCATTCTCAAAAGTTTGACTTGATGTACAAATCTCTATTTTGTCAATTTCCATACCTAAATATAATTAATAGCCATTAGTTATTCATATACACGTATATATGTTAAAAATCTATAGAACAGAACATCAATACCTTAATTGGGTTCCATACATTATGCATGTACATCTACAGGATAACAAGCCTAAGTTAAACACATTTTAGCAAAAACAAATGAAACAAAATGACCCATAAATACTACACGCGAACCTCATTATCTCATTATTGATAATTATAATATCCTAGGATTTGCCTCACCTGAAAAATCAAACTTCCAGGAAATTTCTGCGGAAGTAGAGCCCTCAGCCCTGGCAAGATAAACCATCTTCCAATCCCTTTCCTCCTTCCGAAATACATTTTGTTGCTTGTTCACACAAGAGGAAAATGACTTGGTCACCTCGCTGTTCTTCGACACCCTGATGTATTCATCCTTGGCACAGCTGTACTTTACATGAAAAACTTTCGACTTCCGTTCTTCCGCTGTGAGTTTAAATACAAAGGGTTCTGCGTTGGTCGGAGCCTGGGATGAACCTACCTCACCTCGAGCCATCCGCCAAGCCAAGGAACCAGTCGTTCTACCTGTGATGGATAAATGAATGAAAATAAAATGATATGGTGTACTTGAGGCACTAGCACACATATTAGTTACGTAATAGATAATTATCAAATTGTTCTTAGATCAGTGTTAAAATTTCGAAAATTTAATGTACCATTATTGTATAAATACCAAATGAAATACAATAACTTTATTACTTGTACATGAATAATCCTGGTGTTTCTTCTTTGCCATTTTTTATTTATACTAGATGATATCCCGCGCAAGCGCGGGGATTAACAATAATTCACATATTATATTATATTTACATATTATATTATAATACAATGCTTAATATGTTGAACCAGGTTTTTTTGTTCATTTTTCTATGTTTTGTGTCCGAAATTTTTCTTAATTCCTTTTCTTAAAATATTCTATAAAATTGAAATAAAAAAGCAACTGCGTGGCTGAAAATTTAGAGGAGAGGACAGGAATGAAAATCTAAGCTGAAATGGAGTATATACACATGAACATGTACATGGCCTTAATTCTTTTTGTTGCAGCTGACTGGAAAAAAATAGACTATTATCTTATTTCAAACCAGGGTGTGGGTGTATAGTGCGTGGTATCTCTTTTTAGAACTTTGTTCTTTATGTCAAATTTCACTTATTATTGCCCAAAATAAGAAATTTAGATAAAACACTGTCAACAAATTAATCTATAAGGTTTACTACCAATCTGTCGTGGTATAAAAAATATACAGTGGGGCTTCAGAAATCCGGATGCCAGATATCCAGACGCTTCGGTTTACGGACTATTTTATTTGGGAACAGATTTTGTATACGATATTTTGTCTCATATATCCGGAATTTCGCGTTCCAGATCCGGACGGTCTGTTTTTACCACAAAATACTGTTTAACTATAAATTTTGCTTTATTTAACCGGACGGTAAAATTTAATGATACTCCGATTAATACAATAGAAAGATTAAGTCTATCAATTGAGTTTCACACTTTTTCACCTGCTAGCCCCCATGAGTAGCTTGTATAAACACTCTGACTTCTCAAATAACTTTCAAATACTACCGACATTGCTGGTTAGACAGGATTAGTCGTGCCTCACTGCACTTGGCTTGGGTATCTTTACACTGTGCACCTGTCAAGTGCAATCACTTTTTAAAACACCCCTCTATTTAAAAGGAAGAATGTGCTTAATAAATCTAGGAAGTTTTTCATAGCTTTGTGGTATTTATATTCCAAAAAATTATTTTAAACGAAGTGTCTCAAGAGTGCTTTTTTAGATAAAGTCAAAACCGGAAGAATAGGAAAAAAACAAAAAGGAAAGCATTTCAACTGATCGGAAGTGCATTGGTTAAACATTGACGTGTCTAGATATAGATTGTTAAAAACAGAACGTAAATAGGCACATTTCACACTTGGACACAATATATTTAGCTACATTTGGCTATTATTATAGTTTGGTTAATATTTCCTGATTAAATAATAATATAAAGCAGGGTTCCTTGTATTAAAAACAGGTGAATTTCAAAGGACAACTCTAATTTGTTGCTATTAAGTATGAAAGGCAAAGAAAACAGTATTAACACTCATAATAAACATATAAATTATCATTTACGACAACAATAGACTCATTTCAGATATCCGGACGCCTCACCTATCCGGACGATTGGACTTTGGAACGAAAGAGTCCGGATAACTGAGGCTCCACTGTATATGTTATTTAAAAACGTGTACCCAATTTTCGCCATACCGTTAATTAGTCAACCCCATTTTTTTGGCATCCCGTTCTGTAAAGTTCTTTCCATCAAAAATAAAATCGCGTCTATTGGCCCATTTTATTTATTAACTTTTTTGTATTAACCAGATGTCCGATCTGCCCACAAAGCATGGTGACTCATCCTACATTCTCCAACATTACGTTAATTAGTCAAACCGCGTTCTTGGTTACCCCGTTCTGGAAAGTTCTATTCATCAAAACAAAAATCGCACATTCAAGAAACGAATTGGCTCATTTTATTTATTCAACATTTGTCAAATCTCAATTCTTATGTATACCCGAAATAGGTTCCCAGGATATGTATTCACTCTTGACATAATCATTCAATATTATTTCATTGTAAGTATATTTTTTGATGCAAACTCCGACCGACTTGGATCCGCCAAAGCGTGTCCACCACCTTACTCACATATTTGCTATTTCGGGCTGGTTTATCGAAAATGAAAGTAGGTTTTTAATTTATCTTATAATAATTACTTATCAGGTAAAATTCAATTATAGCTTATGGACATCAACTCACACATGTTGAAATGCCAACGGTGTGAGCAGTTACTCGGGTGCAGGCATTTCGAAGTTTATTGGCAAAATGCCTTAATTTATAAGTATAGATAAGGCATTAATTTCCATATACATGTATATATTTGGGTAATACATGTATAGTACCTTAAGTTCATATTTATTGTATACAGGAAAATGTTCATCCCCGTTTTATTTTTTTTTATTTATTTTTTTTTTAATTCAATTTCAATACAGATACATCTATACCATCCACTCACACCACCCGTTTTATTTTTGCCCTCGTTGTCAGCAGGCTAATTTAAAACTGGGCTAATTCCAATGTCTAAAATTATCCTTTTTTAAGCACAACTATGTCTGGGCGAATTCAAGACAGGGCAGAACTGTTTGTAAGTGAAGAAGGGCGAAAATTATCCTGTATATAAAGTACATGTAATACCTTTTAAAACAAGAGGCCAAATGGCCTTAACGGTCACCTGAGTAGCATAACCCATACACAAACTTGTCAAGGAGTCTCATATATGCATTTAGTTCAGTTTTATTCTGGAATAGAAAAATTTTTAATTTGTAATGACGACCACCTCCCTGCCTGAAATCTTTCAAAAACGACTATTAAACCTATAATTTTAGCGGAAAACTTAAAAGATCATAAAAGAGTGCATGACCTGATATTGAAAAGGTGCAAGACTCTGATAGAAAATAATTTAATAATAATAACAAGGTGGCTATTATTCATGTTTTATCTAAAACAACCTCCCATCCCCCATCCCCCCGGGGCAGACAGAAACTCTCCCTATGGGCATTTAAACAAACGAAAAAAAACCCAGCTTTATCGATAAAAGCCATCATGAGTTACTCACTTCTCCTGTTCCAGTTTTTGAATATTCAACATTCGTTGAGAATCACCATCTGGCATATATACCAAAATCATTTTACCTTTATATATCAGTGATTTTAGTTAGCCAATTATTACTTTACCATTAACAAGTCTATTTGTTTATTTTGAAAGTTCAAAAACTGTTTTTGTTTCAAATGATAAAAAGCCTTGCATAACTCTTTTGATCATACAACTTCTATATAATTACATTATATTCAACGATTAATTACTACATATGAACAAGCAAAGGAAGATAACTCAATTAGGAAGAAGCAGTGGAAAACAAGATGTAATTATAATCGGGGCGATTATAAAGTCTCCCAAACGAACGAGGCTATCATATAGAGTAGGGATGACCCACAAAGTTTCATGTGGTTCCCAGGGGTCCTTAACTATATAACAGGTGAACTAACATAAACAAGGAACAAGAATATATATGGTTTAGGGGTGGGGATATTAACCGTTTTCAAGATATTCAGGCACTACCTGTTTGAGAGGGGTCAGGACCACCCCATGGGCCTATGACCTACATACCATATGATGCCCCTTGACACAAGGAACAAGATTATATATAGTTTAGGGGTGGGGATCTCAACCGTTTTCAAGTTATTTGTGCACTTCCTGTTTGAGGGGGGTCAGGACCATCCCCGGGGCCCATGACCTACATACCATATGATGCCCCTTGACACAAGGAACAAGAATATATATGGTTTAGGGGTGGGGATATTAACCGTTTTCAAGATATTTGGGCACTACCTGTTTGAGGGGGTCAGGACCATCCCTGGGGCCCATGACCTACATACCATTTGAAGCCCCTTGACACAAGGAACAAGAATATATATGGTTTAGGGGTGGGGATCTCAACCGTTTTTAAGATATTCGGGCACCACCTGTTTGAGGGGGGTCAGGACCACCCCAAGTTCCATGACCTACATACCATATGATGCCCCTTGACACAAGGAACAAGAATATATATGGTTAAGGGGTGGGGATCTCAACCGTTTTCAAGTTATTTGTGCACTTCCTGTTTGAGGGGGGTCAGAACCATCCCCTGGGCCCATGACCTACATACCATATGATGCCCCTTGACACAAGGAACAAGAATATATATGGTTTAGGGGTGGGGATTTTAACCGTTTTCAAGATATTTGGGCCCTTCCTGTGCCATATTGGCCCCACCCTAGTGCCTAAACACCTGTCCCATGGATCATAAATTTCACAATTTAGGTAGAAGACTTCATGTACATCATATCCAGGCCTTTAGTTTTTCACAAATATATATGGGAGTAGAGAAGAAGATTTTCTAAAATTTAATACATTTTTTCTATATGGCCATTTTGGCCCTACCCTAGAGCCTGAACCCCTGACCCAGGGACCATAAATTTCACAATTTTGGTAGAGGGCTTCATGGACATCATATCCATGCATTTAGTTTTAAACAAATATCTATGGGAGTAGAGAAGAAGATTTTTTAAGATTTAATACATTTTTCCTATATGGCCATATTGGCCCCACCCTAGAGCCTGAACCCCTGACCCAGAGACCATAAATTTCACAATTTTGGTAGAGGGCTTCATGGACATCATAACCATGCATTTAGTTTTTAACAAATATATATGGGAGTAGAGAAGAAGATTTTCTAAGATTTAATACATTTTTACTATATGACCATATTGGCCCCACCCTAGAGCCTGAACCCCTGACCCAGGGGCCATGAATTTCACATTTTGGTAGAGCGCTTCATGGACATCATAACCATGTATTTAGTTTTAAACAAATATCTATGGGAGTAGAGAAGAAGATTTTCTAAGATTTAATACATTTTTACTATATGGCCATATTGGCCCCACCCTAGAGCCTGAACCCCTGACCCAGGGGCCATGAATTTCACATTTTGGTAGAGCGCTTCATGGACATCATAACCATGTATTTAGTTTTAAACAAATATCTATGGGAGTAGAGAAGAAGATTTTCTAAGATTTAATACATTTTTACTATATGGCCATATCGGCCCCACCCTAGAGCCTGAACTCCTGACCCAGGGGCCATGAATTTCACAATTTTGGTAGAGGGCTTCATGGACATCATAACCATGCAATCAGTTTTTTCCTCACATGTGTGGGAGTAGAGAAGAAGATTTTTGAAAATTTGGCCGTTTTTTGCATATTTGGCCCCACCTGTGGCACCCTGGTGGTGGTAGAGCCACCAATTTCACAATTTACATTCCTCTTACCATAAAGATGCTTCACACCAAAAATGGGAACAATTGGCCTTGTAGTGTTTAAGAAGAAGTTAAAAATGTTAATTGTTGACGCACGACGCACGACGACGGACGAAAACAGATAGCAATAGGTCACCTGAGTTTACTCAGGTGACCTAAAATGCTTGTATATGTTGTTTCTACACTAACCTAATATGTAGTATTTTTGTTATTTAAAAATTCTACACTTTTGCAATTAAATAAGCATGTCAGTCTTTTAAAAAAAAGCTTGGCCTTACCTGATAAATTTTGTCCATCACTAGATTTAGGGGTCATGAACTCTACCAACTCTATTAGTAGCCTCCTTTTCATCTCCTCATTTCTTTCTGGAGAATTACTTGGCTCCTTAGCTTTCCACAACCTGTGAACCACTTGCACCAACCAAGACTCCCTGCATTCATTTCTTCTACCAAGCATTTCTGCATGTTTTGCAGAATACCTCCAAGAAACATCTTGAACTTCGTCCTTGGAGAAAGCCAGAACATAGGTCAGTTTTTTGCCCCATCCAGCCTCATAAAGAAGAGGCTTATCACAGACATTTTCACATGGATCACAGTGCAGCCATCTTTTTTGAATTTCCGAGTACACCTCAGTCCAAACATGGTCGGTCCAGTCCAACACATACCTGGCCTCGAAACCCACCGCCCGACAACACAGAGTGAAGCAATTGGCCCATTCCCCACATCGGCCGCATCGGGTTTCAAGGAGTTTTTCAGGGTGATTGTATCTGGGAAATCTGACGAACCTTTGGCATCTGTTACATTTATAGTTCTCCACTCTGTTGGCCTGCCATCGGATTTCGTCTGGAGTTGGCTCTGCCATTCCAACACTCTGAGTCTCTCCACCACAGCTCTCACACTTTGGTGAATCCACCCAGCTAAAGAAAGAATTTTTGAACCATGCTAATAATTCCAACAGCATGAGGTCTCTGAAGTCTATGCTTGTCACTGCTGCACTTTCAGCTTTCTTGATTTCCTCTAACTTTCTATGAGCTTCCTTTTTCAAGGTTTCTACTGGGATGGTAGCTCTTGTTTTCTTTTGAAGTGTTGGATCTTCATACATCAAAACATGGACAAGACTATTCTGTATTTTGCTAAAGAACCTTCTTTCCATTTGCTGAAGGAAAAAAAATATGATATTTAGACATACTGTAAAACGAGAAAATTTGGCGCATACGTATTTTAGCGCAAACGCAAGTGCCAGTACATTGGCGCAATTATATTTTAGCGCACGCACCTTTTCTTTAAAAAAGAATACAAAAAATGTTCTTGTTAGATAAACGATCACGCCCAAATTTAGTTCTGTGTTCACTCAAGTACGTGAACACAACAACTTTTATTTCTATCTCGCATGCACAGTAAACTGTCGTTGAGAACAATACACTTACTTTTGTGTAAATCGTCAGTAGATAGATATGAAAACTTCATTTATTGGCGATGATGTGTAATTTTTGTTGGTAAACAAATTCAAGTTATCGGACTTTGAATTAAACGTGTCGACTTGGATAACACTAGAAGAGTCCCGAAACTAAAAGTGAAATCGAATGCTACATTTACCATGACTTTCGATCACCATGAGCGAATCTTTTTCACAGTAATATTACATTAAAATAACACAAAAAAGAGGTATCGTCTTGTTATCTTTATATCCACTAATCAGAGATCAAAGAAATTATGATCAATCATGTATTGTCAGCGTTAACGATCACCACGCTTAATCACATTTTCACCTCGAGGCGCTAAATGGAAGTGGCATGGGGAGAAGCCCAATATTCAAGGTGCTAATGAGAGATATTAAAAAGCAATTAAAATTGAATTAATAAATCCATGTTTAGGCACTGATACCTAATAACCCATACCGTTTACCTGTGTAATTGTTTAAACAAACAGAATCGATGGCATCTGATATTACGTAAACGAACACTTCTATATAGCACTAAAAATGGACTGACGTTATTGTTTTTGCCACCTGAAGAAATTTAAAACATATGGAAAATCGTTGGCGCACTATTAATTTTAGCGCTCAAAGGCAGCTGCGCCAAAGGTGCTAAAATTTGTAGTGTGCCATATTTTCTCGTTTTACAGTATATGAAGATTATGGGTCTAAGCCACTAATGCACCAATGGCAATCAAACACATCTCTACTTTTTATATCTTTCTGGATTTTTAACTTGCCTACTGAGTAGGTTAAAATCTGAGACTTTTTTATTTTTCTGATAGTTGTGACTTGTGAACAATACAAATCTTAATTAATGAAAACTTTAGCATTTACGATTTTATATACACTCATATTAATTTGAAACAAATTATCAAGAATCTGTGATATCTCAATATTAAAGGGGCATGTTCACAATTTTGGTCAAAAGTTATTTTTCCGTTTTTTAATGTTTGCAATGCTTTAGTAAGGCATTTCTAATAGTCAACCAAAATTTGAGCGTCAGTTGTCAAGTTATACCAGTACATGTAAGTGAGATACAGAGCTCTCAATTCTTTGTTATGTAAATAAAGCTTATGACATGTTTTTGTTTACATTTTGAATTTTTCAGGTTTAGACCTAAAATGATGAATGTGACAAATGCTAGGAACTGTTTATATATGTATAAAACTAATCCGCAAATAAAAAAAATCAGCTTGAAAGAGAACTTTTAATGGTATATTGAACCATTAAAAACAAAAACATTGCACAAGCCTTGTTTACTTAAGAAATAAACAGCAATTTAAAAAGTTCACTGGGATATGAAGTTGGTTGGTCACGTGATAAAATCCTGTGAAGCCCAAAGGGCTTCTCAGTAGATTTGATCACGTACCAACCAACTTCACATCACGGTGAACTTTTTAACATTGCTGCTTATTACTTATATTTACGTAACTTTGAAAAAGACAAATCGTTCAAAACTGTTAAAATCACCGAGATTTTATGTTTACAATAATCCAAGCGACAAGCGATAAGCGCGTGCTATGATCATTGTGACGTCACGAAAACGTTCATACAAAATTGAACGTTTTCGTTATTCTATAGGTTCATATAAGGAAGCATATTTGCGAATGTAAATATATACATTATGTAACAAAAAATTGGAAGCTATAACTCTACAATTGACACTCAAATTTTGGTTAATCATTAGAAATGCCTAACTAAATCATTGTAAACAAAAAAAAAAAAAATAGAAAAATCAAATTTGACCATGCTCCTTTAAGTACTTGCATAAAATAAGGAATTGTGGTACTATTCCTAGTAAATTATAATTAATGATTTTAAAATAACTACAAAGATTATTACTTTAATTTCCTGCTGAGATTTATCCTGTAGAGGATTAGGTGGCACCCTGGTGGTAGCAGGTACTTGAGATGGTGCCCTGGTGGTAGCAGGTACTTGAAGTTGTGCACTGGTGGTGGCAGGTGCTTGAGGAGGTGTCCTGGTGGTGACTGGTGGAGTTGGAGTTTGTGATGCCTGTTCTCCATTTACTTTCCCCATTGTCTCTACATATTCATTTAAATCCTTCCGAATCTGTCTTAAGATTTCCAGCGAAGTATTTGGAGGTAACGTCAAGAATTCCCCATCCTGTAAAGAGCCAAAGTAAAACTTTACCAAAACTACTTTGAATTAAGTACCTTCAATCTCATAGATTCACGTTTATGTGCAATCAATGTATTATTTGACAGTTAATTAAGTAAATAGAAAGCTCTATGCTACACACATTATTGTAATCATCATCAATGGTTTATCATTTTTTATTTTAGGTACATCTTATATATTTATTAATTGGCAGTTTGAGACTTCCCTACCCCCCTCCCCCCCTCCAAAAAAATAAATTTAAATTAAAGAAAATAAATAAAGATTATTTCATTTCATTGTATTAAATCAGGACCAACTTGGAAAGCTAGATTAATAAACTACTGGAACTATGTACTTCAAATTTAATATTGCAAGTCCCTGGCTATTTGCAATAGCAATATCACCTTCAACTGTATTCAGAATGAACTTTGTCTGGATCAAATTTTGTCATGTACAAAACAGAACTATATAAGATCAGAGGCGTGTTAAGCAGAGCGAGTGCTCGTGAGCACTCGCCAAAATTTGTGTTGCGGGTATAGGAAATTTTGGCAAACGCTCGCGAGCACTCGCTCTGTTGAACACACCTCTGACCTGCTTGGCTCTATTGAAAAATATGACACAGAAGTATTTATGACAGTTTTTATTAAAAAATAAACACGAAGTTAAAACTAGTTCTGATTTTTAAATGACACACTTGAACTCTACTCAAAATTTGTAATATTCTTCCCTGATTTTATCAATTTAAGTGAAAGCAAATTTGATGCAGATAAGTATCTTTTTAAATGCTTCCTTCCTATTATCAAGAGTTTATTTCTTAAATTTTTATCATTATATTTAATATAATGAGCTTTTTAACCCTTGGATTTCTAAGAAATCAATCCTCTGGCTTTTGGAAGTGTGGGCAAGGAAATTCCAAGTGTTCTAACTGTGGAGTCTTAACTGGTGAAAACAAACCAATGTTAATATAGAAAGTGATTTTTATTGATACAATCACAATTCCTGAATTTTCTATAGATAAATTATCATACCACGCGTTAGCACGGTATTCAATTTGTCTGCACGGCCTGGTATGTTATAAGACCGGCAATATCTAAAAACGAGGCCAACAGGCCTTAACGGTCACCTGAGTACCATAGTCCATACACTGAGCTTTTGAGGATTCTCTTATATGCATTTCATTAAGCTTCATTCTGGAGTAAAACAAAATCTAAAAATAATATGGTTCTTACAACAAGGACATTGGTAGGAAATAATTGTCCCATACTTGTTAACTTTCAAGATAGCTTTAATGTTTATGTTTTCCTAAAATTATCAATTCAATATTGCCAAGTGACAATTTACCATGTAGTTTTCAAGATGAAGTTAAAATTGTTAATGGATGACAAACAGCAATTACCCTAAATTACCCCCCACCCTCAACTTCTGCCCCATGGCCTGGTGTCCACAAATCTCACCATTTAACATCAGGACATTATGAACATAATAACAATGCAAGACTTTTATCTCCCACAACTGTGATAGTACAGAAGAAAATATTAAGTCAATACATTTTCACTATGTGGCCACATAGGCACCACACTCTAGGGCCTGAACCCCTGACCAAGGAACCATGAATTTCACAATTTTAGTAAAGGGCTTCATGGACATCATTACAATGCATTTAGTTTTTCTCAAATATATATGGGAGATTGGGAGTAGAGAAGAATATTTTTTTTAATTTTAAAATTAATATATTTTTACTATATGGCCATATTGGTCCCACCTTAGGGCCTGAACCCCTGTCCCAGGGGTCATGAATTTCACAATTTAGGTAGAGGGCTTCATGGACATCATAACCATGCATTTAGTTTTTCTCAAATTTATATGGGAGTAGAGAGGAAGATTTTCTAAGATTTGAAACACTTTTACTATATGGCCATATTGGCCCAATCCCTGACCCAGGGCCCATAAATCCAAATTTATGTAGAGGGCTTCATGCATATAGGTTTTTTTTCCACATGTGTGGGAGTAGAGAAGAAGATTTTTGAAAATTTGGCCTTTTCTGCATATTTGACCCACCTATGAGGCCCCCAAGGGTGGTAGAGCCATGAATTTCACAATTTCCTCTTACCATAGAGATGCTTCACACCAAAAATGGAAACAATTGGCCTTGTAGTTTTTAAGAAGTTAAAAATGTAAAATTGTGAAAACAGAACGCAGGATGAATGGCACACACCGCACGATGACTGACGAAGACCAATTGCAATAGGTCACCTGAGTGACTTAGGTGAACTAATAAAAATTCAATGCTTTAAAAACTTCCCCAGTTTCATGACTTAATCCTGTAATTGAAACAATATTATCTAATGTTTATATGTAGCGGTGTCTCATAATATCGCTGTACTTATCTTTTTTCCCTAAAAAAAATGTACAGTAAAACACGGTTATAACGAACACGCTTATAATGAACTGACGCTTACAGCAAAGTGATTTTCATTACCTTAGACTTTATTACATGTTGTAAACTTCACGGATATAGCGAATTGTGTTTATAACAAAGTAAAATCGCCCGTCCCTGGCACTTCGTTTTAAGTGTGTTTTGCTGTACCAAGTTGTCATTTTCACATGTCATTAGTGCTGTTCAAAAAGCTTGTATTAGACTAGCTTTTCTGAAGAACATCAATTTCCCAACTTACTTTTTTTTTTTGTGTGCTATTTTTAAATCACAAGTAGTATTCACCTTCAAAATTAGAGAGTTCCATTGTATCGCGGCACTGAAAATCTGGAAGCCTGGTTCAGTTATAACGGACAGTTTTATTTTTTTTAAATTAAAATATGATTCTTCATGAAAGCAAAGTCACTTAAACTGGTTGGGGAATGAAATATGCATTTTATTATGCTTTTTATTTAGTTTTTTTCATCAAATACACTGTGGACTTTTGAACTCGCTTTCTCTCTGGAAAAACTTTTACTTGTGGGAAAATTTTTATTTACCAATATATTTGACAACTCCTGAAGTTGGTGCATAAACTCTTTATGGAAAATCGCGGAGTCAATTATTTTCATTTAAATTACTTTCGATTGAAACCTTAGACATTTTTAAATAGAGTTTAGACGCAATCTAGAAGCGCCAGTCAATTGATCGAGTCAACATAATTTGTTGAACAGAATGGCGACTAATATGGCGGCCGGCACCCATGAGCTGGAAGAAGCAGTTAAGCTGTCAGTGCCCCTGATTTAACTTCCATTTTTCACTTTCTTTGTGTTACTTATTAAGTCTCACTTTGTGAGGCGGGCCTGTCCTCAGGATATATATATAATTATATAACTTTTTATACAGGTGTGACGCTCAGACCAGCTAGTTCAAATACTGGTGCTGAAAAGCTCAGTTGGTAGAGCACCTGACAAGAGATTCAGGGGCCTGGGTTCAAATTCCAATCTGGTCTGTCATTATTTCTCCCATCGCATTACATTTGGTGTCATGACCGACCCTTGGAACTGAAAGGTTAACTCCTGCCAGAACATGAAGATATATTTTCTCGAGAGATCATTTAAGGTAGAAAGAATAATCTTACCGTGACCAGGCTATGCTCAGGTCAGAGTAAGAATTCATCCCATATACTTGTAATGTAGCAAGCCTTGAAGCGGATCTGCTTCGCGTCAATTTTAAGTCTGTTAAAAATAATCTGCAGGGGAAAAACACATTTTTATACATTACAAACCTTTTTGAACATGCTTATGTAGTTAAGTCCACAAAATATCCATTTAATGGATGGTACCAAGGCATTTTGTTAATATACAAGTTTGAATTTGCCTGCCATTTTGTCAGAAATCGCACTCGGAATGTCTTGGATTTTATCGTTACCATGGCGACTGCAAACAGCGAATTTTCAAACGTGATGTTAAAAGTGGCAGTGATTTCGTTGCAAAAAAAGTTAATGTGGTAAAATGGGATAATAGAAAGCAACATTATAGATATTTGAGACCAATCATATGAAAATTTAGGCGAGATACAGCGCAATATAATTTTTTTATTTGCTACGAAGCGAGTATATGGGATGAATTCTATCGTTAAACCGTGTCCCTAGGACATCTGTCATTTTAACGATAGAACATTCTATCTACATTTAAGCAGAGACATAAATAACAAAGATTGGCAACAGATCAAAATCTCGCGGTCCCTATTGTAAAGTATTCCCAGTTTAAATGAGTATATCTTTCTAATAAACAAATATATTGAAATATAAACAGCTAAATCCTATTACCAAAACATTAAAAATATTATATTATATATACCCGTCGTCTGAGATTTTGCCGATGTTTTATATACTAATTTTATTTTTATTTTTTTTGTTTCAAAAACGTCTAAATCCTATGCACATTTTTCATAAAAACAATATATTTTTGGTTTTAAGATCAATACATCAATTTACTATAATATGTATTTCTCAAAGTAAGGTTGGTCCCGTAACATTTTTCAACAACAAAACACGCTAATGGTGGAGTTGCCAATCTCTGTTATTTATGTCTCTGATTTAAGGGTGAAAATGTGATGGTCAGAATACAGGTTCAAATCCAGTCTAATCCGTCATTATTTCTCCCATCCCGTTACAATGCTATGCATTCTTGCAAAATAATATTCAAAGTAGATGTGTGAAGAAGAGGAATTTTAAAATTTGTTTGTAAAAACAGCCTGGTTAGGATTTTCATCATTAGCTAACAAAATATCAATAGTCACTTCGAGATATTTCCATAAATTACCTGGACTGATATATCATTTACTTTGGTACTTATTTTACCTCAACAAATCCCATCTCAAACAAGCACTCCAATGCCCCAACAACCGGGAGTAATTTGGACTCTACTGTGGGATTTCCAAGTCGTATCTTCCGATATTTTGGTTCAGTCGGATTGTTTATAACATTATCTGCAAACTTTAGCAGTAGTTTAGCAGCATCCAAGAACTGTTCCTGCGAATTTTCCTCCACAAGTTGTTTGACAGTTGTAAATACAGAAGCCATCGTTTACCGGAAGTCGAGAATGTTGACGTAGCATTTTGATAGTTCATTCATTATTTTATCTATTTTCAATTTCGGAGAATAAACTCAATATATTCAAATCTATCGGGTTTTTTTAAAATATGCCACAGATTCATCTTGATATCACAATGAAATAAAAATTTTATATTTCTACTAGTAATTAGCAAATATATCATAATCCGAATTGTAGATAGTACAACTTAGTAATGGAAATTTAGTTTGTTTACATCATGGCGGCCAATGTAAAGGAGGTGATTCTTTATTGACTTTAATTTTATATATATGACTGATATGTGCTTGATGTGATGTACATGGCATTGAAATCATAATTTTTTTGACGTTTTTAATGCACAGAATAAGAATGTCGACAACTTGTTAAAATAATTGTGTCTTGAATATTTCTAGAGACATAAATAACATTTATTACAGTTATTTATGTCTCAGATCTTTCAAATGAATTCTACATTGAACAAGTTGGGACCAATCGCCCAATTGGGATATAATAATCCGTTTGGGATTAATCTCAGTATGAAAAATTTTGACAGATGTCTTTTCCGAAAGAGACGTCCGTCAAAATATTTCATTCTTGACAAATCTTGCTGAGATTAGTTTGGGCAGAGACATAAATAACAGAGATTGGCAACTGATCGAAATCTCGCGAAATCTCGCGGTCCCTATTGTAAAGTGTTCCCAGTTTAAATCAGTATATCATTCTAATAAACAATTATATCGAAATATAAACAGCTAAAACCTATCACCAAAACATTAAAAATATTATATTTTCACGAGTTTATGTCATATAAACAGTATTAAAAGAGGAGTTTTAGGAGGCAGTAGGCTACCCGTCGTCCGAGATTTCGCCGATGTTTTATAGCTGGCCAATCTATTTTCTATATATTAATCTTATTTTTCAATTTGTTGTTTCAAAAATGTCTAAAACCTATGCACACTTTTCATTAAAACAGTTTACTTTTGGTTTAAGATCATGATCTCAGTTTACTAAAAAGTAGTTCTCAAAGTAAGGTTGGTCCCGTACCATTTTTCAACAACAAATCAATGGCGAAGTTGCCAATCTCTGTTATTTATGTCTCTGGTTTGGGATATAATATACATGTACTATACATTATATCCCTTTTTGAGCGATTGGTCTCAACCTGTTAAAGTAGGGTTGAGTATTGCGAGTGTTAAAAACCATATTGCGATATATTGTGTAAAATCTCAAATAAATGTTAATACGTAAATGATGTGACCATTGAGCGCAGATTTTTTTCTTTTGTTTAAAATTAATAGATTTTTGTAAAAGAGAGAGCAATTGAAAGTTAAATGTAAAATCACATGCTGTACGTGCTCAGTCTAGATTATGACGTCATTTTTCATAGTAAAACGTTGTTTTCTGAAATATCTGAGCCAAAGAAAAGTGATTCTGAGAAATTTTTCATTCTTCTTTTAATACTAAATAAATATATTTCTTGTGTTTATTAAGTGAAATTTGCTACTTTATTCATTTTCTAAAAAATTGGTTCATTTATGTTAATGGTTTTTTTCCATTTAATATTTTCGTAAGACATACCATAAACTAGCTGAAGGTCTGTAACTCCCGGTCTGAAAAAATTCGGATGGACGACCTGGGAGCTACAGTGCCACCCATTAAAAAAATTGTGAATTTATCGCGCACAAAAACGTGCGCTAGTTTTGGACTGATTAACCTTATTTATACGCAAATTCTGTTAAAACAATTAGTACCAAGGTCGATATCGGTAGTAAATTTCATGAAGAATTTAATGGTACTAATTGTTTTCACAGAATTTGCGTATAAATAAGGTAGTAGACAAGTACATGTACTGTGGAATCATTAGATTTTGTGGTGGCTCAATTTTCGGGGAATTTGTCATAGGAGTTATTTGTATCATGGCCATCATCAAATTTTTAAAATGATTACTTTTGTTTTAGAATGAAGAAAGAGAGAAAAATGTCTTGGCCTGGAGGAACAAAATGGAAAAATCAAAGAAGGGTGAAATCCTCAGAGAACTAAGAAAGTTGAGTGTACAGTAAGTGAATTAATCAATTCCTCACTTGTTTGTCTTAATTATACCCCCGCAAACGAAGTTTAGGGGGGTATATTGGTTTCACCCTGTCCGTCTGTCTGTCTGTCCGTCTGTCCGTCTGTCCGTCTGTCCGTCTGTCTGTCTGTCCGTCTGTCCGTCTGTCTGTAGACGCAACTTTGTCCCCCCTATAGAATTTTTTACTACTGCATGGAACAGTCTGAAAATTTGTACATATGTTGAACACCATCTGAAGATGTGCACCTGCAATTTTTTTTAAGATCAGACAAGATTTAATGATTTTATGACAGTTTTCATTTTCCTTATTCTATATATTATACACTGATGTTGAAAAGTAAGGGAGGTAATCCTTACAGACTTTATTAATTAATTAATAGTAAACACTCTAAAATATATTTATATTAATACATTCAGATGGAGGTTTTTTGTCTTTATTTCTTAACTTAATTTATTTTTTATAAGTATTCCATCAACTGACAATGCAAAATTTTTTTTTGTCATTGATAAATTCTTAGGAGCTAATAAGAACATCAAAGACAAGTGTGGCTGAATTCAGTTGTCCCAAGGGGGCCATTATCTGAGCCATGGTTTAGATGGAGCATGGGTTTAGGGAAAATTGATAATCTGTAAAATGGGCGGTGGTTTTGGGGTTATTTTAATACTGCTTCATGTAAACCAAAAGTTTCTATCATTATAATGAAATAAATAATATCATTATTAATAAAGAAGTTAACTATTTTCAGAAGCTGTTTAAACTTATTAGTCAAGTAAATTGATGAAGTGACCCTATAGGGCATTAATTTAAATGAAATTCAAAATTACTGATATGATTGTAGTGTTTTGGCAATTTTAAAATTGTTTGTAATATTAAATTTTCTTTTTTTCATATTTTTACATAGTATGCTAATTATGATAATGTTTTGGGATTTTATTCAATTTAACAAGCTCATCAAAGAAAATCATAGTCCTATGGGATCAATTTTCTGATAGTGAGTTGCATTGTACCATAGGAGAAAGTGAGGAAAATTTGAAACAACTAATTGCATCTGTCAAGACTCTGATTAGAAAGATATTCAAAGTGTTATCAACAGAAGAGCATTGCTTGGCTATTTTCATTTACTGCAAAGGGAGGGGTTATTGTCACTTTGTTGGTTTTTCTTTAAAACAATGAAATAAAAAAATATCACCAGATACATAAATTTGTAAATGTGTTACAGTTATACATATGTATTTACAGTGAAGTTTTGAAAATTTTGATTTTAATTTTTCTTTGTTAACTACATGTGTAATTGAGTTTTTTAAAAATTCCAGAATTTTTTTTTATTTATGTGTCGCAAACCTTTATTATACAATTCAATTATTTGTCCCATTTGAAATTAGCCTTGCGGGGGTATTAGTCCCAATAGGACAGTTCTAGTTTTTATTTGATACTATGGAATAAAAATTTGATGTTACATTGTGATATAGTCTGAAGAAGTTTTAGTAAAACTATTGAAATACAGTAAAACACAGTTATAGCGAACACGCTTATAAAGAATTGACACTTACAGCGAAGTGATTTTTATTCCCCGAGACCTTATTACATGTTGTAAACTTTACGGATATAACGAATTACACTTATAACGAAGTAAAATCGCCCGTCCCTGGCACTTCGTTATAAGGCTGGCGTGTTTTACTGTATCTCAAAGCCAACCATGTAAGGATTTATATATATAAAATCTGGATTAAAATGTTACATGTAAGAATTTTCTCGATAACTGATCAAAATTATGAACAAATATGACATTCAGAAGATTAACAAAGATTCTTAAAATAAATGACAATGTTTTAAAGAAAACTTTAAACTTTAAAAACTTCAACTTAATTTCACAGATAAAGTCTGGTACAGACTCTCAGATTTACCTTCCTTTATTACAGAATGATATTAATTAGCAATTTTTTTATCTTGCAGGGTGGTGGCGCTGGAAAGGGAGAAAACTACTCACCTGTACAGTAAAAGAAGCGAGTTCCGCCATGACTTCAGCGTACTGGAGGAGTTGGACTCCAAGTTGACGGGAGACATCAAATCAGAGCGTGAGAATTTCAGATTAATTAAAATGAAAATTTTAAAACTAAAAATGTTTGCATTAATTACAGCGAGGTGACAGCTATACCTTTTTTCTATCTCTCTTAATAGAAGTGAAAGTAAAACAGCAGCTTGAGAAGATCAGTCACATGGTAAAACGCTTCCATAAAGAACTGAAGGATGTCAAACCAACGCCAGAGTGTAAGATACAGGGTTTTAATGAATGTTGATTTAAAAGAAGAAGTTGAAAAATTTCAATATGATAATTATAGAATGCAGGTGCATGAACATGCACGTTGTATGGATTACAGTTTTGTACATAGACTAGCTGAGTATAAGTCTCTCTATGTCTGTGTAATATGAAAAATAATAACAAATAAATAATAAATAAAATAAAAAGATTGGTGAAAAATTCAGCTTTGCAATACAGGCTGGTACAACATTGATTTTGCTTGCAATAATTACCGTTATACAACCTTTTAGGTCACTAGAGTCATCAGGTGACCTAATGCAATTGGTCTTCGTCCATCGTCGTGTATCGTCCGTCCTGTATTAAGAATTTTACATTTTTAACTTCTTCTTAAAAAATACAAGACCAATTGTTACCATTTTTGGTGTGAAGCATCTCTATGTTAAGAGGAATCTAAATTCTGGAATTCATGGCTTTACCACCCCGAGGGCCTCATAGGGAGGGCCAAATATGCAAAACAAAAGGCCAAATTTTATAAAAAATCTTCTTCTCTACTCCCACACATGTGGGTAAAAATCTAAATGCATGGTTATGATGGATATGAAGCCCTCTACCTAAATTGTGAAATTCATGGCCCCTGGGTCTTGGGTTCAGACCCTAGGGTTGGGCCAATATGGCCATATAGTAAAATGTATTAAATCTTAGAAAATCTTTTACTCTACTCCCATATATATTTGTGATAACTAAATGCATGGTTATGATGTCCATGAAGTCCTTTACCTAAATTGTGAAATTCGTGGTCCCTGGGACAGGGGTTCAGGCCCTAGGGTGGGGCCAATATATGTATAGAATTTATAATATTTTTTTCTGTACTATCACAGTCATGGGAGATAAAATAATGCATGTTATTATGTTCATAATGTCCTGATGTTAAATTGTGAAATTCACTGCCCAGGCCATGGGACAGAAGCTGAGGCTTTTAATGGGAAGGGGGTGGGGGGGGATGATAAGTATGGCCATAAATAAGCATGTATTTTTACTTAGGGTAATTGCTGTGTGTCATCCATTAACAATCTTAACTTCATCTTGAAAACTACATGGTAAAGTGTTGCTTGGAAATTTTGAATTAAATATGTTCTATTTTAGGAAATCTACTTAAATATCCTGTGCTTTGTATACTTGTAGAAATAAGCTGTATGCATTTTGTGTGCATTATAAATGAAGCTGTGAATGTTGTAAAAGATTGACCATTAAAGGCCTGCAGGTCTGTTATTACCAAAAGTTTACAATCTTTGTCCCCTGGAGCTAAGGTATAGATAATTTGAGATTCTTCTGACTCTTGAACCCTACCCCCATTCCATCCCAACCCCCAACCCCATTTTCATGGATGAATGTTTTTCAGACATCAAATAATAAAAGCAGTGTAACAGTCTGAGGAGTCTCAGATTAGGGTTTAGAATTCAATATGAAGCTAAAAATGGAGACATCTCTGACAGGTCAATCTACCGACTATGGTACTCAGGTTGGCCTCTTTGAGTTTTGTAAATTGTTTATGGAAATTTTATCTCGCAATTTTTATTTGGCAGTTGTAGAGAAACTGAAAGTTATAATGGAGGAGATTGAGGGCACCATAACAAGTTTCAAAGAAAATCAAAGAAAACAGTGAGTACATGCATGTAGCATTATACGAAATAAATATGGAATTAACTGTACATGATTTTGACTTGCTATATATAAATAACTTTTTTTAATAATTATATGTTTATCATGTGAATGTTTTGCCCCAAGGGAGGAGGGAAGAACATGATGTAAAAAAGAATTTCATCATTAAATTTATCGACAGGAGAGACATCATGAATCTTTAAACAACAATCTTGACTAACTCGGTATGTTGTCTTGTCATGTACATGTATTCTTTTTTTTTTAAGATATGAAGAGCTGATCAGAGATGAAAGAATGACATATCAGGAAATACAGGCCATGGAAAGAAAGTTTGATGCCTGGAATCAGCTGGCTGAAAAACCGGACAACAAATCCAAGACCCCTGCTGCTCCTCTAGCCAGCGCTAGAGACATCACTAAAGATTTACCCCCACAAGTCGCAGCCTTCGAGGTAACGAGAGAAATGTTTGTCAATGTATCCAAAGTTTTGTATACATTTACATGATTTTTAACAAAAAAAAAACAACAACTTGTAGACTAATTGTACAAGAAACAATAAGGAGGTCTTTCCATCAGCAGTTGCTTATGTTTTGTTGAATTCTTGGAAGAAAAGAAGAAAACTCGTAAATTTCAGAAATAAGCTGGAATTGAACCCACAACCTCCAGCTTTGTAGCAGATCCCTGAGATACGTCACCTTTTAATAGTTGGTTGCCAATGGAAACATTTTATTATGTATGGTGAATCCAGAATAGTTAATGATTGTGGGACTTGTTACCTATAGGCAACCATCTTTGATACCCAAAGTAGAGCCCCAAACAATACCTATATCGGAAAATGTAATTGAAAAATGGTAGTACCGTGATGGTGGTAGATTGTTTACAACTGTTATAGAAATGTCACTCTAATGTTAGGACAAAAAGGGACAGTTAACTTCAGGGTTTCAATGTTCAGATTATCATCACATACTATCGGAGTTTACTGAGATGATAACATGCAACAGAAGCATTTATTTACAATATACAAACTGCACACTGTTGAAATCTCAATTGCTTGCAAGAGAGTTTCTGGTTGTTGGCTTTTGAAATTTCTCTTGTTTCACATTGCTCGATCCTCTTCAAGTTGGGCTGACAAAAAGAATTGGGTTTGAAGTGCCTTTTCTTTTTTTTTATTGGATGGATTGGATAAGTTGGGAGTAGAATATTTTTTTTCTTTTTGCATTGAAAGTTAACCACGACAGTTGAATCAATTAAGAAGCAGTAACTTAACTACATGTAAGAACACATGACTATTTAGATAAAAAAGGGGTTTTTTTGTGCCCTAAAATTTTCCCCATTTAATTAATATTTGATGCATTTTGTTTGAAGATTTTAATTATGATCATTCTTTTAAACATCAAAGCAATTGTGGATTGATAGTATTTTAAACACAGGTATGAGATCTCGATCATCTTGTAAAAATATCTTTTTTCTCAGCCACAGCCAAAATGTTAAAATTCTTTGCTCCAATAATTGAAATAAAAAAATACTGACAAAAACCAAAAATACATTTTGCTGAAAAAATGGACATAATAACTTCAATTTTTATAATTTGTAATAGAATTAAATGTGAAATATTTCAGAAATTTCTGGAGGAGACCGGTGGAATAAGAGGTGGGTGGGACGAGTACGACCACGGGACATTCCTCAAGTTCAGAAACAGATACAAGGTACTTAATAAAGCTTTTATAAAAATGATATGTACATACACTTAGTATTTTCTCCACTATTTATTAAGCAAATCAATTGTGATTCATAGCGCTTTAGATTCGGACAGGGCTGAAATCTATACAGAGTGTATATTAGACAATAGAATCGACAATAGATTGCAGAACTTTATAGTATTCGATTGGACATAGTGTTTTCTTGCTAAAAAATCTTTTCTAATTAAAGATAATGTGTTACATTCTTAAAGGTAATGAAATTCGTCCCCAATTTGATTATTGTTACACAGATTGCAAACTCTTTCGTGATGTTGTAAATTATTCCATCGACCAGCCTCTATAGGGAGATGATGATTGCTTGTTCTACATTTCATAAGAATATTTCTAAATTTTCTGTGTAATGTATTTAAGTATTCTTCACATTAAAACTTTGTTTAAAAAATTCTGTAACTGATTCCTTTACTGGAGTTGTTGATATCACTGTTCTTTTTTTGTTGTAAAATCTGATCTGTAAGCTTTTATTTCCTATATGTAAATACAAGAAAAATGTATATTGTGCAAATGCTACATACCTTTGATTTCACAAAAGTCATTTACATGTAAAAAGCACCATTAAGGTAAGCTACAAGTGTATGTAGTCTTTGATTACCAGGTAGACTACTTTGTTGTCACTTCAAATAGATGGATAATGTCCACATTTAATTACTGTTGTTTTTTATAGCAAAAAAAAAAAATCAAAAAAGCCCTGCAAAAAAAACCAGGTTGAATCTGAGTTCAAATACCATTTAAAACAATTTTCTATAGCTGTAAATGATGAGAAACATTTAACCAAATATATAAAAGAAGATTTGAGTCCTGCATGTTAATTGATTTAATTTGTACAATTTTAGGGAAAGATTCTTTTCATAAAGCATGCACTGGTAGCCATACCCACCAAAACAGAGGAAGAAATCAGAGACCACGAAGAGTGGTACCAGACATATTTATCCATGAATGAGAAAAAGAAGGAGAGCATTAAGAAATGGAGGGAAAAGAAAGAGGTAACAATCTCGTTATTGTTATTAAACAAGCAAAAGTTTCATATCGTCTTGCCAAGTTAGCTAAACCTGTGGATAAGTACAGATAAGTACATGTAATTGTGATGAAAGCTATTGGTTTGAATGAGTACTGTAAACCAACTTTTATTCGCGGCGACTTTATTTCGCGATTTTACTGGATAAAACCTGGTTCGCGACGACTAAGTTTCGCGACCAAGCCTAATCCAGACCTTTATTGTGATAAGAAACTAACGACAAGGACTGGTTCGCGGCGAGAAATATTCGCGACAACAAGGTTCTCATGAACCTCGCGAAAATTTCTCGTACGCGAATAAAAGTTGGCTTACAGTATTCATGTATTTTTAATTTAAACATTATAGTTTTGATTGTTCTGTAAATGAAAAGAAATTAAGCATGTCTAAATGGGACTCAATTCCATAAATTTGTAACATCAGAGACTGTATAACACTACTGTGAAATTGTACAAGAATCATGAAGAACTTTTTAAATGACCACACAAAACTTAATAGCTATATGATATGTGATTTCTCTTTATCTGTGTACATACTGATGTAAGTTTTTAATATTAATGTTTTTACTGAATTTGCAACAGTCATTAATCGATCAGGATGGACAACATTCATGAATTATTTTGACCTTTTCTTGGCTCTAAAACTTACTGAAAAATTTTAAGTTTTTCAGTATTTCTTAGTACTTTGATTTTTCTTTAGGGTGAGAAAGAAGAGGTGCTAAGTAAGGTAGAATCAGAATTAGCAGAAGATCAGCAGAAAGAGGAACAAAAACAGCAAAGGTTAAAGGAACAAATCCAAGAGGAGAAAAGACAGAGATTTAGTCAGCTGAATGCTTGGAAGGTAAGAAAAGTAGCAATATAAAAACAAGAAGTGATATTCTAAATATTTTTGATGAGAATCATTGGATAAATGTGTTTGCATGACGATAAAGTTCTTTCTTGCATGATTCATATATTTTAAAAATGGGATTCCAGGTCCAGAAGGAATTGGAAAGAGCTCAAGCAGAGGAAAAGAAACTACGGGAAGCGTTAGACAAAGCACAGAAGGAAGAAGAAAGAAAGAAAGAAAAGGTATAATCTTTTATGCATGTATTATTCTGCCACTGGCTGACAGTGAAGTGTTGGACACCGGGGGTTATTTCTTCTACATTGGCATCTGTACTGTATACAGGGAAAGATTCGAAAATAAACCTGTATATATACAGCCTACTCCGGATATATTGAAATTCAGGGGACCATTCAAATTATTTCAATATATCCGTAATTCAATATAAGCGAAATCGACTGACATGAAGCTGCCATTTTGTAAAGTTCAATCCCGATATGAAATAAAAAAAAACAAACCCGAACAAATTAATTTGATCATCGTTTAACTAACAGATACATGTATTAAACATCAAATGACAGTTTTTGAAAGTTTAATTGAAAAAATCAGTTAGTTTGAGGATCTTGCGTTGGTGAACCATTTAGAAAGACAATCTTCAACCTCGTTATAATTCACTAATCGCATTCTTTTACGTTTTGTGGAATAATCACCGGACTCAAACGCTTCAATCACTGCCGAACGCTGCTTGTAAATCATCGTCAGCATTAAGCTTTAAATCCAAAATCCTTAGCTATTTCAGATTAAGGCTTAGTTTTCATATCAATAGCCATAACTAGTTCGTATTTAGTGTCCAAAGATAAAGTTTTTCTTTGAAGTGGGGTTCCTATTTTACGTCTAGCCTCAATACATCCGTATGCACGAGAAAAGAAAGAATTCAACAGTGAATAAATTTTATTTTGTTAAAGCAGTATAAAAACACATAAGGTGAGATCTTATCAATTCACACCTTTGTATATCAACTGGTCAGTTAGGTATAATTACTGTCACCAGCCGTGACGACAGCCGCCAAAGAGTACTTCAATATAGCCGTTATAAAAACAACTCATTATCACCTCTGGGGACCGATCCGTGGCTTCAATATAAGCGATTTTTCAAAATAGCCGATTTCATTATAACCGTTATTTTAATGCAAAGAAATAAAGAGGCTAAAACTGGGGATTTATTTTTATTTCAAAATAAGCGGAATTTCAAAATAAGCGACTTCAATATAAGTGGAGTAAGCTGTATATATATATATAGTATTCTTTGTAAATTTTTCAGTTAACAAAACATTCACCCCTGTTTTCTTTTTAATTCATACATATATCCTTTATTTGGATATGATAAAGGGATCCTTTCTGATTGGATATAAATCAATTAAGATTAAAATATCCCGATTTTACCACATGTAGTTCAGTAACAAAACCATGTTACAATTTTTCAAAATTCTAAGGACCTCAACTTGTGAAATGAAGACAGTTAACTGTTGTGTTTGATATCTTTGAATATGAGTCTGTGGAATTAAAAAAAAGAATGATTAAGTGACTGTACTTTCCATGAAACGCTAATTCTTAAAGGCTGAGCTAAAGCAGAAAGTAGAAATCTTCAAGAAAGAGAGGGAGGAGGAAGAGAAATTTTTAGAGGAACAAAAGAAGGTTTGGGAAGAAGAGGAAAAAGAAAGGCACAGACAGATTTCTGCCCGAGAGATCCACAGATTTAGGGACAGGGTAAGTTAAGGAGGCTAGGTGGTCAACAAATTAACCATTAGATCTGCCTTAAACTTTGACTTTAATATGAAGGAAAAATCCAAATACTGTACACAGGGTTAATTTTGCCCCGTGTTATTTTCGCCCTTCTTCAATTGCGAACGGTTTCGTCCCATGTTGAAATCGCTCAGAGGTTGTTGTGTTTAAATATATATAGATGATATGGGACATTGGAATTCGCCCAGCCTTAAATTAACCCGCAGACAACATGGGCGAAAGGGGGGTGAATATAATGATGAGGTACATTGTGGGGGCACAGACAGTGTTTGCATGTTGAAAATTATGTAAAAATATAAATCATTTGATTATAAATACAATATTTTAAACTTAATGTAAATTTAAGTAATAAAGAATCATTCTTTGAGTTTTATTATGAGGAGATCAGCTACAGTCAGTGCATGATCGAATCTACCATAAAGCTCTTTGGACTTATATTGGATTTGATCACTCCTCTACTGTAGTTGATCTCCTCATACATGTAGCAGTGAATTAATGATCGTTTATTCTTAATTAGCTGTCGTCCATGAGTTGCAGGTGTGTATTATAAGATGTAATGATTACGAAGGGTTTATATAGCCGTGTGCTGATATTGGAGATAGGAAAACTAGTACACGTATGGTGTATGCATATTTTAAAGCCTTGCTCATTTTATTGTCTTACTGCAGAGGGAAAAAGACAATGAAAAGAGAGACAAATCATGCTATAGCAATGTTAATCTTTCATTTGGTAGCAGCTTTTAGCTCACCTGATCTAAATGCTCAAGTGAGTTTTTTTATCACTTTTTTTTCTCCCATCTGTCTGTCTGTCCATCCAAATCTTTTTATATTTGTGGCCTCTTCTCCAGAACCACTTGGCCACTTGCAATCAAACTTGGCACAAAGCATTTTTGGTTAAAGGGGAACCAAGTTTGTGAAAATGAATGGCCACACTTCCTTTTCAAGGAAAGATAAAGAAAATAATTAATGAAAATTAGTTGATATATTTTCATTAATTTTCGTCTTAAAATCCAATTGACCAGAAAAGCTAAAACTTGTTTGGAAGCATCCTCAGGCAGTGTAGATTCAAGTTTGTTCAAATCATGATTCCCTGCATTCTCTCACCAGAGGTCGTGCTACACAAGTTTCGCTTACACCTCTGTCAATGCCCGATGTACAAAATTCTTGTACAAACTTAAACGATGGGCAAAATGTAATTAAAATCTATGTAGTTATTCCTTTTATCTAAATTTAAATCTCTAACGCCTTTATTTATTTTTATTTCAATGTTACTGTAAGAACTATTTTGCGGAGGTAAAAATTAAAATATGATCACATGATCTAGTTTGACAGATGTTTGAAAAATCAGTTTCTGTACGCTACCGATTTATCTATGATTTTACATAAATCAGCAGCAATGTCATCTCCTGTGATGTTTTTAAACGTGTCCTCAAAGTCTTCGCCCGTCGATGACTCCCCTTCAAGCTGATTGTGCAGAAGAAACGAATCAACAATGCCATGTGCTCGCCATGCTTGTTTTGATCATGTGACAGACTATTTTTCCGGCGTTGACAGAGGTGTAAGCGAAACTTGTGTAGCACGACCTCTGGTGAGAGAATGGATTCCCTGGGGTAGGATGGGCCACAATGGGGGAAGGGTCAAATTCTTAGATAGGAATTAAAGAGAACATTTTTAAAAGTATTCTTCTAAAAAACCAAATGAATATGTCAGACAAACTGTAACCTGTGTGGAAGCATCCTCAGGTTGTGTAGATGCAAGTTTGTTCAAATCATGATTCATTGGGTAGGATGGGGAGGTGTGTTGATTTTTTTTACATAGGAAAGTTGATTATTCTTAAAAATCTAAATGTTATAATATAATGTATTACGTATATGCAAGCATCTTGACATTTGTTGATTCTTAATTGTTTAGACTGTGGCCCCTGGACAATTCTTGGCCCATACAAGGGGTTCAAAGTTTTATATGGGTTTACATTATTATGAACAGTTGTTTAGATTTTCTTGAGAACTGCAATGCTCAATATTTGATATGACTATGAAAGCATTCAGTTACAAAAGGTGTTCTATGTTTAACATAAGAATATCTGGAGACAATTTTGAAAATCTTTTTGTACACAATCTATTTTACGACGTAGTCCAGATATTTTGTATATGACTCTGTAAAGCTGATATTTTATTATGGCTATTGTTGCTCAGGTGAGCAATGTGGCCCATGGGCCTCTTGTTTAGAAAAGTCTTTATGGTTGATAATTGTAACACCAAGCAATATTTTATCTTTTCAGGTTTATAGGCAGGAAAGGAAAAGGATTGTTTGGAACCAAATTTCATGATTTTTCATTGATTTTGTAGGACCAAAGGAAAATACAAGAGAAGCTTGCAAAGGAGAAGGAAAAGGAAAATGAGAAGATACAGAAACAGAAACGGCTAGACAGATTAAGAGAACAGGTGCCAACAAGTGCTGTGTAATATTATAGTCAGTTATGATAGTTCACCTGCATAGTTGCTCACTTTTTAAAAATTTTATTTTACCAAGATTTAGATGGGTGTCTGGATATTAACATCCAGCTTATTAAGGCCTAAAAAAATGTTGTGTGTTTAGGGTAACCCGACCTAACCTACAAAAATGCCCCGATCCTACCATTTTTGAGGCGCATCCCTATCAGCGATGTAGCCTCATTGCTGTCAGCTCACTTCTCTCGGCTTATATACAAGCGGCGTCATAGAACACAAGTATCAATGCGCCAATAAATATATAGTGCCGTTCTGATTGTTACGTATTTTCAACCAGGAACATATATTCAGTATTCGTTTTAAAAATATCAACAAATCATTACAACAGATATTTCCTTTACACATTGAAAAAACATCAACATCAATGAAAGATCAAAACAAAGATTAATACGCAGATGAGATGGACTGGCAATGCCTGCAATGCGATATACGTACGATAGGGACAGAGGACCAGTCAACCGATGAGATAATTTGCATAACAACAGTTCGTACTTCAATTTAACAGCGGTGACGTTAATTGTTTGAATATCGGAGGTAAAAAAGTAATAATTTCGTATATAAAATATTTATATCAAAATGAGAGTAAGTGGCTGTCTTCCTATAGCTAGGAACAGATTTCATATTTTATCACTTGATTAAACGAATAAGACGTTTAACTGAATGAGGAAAAGCGCGCCACCTTCCCCATGTGTAGAATGGCGATATTTAACAACTTGTAGTGATGTTTTTAGCTACCTTCAATGTGATGCGCCGCTCAGGCTTTCAGGCCTTTGATTAAATGTCTGTTTTTATCCGATTGTGATTTTTATATTATTTCTATTAAAACCCTGTTTTTAAATATGACAGAAAGAAACATTCTTAGGATTCAGGCAGAACAAATATGATAAAATTAAAAAAAAATCCCTACCTATCTAACCTAATTTTTTTCATCAGTGTTACCCTAAACACACAATTTTTTTATAGGCCTAATCAATCAGAACTTCTCTTACAAGACACTTGGAGAATAAAAGGTTTCCAGAAAGAGTTGGTGCTAGAAAACACCAAGCAACAGAGAAAGAATAAATATAAAAAGTGTGTTATTATTTTATTATCTAATGTTTGCTGACATTTGATGATGTTCTTTAGGTTGATATTGAGGTGGATCGCGATCCCAGCAGATTGTTGAAACCCACAGCAGGATGGACATCCAGACTGAAGGACAAAGGACCATCGGGGTCAGGACCCGTCATACAAATGCCACACAGGTATATTCTTCATAGTTCATGTAAGGTGCGTATTTGCGTAAATATGAATTGAGGTTAAAATCAAGTGTAAAATTTTGCATAAATATGATTTTTTATGAAATTAAAATTAAGTATTAAGATATGCATTAGAGTTTGTAAATACGAATGACACTTGGATTAGGATGCATAACATTGGCCATTAAAACCAATACTAGATCGAGGTATGACTGTACTATGCAGGTGAGGAATTACTTGACAACACTTATAAATAAGTACTTTAATTTACAAACACTGTGATGATGAAGAGTCCATACTTCTTAGAAACTGGGGGGAAAAAGCATATAAAATAATCTAGTTTACAGTGAGAAGGGACAATAAATAAAGCAAAAACGTGGTCTCGCCTGTTTTCAAAAAACTAATAGCTTTATCACAAATTATGTCTGGTACGCAATGATAATAAATTTGATTACAAAATCAGGGATGGATGTGTTTTTTTGTTTTTTTTTTGGTTCAAAATGTTAACTTTAGCTCTGTATTCCAATTTCAGATTGCTTTTTCTATACTCTAAGAGAATGTAAGAGATTTATTCTAACAATCCCATTTGAGAAATGATGCCATTGTCACATACCGGTAGTTGTTGAACACTTGGCAAAGGAACAGTTGCTATCTGGATTTTTTTTGGGGGGGGGGGAGGGGGGTTGTATTTGTTAGTTTTTTTTATATTGGTGATAAATTTTATTTCTTTTTTCTTTTGACAGGGCTATCCCCTCCTGGCGCCAGGGACTGACATAACACCAAATAAAAAAATATTTATACTTTGTGCATTATTCATGAATAGGAAAATAAAATTTTGAAATAAAATATATATTTTTATATCTTTGGATTTTGTCATTAACTTAATTTTGGAAACTTTTTTGTCCGATTGCTTAAATCCCGTTTAATTTCACATACAAACAAAACTGATGAATCCTTATTCTTCTAAGTATTTGATTCTTTTGGCGATTCCGGTCAGGCACTCTCCCACCATCATCTCACCATGACCAAGGATACACACGCCGCGTGGACCTTTTATTCCTCCTTCAGGAATGATGTACCTCAGGAATCGTCCATCTCTGTCCAACATGTGAATCTTGTTCCGAGGAAATTCAGTAACGATGACGTGACCGACATAATCAGTGGCGACTGATGAAGGTTTAAATTCACTGTCCTTTTCCGAGTACGAGTACCGGAATATGCCCAATCTATCGACAGCAATGGCTGCTTTTTTCTTCCAGTCAGTTACAATGATGTCCCCGTTGACATTCTCGGTGATGTAAGTCGCGTCTTTGTACAGAGGTTGACACTGCGAGTCGTACTGGATTTCCTGGAGCACGGTACCGGTACTGCTGTATCGGACGACTTTGTGCTGATCGTCTTTACGGAGACAGACCAGTAGATCACCGGACATGGCGCTTGTGACGCCGAATGGCATCCAGTCCCCGGTAGTGAACATCGTCACCACAGTGTCGGTGTCAGATATCATTATCACGGCTTTAGTTCCACTGTACACTACTTGTTTGTTGTACATACATAAGTACAGGCCGTGGGCAGTAATGCTGACGGTGTGGTGGAGGTGTCCCTGGAGATCAAACAACTTCAGTTCTTTGCAATATCCTCCCATCCACACTTTGTTATCGTCGGTAACGGTCATGTCATACAGACGGTTTTTATTCTTTTCATTAGCAGGGAACCCAGTGTCTATAACAGAAGTAACTGTTGGTACATCTAGTATTCTTCTACCCGATAATTCATTTTCTATGAATTTATTTTCCAAGAGCGGCGTTTTCTTTTCCTGTGTTTTTACAATGTATCCAAAATAAGTTTGTAAATAATTAGCATCTATTTTACATTCATAGAATGTCGGAAACAAATATTGTGAGAACTCTTTCAGGGTCTCTTGTTTTTCAATCATTGCCTTGAATCTTTGTATTTCTATGGCGTTTTTTGATTTATGTAATTCGATCACTTTTTGGTTCATTTCATCAACTTTCTTAATCATTTCTTCAAACTCTATCTTTTGTTTCTGTAGTACAGCCTCGTGTTCCTTTTGTATGTCATCCAGTTCCTGGTGAAATTTCTTCACGGTCTCCTCGATCAGTTTGTGCCACTCTTCTCCCCGTGCATTAACTTCATCTTTTCTCTGTTTGTAATTCAACGGTAACCATGACAGCTGTTTCGTCGTATGATTCAGAATTTTTTCTAAATCCTGTTTGGACGACTGAAGTCTTTCGTTTTCCTTTGCAGTAACATTTAAAAGTTCTTCAGTTTTACCTTGTCTGTTAAGTTCTTTGATTTTATCGGACAGCTCTGAAATTTCGTGCGATTTGTGTGTGATGGAAACACAAAGGAAGCATATTGGAACATCGCACGTTTTACAGTAAGCGGAACAATCGTTAAGGGGATGGGACTCGCACAGACATGTGTTTTCATCCTCCCTGCTGGTGAAGTGCACGACGTCATGACCTGTTTTAGATTTCAAGCGTAAGTGAACTGGAACACATGGGTCACAGAGATTGACTCCACATCGTCTGCAGAAAAAGGACACTGGTTTCTGACACAGATCACACTCAACGAAATGTTGGCCTTGGGTTGACTCTTCGGACGCCATTTATGTATTGTGAAATCTACAATTTATAAACGGAAATTTTTACAAAGAATAATATTAATGTATAGAAATTTAATATGCATGGACGATAACTTTCTTATAGTCATATTTCGAATTAATTATCATATAACTACACATACTAGGAGTTTCATTATGCGGGTGTAAATATTTGCTATTTAGTGATTTCAATCATGTTTGGCTTTTTTCCCCTAGCGATTTTTAAATTGATGATTTTTTATAAAAACAAATTAAATACATGTATAACTACACATACTAGTAGTTTCATTATGCGGGTGTAAATATTTGCTATTCAGTGATTTCAATCATGTTTGGCTTTTTTCCCCTAGCGATTTTTAAATTGATGATTTTTTTTAAAAACAAATCAAATACATGTATTTGAGATGACACTCCATAATTTAGCAAGGTTTGGTATTTTGAAGTGACGTTAAACGTTGAATTAAGTTTGGACAGCCTTATGCTATTTTTAGAGTTGTCTCAAAAAATGGGAGTGGGTTTACTATTAAATATAAGAAAAATGTCGTTTGTCAAGTTTTAGACCATGGTTCGTGAATGAAGTGTCAGCGAAAGTGTATGAAAAATTTCATAAATATCCCAGCTTTTTACATTTAATAAAGGTTTTTTTTTTTATATAATTCCATTTTTTTTCATTTTGTAAATATGTAATTAAAAGCACTTGTGTACGCATAGTTACGCACTCTTGGTGAACATCAGTATATAGTTTTATTAGCCACAATAGATCTGTATCATGCGAAGAACCCTGGAGGGGAGGGGGGTTATCTGATGACAAAATTTCAGTACTTTTTATTAGGTTATTCGGGTTTGTCTTTTTTTAAAAGGGGGCCTAAAGGGGGAGGTGTAATACATTTGAATACAAAAAAAAAAAATTATTAAACAGGAAGAGGGTACCAATCCCATGCATCTTGGATATGCCCGTGCGTATTTGTATAGACACGTAGTTCTAACATGTAATTCTATGTAATTCTAACAGTATAGATGATGAAACTCATTTATTGATTACATGTGAAAAATATGATCACCAAAGAAAAGAAATATTTCAGTTAATTAAAAGCAAATTTCCAAAATTTTCAGATTTAGATAATGAACAAATCTTTTTGATTACTCAATATTGAAGACAAGGAAATTCTTAATCTTGTGGGCAAATTTATAAATGATAACATGCTATAGTACTCCTTTAAGTGAAATTTTGTTGGAATTAACATTGTCATTTGCTATATATATGATTGTTATACTTTAATAATTTTTATACTATTCATTGGCATGTCGATCTTTCTCTTGTAATTATAATAATATGTCATGTACTTGTCTGTTCTGGACTCCGAATTAGAAATAAATGATATGATCTGTAAAAAAAAAAAAATAAAAAAAAAAAAAAAAAAGGAAACAATCATACTTAAACCATCGAATATAACGAAAATTCGAAACATCGGAAAGTCGACTTTAAACAAAGTAACTGATTTTAACTTGTTTTATTTCTTGTGTAAATGAACATGTTCAATTTACAAAGAAACTTTTTCCAATGTTTGTACTTCTATATCAATTGTTATACAAATAAAATTTAAAACATGGATAGGATATTTCAACTTGGTCACTTTTATGAACATTATGTAATCGCTCAATTTGTAGAATGATTGGCCAGCGCAGACTGAAAAACAAAATGCAGGGCTTTGCTCTGGATTCACTGACAAACACATCAAACTTCGCAACAGGTATAGTTAACAGGTGCTTTAGGACAGGACCGACCCCCCCCCCCCCAGTATCTAGACCCCCGGGACTTTACACATTTTTTTCTTTAAATTATCCTTTTATGACATATTTGTAATCTAATGTATACTTCATTGCACAAACTTCTTTAAAACACACATTTTGAAAAAAAAATCATATCTCATCTATATATAATATTAGGGTTGTTTCTGGCTGATTACGGAACAATTTCGATTTGTTAAAGTAAAAAAAAAAGGTAACGAAAAGCCGATCTTCACAAATATTTTCTCAACACTGTCAATGCGGTCAAGAGAATAAAGAAATATCCTTTTGTAAAGAAAATTATTAAAGAAGACTGTTAAATTATCTTTTTGATAGTGACAGTCACTATTGAAATTATCAATAGTTTTACAAACCTTAGCAATGGAAAGTTTTTTTCCTTTGACATGTATCCGATCATGTTTCCTTGATGCATCTGATCATGTCGTCGGCTATACACCAGATGTTATTCTGAATCACGGGGGCTCTTAAGGGCGGCTAATTATTTTAATACTTGATTACTTAAATCTTAATTGATTATACACATAGTTTTTTATTTATAAACAAATATTAATACTTAAAGTATGTCTTAAAAGGAAATATTATGTAATTGCAAACACTGAACGTTTATATAATTCACATAAACTGTTCCCACTGTGTACCTCGGAAATCCTTTCAACGAAAGTTTCAGCTTACACTAGTATCATTTTGATAATATCCTTTTATGCAGCTATTTGTGATTGTAAAAATCAAGCTAGTGTACGTCAGAACAAGGGCTTATGAATTTGATGGGTTTTTTTCAAGGGGGAATAGAGTTCCAAGGTCTAATTCTCAATCCTCAATTCTGTCCCATGTTTCCTTACGTCAATTTTTGCTTGGTGGGTCATGTTGGTATGAAGGCAGCGAGAATGACAGGACATTACAGGACAATCACATAATTCCCGCGTCAGTGAGGTATCTGTAGTTTTGACTAACGCCAATGCCCTTCGTTAAGAACTACCAAAAAAAAGCATTCCCCTCCCCCCCTCTCTCTCTCTCTCTCTCTCTCTCTCTCTCTCTCTCTCTCTCTCTCTCTCCCAGTATGATAAAATATTACAAAACAAAAATAAAAAATATGGCAATAATGTTCCTGTGCATAATAATATTAAAGACGTTATATTCCTACATGAACCTTAATTGAACCACCTGAAAGGATTCGATCCTGAACCCTGATTTGAACAAATATAAAATACCATACATGTGATTATGGTGTATAAATATCACTGACTATCACTGATTGAGGTTCTGGAAATCTACTGTATATATACATGTTTATATATTTTATTGATAACACTAAGATACAGTTTTACTTTAAAATAGGGATTTCACTTGTATAACTTTCAAAACTTGGAGTTCAATACTTTAAGGTATTCAACATATATAACGACCAAATTTTGTACCTATTAGATAAGTGGTCCAATATCTTAAATCAATGTATTATTTTGAAGGTGTTGCCGGTATCAAATAAAAAATACCCCAATAAAGGATTTTTCAAAATTTTGATTATTGTCCAATCAATTGCAAAGTCTATGGGCAGCGCATGTACGTGCGTGTTTTATTCAGAAATTGTAAGAAGTACATGTACCTTGAATTTTACATAGATATCTTTGTGAAAATATGCATAAACTCTGTCCTTTTTTAAATCTAATTTACTACAGACATTTTGAAAAAAATGAAATTTTCTTCACTTCATAAAGGGATTATAACACTCTCAGAAAAGTTTAAGGTGCAAAGATCCGGCTTCTTAGATGTAGTCAGTCATGTTAATTTGATTTATTTTCCTTTCATCGTTATCTTGCAGAAAATATTTAACTAATTGAATATGATTCAAATTTGTTCAAATCCCTTCATTATACCGGGTACATTTAATCTTTACCCAGGGTTGTGCCATGTTTGGTTGAATTTTTTTTATTAGTAACAGATGGACGCTCCAAAAATAATCCTGAGAAAAGCTGAATTAAGTTTTTAGTTGAGGTGAGCTATAAGCATGAAAATACATAAAATACAGACAGGACAACCTTTCAGCACCGCGGGAGTTTTTAATAAAAAGTTGGAGCTATGTTCGAGGAAAAAACAGGGGAAAATAGATCCATATACAAGAATCTGTATTTACATCAACAATTTTTTCAGCCATATTGATGAGGGTTATAAACTTTAAAATAATTCGTTTGTACTTGACACTATAAAACAACCACTGATTCATTACACTTAAATGAAAGGAGGAAGACAAGTTTATGTTTCAACCAGAATAACCACTTAGTGATTCAGTTTTAGACCATGCTTTTCTTCCGGAATTAAAAACTTCCTTAGAGGAGGTTTCCCGTTTAGAAATCAGACACAAAATCTGTAAATATACAAAAATAAATTTCACTTACAGTGCACATCTGATGAGAGCATATTACAGATTATCAAAACTTGATAACCGCGTACTTGCTAAATCACAAAAAATCTAATGAAAAATAAAATGATGTTGTTTTTGTATCATCCTGGGTGACTTATTTTCACAAAAAAGACAATTATTGGATAAAATATACAAAATTGAATCCTTACATCTGTAGCCTAGATTCCGTTCATGACAAATTAATTATCATGGTTTTAATATGTTAAAAATCTAATCTGTTATAAATTACATTTGTATAGCCATAATTTTTTACGGTATTTTGCTACAGCACTATTAAAGTAATATCGATTTTTACAAAAAGCTCAGATATTTAGATGGATATTTGGTTCATATTAGCTGTATGTTCAGCACGCACTACAACCCTGCCATTGTTTAAATAAACAACAAAGTTTAATTGGCGTTATTAAGAAAAAAATGGAAAAAATATTTCAGTTTTAAGGATGAATCACATGAAGTGAGAATTCAGAACTCAACTGGAAAATGATGTGTTATTTCTTCGAATTTAAATATAATAATTGTAATATCGCTTCTAATTTTTAAAATGTAAGGAAAAACTATTTCTTTAAAATTAACAGATATGGTCTAAAATACCGATAAATTTCATTCTACGTGTAGTTGCTATACTAAAACTTTGATTAAAATCACCTTTTGGATACAGACAACTATTACATAGTTAATAATATAAAAACTACAGCAAAGATTTAAGATACTATGAAGGGTTGCTGATAAATGAGATGAAATGTTAGCTCTTTTTTGACAAACAAAACAAAGACGACAAAAGCATTGTACTTTATTGCTTATTATAAGGAACATACGATATCTCAATATGCTGTCGACACTTTCTTTAATTTGTACTGGAAGAAGCACCAAAATCCGTTTTTGTTGTACTTATTACGATAAACTTTTGCTCTATATTCTCAGGACTAAAAATGAACATCTCTAAAATTAAATATAAATTTGAATTTTTAAAAAGCTCAATTAATACGTCGTTTGCTTTAAAAGTGCAAGGTAACGGGATTTTTTTATGCTTCAAATTTTAATATTTATAATTTTCTATGGTCAGCCACGTCCACGTTTAAACGTCAGTTTTCATTTAAGCTAAATTATTTAAAAAGTTCAAAATTATGTTATGTAAAAAGGTTTGTAACTTGACAACTGACGGCGTCATTTCGGCAGAAAATTGAAAATACCTTGGTTAATCATTGTAAACATTAAAATTTGAAAGAGTAAAATTTGAAGAAACAAATATCGTGATCATTCTTCTTTAAACCAAGTTGCAACATAATGCTTAAAATACCAATATTAACATATCCTTGAATTTCTAATTTTGTTGCTAACTGAAACTACCTATAGGCAACGTTAATTTAGGCGCACGGGTAAATGGGCATGCATATTATTATCAAACTATCTTTTATATTCTTTATTTTTTTAAACTCGAAAAGGCACATTTTTTAAAGATATATATATAAAATCGTCGTTGCTCCGAAAAACATGTTGATATTGTCTATAAGACAAATGTCAAAAACACGGTATGAAAGATGGTATATTGTACCCGGTATGTGCAAAGAAAGATAGCTCTATATTTTTCATGTTTTTCAATCCTTTTTTTATTGAATGAAGAAAATGGTTTATGAAAAAAAAGGGACTTGTGAAGGAGTAAAGATTTGTTTTTTAAATTAATATTTTAAAAAAAGAAGTGAAAAGGCCAACATTATAAGCCGACAGGTTTCGGTATCACAGATTATCTGCCGAGCTCATTCGGATCACGCTCGCCCTTTTCCGTAACCGATATATTGCGGTGACGGAAATGGCCGAGTAGTTACGATTGCTGTCGAGCTGTTACGGGATACTGTGTCGATCTGTTTTAAAGAAGCAACCATTACAAACGAAAAAATTAAAGTTGTCTTTCCGAATTAAAAAAAAATTCTCATCATTTCCCCCTCTAATTCTTATTTGTAATGAATGTGAGGAAATTCAAACAAATACATTAAAATTACTACGCTAGCAAAAACTAAGGTAAAATCTAGAAATATATTGGAAATTAAAAATTAGTGACGTACATATAGTTCAACCACAAGACATAAACAGTGAAAGCTGATACTTACAAGTAGTGTGCCACAGTATAATCCCTGACAACCTTCTTTTAAAACATTAAAAAAAGACCAATGTGTCAAAACAAATTTTAAACAACACACCAAAAAAGTGATTGCTAAATCTGATAATGTAATATCACTGACCTTACATTTCATTGGTAGCATTTTGCATGTAATGCATGCGCGGGTCTACAGGGGGTTTAAGTGGAATCGGACCCCCCTTTTTTGTTTCGAAAATGAAAACGTATAAAAGCTACCTAAAATAGCCCCACTCCTTCTAGTTAACAAAATTACCCCCCCCCCCCGAAAAAAAATTCTTGATCCGTGCATTCGTGATATATTAAGTGGTTTTGAGTATATTATGGTTTTGTAAGAAACAAGAAGAAAAAATCAATTTCTTGAATTAGTGTTTTAATGTGAATGTTCAACAAAAAATCAACTTGTTGCCTTAGTGGTTTAATGTGAATGTTCGACAAATTTTGACATAAAAAAGCAAGCATTCGACTCGAGTTTTGTAATTGATGCATTATGATATTTTGTAGAGTCGTCATTCTTTGAACAAAAACATCTCTTCCTGTATTTGTCCTTTGAGCTTATCCATTAGATTGTGTGACCGGTCAGCAGAGGATGCTCACTCCTCCATGGCACCTGATCGTACCTCAAATTATTCTGCTAAAATTTACGTATTCTATTTTTGAAACCTTGTTTTCTTAAAACCCTTGACATCTATATATCGTAAATGTTAATGATCCCAAAATATAAAGAAAAATAACTGTGAGTTGACAGGCCTCAAGCCTAAGTAATAAGCCTCAAACTGTTCATTATGTCAAATAATGAAGGTCTAGGACGCTTTGTATCTGGCATATTGGACAGTTTGACGTTTATAACCATTACTTGAAAAAATATTATGAAGGCATCTTCTTTTTTAACGGTGGTGTCTAAATTATTCAAATTATGAACCCGAACCAATAATCTAGTCCAATGAGTGTGGATTTTACAAGTTTAGCTTTTTAAAAAAGCTTACCGTCTTTAGAGCAAACTTTAAACAGCATTAAGTTATCAAAGAAAATTCAATTCTTTTTTTATATATAAGGTCGCCTTACTACATGCAATGGCTTTTGAAACTTTTTTTATGTACATGTACCTTAAGCGTGCGTGCCTTAAATTGAGAAATGCGTACCACGTGCTTGTGAGTTTAGATCGACTATAGTAAGGAAAAAGAGATCTTAGGAGGGCCGTATTATTTTAATAAAATCAAACTTAAAACCACAGCATTTAGCACTTGTTTTACTGATATTAGAACCATTTTAACAAGACCTTGGACTTTCAGTAGGACGTAACTATCTATTCTTGCGTCAAAAAAAGTTAAAAATGACGCTGGTTTCAAGCGAAATATACACCGATTGCGTAGTCTTAGCTCCGAAGCCAGACAAATCTAGTTGTTTTCAAAGAGCCATGGTTGTATGGCCAGCAATGAAATAGACAGGCCTATGTCACAATGCTGTTTGCCGCAACTACCTAAAGTCCAAGCTCCTGTTAAAATGGTTCTAGTTTTACCCGATACCGTATCGTTTTTACTGATATTAGACATACCGTATCAAATTTTCACATTTTTGTACTTGCATAAACAATCCAAAAAGAAAAGAACAAAAAATTTCAATAGATATTATAGAACATTGCTTTCAACTAGTTGTACTGAAAAATTGAAGTCTGAATTTCATTGATAGCTAATTTTATTGCTTTTTTCGTTTTCTCACTTTTTAAGATTTAAAATCTACAAAAATTGTTAAGTCGTACGTAAAAAAGACCATCAGAAAATTATCTCCCTTGCGCCAAACAGTTTTTCAACCAATGAAATAAATGTAAATTTTCACATCATGTATTTTCTACCAATCAAAAAGGAGAGGAAGTGCATTACCCGGAGACTGTTAATTATTTCAACTCTTTATACCGTCTTCCAAGGAAGACGGTAATAATCCCAGTAGTGAGGCCCAAGAAAGGGAGAAAAACTCAACTAGTAATAGACAGGGGGAATTCTTTTTCTCTAGTTGCTACAAAATGTTATATAAATACGAATAATATTGCATAGTACACACAACTGAGATAAAATCAATCTTTTTTTCTGTAATAAGAGTTTAAAACGAAATTTTAGAAAGGGATACAAAGACTCACTCGTGATTTGTTACTCAAGCGAGCGATGTGACCCGTGGGCCTATTAGATAATCTATTTGGATGAGGAATAAATACACGTGTCACAACTATCGTCATTATCAATAATTTCTTTATTATTATTATTATTATTTTTTGTTGCATTCTGCAGTTTGATTTTCCATGCATAATTCAATGCATACATGTGTATGTACGTTCGATCAATATGTGCATTGATTGATTTTGAATGAAATCACAAAGGTTTTGGCCAATGCATTTAGTGGTATCTACTATCATTGTGTTTGATCAACAATTCATTGTTGAACTACAATTTTAGAGTAAATATTTACAAAATTGAAACCACAAAAAAGCTTTTTATCTAGTAATTATCAGTTTTCAACGATACACGTGTGCGAATTCTGAAGATCAAAAGATCCGTTATTGCTTCACCTTAAAATAGCATAGAATCACTCCAGCATCCCAGGACAAAATTAAAAACAAAACGGTGGAATTCGCGCATTTCACCGACCCGTCTAGTACTGCGGGCTAGAATATCAATAAAAAGTTTCCCCTATTGTGATTAAGACAACGGAGTAATATTTTGACTAATAAATGGATTGTTGAGTATTGTATGGTAATCGATTTTTGACACACTGAATGGCGGAATTCTCACGTGTTAATACACTAGCAGGGAATGCAGACCCCAAAAAAGCGATCTCTGTCACATCTCGTATGCGATCGTATGAGATTGTCAGAGATAGGGTGCATCTCAAATTCATAATCTCTCAGAAGATTATCCTCACAGAACAATTCTTATCATCGCATGACTGGGGAATTTCATCTCGAGTGCTTTATTATTGGAAAACTTTGAAATTATGTAGTTTTGGTATCAAATGGTGTGTTAAAAAGTGAACGAGTTTGTGTCGATATGTTTACAGGATTTCATGACCTCTTAAAGAGACAGGTAAGCTTTCCTTTCGTTTTCTCTATATAAACACCTTAGTTTCAAGAAAGCGCCATGTTTTCGTAGAGAAAAATGCGTAAATGAAATTAAAAAATTTAGAATAGTATAAATGCATCTAATAAGTCGTTCTCGTCGTTTCTCTCTCTCTCTCTCTCTCTCTCTCTCTCTCTCTCTCTCTCTCTCTCTCTCTCTCTGATATTAAACACTTTGATTGATCTTTTAACAACATTTTCAATTATCTATCAGCACTTGCTACAATTCATGAGCCCAAAACACTTCTAATAATCGATATCACATTCAATGCAATGTAAACAATTAATTTGATTGAACATAGCTCATGCCTTAAATCTAATTCTCTTCTAACAAATTAATAATAAATTACCGTTATCTCCAACCAACCAAGTATTTATTTTTTGAGTGAGGATAAATACACATACACCTACAAACCATACTCTCTCTCTCTCTCTCTCTCTCTCTCTCTCTCTCTCTCTCTCTCTCTCTCTCTGCAAAAGACCCTCTCCCACGCACCTGAACAAAACTTGCATGAATGCTTAATGTTGTAAAAATGGGAAAGCTAACTGGCTGTGTGATCTTTGAAAACGGAATACAAAATTATTGCATTATGACAGCAGTGTCCGAATAACATCGTACACAAAGTCACGGCATTTTTGTGTATTTACAATAATCTTTTCCTTCTTGATAACCATGGAAGAAAATCATCCCCCAAGCCACTTGAATATTCTCGGTGATGAGCAAAGCTTCATATACCGTGAATGAGGTATATCTCCATTTGACGACCAGTTAGGCGGAATCGTAGGACGTATACACAAACGATAGAGAGAAAAAGTGAATGAAAGATGATTTCTTGATTTCTATAGCGGCGGAAGTGTAAATTTCATTGATCGACTAGATTATATTTATCTGAGAATGATGTATGGGCTTTTTATAATCTTTTATGGCACATTTTTCTAAATTGTAGTTTTTTTTTATTTATGAATATAATTCATTGTATGAATCGATATTCTTTGACTCTTTATATCTTTGAAAGTATCTTATTTTCTGTAGAGAGAATCAAATTCAGTGACATCAGACTTTGGTGCCGGAAATAAATTTGTTATTCGGTCATGGCAAATGCAGTTGTTGCGGTCAAAGGTATGTTTTTTTTCTTCTTACGGAAGATTTTTCCAAAGACCCAAAGATACTTGTTATTTCCTATTGTAAGATTATTTTAAAAATTTGATAGATAAGAAAAAAAATTATTTTTAATGTATCGACTTCAGGCTCAATCTTGTAAATATGTATTTACATACATGTTTGGACGCAATATCCGATAAAGAAAAACAAACTGTGGACTATGATATCTTATGAACATTACTACAGTCATATTTTTTTTTTTTATTTTTTGTTCATAGAAAAGATATCAAAATGTTTAATTGAAATTAAATTCCGATTTTAGGAGGTACGAGTTAATGTAATGAAAATTACCGAAACAAATGAAATACCGCAAAATCTTTGAATACCGCGTACCTAGTTGCAGGTCTGTAGCTCCCGGTATGAAAAAATTCGGATGGACTCCCAAGTCGTTTATCCGAATTTTTTTCCAGACCGGGAGCTGCAGACCTGCAGCTACCTCGTACCTTGAACGATATATAAAATGCAAAAGTACTTTTAGCTGTATCATCCGTTTACCATTGCTGCATATACTAGTGTATTGATTAGTTAACGCAATGTCACAAATTCATGTGGAAGAATTAAAATCGATAATAATCACTTGATCATAGATTCACTGCATAGATATGAAAACATAAACTATTATATTACGATTTGCATAACGACTGTCAAGTGACATCTCTAAGAAAAACTTCGTAATATTGGAAATATACACTGCACTTATCATTGTGTTAGAAACCGGGGAGAGAGAGAGAGAGAGAGAGAGAGAGAGAGAGAGAGAGAGAGAGAGCTTGCATGCGCGTGTAAACATGCAGAATTATTAAGATTTCAATTTACATATCGCAGCGAAGATGAAAACCTTTAAAAGAGCTTCTTTGCATAAAACAAATTCGTACTTATTTATCGTTTTTTTTTCTTCCACTTTAAGCTTTGCAGCTTATTAATATCTTTACATACAAAGAATTCAAATAAATATATGCAAATGAAAATAGGCAATATATATATATATAGTCCTTCCTGATATAATCTATTTTTAAATTCAAATAAAATATAAAACAGTCATTTTGTACGTTTTATTAATTAAAATAAAAGAAGGAAGGACAATTCGGTTAGCAATTGTTTTATAAACTAGATGAACAAAATTGTGCATAGAAGGTCCTTTTAAAATACTGTGGGGTTTTTGCGGATCATTCAAAACAATGTCATACAAAATTACTCGATCTTCAAGTTAACCATTTGTTCTAGCATCTTCGCTTGCAAAGAGTTTTATTTTGTCCAAAAACGGCACAGAAGAGAACGGAACTTGACTTTCAATGACCATTCTCTTAAGAACGACGGACCGAATTCACTTCTACAATAGTGATTTTCATGAAAAATTTTCACTTTTACAATAGTGTTTTTCACGAAAACTTTATATGTATTAGACTTACTAAAGATATATAAAAATCAATAAAAAAGCATAAAAATCGAATTAGATTTTTATCATGGACCATTCAAAAAATGTTTGTGTTACATAATGGGGAATTGCGTTCTTGTGAGAGAAAAAATAATTTAAAACAAATTCTGCAATAGATTTTCTATCCAAAATGAAATATGACACTTATCTGATGATTTTGAATTAGTATCATTTAAAATATGACCATGTCATTGACTTCGTTTTTACGGAGGCACATGCCAAAATGCGGTGTTATTTTTCCGGCTTCAATTTTTCATGAGAAGTACTGCGCAAACTCTAAGAAAAAGTTTATGTACATCATTTCGAGGTTGATTTATGAAACAAAACAAGTATCAGAGTGTCATAAACAATTTTTTTTATGATAAAAAACTTCAAAACGTAAGCACAGAGACGGTTTTACCCTATTTTCAATACAAGTATTGACGCGGATTGGAATAAAATTGATTTGTTCACTGGCTCAAACTCTGTTAACTTAGATGTAGATGGTTATAAATAACATGAGATACTAATTATAAAAGGTTTGGTTTACCTGCTGAAATTGAAAACTGACTTATCCACGAAATAACATCCCCACGAACAAGCAAAAAACCCATAATCCACGAAAATTGGCCCCCACGAAATTAAATGATTCCACAGTAATATAAAACCCACTACAGTACTGTTACATCCCCCAAAGAAATTTGTGCATGTCAAATAATGTTGAAAAGCATATTTTAGCATGTTTATTGCAAGGTCAGCCACTACTTGCACTACATGAAGTGTGTTTTGATGACGTAGAACAGCTATCGCATGTGGGTGACGGAGTTAGGTTCATAAGTTATGACAAGCACTTGTGATAAACGTCGTATTCAAAGGGCTTATCTGAATAATAATAAAAATATTTTTGTTGATAATTTTATAAAAAATATTGTTTCAGGTTATATTTAGTGATTGCAAATGACAAAAACCACAAAAAAAAATTTACAGAGAAACGCGGAAAGTTTTCCGCTTATGGTGACGGAGTTTGGGTACTCGGGGATATTTGTTTTGCCTCGGACTATCTAGAATGTGTCGACGTCATTGGATGAAACGCGTCACGTGATTGCCTTACAAGTTTCTTTAAACGGCGAGCGTCAAAATTTATACGGCAACATGGCGGACGTAACTTTATTTGAACTGATTTTTTACACAAACGTTTGTTTATATATCAAACTTTAGGTCCTCGACAAAACAAAACACTTGTTAGGTTTTTCCTGACTGTTTACAGAAATTTGTGGGGTCGGTAAAGTCCATAGAAGGTTTACCGACTCCACAAATTTCTGTAAACAATCAGTAACAAACATAATAAGTAATAATATTGCGTCAAACGCGATTTTTCATTCATTTTAGTGATTGTGACGTAATATTTAATGTTCGTAACAATCACTCCTTTTAGGTGCGCGATATATCTGCGCAAAGCGAATTGGGTCCGAGTTATAGCACTCTGCAACTTTATCAAAACTAAGATTTCAATTGTCTTCGTATATAATTATTGGGTATTTTAAAGAAAGACAACAATTAAATATATCTTCATTTCTTATGATGTAGCCTTTAGAGACAATATTCTATGGATCCGGTTCGTCTGAGCTTCTACTGTCATGTGTACTTTGGATTCTCAATAAGCTGAATATTTTAAAAGTAGAACTGTCTTCCCTTTCTATGGATCCGGTTCGTCTGAGCTTCTACTGTCGTGTGTACTTTGGATTCTCAATAAGCTGAATATTTTAAAAGTAGAACTGTCTTCCCGTAATTGCTATTGTACATGTATGTGGAACATTGTAGTATGTCGGTACATTTTAGTATGTCGGAACATTGTAGTATGTCGGTAGCTGAAACTACTGAAAATGATCATGGCTTTATGTGATGCTGCAAAATTCACTGAATTATGGAATATTGGATGTATCCCTATTCACTGTATAATTAGATATACGAATATGTTAGTGGAATCCTAGGGTCTAGTCATGCATATACGTACAGTGCATGTCTGCCCCGTAGCTCTATATGTTGTCCAATTCTATCATCACAAGACGATCTCTGATAGAATACTTCGTCGCAGACGTGTTTTTTTTTCACCCTTCGCAGCTGAACGTCTCTTCTTTACATGTTATGTATATATATACAAACGCTGGTGACAGTGTCAGAGGGGGGACTCTATAGATAATGGGGAAAAAAATAAAGGTTACATAAGTAAATTGCTGCTTTATTGACTCCATAAATCACGCCATACAGCGATTGACGCTCCGATGGGAACCGGAAAAAATACTCGTTTAGTTCATGACAAGCACACACCACGAGTGCTTTGAACTGATGTTAATTGCCGGAGTTTTTTGTTCGTCGCCCGTTTGGATTTTAACATCTGTACTTATTGTAAAAAGGGTAAGTCGAGTGTTCGAGTGAATTACCGGAGTGATACCATGTATTGCGTAATTAAAGAAGGGACGGACCACTGCGACGCCGAAAGTCTCCGACAGACTCCCCTCTTGCTTGCATATTGATCAAAGAAGAAGAAATCAAAGGGATATTTACTAGACAAATACAGCAGAGACCATGTTTATTCAAGAGAAGCTGTCGTGACTAATGAGACGTAAAGCCATAGAATGTATCTTGGGATGGTGGTGGTGGCGGTGTTTGGGTTGGGGGGTGGGGGTAAGTGGAAATGTGGTGGTTGGGATGGTTGCTTTGAAATGAGCAACAAATAGTAACACGTAACACCAAATTCCAAACTGACTGACCATACCAAATATTAGGAATGAACTCAAAACAATACAGACACAAAAACATAAATTTAAAAAAAAAATTACATGTAAATAACTGCGAAAGAATGAATAAATAGATTGACGGATGGTATATATAGGTGTGTTCAGAATGTAAAGTAAATCTCTCTCTCTCTCTCTCTCTCTCTCTCTCTCTCTCTCTCTAGAGAGAGAGAGAGAGAGAGAGAGAGAGAGAGAGAGAGAGAGAGAGAGAGAGAGAGAGAGAGAGAGAGAAGTATATAATTTTAACTCTTGTGCATCGATACTTCCTCTTGTCAGAAAACTGATTATGTTTAACCATGACTTTGAGTGAAAAATAAGTATAAAATAAAATTCCATGCCAAAATGCAAATCAGTTTGACATAATTTTCAATCTCAAATGCTGTGCTACATGTACAACAAATTATAATGCTGTTTCAATTTAAAGATTCCTTTTTTTTTTTTAATAAATTGCAAGCATGCAGTTTTACCAATCTCTTGTCAAGAAATAGCTGCTTTTATAAGATAATGAAAATATGCATTTTTAAAAAGATTCCCAAATAGTCTGCCAGTAGTATTTTATTCGTAAACACTCAGACATCTGCGAATCTCAAATTCTCCTACATGTATATAGCCAAACAATATCAATACTAGTGATCATAACTACTGAGCCATTCACATTACATGTACAACAATCCACAGTATTTGAATGATATGCGATATTTTATCCATAGTTTACAAATTCGCAACGAGAGAGAGAGAGAGAGAGAGAGAGAGAGAGAGAGAGAGAGAGAGTCTGCGTTCGATACACGCAATGACGGATTAAGAAGTATTACAGAAACTATGTTGTTCCATAATTGCCTCGGCGTTATAGGATCAGCAGTTAGCGATATTGACAAAACCCTGTAGCTGTGCAATAATACTTTATCCAACAGGGAAAAAATCTTAATAATGCATAATAAAACAATGCTATATGTTAAGAAAAATCTATAGATACGTCGTTTATATGCTAACGACTTACTGCTACAGGTTACCATGCTCTCTCTCTCTCTCTCTCTCTCTCTCTCTCTCTCTCTCTCTGACAGTGAACAATTCAATTTTGCTATGGATTTCATATTTGAAATGTCAATGCAACAAATCCATTTCATAGATTACCATTATAAAAATCAAATCGGCTGCACTACAGGACATTATGTGAAATCAGTCTTGTTTTTAAAGCACGTAATTCATAAGAAAAAAACCTCTCCTCGCTAAATTTCTTCGCCTCCCCCCCCCCAAAAAAATTCAATATCTTTGACGAAACATGGCTCTATATTTAACTATTTGATATAGCGGAAGCTTTGACTTCATCATCCATTTCTGATGAAAATTTTTGCATTTGATATTTATAGAAGAATGGTCTTTTGTAGCCGAAAACGCTGATCAAATAGTTCTGCAAGGTATCATTTTGCCTCCCACAAAGGATTTCATCTTATTGACAAAGATGCTTTCATTCATTTTACAATCTCGCCATAATTATAATTATCAACTGTTTGAATTATTAGCTTCACATAGATTCCATTTATTCCATGAAAGAAATAAAAGCATTTTCAATGCAGCCATGTATATTTAAACAAGAATTATGCTAGAGACAACTCGCGGAAGAAAAATGTTACTTGCATTATCTGTTAATTTTGTTTCGGATGTGATCAATAGCTAAACGAAACGGGACTCTGGGTTATACAAACCATTGTCAGTTAAATTGGAAACCATTATAAGAAAGGAATAAGTTTAACCTTCGGAGCGTAGAAATCAATCTGTCAAATTTTGATATCATTGGATTCCTTGCGGATGAAGGCTGTTAATGCAGAGCTATACAATTTCATGCTCAGATTCCCTTAATTTGGAATGAAAACTAGATCGATGGTATATTTTAAAAAAAATATATAGTTTTGTCGTAAAAGAATCAATTCTCGTATTTCAAAAATAAACTCTTTGGCTTATAATTGATACATGTAAAATGTTTAAATTGAGAGCGAGAGAGTTATTTTTCTGACTTTAATCGCAATTAGTCATATATAAACGAGATTCCTTGGTGATCCGCAATATACTTATAGTATATACCTATTTACTGGCTATGAGGACGATATCAAGTTTATTGTCCCCCAAGACAGCAACTATTTCACGAACCGAAGCCGAGGGAAATAGTTGCTGTCGAGGGGGACAATAAACTTGCTATCGTCCGAATCGGTCGGATTACGTCAGAGGTGTTCCGAGTTTAAAAAGGAGGCAAATCGAATGCCGCCGGTGAATAGTTTCGATGACTATTCACCATGGGCAGATAGCACGGAAACTATTTCACGGTTAGATAGAATAGCATGTTTATTCATTGTAATTTTACATAGAAAATATTAGCAGAGATATAATAAATTAATATAATCTCTTCTAGTTTGGTAATAAGAGTTACAGCCCTTTGTACACTAGCATTGGTTTTTTGGTGGGTTTGGGTTTTTTGTGGTTTTTTGGGGGGGAGGGGGGGTTTGAGGGGGTTGCTCGGATCAAAATTATAATCTATCTTTTCCCTAATTTAATGAGTTCGGAACATAAGGTAATATAATGGTATCATTATCAACATATGAACGTATATCGGCGAGCTGGATGATTACTGGAACCTATTTAGGGATAGAAGCATAGAAAGTAGACCGACTTGACGTCAGATTTCACTGTGGTCCACGAATATCCTATGGCAAAAATCAAAAACTTATGAAGGTAAAGATTGTCTTGATTATAATTTTCCATCATGGTTTTCAAGCAAAAATTAAACCATCTGATGCTTCCATAACTATCAAAACTTCAATATTGACACATACATTGGAATTAATGCACAGATAACTAACTTCATCGCTCCTCCTCCCCCATCAATTTTATTATTAGTTAGATATCAAAATAATGTTAAACTTTAAAATGATAAGACCCCCCCCCACACACACACACACACACATGCACTTTAAAATAGTGTTACACAGTTACTGACTTGATATGAAGGCATCATATGATTTTTTGACCCATGAGGTTTGTTACCCAAAGCCGAAAACCGAGGATCTACATGTATAGCAATTTAAGGTGGTATGGAACATCTGTCGATATCAATTTGTAAAGTACATTATAATAGAAATACTTTCAACGGTTTAGAATTTTCAAATTTTACAATATTTAACAAAAAAAAATAGATTTTAAAAATATTTGGAAAGGTAAAAATTGTAAAACTCCCATGCAGCGGGATTCGAACTCGTAGTAAACCCTCTAACCCACTGCGCTACGCTGTTAGGTGACAATATTAATATATATTGGGAAAGAAACTACTAATCACACTTTATTTTACTGTTTATTTCGATAAACAATACGTCCCAATATGGAAGTGTCCCATACCACCTTAATGCTAAATACGTATCGTTATTACAGTTTTTGTTATAGCGTTCACTGCAGACGCAGGTTTTTCTAAGTTCTCTTGATCTTGACTATTACGTTTGTCTGACTGAGAAGAATATAAAATTAATTTACTCGTATGAAATTGTTCTTACAGTTTTTAGACATGGTACAGCCAACAACTCTGAACTAATTTAGAACAATCAATAGATATAGGTTTAGAGTTCTTTGATTTTAAAATGTACCACAGATACATACGTTCCTCGTGGGTTGACAAACTCACGCTAATCGCTGAGAAATCGTACAGCATTTGCAACACTATAGATTTCGGATTTCACTAAGGTTCCATATTTCTTTTTTCTTTTTTTTTTCTTTTTTTTTGGGGGGGGGGGATGGGTGGGTAATTTTACTATGTAAATTTAAGAAACTGCATAAATTACAATGATATATATAAAAATAATGTAAATGCAAAGTACAGATGCAAAGTGCAGATCTGTCGTTTAGGTATTCTGTATAAGGGGACGTGTTATAATACTAATACAAATACTATAAATAAGATTACACGGGGCTTCTATTTTAGTCTATTAAAAACAATTATTGTTTAACTACTAGAAAAGACGTATTGTTCAATCTGATTAAAATCAGATCCTCGATGCTCCCGTTTAATGATATGTCGCTACGTATCATTAAACGGGAGCATCGAGGATCTGATTTTAATCAGATTGCGTATTGTTTAATTAGTGATTACCATACTACTCAGGAACTAATGATGTCTTGACAGTAAAACAACATTGTTCTATATTTCCAGGAAAAGCAAACTTCTACCGTTCGATTTTCAAAGAGGACTTCTTAAAAAGATATCAAAATTAACGATTATTACGGAAGCGTATTAGTGCCACAATGTAATTTTTTTTTCTTTAAAATTCCAACTTTAAAGTTGATTTTTCCAACTTTAAAGTTGGAATTTCCAACTTTAAAGTTGATTTTTAAAACTTTAATCTTGGAATTTCCAACTTTAAAGTTGGAAATTCCAACCTTAAAGTTGATTTAGTCCAATTTTTTGAATCTTGGAATTTCCAACTTTAAAGTTGGAATTTCCAACTTTAAAGTTGATTTTTCCAACTTTAATCTGGGAATTTCCAACTTTTTTGTTTGAATTTATTTCTTGTAAATATAACAGTATACATTATATGACAGGCAAACTGGGTATAAACTTGTTGTATATGTCTGAACTAGAAGTTTTCATATAAATATATAAGATTAAAACGTTTAAATGCATTCAGTATCAGATATCAAATATCGAAATAATTTTGAATCAAATACATTAATATAAATATAACAGTATACATTATATTACAGGCAAACTGTGCATAAAATTAATGTTGTATATGTCTGAACAAGAAGTTTTCATATAAATATATAAGATTAAAACGTTTAAATGTATGCAGTATCAGATATCAAATATTGAAATAATTTTAAATTAAATAAATGTTATCTAAATATGTAAAACAAAGGGTGTCGCTAATTTTATGCAGGATTAGAAAGAAAAACACTAAGATAATTAAGATCAAAACAAAGCCTTCGAATTTGTATCTGAATGGCATTAATAAAGATCACTTATTAAAAGAAATTCGTCTGAACTTGAAAAACTTATCGTAATAACAACAGAAGATTAAAGTTCGAAAATCCAACTTCAAAATTGGAAAATCCAACTTTAAAATTGGAAAAATCAACTTTAAAGTTGGAAATTCCAAGATTAAAGTTGGAAAAATCAACTTTAAAATTGGAATTTTAAAAGAAAAAAATGTTTACGTTGTGGCACTTATACGCTTCCGTAGATTATAGATCGATATTTTCGATCATATTGTTATGGATCCGGAGTACCTCAAAATATGACATAAAAAAGGATTTGTACAAAAAATGCTAGAAATTAAGACTAAAATGTGAATTAATTTATATATGTTCAGATTTTCAAAATAATGTATTTTATTTTAGTCTAATGAATATAACGAAATTATACGACTAACCTTCATATAATTGCAACAGAAACTGAACTACACATCTAAAAAGCTGAACCGATAAGTTTGGCATCATTAACAAATTTTATTCACGTAGATAGGTGCATGTGTTGAGGAATTAAATTTTGGACATGTAAGCAATTTAATAAAGAGAGAGAGAGAAAAAGAGAGAGAGAGAGAGAGAGAGAGAGAGAGAGAGAGAGAGAGCATGGTAACCTGTAGCAGTAACGTCGTTAGCATATAACGACGTATCTATAGATTTTTCTTAACATATAGCATTGTTTTATTATGCATTATTAAGATTTTTTCCCTGTTGGATAAAGTATTATTGCACAGCTACAGGGTCTCTCTCTCTCTCTCTCTCTCTCTCTCTCTCTCTCTCTCTCTCTAGAGAGAGAGAGAGAGAGAGAGAGAGAGAGAGAGAGAGTGTGTGTGTAATTTCTTATTGATTATGTTTTAATATACAATATTAAAATCGTGTTTAAAGATACAAATATTTAAAATCATTTATTACCTAAATAATAAATTCCATTTTAAAAAATCAATACAAAGTTATCTTTGGCCTTTTTCTGTCAATCGCAGTCGTATTTCTCTTTTTTTTTTTTTTACTAATTAGCGTAATAAGCCAGACACGATGACGTCCACTTACGCGTCCATTTAAAGTTGAAAAAAAACGTCATCTTTTTTTTTTTAATAATAAAAAATCAACATTTTCTCTTATTACTTGTGAATAGTATTAAATATGATTAATGCTGCAATATGTGGAAATCTTTAAAGTAAAAAATGCGCTGCGTTTTATTATGCTGGACAAAATATAGCGCAATATCTACAAGTCGACCCGCCATCCGAATTTTCCTGTAAAAATACAGATCATGCAGAAGATATATGAAAACTCCAGTCCGCTACTTTAAGGATAAAGACATTTCTCAATATTCATTTTTGTCGCAGAATTTACAGTATATCCAGGGAAAAGTGTTGATAATATAATACTAAGCATGGCTGGCGTATAAATACTTTATAACCACTCCATTTCCTTCGAAATATAATTTTCGTTTCTGGCTGAAAGTCGAAACGTATTACCGTCAAGTACAAAAAAGGCAATGTTCTCTTACAAGAGAATTATTAAGATCTGAATAGCTCGTTGATAAAGTTTATTACTTTTTTGAGACCAATTTGTCTTAATGTAAGTGTAGAAACTTCAGCTTTGTACAAATTAACGAGGAATGTGTTTATAAAATATGTTTGACTTGCAACATCTTTATTTTTTTGGGGGGGGGATGTATGAATCCAAAATGTAATTGAAATGCAGATATTGGAGCAAAAGTTTAAAAGAAATAGATGTAGAATTTGTTTGTAGGGTTAACGTTGAATGAGAATTATCTCCCTTACAGGAAAACATTGATTACAAGCAGACTAGCTATTTTTTTCTTACACGTGTATAGTTTTAGTTTTATTACAACTTTCAATACTTACTGGATTACTTACTTACCCATTTACCTACTTTCCTGCTCACTCACTTACTAGCTTGCTTACTTATTTACCTACTTACATACCTACTTACTTACTTACTTACTTACTTACTTACATACTTACTTACTTACGTACTTACTTACTGACTTACTTACTTACTTACTTACTTACTTACCTTCTTACTTACTTACCTACTTACTTACTTACTTACTTACTTACGTAGTCCTCTTCGTGCATTAAGCCGTCACCAGAGACTTCCACGTTGGTCTGGCTTGGAGTCCATCTCTACTTTCAATACATGAATATTATAATGTGATAGAGTCAAAGAAAGGTTCGAGATTATTATTTTGATCCCTCTCGAAACATCAACCACGCTGTAAGACTGACGCATATAATTTTTGCCGCATATTTTTTTAAATTATTCGATATTTATAAATACCTCTTGATTCAGACGATGTTCTTTCAATAGTATGAACAAAATCTCAAGATTTCCCCTTTGAAACGCCCCCCTGGTTGAGCATCAAAGGAAATTTTGAAAAATTATAAGCAAAAAGCACAGAATTAATTTAATTATCATTTTGTTCTTGTGTTTAAGGAGGAATTAAAATACAAAGTAATTAAATATCAACTACTCTTTTATGGGATTTCCATTACTGTAATATCTCTCTCTCTCTCTCTCTCTCTCTCTCTCTCGTTCGTATACTTCACGTTGACATTAAATTTTATTGCGATGCTTGGAAAAACACAATCCATATTGCCTGTTAAAAAAGAAAGAAAGAAAAAAGAAATCTTGTGGGAATAGAGCGCTAGAGTTTCATGTTTGTTTTGAAATTTGAAAATGAAGGAAATAAAAAAGAAAAGAAAAGAACTTCCTTGTACCTTATTTTAAGTCGATTGAAATATTAAAGAGGTGCATTATAAGATTTTATAGTATTCAAGTGGGAATCAGCTGATGAATGGCAATATAACGAATGCTCTCAATCGAGCGCACTTCCAATGATTTGAAAACCAAGTTTGTGAACATTCCAATGATTTGAAAACCAAGTTTGTGAACATTCGTTATCTGATTCTGTTAGTACCAGATATTAAATGTGCACAAAAACTTGTCATTGAGAAATAGCAACCACGTAGCATCGTTTTAAAAATCTAGGGGGGGGGCTTCACCCTCACCGGAACTCTCGACAAGCAAAAAACCCCCCACCTTATTCACCAACTTCATGTAGGGGAGGGGGGTTAAGCTTACCTAAAAGTACTATTATAATGTTCATTTCCATTATATCACTACAATTTTCTATGTAAATACTCTTAAAAATGGTGGTGGTGGTGGGGGGACAATTCCTTCCAAATATTATATTTTTCAATATGGGAATTAAAAAAAAAATTGGCTGCGGAAAAAATGTGGGGGAGGGGCAGGGGGCCTGCCCCCCCCCCCCTCGACTCTCCCCGATTTTTATGCTACGTGCCTGAATAGGTAGGCATGTACTTGTTCGATCATTCCGACGCATTAATGAGTTTGAAATATGGTTCTAATGCAGGAAGATTTAACTAAAGATTAATTTCCGATTTTCAACTTAGCTATCCAAACTATATTTAATCATAGAGCAGTTTTTGCAAGAATATGGGTGATTTATTTTGAAAAAAAAAAGAAGAAGGAGAATTAATTTGCCAGACACGTACCGCGTTTGACACTAAATATGAAAAAAGCAAGAAAATTTTTAAATCTGCAAACTAATTAAATCGATCCTGGAATGAACATACACATATAATACTGCATCTACTCTATTCAATTCATCAATTTAATGTACGCAACTTCAATCCGTGGGTAAATGAAATTTATGTCGCTCTTTACCTGTGTACCGAAACAATTTAAAATAAATGTACATATGTTCTTGTATTTGTGTTATTACATAATGTATATTGAAAACTAATACAATAATATCTGCAGCTAGGTACATATAAAATACATGAGTGTATGAGCATTCTTTGCGACTCGGGCCTAGTTTAAATTGTCAAAATTAGAATTTGGCATCCTGCTTCATTTAGCCATGTATCATCTGTACCAGGACTGTCTCTTCAGCATGTTTAATAGTCCATTATTTTTCGTGTGTGTACATGTATATACAAAGGTTTCTGCACGAATGACACTAAATTCTGCGCATACATGTAGTCTAACAGCAGATGGTCCTGATGATGTACGACGTGATATCCACAGCTGGTCATGATTCCTTGGGCCTTTGTGAATTATACCATGTATACCGATAGATCTTTTCAGTATCAGGAGAAAACGTATACAAGAGAAAACGTACCCTAGAGAAATATTCTCATAATGTTGAATGAATAGTTTGAAATACATGTTGTTTTAAATACTATTTTACAGCGTAAATATAGAGGAATATATATATATATATATATATATATATATATATATATATATATATATATATATATATATATATATATATATATATATATATATAGCATAACCATTGTTTTTATATGAGTCGGTTGAATCACAGGCACAGGAATTTGTATCAATCAATCGCTCAACTTGATAAACTAAATAACGAAAAATTCTATCCCCTCTATGTGTGTATTTATTGATAGAGGTGATAGAATTTGTCGTTATTTGGCTTATTGAGCGACTGATTGATACAAATTCAGGTGCCTGTAGTTGAAAACTGGTACAAAAACCCCCCCAAAACCAATTAAAACATCACAGTGCTATCGACTTATTGAGATACTCAACATTAAAGTCTCTAAATAATATTACTATTAAAACTATTTTTTAACGACATAATATCATTTATGATGAATTAATTGCCGACTAATTAATTAAAAAATTATATAACACAATTATTGTCTAAGTAATTAATGCACGTGAGTATGTATTTTACTCAGTCAGCAACAACAAATGAAACAATAATATTGGGCCGGTACGTTTTTTCTCTTGGGTACGTTATCCCCCCCCCCCCCCCCCCCCGACACCGGATGTATGAGAAGCATGCTAAACATTGCATTTACCAAAAGTGTCCTCTCTTAGATATGCTTGAATCTTATGCAATTGTCTATGTTACAAAAAGAAAATAAAAAGCGATATATAGCCCAAATACGTACATGTGTACATAAGGAAAAAATAAGGGTCCTAATGAATATTTATTAGCTGCATTATTTAAATAGTGTGACGTCACGATTCAAATATGGCTGACGATGCTTTTGACAGATGTGAGCTCGGTTGATTTTCGCAATGGATAGACTAGCTCTAGTTATCTGTGCGTCGATCGACTTTCAGTATTGTTTACTTGGAAATATAGTCGCAATATAATGTCACTTTTGTGTGTTTGTGGTAAGTAATAGATTAGTAATCACACTAATGATTCACAAACGATTTGATTATTGGAAAAAAAAAACCGGGCAAATGAAAATTTCCAAATGTCATTTGATTGTCAACATGTTGAAATATTATGGTATACTTATAACAATCATTTTTTCTTCACGACATTCATATTGTAAATAGGATAATCTAATTTTGTGTGTGCAAGTATAAGTGATTAATTATATCATAAAAGGAAAGGGGGGGGGGTTGCTATTCGATATCTTCTGTACGTCTAGGCCCATAGGTTGTAAACTTGCTAGTTTTGGCCTTAAATTGTGTCGCCTCTATCTTTTATGTTCATTTAAAATTCTGTTAAAATTAAAAAACACAAACTGGTTTTGATTAAGATCTTTTTTTATTACAAACATGCATGTTTATAAATGATTTTTACATGTTGCAGAACTGTAGCTCCACAGGATATATAAAAACAGTGGTTTTTTTTTTACTGAGGCTTAATTGTTCAAGATAATAGTGGGTGCTCACGAGCGCTTGTCAATATTACCTATACCCGCAACGCAAATTTGGGCGCGCGCTCGCTAACACTTGCTCTGCTAAAAATCAGGTAAAAATCCCAACATGAATTTAACAATAACATACTTCACTTTCCGAATACAATTACGGTGTTTGAAGCAAATAAAGTGGTGAATCAGTAGTAAAAAGTCTCAGAGAAATTTTTTGTTTTGTTTTTTGCATGTGCGCAATAAATATACAGTTTTTTGTATGGATGGAACTGTAGCTCCCTGGTCCAAATTTCCCGTGTTCTGCAGCTAAGATGTACGTAGCAGAAAGGATACAACATTCATTCTCTTATGTAATTATTTCTGGTTGGATCATCCTCTAAAAGATACAGAACTTACGAATAAATTCAAGATTTTTTCATGATTTTTTAAAAGAATAATGCACACAATTTTTGCAGTTAACACAAAGTTAGGTTATTAGTTTCTTAAGGGAATTGTCTTGTCTCATAAATCAAAGAACTCAATAAAAAGACAATATGTATACTGTCTGTATATATTAAAGATATATATATATGGACCAAGATATGGTAACCAGAATACCCAAAGTTATTTTAGTCATCGCTATTTTATTGTTCAAAGCATGGTCAGGTGTCAACTGTCAAGTTTTTTTCATATATTTACATTTGCCTTTGATAACACTGTGTATCAATTTTGTACAATACAGTCCAATAAATTCAAAAGACGTATAATCGGGGCGCAGGTGGGGTTTGCTTATTTATATATTCAAATTTTTAATCGTACAATTACTGAAAATTATATAAATATAAGTAAAAAGGAATCATTCTTTGAATATTATGAGGTGATAATTTCGGTCGGCCGGGGCATGATCAAATCTATCATAAAGCCCTTCGGGCTTTTTTGGATTTGATCAAGCCCCAACCAAAAATATCACCTCATAATACTAAAAAAATGATTCCATATTCCTTAAAAATATGCACTGAAATTTGTAGTTCTAAAAAGGTGGGGATGTGTATTATTAGGTAAGGAGTATATTTCAAAATACATAACGCCAGGTGCCTGTGATTCCATGGGATACTGCAAATGTCGCGCTCGATCATTCCCCTTTAGATCAAACATTTCAGAGCTATAACTTTATGATAAAATTGTACGCATTGTCAATAACTCTCATGGTTTTGTTTTTTGTTTTTCAGTGAAAAAAGCCAGACTGATCGGGAGTCCGGGTGAGTTCATCAGAAATCAATTGAGTCAGTCACTGGTGGTGGGGGGGGGGGGACAAAGCCTTGTGTTATTCAGTCTTCATGGTTATTTCGATTATATTAATGAATCCAACCAAACAATTAGATCGAGTCTGTGTGCCCCCTTACATTAGCCTCTATGTCTGCCTGTCCATTAAAAGCAACCACGTAACATGGTATCATTTCTAATTATCCATTTTTCCCTGTGAGCTAATCTATTAATGCTTTTAAGTTTGTCAGTGTTCAGAGGAAAACTGGCCATAATCATATATGTTAAGGGCCTCTGAAACGTAATCCTATGTATTGGTCACGATGCTTTAAAATTGATAGTTTTTCGGCAGCGTAGAATGAATTATGAAATTTTTATCGTATAGAAATGTTGAGCGTTTAATATTTTTTTTCAGAATCTGTACAAAATTAAGAAACTTATATCTACTTAAATGATTATATGAATTTAAAGCAGACTCACATGTTTGATATTCAATTTCAATGTATATTGTAAAAAGTTTGTATCATACTAATTAAGCTCTGTTGAACTGACAGCTAGCTATAATGCAGCTGCTACTAAGCCTAAATTTGTTTTGAAGTTATTTTAACTAAACTTTATATAGAGACATTTAAAGGCTAGGTGATCAACAAGTTTGCCATCATAATTACCTTAAATTTTTAGATATGATTTTTTATGCTATAAGCTGTTATTAAGTGAAAAAAATTAATATAAATATTTTAGCTTTTCATTTGAATACCTTTTCCTACAAGATCGATATATATATATATATATATATATATATATATATATATATATATATATATATATATATATATATATATATATATTTTATTCAGTGTAATGCAAAGGAATCGCACATAATAGGATAAATTTGATTATATGAGGTTCAGAGTTCCTTAACTAAAATTGATCTTTTAAAACCATTTAGTCTCATGGTAACAATTTGAACTACAATTTTTGATTTCAAATTTGAATTCACCCTTTTTAATGCTTAGATAAGGTATTCTTAATGGTTAATCAAAAACTGAATGTCAGTTTTCAAGCTATAAGCTCAGAACTCTTCTTTATATACATAAAGGTTGCTTGAAAGAAAATACCTGCGTTATACTAAGAGATCAAAACAAATCATCAAAAACATTAAAGATGCGATGTCTAATGTTTACATTGTCATTTTATTAAGCATTCTTATTTTGGATACCCGGTACATATATGATAACTGTTATGGCCAGCAAAGTTGCTTTCTGGATTAATTGTTGCCATGTACTGTATAGATAATTCATATCCAGAAACCAGATTTTACATCTAGAACCATTTTAACAAGAGCTTGGACTTTGGGTAGTTGTGTCAAACACCACTGTGAAGTAGGCATGTCTATTTCATTGCTGGCCACACAGCTATGGCTCTTTGAAATCAACACGATTTGTCTGGCTTTTGAGCTAAGACTACGCAATCGATGCATATTTCGCTTGAATCCAGCATCATTTTTAACTTGTTTTGACGCAAGAAATAGATAGCTACGTCCTACCGAAAGTCCAAGGTCTTGTTAAAATGGTTCTAAATTAGGACAAAGTAATTAAATAATTAAAAAATGAATTTAGAATGTGCATGACTGCTATTTCTCATTTAAAACAATTAAACATTTGAAAGTCTCAAAATCTATGGATCATTCTAGGTCTATACATGTTTAAAAATTACTTGACAGGGAGAAGTTTGCATTTAAAGTCAAAAGTAAATATTTAGCCAAACAGATTAAATTGGAAAATGTCTGTTGTTATCCCTGCTGGATAGGATAAGTTTGTTGTTTTTAAAATAATTCATGATTCACACCTTAAACGCTGAGAATGAAAATGAAATCAGATTTTAAAGAAACCACATACTTCCATTGTCACGACTGTACAAATATTTAATTTGAAATTTCAATATTTACAAGAGAGCAAAGGAGTAAACCAGAATTGTATGTTTACTTAGCTAGTTGATAAGCATGTTTATATATTAAAATGCAGAATGTAGTGACCTATCTTGAACCAAAACATATGTTATTTGAAGGAATCAATAAAATAAAAATAAATATTGCACTTGTGGAGATCAGTATACATGTAAGTTGATGTAACGTGTATACCAATCCTATTTCATGTTTTCATATAAGATTTTCACACATACAGTATTTGAAATTGAAATTTTACACAATATGATATTTGATAGTAGAAAATCTGATTAGAATCTGACACGCAGTACTGCTTTGTCATGTTTATACATCTAATCTGTGAAACAGGCATGGTTATTTACCGGTAAATGAATGATTTTTGGTTGTTAGGGTGGGGATCACAGTTGCAGTGACTGATAATTAATATTTTTCATGCATTATTTGAAGTATTTTGTTAATTTGTTTTATTGAATTTTTTAAACAATGATATGAATGCCATGTATTTCATGTTGCATACATAAATTTACATTTGTGTACTTATTTAGATTATCGTCAAGAATTCTTGGTTTTAATTTCTTTGTTCCTTGAAATCTTTAATATAATATCATATAAATTCAGTAAATTAAAATCAAGCCATGATTATTTAGTAGTTTATTTAGATCAATTCATTATGACTGAATTTTTCTCACCATTGCATTTATTGAAACTTCTCCGTGTTTTTATATTGTGCTTCTTAGAAGAGGGTAAGTGGGCTGTTTATGTCATATAAGATGCTTCTGAATTGTTAAGTTGTTTGTTGAACTTGTTAAGTATACCTTTATAGACTCTTTTGTGCAGTAGAAATTCTACACCTGTTTTTGAAATTTCAATCATTTTTAAAATATAGTCAGAATTACAATAACTGGAATACAAAATTATTAATACTACTATTATAGGTATGCAAGTTGGCCATTGTTGCTCAGTATACTGTAGATTTCTTATTTTACGTGTGTACTTATATAATTCCTTGATTGATTCTGCTGTTTTCTATCAAATCATGATCTCCAAACTTTTGTTAAATACTGTATACAGGGAAACATTCGCCCCCGTTTTATTTTCGCCCCTTTCTCCCTCGTTCTCAGCGGGCGAATTTAAGACTGGGCAAATTCCATTGTCGCAAATAATATCTCTTTTAACAAAACAGCATCTGGGCGAAATCAAGACAGAGCGAATCCGTTTGCAATTGTAGAATGGCGAAAATAACACTGGGCGAAAATAACCCTGTGTACAGTAATTTAATTAATTATATCCCAGCTATCAGAGATTTTGATAAATCTAAAAGTGGTGGCCTCAAAATGCCATTTTACATGGATATAAATTCCTTTCATTATTAATGAAGAATATGCACAGTATGTATATAAGTACAGATTGAAAATATATGATACATAATTATAGAGATCTTATAAAAGTCAGACTTTTATTGTCACCCCAACCATTTTCACTGAAGCTGATGGAAGTATAGATATGCTATTCATCTTATTTTTAGACATGCATGCTTCTATATCCTGAAGCATCCCTGCAGATTAAAGTCATTTGATTCTATGATCTGAAAGTTTAGTTCCAGTAGCTATAATTCATTAAATGTATAAAAGGCACAGCTTTAATTACCATGTTTACAATATAATAATATTTAGTATTACATGTACAAGTTTAGATATTTGAAAAAAATATGAGACAATTTTCTATCAACTAGCACCTTGGAAGATTGGCTTTTAAAATCTCTATAGGCCTTAAGTTCTGTATATATGAAAATGATTTCTTGGAAATACACAAATTGATGTTAAGAATTTCTTCTGTACGCAACACATGTACACTCAAAATGATTTAAAAAGAGCACTCTATTTTCTTATGAAAACTGTTATTTTTCTGTTTCATATGTCAATTAAAGCTTAATTATTAAAAACACTTACCTTCTTAATAATTTTATTTTGAAGTATCTCTTTTGTGAAATACCGTGGAATCATTAAAATTCGCGGGGGCCAATTTTCATGGATTGCTGAAATTTTAAGGGTTTGTGGGGACATAATTTTGTGTATTTTCTTATACCTACAAAAGGAAATATGACTTTATAGCCTAGTTTATTAATTTGTGGAGGATGTTAATTCGTGGTTGAGTGGTACCCACGAATTCCACGAAAATTGAGCCACCACAAAATCTATTGATTCCACAGTAGTTTTTGCATATTAGATATATAATTTTGTTTTTTATGCATTCACAAGTAGATTTTTAAGTTTTTATAGATGAAAGCTTGAAACCTAACCCTTGCTTAAAACTCTGTAGCCTCTGCAGTTACACCTCACCAAATAACACTATTTATTTGCACATGTTTTTAAAGGGACTTGGACACGATTTTAGATCAAAATTTTATTGTTTATTTGTTATATATAAAATGGTTATCTTGCACATTTTGAATGATTGACCAAAATTTGTATGTTTATAGAATTTAAGTTATAAGAGAGATACAGAGGTAAGAGTTCATTGTTATGTAAACAAAGCTCGAGTCTTATATTTGTTTGCAAATAATGTAAAGTATGGAATTACATTTTTTTTTACTTGACAACTCTTGGGAAACAAGGCAAACTTATTCAATGTGTTTATAAAATATATCAATAGAAGAAAGCAACATTTGATTGAAACTTATACCAATAAAACACATATGTAAACAATAACAAGGCTCGAGTTTTTGTTTACAAAACAAAGAATTCCGAACTCTGTATCTTGCTTATAACTCAATATCTGACTTAAAAATTTTGACAAAGCATGTTCACCAAGCAGCCTGTTTCCCATGAATGTTTGTTGGACCCAATTCACTGCCATACAAGAACTGTCCTTGACAAGAGTGGACAAGTACTGCCCGTGACAAGGTTAGACAAGTACTGTCCTTGACAAGGGTAGACAAGTGCTGCTCGCGACATTTTAGGGCAGGCAAGTACTGACTATGACAAGGGTAGACATATGCCGTCAGTGACAAGGGTAGACAAGTACTGTTAGTAACAAGGGTAGACAAGTACTGTCCATGACAAGGGTAGACAAGTACTGTCAGTGACACTAGTAGACACGTATTGCCAATGACAATGGTAGACAAGTACTGTGCATGACAAGGGTAGATGTATTCTGTAAGTGACAAGGGTATACAAGTACTGTCAGTGACAAGGGTAGACAAGTATTTCTGACAAGGGTAGACAAGTAATGTCCTTGACAACAGTGGACAAGTACTGTCAGTGACAAGGGTAGACAAGTATTTCTGACAAGGGTAGACAAGTAATGTCCTTGACAACAGTGGACAAGTACTGCGAGTGACAAGAGTAGACATGTATTTCCAATGACAAGGGTAGACAAGTACTGTCCATGACAAGGGTAGACAAGTACTGTCAGTGACAAGGGTAGGCAAGTACTGTTGGTGACAAGGGTAGACAAGTACTGTTAGTGACAAGGGTAGATGTATTCTGTAAGTGACAAGGGTAGACAAGTACTGTCAGTGACAAGGGTAGACAAGTACTGTCAGTGATAAGGGTAGACAAGTATTTCTGACAAGGGTGAACAAGTACTGTCCTTGACAACAGTGGACACGTACTGCTAGTGACAAGAGTGGACACGTATTGCCAATGACAAGGGTATACAAGTACTGTCCATGACAAGGGTAGACAAGTACTGTCAGTGACAGTAGTAGACATGTATTGTCAATGACAATGGTAGACAAGTACTGTTCATGACAAGGGTAGATGTATTCTGTAAGTGACAAGGGTCGACAAGTACTGTCAGTGACAAGGGTAGGCAAGTACTGTTGGTGACAAGGGTAGACAAGTACTGTTAGTGACAAGGGTAGATGTATTCTGTAAGTGACAAGGGTAGACAAGTACTGTAAGTGACAAGAATAGACAAGTACTGTCAGTGACAAGGGTAGACAAGTATTTCTGACAAGGGTGAACAAGTACTGTCCTTGACAACAGTGGACAAGTACTGCCAGTGACAAGAGTGGACACGTATTGCCAATGACAAGGGTATACAAGTACTGTCCATGACAAGGGTAGACAAGTACTGTCAGTGACAGTAGTAGACATGTATTGCCAATGACAATGGTAGACAAGTACTGTGCATGACAAGGGTAGATGTATTCTGTAAGTGACAAGGGTAGACAAGTACTGTCCTTGACAACAGTGGACAAGTACTGTCAGTAACAGTAGTAGACACGTATTGCCAATGACAAGGGTAAACAAGTACTGTGCATGACAAGGGTAGACAAGTGCTGTTAGTGACAAGGGTAGACATGTACTGTCAGTGACAAGGGTAGACAAGTACTGTCTGTGACAAGGGTAGACATATACTGTCAGTGACAAGGGTATACATGTACTGTCCATGACAAGGGTAGACAAGTACTGTTAGTGACAAGGGTAGACATGTACTGTCAGTGACAAGGGTAGACAAGTACTGTCTGTGACAAGGGTAGACATATACTGTCAGTGACAAGGGTATACATGTACTGTCCATGACAAGGGTAGACAAGTACTGTTAGTGACAAGGGTAGACATATACTGTCAGTGACAAGGGTAGACAAGTACTGTCAGTGACAAGGATAGACAAGTACTGTCAGTGACAAGGGTAGACAAGTACTGTCCATGACAAGGGTAGACACAAGGGGAATCCAGACCTGCTTCATTATTATCTGACTTGTCAGTCATCAAAATAACTGTTAGTTTTCTTTCCGAAAACCATTTGGACAGTTTCCTATGCATTCAGATTTGTTTTGCTAAGTAACATGTACTTGTTTGTAACACAGTTAGTTGACTGTTTGCTTGTATGGAACATGACTCAATTGTAATTGGAATTGTATTGGTTGTTATCACTCTTTCTGATTCAATATTTTTCATCCCTTCGATGACCATGTTTTTTATTCATTAAGATGTGACTGGGGCATAAAGAATGGTTGTATATTAATAAATTTAGCATATAGTATTTCTGGTTTCAGTATAACATCTTCACAATGTCAATGCTTAATATAATGGTTTGGCCCTCACACTATTGCCTTGAGAAAAGTCGCAATAAAAAAAAGGTCAAGCCTGTTGTCTCTTATCTGATTGGTTCCATGAAGAGAGAATGGTACCAAATAAAATTTCTTTGTATTCATAACACTGCGAAGAGAGAAAATGAAAACACAGGCGTGCATATTAGTAGTTATACTCACAGTCGTGATTAACTTAATTGTTTTTAAGTACAGGTAATCAAAAAGTTTCAAAATTTTCTGCATGCTATATGGTTTCCATACTTGTCAGTCGATCTATCATCAATCAGTTTCATGCATGCATAACTTGATCAATATTCAAATTAGGCCAAGATAAAACTATTGTTTGTTTGTTTGGAATTGCCTCCCGCCTCATTGAAATACCCCCCACTGATAAAATTTTATTAGCAAAAAATTAAAAAAAATTTTTTTTTTTTATGTGGAGATTTTTATTTTTTTTTAACCAATTTTTAGTTAGTTAAACTTCAAGTTTGAAAAATTAAAAAAAAATTCCCTCCCTCCCTCCTGGGTCTAGAGACCTCCAGGTGGCAATTCCAAAGAAACGTTGTTTTAAGGATGGCCTTAAATAAAAATGAATAAAAAAAGATTATATGACATTTGAAATAACATACATGTATATGAGATATAACAATAGAAGTGAAATTTGCTCGTAGATCTATTTTCTTAATGCATTAAGCTCGGTCACAACTGGTCAATGATACTCACTGAAAGTATTTAAAGTGCTTTATTTTTGTAGGACAGATTTCATCATACAGATCTGAGTACTTTCATTTCTATATATTTTTTTTACATTCATAAACCTCTTTATTTAATTAAAATATTCATTTGAGTTATCTTGTTTCCTCTCCAGGTCGTTTTGGTGTTTTATAAACATCTATTTTTGAATTTATGGAATTCAATATTTTACATACTGTTCCTTTTAATAATTACTATTTAATGATGATTTTTTTTTAAGTGAAATATATTTTATCGGGTGTCTTGAAAGGGGCTTTTATTAATTTATTGTACAGTTTAAGTTTTAATTAAATACTTTTTCCAAAGTTGAACTGAATCATTTGAATTCATTATAATCGTTTCAATTGGTTGATGGTTATCATTTTACTTTTATTAAGACATCAAGGTTTTTCAATGTTAGTCTCTGGATTTTGGTTCATTTTTTTTTAAGTAAACATATATGGATTTTTTTAAAAAATGTTTTATTATTTAAGGTTTATAAATATGCTTATGTTTTGAGAAAATCAAATAAATAACACATTTTTATCTTATAATTTAAGAGATAATCATTTATCTACATGTAATATGATATATAGCATAAATTTATATGATAGCTAGCTGTTACCTATATCGATCTGGCTGATTGCAGAAATCAGATAATTTTTTAATGGTAAAATATTGTGTTTGTACATTAGCAATTAATGTTGACATTTTCCATCATCAATTTTATTTCAGAGAGGTTCAATACGTATGTGACACTCAAACTACAGAATGTCAAATCGACCACCATCCAAGTCAAGGGGAATAATCCATGCTGGGAGCAGGATTTCATGTTGTAAGTTGCATTTAAAATTCAAGTTAGAGAACACATGTTTTCCTTTTTTTGGGCATGATCTGCAATATATTAAAAAGATAAAATTGGAATCTCATTTAATTCAGATGGTTAATAATAGGTTTTGTTCAAAACAGTCATAACAACTTTGAATATTGAATCATTCCAACAAAATCTGAATATGAAAACTTTCATCCTTGCCCTTATAAGGAATATGCTAACAATTTTGGATTTTTAGAGCACAAAAAGGTATTTTATAGCCCTTTATGATCGTGTGCAAGGGCAGATAATTCTTGTCCTTCCTACTTCAAATTTTCTGCATAACCTTGTTGTATACAAACTTTTTGCACTGATGTCCAGGTGGTCAATCAAGGATCAATTAACTTGCATAAATCTATGAGTCCCCTTTTCACAAATCAATAGTCTCAATATTTGCCTCTAATCTTTTTTGATGAAGGTAAATAAGGTCCATTGTGAGGTCAGTCAGTGGGATTGATCAGGAGTAAAATACACAAGTCTGTAACATTTCAGCATTTGTCCATTGTGAGGTCAGTCATTGGGATTGTTTGATACAAATTGATCAGGAGTAAAATACACAGGTCTATAACATTTCTGCATTGGTCAAATAAATTTTATATTAAAGCTTTTGTGATATAGATTGCATGGTGAACTTTATATATGCAGATTGAATGTGAATGAAAGATCCAGAGAGAATTGTCTCTTATTATCATCATTGTATATGTTGAAAAGAGATCAAATGCAACTTGAGCCATATTACAGATCAATGTACATAAACAGACAATGTAGTTGGCTAAGTTTTAGTCCTTGCACACATTTATATTTTCATAGCCTCACCTTCTGGAGATCGAAGTTTAATAGGAAGTGCTCTTGAAGGAGATTTTTAAAAGCCATTATTATTATTGTGAAGACACTTAAAAATATAAGTCCTAATTGTATAGTGAATATAAATCATAAAAGTGCCAGGTAATCAAAATTACAATTTTTAAAAAAATTTCTATGCAGTCTATAGGGATCATAATGGACCTAGTTATTTCTAAAAAACGGTATAACTGGCATGTTTGGCTGGTTTTTTTTTTCGCTAATGTACTGATGTACATAATTATACAATAATTTAGTGAACTACTTACTTTTTACAATCAATTGTGGCAGTCATGACTTTTAAACATAAATTTTCCAAATTTTTATGATAATGAATTATGATAAAAGATATCAACAAAAGCAAAGACCATTCAATCTACGGAGTACATGTTACAAAGCTCTGTTTTATCGATAAGTGTTTTCTACTAGTGATATGTTTAAAATTTTGTGGCACAGTGGTACAATGTATTGAATTGGTGTATCATCATACTTTTATTTGACTTCACTTTAACAAAATGCAATAGAATATCAGTGTTGATTAGTATGTGTGTGTAAATATTGCACTGTCATATCAAGAAAAACATTAATTTCCTGTATACATTCCTTTGAAAAAAAAGAATACAAATTTCAGACTTTTGAATATCTGGACCTTTGAATTCTCAAAATATCTTTTAAAGTCTAGCATATCTAAAGTCACTCATATATATATTTTCCTGCGTGTTTGGGTCCTAAATTGGAAGTTCAATTTAAATGAAAGGAAGTTCTTCATGCACAGAGCAACAATTTGAGAAAAATTGTACATTTGCTATGATTTGGGAGATAATATAACTGTAAATGTTTTAAATTTGGCGTGTACGATATTTTGCGGAATATAGTTTTACAGCAAGTTAGCGTGGATTTGATTTAGCTTATTTCTGAATGTACCTATTTATCAACTTATATATTTTACATTTGGCACTTGATTTAGCAGACGCCGTTTTCCGCCAAAAGCGCTAAATAGAATACACCGCCAAATGTAATATGTTTACAGTATGGTCTTGCAAAATACAGCATGGATTTTTAATCTGATACATCAGGGTTAACCCATTAGTAAGAAGAACTATATTATTTCAAAAATAAGTCATCAGAGGACACCGTAAGGTTACAATGTACATGTACTATCAATTGATAAAAGGCATAATTTGGTTAAATTACATATGAGTAGTGTTTTGCCATCCATATTCAATGTAACACGCATCTTGCAGCATGGGTAGGCCATTACGTAATACTAGTACCTTTTTGAGAGGAATTGACAAGCAGTTTATCACTTTCTGGCTCAATGCCTTTTATTGGTCTCTGGTGGGACTAGTAATCTGGAGAGCTCTATAGAGAAAAATTTGGTATGTGGATCTTCTATCAAATTGTTTATGTGGAGGTTTTAATGAGTGGTGTGTTGTACATTTCATCAATAATATATGATGGCTTTCAGAATAAGGGATGGAGTTTCTTTTGCATCAGAAGCAGCTGTATAAGGCTGATTAAAACACGCGCAAGTAGCTAATGTACCAAATTTTGTTTATTCATTATAGTGTTGCTTTTCAAGTCTTTATTTTCATAGCTATTGATCTAACAGTTTCTAAAGTTTTACAAGCATCTTGTGCTTAACTCTTCTTTTCCTTATCCATTGATATCATTTTTCATTCTCAGTACATGTATTTATTAATTATTAAGAATTAACTTTGAAAGAATTTTGATTCTATAAAAGAAAAAATTGAATATGATATTGAATTATTTTCTTAAAAAGGGTCAATATTTCCATTCACAGGACTTCAGAAAAGAGTAAAGAATTTTTTTCCCAGAAAGTAATGCTGTGAAAATGATTATCTGATATGATGCTCCTACTGACGTTAAAACAGTGCTTTGCAATATGCTTAGAGCTTGCATGGAATTTTCACACTGTAATGTTTTGCCAGCTTTAGAGATATCAGATCGCTGTCAATCAATTTCCAACCTTCATCATTCTGCCTTGCTAAATGTCTGATAAAGGAGACAAGATTATATTGAAAAATGTCTCCAAGAGGTTTTCTTTCATTACATTTAGTTACTGCAGCTGCAGTTTGGCTATCACACTTCATGATGTTTCCATTTGAAGAGCGTTTCTGCTGTTATTGATAATCAAGTTTCCACATATCTTCATAGTCTCAAGCATGCATATTGAATAAAACAATTCTTTGGCAATTGAAATTGCTTATTCCATGCACATATATATGATTAAATATATATTGAAAATTATATATTACTATATATATAAAAAGAGTATGATTTGAAGCAAGGATTTAGTTTATAACTTGTCTTGTGATATAACATGCAACAATATGATCGTGTAGGTGTTCATGATATTGGAATCGTGGTTTGCAGAAATAAGAGTTTTGATGTTCTTCACGCTATGTGAGTAGGCCTACCAATCTCAATTCTCCCAGAAGTGTCTTCTCATGTTTAATCTAGCTAGTTCATATACATTGTGGGATGTACCATTTATCAGATTCTTTTTTTATTTGCGTCCTGTAAAAGTTGGTGAATATGGCTAAAGAAAGAGTGACACGAAAATATAGAGTGCCCATGCATATTTCCACAGAGTAATTTTCAACAAAGTTTCTAAAACTGAACTGAAAACTAGCCAAAATATTAAGTGCTTAGTATTTTTAAAAACTGAACAAAATTTGCCGAACTATCCACCAAATATAATATTGTACATTTACTCTATATCATATTTGTAATAAATAAGTGCACTCTACCAGAGGTTGGCATTGCATTACACTCTTGATATTTATATAAACTATCACCCAGGTAGCTATATACTGTATATAATCAGTAAAAATGGTTTTCTATTCCCACAAAGGTACTTTTGCAAATAAAACCCGTTTTTTAACCCACATTCTTTTTACCATAAAGTGCAAGGATTAATCTATTAACTCTATGTACTTTGTTGCCAAAGTTCAAGTAAACCATGCAATAATGATTCAATCAATTATCAAAGCTAGGATATCGGATGCACAATTGCATTTCACTCTGTGTATATCTTATTACACTCTATATCCTTGCAGGTTCTACTGATTCATGTAACAAAATTGATCCGTGGGTATATGGGGTATATTATAGCGTCCTATGGTCAAGAACAAGGGCACTCCAAACAAGCCAACTTGTTCAACCTAAGCTAATTTTGATTTTTTGCAAAACAGTTGTGATTTAGTGTTTTTAGCTCACCTGAGCTGAAAGCTCAAGTGAGCTTTTCTGATCACTTTTTGTCCGGCGTCCGTCCGTCTGTCTGTCCGTAAACTTTTTACATTTTCGACTTTATCTCCAGAACCACTGGGCCGATTTCAACCAAACTTGGCACAAAGCATCCTTAGGTATAGGGGATTTAAGTTTATTAAAATGAAGGGCCATGCCCTCTTTCAAGGGGAGATAATAAAAAATCATTGAAAATTTTTGAGAAATTTTCAAAAATCTTCTTCTCAAAAACTATTTGGCCAGAAAAGCTGAAACTTGTGTGGAAACATCCTCAGGTAGTGTAGATTCAAGTTTGTTCAAATCATGATCCCAGGGGGCAGGGTGGGGCCACAATGGGGGGGTCGATTTTTACATAGGAAGATATAGAGTAAATCTTTAAAAATCTTCTTCTCAGAAACTGATCAGTCAGGAAAGCTGAAACTTGTGTGGAAGCATCCTGAGGTAGTGTAGATTTAAGTTGGTTCAAATTATGATCCCCATGGGTAGGGTGGGGCCACAATGGGGGGTCAAATTTTTACCTAGGAATATATAGAGTAAATCTTTAAAAATCTTCTTCTCAGAAACCAATCATGCAGAAAAGCTGCAACTTGTGTGGAAGCATCCTCAGGTAGTGTAGATTCAAGTTTGTTCAAATCATGATCCCCAGGGGTAGGGTGGGGCCACAATGGATGGTTGAATTTTACATAGGAACATACAGAGTAAATCTTTAAAAATCTTCTTCTCTGAAACTGATCAGCCAGAAAAGCTGTTACTTGTGTGAAAGCATCCTCAGGTAGTGTAGATTTAAGTTGGTTCAAATCATGATCCCTGGGGGTAGGGTGGGCCACAATGGGGGGGGGGTGAGTTTTTTATATAGGAATATATAAGGAAAAATCTTTAAAACTGTTTTTCTCAGAAACTGATTGGCCAGAAAAGTTATTACTTGTGTGGAAGCATCCTGAGGTAGTGTAGATTCAAGTTTGTTCAAATCATGATCCCCATGGGTAGGATGGGCCACAATGGGGGGTCGAAGTTTTACATAGGAATGTATAGAGAAAAAGCTTTAAAAATCTTCTGCTCAGAAACCGATCGGCCAGAAAAGTTGTAACTTGTGTGAAAGCATCCCCAGTTAGGGGAGATTCAAGTTTGATAAAATTATGATCCTTATGGGTAGGGTGGGGCTTCAGTGAGAGGGGGGGGGGTTGAATTTTCACATTTGAATATATAGAGAAAAATCTTTCAAAATCTTCTTCTCAGAAACTGATCATGCAGAAAAGCTGCAACTTGTGTTGAAGTATCCTGAGGTAGGAAAGATTCAAGTTTGTTCAAATCATGATCCCCGGGGGTAGGGTGGGGCCACAATTGGGGGGGGGATTCAAATTTTTACATAGGAATATATAGGGAAAAATCTTTAAAAAGCATCTTCTAAAACACAAATAGTATAGAAAAGCTCCAACTTTAGTCAATTCAGATAGTGTAGATTAAAATTTGTCAAAATCATATTCTTCAGGAGTAGGGTTGGGCCACATTGGGGGGGGGGGATTCCAATTTTACAAAGGAAAACATTTAAATTATTCACAAAAACCCAAATGTTATTATATATGGTTTTACTTATATGCAAACATTTTGACATATTGTTTATTCTTTAAAATTGTTTAGACTCTTGCCTCTGGACAATTCTACGACCTCACAAGGGGTTCAAAATTTGTTGTAGGTTTATAATCCATATATAAATAGTTGTTTAAGTCTGATCATCTTCTTGAGAACTGCAATGCTCAATATGTGATATGACTGTAAAACCATCCTGTTACAAAGGGGATCAATAATAAACATAAGAATATGCAGGGAAATTTTTTTTTAATACAGGATCTATTATACAACATTGTTCAGATATTTTGTATATGACTCCATAAAGCTGATTTTATTATGTCTATTGTTGCTCAGGTGAGCGATGTGGCCCATGGGCCTCTTGTTGTTATATTGATGACTGCAATATAATGAATTTTTTTTATCATTGCATTCAGAGGCCAAATATTAATATGGAACAATAAGTCAATAAGCATAAGAGAAGATCAGTACAACATTTTTTGTTGGACAATTTTTTTTTTAGTTTGCCTTGGATTTAAGCAGTAAACACATATCCCATATGGACGGTCCTGGTTTGTCTTCGTTAGATATCGTGATTACTGGTGGTTAGGTAAATCAATATGTAGCTCTTACCGGATATCATTGACTGCTGCCCAATCAATGTCCAATGATTGGTGACTGTTATGGAAGCAAAAGTCCATCTAATCATCCCAAGTTCTTCACTGTATATACTTTCAAACTTGGTCAAGTGAATTCCTTTCTTATAGTTGTCAAGATATATTATGAAAATTAAAGAAATATATAACTAGGTTTTTTTTTTATTCATTTTATAAACAATTTGATTCTTAACTTAACTATGGTTTTGTTAAACATTGTTTGGCCTCATGCAATTTCTATGTGGTCAATGCAGTATCCAGGTTTCGAACTGATACATTATTTGTAGATAATGGTCCTAGCCTATCAATAAAATCTGTTGTCACATTATTTTAGTAATATGTGATGAACATTTGATTCTCCATGGATCATCTCAACAACCAAATCAACAAAAATAAGTGCTTAACACATCTATAAAAACCACAGGATTAATTTGAAATTTCTTTCCTCCTTTCCCTTGTTTTTTGGGAGTTGATTTTAATCAACTCTCCTATGCAGTTACTCTGGCAAACCGAAAGTGAAACAGTGTTTGGACCTAAGCACAAATCATCACCGCTGACAAAAGTTAGTTCTTGAAATAATAGATAAATGCGGTGTAATGTATGCTGAACCATTGTTTTTCAAGAAAACGTATTTATAAATACCTTGAAAATAGTCAGATTTTAAATAGTACGAAGAATTTAGATATTTTTTGGTATGTATTCCTACGCCAGAGCGTTCAACCAGACGCTCGGCTGTCTCCGTAAATCTCCGACAAGCAGAGAGTCTATCTTGGTAGTCGGAGATTAATTGAGACAGCCGAGCGTCTGGTTGAACGATACTAGAGTTCAATATTGCTTGATTCCAGACATGTGTACAATTTTTAGAAATATTTCGAGTACTGATACATAGTTTGATGGAATTAATTATATCTTTAAATATTACACAACATGATTCATATGGAGTTTTCTCAAAATTCTTGTCAGAAAAGTCCGAGAATTCATATTATAAAAATTAAAAATTACTTGTCATGCTAAATAACATATCGTTGATTCTAAAATAAATAATAATCGATAAAATCAACTCCCGTCAGTACTTCAGTACTTTGATTTTTGTTAGTCCTTGATTCATAATGATAATTTTTAATCCTTTTTACTAAAAATGCACTAGCTGCTCAGAAATTACAGACCAGACTTGATCAATCTCCTCTGATACATATTCAGTCTATTTGATTAGGAGATAGTAGAAATAAAATTAAAAGTAGAAACTCGCTTGTAACCATGCAAGAATTAACATATTCGATTCAAAATTCTGTTTCATCCAAATGAATTTACAATCTGCATCTAAATAATGAATGCCATTCTTATTTTAACACTTTCTTTGCCTCTGAAATGTAGGTTATTCCTGTAATTATTGAAGAGATTGAGAGGGAGAGAGAGAATCAAAGCAAGATGCAATCCACCCTATTATGTATAGTCTGAAGTTGGTGGCTATAAGCTAAATAATTCATCAGGAAGATTGCTGAATTGTCAGGGGTTTCACTGCATAACATGATAATTGATACAATGCTATGCTGTCAGACAGTGACTTGTAGAAATAAAATGATACATGCAATGTTAGTGATCTGGGTATTGGGTCATATAACTGCCACAGTGGTGTATTGATGACACATGAAGCACGAAATCGTGGTGCAGTGTTACTGTTAGGATGTACTTTTGGGTAACCAAGACCTTTCAGTGCAAGAATACCTCACCTTGGAACATTTGAGACAAACAATTTACTTTTTTGAGATAAAAAAAAAATTCTCCATGGGAACAATAATTCCCATTATGGCCATATTGCATATCTTTTGCTTGTTAATAAATGTAATTTCTTCCTCATTTTTGGGAATCTTAGGTCATATTTAGCAATATATAGGGTGCATTTGATATTTTCAGCTTGTAGAAAAGTTTAAAGCCACTCTGGCATTACATTACATTAAACGAGAATGTTATGAATATAATTTTACACATTCTGTACGTGTCCTCTTTTACACTGTAGTCAGAATTAAACTTAATTATGAACATAGTAGATCATTATAATACATAATTCTGGTCTATTCAATAACATTTATAATTTTTAAAATTTTGTTTCAAATTAAAATTTCAAATTCAATTTTTGTTTTCTTTAAAAATATAGAAAAGTAGTAGAAAAAATAGATGACTTCATTTTCACTGTGTCAAACGACTGTAGATTAATTCCTTCTATTTTACATGAGTACATGTACTAAATTAAGGGATTCGACTGCTTTGTACCAAATTGCAAGATGTAAAACTGGGAGCACTGAATTAATGGTTATAATTTCAAGTACCGTAGTTTAAAACTGTCTGAAAAATAAAAGTGAGATTTTATGATCTGCAAGGGTTTTACACTGATATTAATTCGTTACGTTTATTTAGGAATCTACAATAAACAGATTTCCAAACGACTTTACCTCTGTTTCACCTTTATGACAGCTCATTATTGTGGATTTGTCTTCAGAGAGGAAATTTGAATGGTTTTGGAAGGTTTTCTTTCAGAAAAACCTGATTATGTGACTGCTAACCTTCAGGGGAAAGGTGGAAACCTAGGACACGAAAGTCATTTCGTCATTTACTTTATAAAAGCAATCAGACTCTATTTTATGGCTTGTCTGATGGAAAGAAATGACATTGTTTCACTATTACTGTATAGCAATGGGCTCTGTGCCATTTCAAATCATTGAATTCGTATAGGTTTTTTTTTCCCATTGTGTTTTCATGGTGTGATTGCTCATAGAACAAATTAAGTTATTTTCCATTTGATGTATTAAACTGGACAAGCCAGAAATCAATTTTCTTTATTTTCGGAGAAGATTTTTTCCCATTTACCAGAGTTAGCTTTGCTAACAGACACAAATGGGGGGTGGGGGAGGGGGGTTGAAGAATCTAAGTTACACATGAAACGGATTTTTCTTTTTTGCCTTATATTTATTAATTATTAGTTATTAATATTTTTTAATGATCTGAATTACTTGACAATGTGTGCTTGCATTAATATCCATGACAGTGTTGTATTGATGCAAGAAGATCAAGTTTATCGAATTTCTTAGAAAAAGATAAGGTTGAACGCGTATTTGTCAGAAGGAATTAACAATGTAGGTGTCTATAAAACATTATTGCTGCGATTTGATATTGTAGATTTTGACAGTATAATTAAGATATCAGAGTCAACAGGAAGAGAATCATACCCGTGAATAAATATTCTATTTTGAATTTCAATATCAAATGGCACTATGATCTGCACTCTAAGAAGTAATGATGGCTATCATTACATGTAACAACTTTTAGTACAACCCCCCCCCCCCTTTTCCTAAAACTAAAAAAAACAAACTTTAAATTAAAAAAGTAAAAAAAAAATAAATATGTGTTTATGAATAGAGATTGAAAAAATAGAGAGAGAAAAAATAGGATAGATAGGAGAGTAAAAGAGTGAGATAGACAGTTCATCTGCTGTTAAGAGACAATGGACCCCGTAATCATTGATTTTATCTTGTAATAATAGTATGTTAACTCAGACTCTTAATGTCACTACAGAATAGTTTTCAGGAATGATTAAGCAAAAAAAAATGTAACACATTTTCAGACATAAATATGTGACACATTGTCAGACATAAACATGTGACACATTGTCAGACATAAACATATGACACATTGCCAGACATAAACATGTGACACATTGTCAGACATAAACATGTGACACATTGTCAGACTTAAACATTCACTGATTGTCTGATTGCACAGGTGTTTGTTTAAGTAAATGTCACTGATTCGGGCTCCACTGTATCGAGAAAAAAAAACGGCCCTTTAAACTTGATCACCATCATCCGTAGTTTATGAGCACCTGTTGCAATAAATGTTGCTTTCCAGATGCAATATAATCAATCATATGAACCCTTTGTGCTCATAGTTGCATTTTAATTGAGATTGGTTTGTTTATTGCAACACAAAAGAGATTGGTTTGTTTACTGCGACACAGAAAGAATCCAACATGGTGCAATAAAAGTTCTGTACCTGCATGAGACTGTTTATCTTTTATCTTATTAATGAATTGTTTTCTGCAATGTGATTATATCAAGACATAAACATACATTGAGGGAAAAATGTCTTGGATTCATTCATTTATTACCTTTACTGATGCACATACATTTAAAATGGAAAATATAGACCCACTTTACATGTGTTAATGATAGCTGGTATTAATCAGCAATAAATTGAATTAATTAATCTATGTTTATTTGGCAGAACTTACTCCATACCCATACTATGTAATTGTGTAAACAACAGTATCGACCGTCCTTAATTACATAAGCGCATACATCTAGTATTAAAATAGGGCTGCATGAGATTATTGTTTTGTAACTCGAAGAAACTCATGAATATACATACATTTGAAAAAATTGTTGGCTCACTATTTAATTTAGTGTTCAGGGGAGGTTGCGTCAAAGGCACTAAAATTTGTAGTGCACCCAATATTTTCTAAGTTTTCAGTACCACATTCCTCCCACTAAACTAATCTGACCAGACATTTGCTCTTCATTGTGCATATTAGAATGGAAACATTTTATCTGGTTAAAATAAATATGAATTGTACTTTTAAAAAGTATAAAATACTAAATGTATTAATGCTATATAATGTAACTTAAAATACCCAGATCTAGAGGTCCAAACGAGTCTTCCTCATGATATTTGAATTATTATACACTTGGGTTTAACCTTAATACATTGTTTTCTCTTTGCAGTGAAACAAATTGCCTGGACACTGGTTTGATCATTGAGATCTGGAATAAAGGCATGCTGTGGGATAAGCTGCTGGGTCTCCATTGGCTCCCCCTGAGGGACATTCACCACTCCAACTCAGTAAGCCAACTCAAGCCCAGTTTCCCAGCTCTTTTCTCTATAATTTGTCCTCAAAACAATTTCTCTAAACTCGGTAAGCCAACTCAAGATCACAGTTCCCTGAGCTCCATTTCCCCTCCCTTCCATATGACCTCAAAACAACATCTCTAACCCTCCCTCCCATCCTGTCCTTTAAACTTGCCCTCCTCTTTGCTGACCTCAACTTTGTTGGGTCTTACAAGTTCCTGGCTTAAAGTTTTATATTGGTTTGATCTGCCAGGGCCTTTGTTTTTTTGTTTTAGCTGCCCTTGGATGGTATCAACTCAAACTCTTTGAGTTTTGGCTGATACCTACCACTTGGGCTGATTAACAAGACTGAGATCAAAACATCTGAGTGTGACGATTCTATATACAGTAAAACACGGTTATAGCGAACACGCTTATAATGAATTGACGCTTACAACGAAGTGATTTTCATTCCCCGTGACTTTATTATATGTTATAAACTTGACGGATATAACGAATTACGCTTATAACGAAGTAAAATTGCCCGTCCCTGGGACTTCGTTATAAGCGTGTTTTACTGTATACATTACTTGTTTTATACATTGGTTTTATAAAAACCAGATTTCGCAGAACCTGAAATTTGAAGGTAAAAGAAGAGATTTTTTGGAGGGGTCCCAAGGGACAAGAAATCTATCAACTAAGGTATATATAGATGATTGATTCATTTAGAATTTATGTAGTTGAAGCCTATAGGTCGATCTGTTCGCTTGAGTAAAAAATAGATATTGACAATAATTGTCCAGAAAAATTATGTAGACTGAGACACTTTTTTCAGGAAATATAAGAGATAACTGCAACAGATTTGTCGAAAGAGGCTTCTTCCTAAACTGATCAAAATATTAAGGAATTTTTGCAAATAATGAATGGTGGCAGGAGTCTGGAGAAATGCTCTGTTTATCCAGGACTAGAAATATTTCTTGACGGACTAGTTGGTAGACAGATGTATATAGGAACTTGAAGATGAGTGAGGGAACAGCGTTTTTCCAGGAATAATCCATAAAAGCACCACTTAATTCTCATTAATACCAAGTTTTGTGCTGACACGAACAGCTTCTAGTGAAGAGTTCTCCAGATGAGTCGAATCTAATCAGACCACAGGCTTTTCTTCAGTTTTTTTTTGTTGTTGGTAAAAGTGATTGCTCCTAATACCTTTATAAATGACTAGCTGAATTTTACGTGAACTTCTTTGTCAAATAATGAATACACCATAAACTAATCTTTGGAATTTTCCTATAAAAGAATTCTGTATATGATGACTAATTTTCCAAATGAGTTGAATTCATATAAACCAATGATCTCCATAGAGGTCTAAGAATGCATTAGTTTTCAATATAGCTTGGGGAGGGAGCAAGAAATAGAAAACCCCGGTATCGTAATCAAAAATCGTTTTACAAAAGAAATTTTGACTTACGACCAAATTAATGAATGCTAATTAATCACAAACTAATCAATATTTTATTCTTATGTCTGTAAAATATAACTATGGGAATTAAAATAGTTGTAAACAAATGGTTTTTTATAAATTTTGTTCATCAAAGATCATTCTACAAAACTGAAAATATTTACAACTTTGTCGTAAATTCTTTCGTAAAATGCAGTCCTGATGCAGATCTGTATAATTATTTTTTTTTCCCCATAAAAAGGCTGCAAAAATCATGTCAAGAAACTAACAAGAAGCAATTAAGACACCTGATTCATATACTGTAAATGTACTATAATTAGCATGTTTGATATTTGGCAGAAAATGATTTTGCAACAATTAAGTTAGCATGGATTTGATTTAGCCCATTTCTGAGAGTACTTATTTAACTACATGTATGTTTGAAATTTGGTGATGTACTGGAGATAGTGGAAGCAACATTTTACCAAAAAACCTTTTAACAATAGAATATACAGCCAAATGTAATGCATTTACAGCTTTTTGAAAAACAGGTATTACAACAAAGATGATTTTGAACAATTATATTCACATGTAGCAGGAGACTTTGAACTGGTTGTCTTTGGTGAAAGACCATTCAGGAGGGAACGGAATACTATAATCATCAATGAAAACTTGATCATATCATAGCAATCAAGATCTTGATGGAGGGTGACCAATGTCGAACGATTTCAGAAACATCTGCACTTGTTGGTGTCAATGTCTGAACTGTTCATACAATTTTATCTGAACTTATGAACATGAGTAAGTTACTGTCATTGCAAGATGGATTCCTGGATTATCATCAGAAAATGATTTCAAGTTCAGAGTAATTTTGATTGGGAATTTATACCTCAATCACCAGATAAAATTGCCTGGGTAGGGAAATGATAATCTAGAGCCATTATAAACTTACACATTATAATAATCCAGCATCAAATCTATTTAAAATATATATAAGTATTTTTTTTAGGAAGCATGTGATTAAATTTTTTTTTCCAATATTGCGTCTGGGATATTTTTTATTGTGTCTTCTATATATCAAATTTTCCATTGAAGACTGAAGTGCCACATGTAATAGACAGAAAGAAACCCAATTCAGACATTGAAAAAATTCAACTGCACATGCATCCAAACAGAATGTTGGAGTTTTTTTGTCTGAATATAGATAGCTATTTTCCATGAACATCTTCCATTTTAGTGATCATGGAAGACCTATCATTAACTTGATTACAGCAGTAAATCAAGATAGGATAATGGTAGTTTCTAAGATCCCGTATTGATGGATGTTCCCACACAGGTATTGATACTTCCTGGCCAAAGTCAAAGATCTCCAGATTTTTTTTTTAACCCTGGTTCTATAAAATGGTTCTTTAAATCAGGCATCTAGCTGAACAAATGCAAATATAGAGCCATTGCATGGTTAGAGTGATGGACTACACAGAAAGATGATACCAGATCTTCTGCCAGTTCGTTGTGGGTGAAAAATGTAAGATTCTGAAGCATTTATCAGAATAGAAAGGCAGAGACATTATCTAGTGATCATTTTGCAGCTCAAGTCAAGATGTGAGATGGTTGATATGCAAATGAGTTCAGTATTTATCGCCAGATTATTGTTTCCTTATCAGGATACAGAATTCTTTAATGACAATTGATTCTTTGAGGATAATCCCTAAAGGGTTGGGATGGATGGGGAGATCCCATGTTTGGTGACACTTAACTAGGAAACTACAGAGAACCCAAGTTTCTATAAATACATTTCATTGATCCTTCTTATCTGTATTTAACAGGAAGCAAAGATAAAAAAAATTATAAACAACAAACCACAAATTCAAAGTATTCCCCCTCCCCCCACCCCCAACCAAAAAAAAATCTATGGAATTTAATTGAGCTTATTTTCCTAATCTCTCTCTGAAAAAAATGTTCTCTTAGAGTGTCTGGCCATTTTCAGTAATGAGTTATTAACATTGCTTGTTTTGGTCTGGATCCTGCTGCCTGGTTAATTGAAATGAGTCTCCATCTCTGATAGATCGGACCTCATGCAACCAATAGTCATTGAATCGACTTATCCCTTCGTATCCTAGCTGAACCTGTGTAATGGTCTGTGGGAGGGATTTAATTAACTTATCTGACCATAATGTCTGCCAATTAAACCATCAAATAATTTTCTGATTACCTGTATGTCAACTTACAGGAACCTACAATAGTGTTCATGTACCAAATACTTGCCTTCATAATTATCAATTTACAAGTACAGATATTGTTACAAACATTCTTGACGTTTTATTTTTTTTTCAATGATACAGTTCTATTGGTACTTTTAAACATTGTATTCAATATACAACAGATAGGTAGTTAATTGTTAATGAAATAATTACATTTATTGCTAAATTAAAATGGGTCTCAGGTATTTTTGTTTTGTCTTTGCTAAAATGGTTTTGAAAGTGGTAGTTGTTCATTTTTTGGGGGCCACAATCATTACATCCATTGTCTTTTGTACGTGTAGGAGGGTGAAGGAAGATGGCTGTCCCTGGATAGTGAGCTGATAATGAGGAATGGCAAGGTCACAGGCACAAGGTTTCCCACAGGACACACCATCCTTCTGGATGCTAGATTCGAGTTACCATATGGTAGGTGGTCATGTAGAGTATGAATTAAGTGGTCATATGAGTTACCATATTGTAACTCATATGACGTGTAGACTATGAGTATAGTCTAAGAGTTACCTTATGTTACATGGTCATGTAGAGTATGAATTACCTTATGTTAAGTGGTCATATGAGTTACCATATGGTACGTGGTCATGTAGACTATGAGTTACCTGAATATGTTAATGGTTATGTAGAGTATGAAATACCAAGTACATGGTCATATGAATTACTATATGGTACATGGTTATGTAAAGTATAAATTACCATATGATACATGGTCATATGAATTACTATATGGTACATGGTTATGTAAAGTATAAATTACCATATGATACATGGTCATATGAATTACTATATGGTACATGGTTATGTAAAGTATAAATTACCATATGGTACATGGTCATATGAATTACCATATGGTACATGGTCATATGAATTACTATATGGTACATGGTCATATGAATTACCATATGGTACATGGTCATATGAATTACTATATGGTACATGGTCATATGAATAACCATATATACTAAAGAAGCAACTGCAAGTAAGTATGAATGTTGCAGGTGTAGGTGAGATGACATACACTAAAAGACAGAACAAACTATGACAGCTTGTTTGCTTTTAAAAAATCCAAATATGTTTCAATTTTTATAGATGAATACAATAAATGTAGACATTTTTATTGAGTTAAATTTTGTGATTTCCTTTTAACAATTAAAACAATTGTTTTGTTCTTGATAACAGATTAACAACAAGAGTGACCCCTTGATATTTTGACTCAGTCTGATTAAAATCAGCTGTTCTGATACGCTACTGCAACAATCCGCTTAGAGGTCACGTCCGAACGACCTTTCAATAAGCCAATCAAATTGTGGCAAGCAAAACTCCGCCAGCAGATAATTTCCCGTAAATCTGTGCGGTTATATTTACCTTGCTGTTACTTCTCCCGATAGTCTTTAAGAGACCGGGATTCTCATTGGTCAAAAAGGTCACAACCTTATATTTAAATATTTAGATTGTCAGGTCGTTCGGATGTGACCTCTAAGCGGCTTGTTTCAGATGTTCAAGAGCGGTAGCATATCAGAACGACTGATTTTAATAAGATTGATTTTGACTAAGCTAAATTTGATTTTTTATGAATGCATGATTTTTCTCCTCTAATATACATAGCTAAAAATGATGATTACAGCTGCTATAAGAGTACACATTTGAGCTTATTGTCATTTTTCATCTAATTTAATGACCCTTGATCCAGAGAAAAAGTAAATTGTTCTTCAAACAATTGATATTTTCCATCTTTTTTTGTAATAACTTTGCAATGTATTTATAATCAAAAGTAAGCAGCCATTGCAAATTTCTTTTTTCAAGGCATATAACTGTATTCATAGTTATTAATTTTTTGAAATATCTTATTTTTTTTTTCAAATTTTTAGCAAAAAAAAAAAGATGTTTGCTATTGAATGATATGAAACTATTAAAATCACAAAAAAAGACAGAAATTTAAATCACGCCAAGTTTGTTCTATCCTATGTCTTCCCATAGACTGAAAAAAGTAATTTTATGCTTTCTCTCTCTCTCTCTCTCTCTCTCTCTCTCTCTCTCTCTCTCTCTCTCTCTTTGTTTTAATAATTGATGGATGCTATAATTTTTTTAACACAGTGTGAAAGACAGATAAATGTGTTACCAGGGACTGAAAACTGGGCGAATGATAAACAACATGACATTTATAGTTTAGGAATCCCCAAATATAGGGCAACCAGTGGTAAAATATTGATTGAAAACTCATTGCTGAAAATTTGCAGTGAACTTGTAAATTGCATGTGATGATGTACACTGCTACAATTGCATTAGAATATCACAATTTGATTTTCAGTATTGGAATCAGTGTAATTTTGTGCCACTTGACTATGCCTAATTTGTTTGTTTTTGTGATAGGTGATATTAATGATGATAAAAGAGTTAATTATTTTCAGAACGAGACCCAGGGAATTTTCGGTTCTGCATAAAAGTGGAATTTTTTAATTAAGGACTAAAAACACAATTTTAACCCAAGTCATATGTGTTTGGGGACAAATCAAAACTTGGAAGCATGCATCCTTATTAGGTACTGCAAATCGGATTGCAGTGACCCAAAAAAGGTACTGACCTATAACTCGTATTGTATGTTAAAGTGAGTGGCCAAATATTGGATTTCACGCCATTATTAATGAATGTAGGCTTCCAAAGTAGACATCTTTTGGGATACCTGTACAAATTGCAGTAGACTGATTATTGCAGTCAAGAGTATTGATTAAAGGAGAGTTTATATTCATCTCCCATCAGAAAATCTTTCATTTAATAAAAAGCAATTTATATGGATGAATTGTTTAGATTACACTAATTTATAGAATAAAAAGATGTTTTTGGTCTGGTTGGGTCGTTTTAAGTCATTAAATCTTAATAAGGATTGTGCATGCAAAATGTAAGGAATGAGACCTGCAGGTTTCTTTTAACAAGTGGACCAAATTTTGTGAAATTGCATACACAAAGGGAATTTTATTAAAAAAAAAAAAATTGATCAGCAGAAGAATTTCTCAGCAGTCTGTCTGTCGTTTGTATGTTGTATGCCAGGAAGCTCCTTTTTTTTTAGTGGGTGTAGAGAATCATTATGACAACTTAGCCTAAAAAGATGGAAGTGGGTTAGATATGTTTGCATAAATTTCCATTTAAACATCATCCCAGGAGGCCACGGCACAGGGGTAATGCTCAACTTTGTGATCAATGAAGCTGTAGGTCTGATAGCTTGACTGGCTGTCTAGACTGGATTCCAGTTTCATTAGCCAAGAATAATAAAAGTTTATCAATATCCTGGTGACATCTCTTTGTACTGAAGAAAGATCTGCCTATGGCGCAGGCTGCAAGGTGCTCCGCTCATACATTAAGTTCCACGTTTTTCGACTTCAGAGAATGGAGTTCAAATCTCCAGATGCATTTCTTGATCCAGGGATTTTAAGGGAGAGAGAGAGAGAGAGCAACAGTCAATAAAGAACCTTTTTTTTTTTTTTTTTGATTAGACTAAAATTTTAAAATGGCAAAGGAATGTAATTGATTTTCAAGAAGGTGTTTTTTTTTATAAGTTTGGTGCACTGTTGGTGTAGAACGTTTAAAGAAAAGTTCTCGATTCAGGGGCTATATATTTAAGTAAATATTTAAATATTTAAATTAAAGGAGAGGCAGCTGTTTGATAATGAAATATTCCCTTTAGATTTGATAACAACAAAGGTGATTTAGATGACACTAGAAATTGATTTTCATCCTGGATGTAGTGCTTGCAAAAATAGGCCCATCCATTAATGAATAAATATTCTTTATATTAAAGATGGAAAATACCTTGGTTGTCTTAAAGCTTGATAGAAGCACTAAGCACAGTTTTTGAGGGAAGTTCAAGAAGATGTCATTGATTATTCTCTTATGTCATCAAGTAGATGGATATTGCTTAACTGGTTTTCTGATTGTATTGGGGTCATTGTGTATTGCGTGACCAACAGTCACCACAATATTACAGTAATGTGCTCCTTTCTTCCTTTGCGTAAGCAAGATGTTGTTCTTGTCACAGAATATTAATTAAATGATAACTCCTCATTTAGATTCCTAATCTTTCAACATCTATTAATTTATTTGTTACATGAAGTGCTTTCAATTAAACGTTTGCTAGCTACCATCGATTTTGATTTTTCAGTCCTCTCAGTACTTTCATTAATTGATGCTTTTCATATTTTTTCCAACTGAATTATTGATAGAAAAGAATAAAAGCTGTTTCAATTTTTTGAAAGCAGGTTTTATTCACAATGAATCATAATGATAAAAGCTCGTATATGTGTATCGTTTCAAAGCTGGAATTATATTTTTCATTGTATTAAGTTCATGAATAATACCGGGGTATATAATTTTAAAATATGAAAATTTATCTTGGGTAGTATTTTAATGTTTTTATTTTCAATTGTTATTTCAAATTAAACAGCTTATCTAGTGGTTTTAAAAAAGTTAAATCTTTACAGCCAACTTAATTGATAAAACATACTTTTAATCATTTTTCGTTTTTAGAGAAACATATATAAAATAATATGATGAACTGTTTCCCAATCATTTGATGAACTTTTACCCAATCATGTGATGAACTATTACCCAAGTACTTAATGAACTATTTCCCTGCAGTCACTTGACAAAGTTTTATACCATCACATTGTAGTACATGTAGTAGATTTGGTAATAAAGCAATTATTTCATCCCTACTCCCCTAGTAAGAAAACAGTAAAACTCCATTGCCCTTTGGTAGAGGAGAAACCTTATAAACTGTTGTGCTCTATTGGTTTTGGACAACATAAGTTTCCTGAGGTTTCGACTCCGTTACCTTTGGACAATAGTTCTGACTCTTTTCCAATCATGAGGCATAAAATTGATTGAATAATATTTTAGAATGACAGTTTGTCTGCAGGTAAGATTTTTAAAAAAGTTTCTTCTAAATCTTTCGCTACATGATGGAATTAACGGCTGTCTTTGTCATACACAGATCTCCCAGAGGCTGAAGCTGCAGAGCTGGAGAATAAACTCAAAGTTCTCAACACCATTGATCAAGAGGTAGGAATAGAGTCATTTTAATACAAGAACTTGGACTTAAGGTGCATGTGCGGATCTAGAGGGGGGGTTGGGGGGGGGGGGGTCCCGACCCCCCCTGGAAAATGAAAATTTATTAAATTTACATAGTAAAATTATCGCAAATATGCTTCGGACCCCCCCTGGAAAACACAATTACCCTTCGGACCCCCCCCCCTGGAAAAATTTTCTGGATCCGCGCATGAGGTGGTATGGGACACTTCCATATTGTGACGTACTGTTTATCGAAAAAACCCAATAAAATCAACTGTAGTTTTATAAACAGTTTTATTTCTCGAAATAAAACATTACCTGGTCCACTGTAGTGCAGTAGGTTAGAGGGTTCGCTTCGAATATGTAGGTGATGAGTTCGAATCCTGCTGGGGTTTTTAAAACTTTTACTATTCCAAAATTTTTAAAAACATTTTTTTTGGCTAGATATTGTAAGATTTGAAAATTCTAAAGTGCTGAAAGTATTTTGATTATAATGTACTTTGATCCACATTAATATCGACAAATATATCCCATACCACCTTAAGGTAGATTTATCAAAGTAATGTTTCATAGGCCTGTCTATTTTATTGTCGAGTTTTATCAAACAGCAATATGTCGTACTAAGACCTGTCTATTTTATCGTCTCGGGCCTGTCTATTTCATAAACGGCCAATTAGTCATTGCTAATCTGAAAATTTGAGGGAGAGAGAGAGAGAGAGAGAGAGAATTTGAAAAGTTGGATAATGGTTAATAGAATAAATTCAAGCCATATTTGGCTCTTTTATTAATATCAACTTTTGTATTTTTTGCTCTTTTATTAAAATCAACTTTTGTATTTATTGCTCTTTTATTAAAATCAACTTTCGTATTTTATAGTTGATGACAATACAGCGCCAGAATACATATTCTACTCAATGTAAGTAGAGTTACCCAGTACTGCACATTTAATACATGCAAAGGGAAGTAACTCCAATGCAGCACTCTTCATAATACTATTCATTATTTGAATTCTCCAGACATTTATAACTTTACATATAGAAGGGTTGAGGATTAGTTTGATTAAACTTTTATAGTATCGCTGCATTACGGGAACTGTGCTTCTTTTTGCAAGTCATATTTTTGAATCTTTGAAGCAATTCTGATAAATTTTGATCATTATCTTTTTCATGAAGGGTCTATAATTCATCTGTCTAACAGTCTTGAAGGTTGCTTTAATATTTTTTTATTTGCCTTTAAAGCTGGGATGTCTGAAGACAGTGATTACAAGAGTGACAATAGCTACCCCCCTCCTCACCAACACAATGTCTCGGTCAAGCAGTTTCCTCTGCATGAACCCAGCAGAGATTTTTACTATAATGGACAGTTTGATTCATTCGATGGAGGAGGGTTGGATGATGATCGACAGGGATCCTTTGACCGTTTTGAAAGTTTCGATGAAGAGGAGTCATATAATGGACATCACTGTCACGATCAGTATCAGCGGGATCTATCTCCAGAACCAGACAATGAATCTTATGAAGAAGAATTAACTCACTGCTCCGAGAGGAGGAGTCAGGATGATCCGAATTACGATCAGGATCAGGATTACTCTTTGCGTGGATCAGATTACGATCATGAGGAGTATGACGATTATGAACGTCCAAAGCTTAACGATAGGAGCTTTAGTGAGGAAGATGAAAGCTACTCAGGGGGGAGGGAAATGAGTCGAACACTCAGTGAAGAAGAGTCCTCGAGCAGAGGAAGGCATTATGAAAGGACTTTCAGTGAGGAGAGTAACCGAATATATAGTGAGGAGAGTAACCGAATATATAGTGAGGAAAGTAACCGGATTTTTAGTGAGGAGAGTAATCGAGACCAGCACTCCATGGAAAGAACACTTAGTGAAGATAGTAGCAGAGAGAGACAGCAATATTACGACCAAGTCGCTGATCGACGGCCTTCATATACGCAGAACCATCGAGGGAGCTACGACAACACCAAGAATAGAGATTACGGGAGAGAGTGGGAGTACTATCAAGATGAGGAAAGCACATATGTTCAAGGGAGGAGTGATACAGAGTCAGAACATATGTCATACAACAGTAGGCCCAGGAATAGTCGACAGTACAGCTACACTAATAGAGGGTAGGTACTTACTAATGAACAGGTGTCATATACCAGTAGAACCAGGCATAGTAAACACTAGGTACACTTATAGAGGGTACTTAAACAATAAAATGCTTTCTTTGGTGATTCATGCGGGATATGAAGGTTGCGACATTGCAGGAAAAATACATAACCCCCGTTAGCGGGTTACTGTAGATTCCTAATTAAATTTGCGGAATTTATTAATATCTGTGTAAAATTGGGAGAAGCACCCCTCGTGGATTTTAAAATCTTGCTTTAAATTTATTTTCTGAGAGTTGAGAACTATGAGAAATAAGGATAAAAGTTCTGCATTCGTGATTTTATATTCTCGCGATTTAATACAAAGCATTGGGATCCCGAAATTAAGTACTCACATAAAATAAGGAATCTACAGTATGTAAATTTTTTTCTGCAATGATCGCTACCTTCATAACCTGCATAAATCATCAAAGAAAGCATTTTATTGTTTATATTTACATCTTTCATTTAAAAAATGAATTAATTGATGGTAAAAAAAGAAAGAAAAAACCCCTGATTTGCTTTAGTTGTATTTAGCTCAAACACATGTCAAAGAGGAGTAAACAAATATATATATATATAGAAGAACTTGTATCCTAGCTGCTTCATCATTGATTGATGCTTTGCTGGTGGGCTTGAATAATTACATGAATAAGCATTGTTTCTCAGTACAACCCACACATACTAAATACCAGCTTGGAGTCCCTATTGTGTGGTCACACAGAGTTTGCCTACTTGACCTTTAGAGAGATGGTATATCTTGGACCAAATCACAGAAAGACATTTTCATTAGCTCGAAACAATGTTAGTATAGACACTGGAGGGTCCCCAAGGATAAGCCTATCGTCATTTTGTTTTGGATTTTATTCAGTTTTCCTTTTTGTTGAGCTTGGTTATATTGCTCTATTTTGCCGTGACCAAGTTATGGTTATGAAAAGTTATCAGCCCATATAGCATCCCTTAACTAGGACTTTAAGAATATCATTGACGTCATATTGAATGTTCTTCTTTAATGTTTGAAAAAGACGAGGGTTAATTAACAAAAGGACTGCAAAGTAATTCAATTAATTTAGAACATGAAAAGAGATTAAACATGTTAAAAACTGAAATTTGTGATGCATTTTGGGAATTATGAACATTAAGGAAATTTTATTACTTCATGTTGATTACTGAATTCTTCAATGATAATCATGTACAGTGCTCACTCCAGATAGAAATGGTCCCAGTGGCTTTTAGCTGCCAAGAAATCTCCTATAAGATATCTCATCTAGAAATTTACCCTTGTCAGTGAAAAGCCAGCATTGAACTCCGTGCAAATTAAGAATAAAAAAAACAAAAACAAACTCAGGGTCGAACTAACAAATAAGGACTTCATCAAGCTATTATTTAAAGCTCAAGGTAGCATAGAACAGTCTTTACTCAGATATATACTTGAGTAAGGTGGTAAATTAAAGTGAAAAGAATGAGGAATTTTGAAATCAAGGCTCTCTCATTTTGTTTATAAATGTACTACTGTAAGAAAATTGATAATTATGCAAGCAAATTTATTTACAATTTTTTTTTTTTTTTAGAAAGTTTCATTGATTAAAAGAAAAGTCAAATAGCTATTTACTCTTAAATATTAAAAGAAACGGTAGCAAAAACAAACAAAATATTTGAATATGGAACCTCACCGAAATTTAAACAAATTTACAATATTGTCTTTTAAAAAATATTGGCTCCCTGCGTGGGATCAATTAGCCCACGACCCACTTTCCATTATTTTCCTCCGCCAAGTAAACTTATCGTCGGCCGAAGAAACAACGGAGCATTTCCTAACCCAGGTTCGAATGTCACATTGATAAAAGACGCAATTATCTACCTCAGGTGACTAGGAAAATTTCAGAATATAGATGGAGGGTAATGATCGAAGTGATAATCAAAAAATCAATAGCAGTAAATATGACTGTCGGTGTATGATAAATATGATGTGCTACGGTATAATGATAATTGTTCTGATATTTCTCTTGTCTCAATAACAGGAGCCCCGCGAGAAGTGGAGATTCCCTGACCAATACAACCAATATGACCAACACCAGCAAAATCAGCACTCAGGATTTTAGGTAAGGTCAGCCAGCATATTTAGGTCATACTGTGTCTTTAAATTCGTTTGTGTTACATGTTATACATAACATAGATTTGCCAACATTTTAATAAAGACTTTTTGTTTATATACATTCAAGATCTCTAGAGCTAATACTGTAGCATATGCATATTTCGTGTTGATTACCATATATATATATATATATATATATATATATATATATATATATATATATATATATATATATATATATATATAAATAAAAGAGGGATGAAGATGAAGGGGATTGGGGAGGGGGGGGGTAAAAATATTGCCTTACATTATGTGTTGTGGAATAAACTAACTATTTTAAAGATTTTTTTTTTTTAAATAAAGCAAAGCAAATAAAAAAAAAAGTATAATTTGTTATTATAGACATGTGCAACATATTTTTTGTTTGATACTATTAAAACACCATTGTCATATTATTGAATATATATAGACAATATAAACATATATATAATGCATCTTTATTGAGGGACAGAGAGAAATCTAGATCTCAAATGTAACATATATAGTGTTAATAAATTTTGTTTATGTGAAAATTGTAAATTATACCATTCTGCATACTCATTCAACCATTAAGGATGTACTATACCAATACTTTTCAAAAATGTTCTGGAGGGTTTCCATGAATTTCGAAATCATGCTTATTCAGAACCTGTTTTCATTTCCTATAATGTGAAAAGTTAAAATTTTGAAATAAACATTAGCATTCATAGAGGTATACACTGTATATCTGTTTTTTTTTGCGAAAATTGGGAAAATGTGTAGCATTTTTGATGTGCGTCAGTCTTTTTTTAGCGATTGTATATGTTTCTTATTAAGGAATAAGGAATCATTCTTTGAGTATTATGAGGTGATACCGGTAATTTCGGTTGGGACGTGGTCAAATCCAATAAAGCCCGAAGGGCTTTATGATAGATTTGACTACGCTCTGACCGAAATTATCACCTCATAATATTCAAAGAATGATTCCTTTTTCCTTATATTTATATTATTTCCAATTTGTACACTTTCAAACAGAATTATTTTGAAATCACTATTTTTTCATGTAGCATGTGCTATGTATTACTGAGCAGCGCAGCCAATACCGTTTCTCGGCTATGCTATTAGACACGCCCATTTTGTGTCACTCATGTTTTATGAAGTTACTGGGTTTTAGGGTTCAAAATTGATTCGTAATGTTATCGCAGACAAAGACAGTTGAAAATGTAAATATTAGAAAATAATACTGGATATAATTTCTGCGAATTTAATATTTTGTGATTTAAAAGAAATCATCACGTAAATTATCAGATATTTGGTATATATTCATATAACCTCAATAATTGGTGCAATTTGTAATTGAATTGTCAGAATGAAGATCGTGTGTATCATTTTTCAGTTTTTGATAGCTAGGAAATGAGAAATTAGGTTTCATTTTTCATGGACCAATTATGAAATCATCAAACCAGCTACTCTAGCATGGTAAAATGAAGTAATTTTCTTGTCCAAGTTAGAAATTATGAAGTGATGGATTTTTTGGATGGAAGTCAGTTGAGGAAAAAAAAGGGTTTTATAGCCAGCCTTTTGTCTCTTGCAAATAACTGAGTAATTGTATTCTTTAAAGACCTGATGGATATTTGTGAGATAGAAAAATACTTGAAATTGGTGTTTGGGATTTCAGTTGTTCTACAAAGGAGATTGATATTTTGGAGGGAATGAATTTTGTTTATGAATGTTTTACTAGTCTCAGGGAATGGAATTGTCTCTAACTGCTTGGTTCGTACACAGAGACCAGCCTTGACCCCATGTGTACAATTAGTATATGGTGTCTTTTTTGGTAATGGGTGAGTGAATTCTAGCTGGCTGACCTGGGACACAATAAACCCAGTACGTGTTTATGCTAGGAACACATTATTCATCTTGTTTGTATACCTCCAGAGAACTTTTAAATGGCAAGTCTCACAGAGGTTTTCACTCTTAAACATTTTAAATTCTCAGTCTGACTGAATTCAGGAACTTGCCATAAATCTGTTGGATTTTGTTATGTTGTTCAAGATATATGGAAGACTTAATCGTTTGATTTTGGAAATTATCATAACATGGAGTGCATATTGAAGTGTCTAGAGATTATCTATCTGTAAGTTTGACTATATAAAATATATAAAGTTTTTGTTATTGGTTGGAAATTATCATAACATTGAGTGCATATTGACATGATTGAAGTGTCTAGAGATTATCTATCTGTAAGTTTGACTATATAAAATATGTAAATTTTTTGGTATTGGTTGTTATACATGTAAAAAAAACCCTTTAAATGACATAGGCTAAGTACATGCAATTGTCTATATAAGTCCCCTGTTGCGAAATTCTTTTCATTTGTCAGAGTAACATATCATGCTTAAGGAGCATATTTCAACCTTTTCAAATTTAATATTTATTTCAAATAATAGAATAACAAATTACCAACTGATAAACACTGGCTGTTTTTTTTTATTTGTATATTAAGATTTTGTATGTTCAAATACAGCAGATATATAATCATTACTCTATAACTTTCAAACCTGAATTTAGGCATGGTTAATAGAAAGTTGTGTAAATAATTGGATGCAATCATCCATGCAGTTGTATGCAATTATGATTATAAAGTTAAAACGAAACTTGGGACATGCAATTGTAAATCGATTTATTTGCAGCTTAATTTGAATTGTAAATTATCACTATTTTATTTCGTACTTTTTGTTCATACACTGTATCTCCGCAAATAAACTATCAGTTATTGGTTACCATAATATCGCAACAGAGTAAATATTGTCTAGCAAGTATCCTTGACTGGCATAAAGCCATTTATTATTAAATATTTTTATAAGGCATATCAAATTTTTTTCTTCAGCAGTTAACAAAAAATTGTTGAAACCACAGTGTTCAAACTTATGAATCCTTTATTGTCTTGGATCTTAATTGTTACATACAATTATGTACATGGCAGAAACCATAGAAATCAAAACGCCTTGAAGTTCGTGATTATTTTTTGTGATTTTTTTAACTTTATAATTAAGGAATAAGGAATCATTCTTTGCGTATTATGAGGTGATAATTTCGGTTGGGGCATGATCAAATCCAATAAAGCCCGAAGGGCTTTATGATAGATTTGATCACGCCCCGACCAAAATTATCATCTCATAATATTCAAAATATGGTTTCTTATTACTTATATAATTTTCAGCAAAAACCCGCTTGCGTCCCTACCAATACGTCTTTTGAATTTATTAGGCTAAATAGTACAAAATCGATTCGTAGTGTTACCACAGACAGAGACACTGGAAAATGTAAATATTGCATTTTAAAATCTTTTAGAAAGGTATAAAGAAATTAAATTCATATTTAAAAGTGAATCAGTGGCCAGATGGTTTCCAACTTGTCACTTAATGCCGATCAGTAGTTGAAATTTTATCCGATTGTATTATACTGTTAGACCTTGAAGTTCTGAAAGGAAAAATGTACAAAATTCTTATTCATTTCATTGACTATTTTGAAAGATTTATACTACATGTATGTCACAATTTATTAAGAGGTGTCCCTTAACTCCTCGTATTGTCCTTTAAGATTCATTGTCTTTACTTAATATACTACATGTATTAGTCCTTTAAGATTCATTGTCTCCAAATCATGCATTTATGTATGGCATTGATAGGCTCACAATTTCAGCATGTCTTAGCGCTAGGACAAAAGTTGACAAAAATTTGCCAAATGAATTTTAGTTATTTATCTTGGTGACAGTTATCTCTCTTAGCATGGAGTTGTTAAATCTTATTTGAAACTAAATATAAATGCTTTAGTTAGGGTATAAAGTCTTTTGTTTATAGATATTGAAGAAAATGAAATAGCTTGACAGAATGTCTGTTTTGAAAAAGAAACTAGCTAGCTGCTACAGTAAGACACAGTTTTAGCGAATACGCTTATAATGAATTGACACTTACAGCAAAGTGTTTTTTCATTCCCCATGATTTTATTTCATGTTGTAAACTTGATGGATATAACAAATTACGCTTATAACGAAGTAAGATCGCCTGTCCCTGGCACATCGTTATAAGCGCGTTTTACTGTATTTAACTGTAATTGTTTCCAATCATGTATACATCTTTAATATATGTGATTAAATCAAAATTATGATTATGATAATGTGTGCACCACGTAGCTTAGCAGGTAATTTTTACAGCTGTTATGCGATACATGTACATAGCCTCATGGAAAGGTTTACAGTTATCAATTCCAAGGTAATTGCCGCCATTGCTTTGATTTGAGAATTGAACAGCAAGGAAATTTGATCAAGCAGTAGCGATCTGTCAACAGTTTTCCGCATTAACGTATGTAATTGTTGCCTTTTATAGCCCAATTAACAGCCAGACAAGCCTTAGCGGTCTGAGTCGACAAAGCACCCAGGAAAGAAGTGATGGTCCTCTGGACTACCCCTACAAATACTCCCCCCATCCCGAGCTTCAGGAGTCACCGGCCAAAATCAGGTGGAGCCAGGCTGTGAAGAAAATCAACACAGAGCTCAATAAGGTGAGATTTTGGGGTCTGGGTATTTAATTATTGTTGCTTCCTGAAAATCTTTGGAGTTTATCATGTTCATTATCTCAAAGTCAGCGACTGTTGTTGGATGGATGTACGGACATTTTTTTTATGCAAGGTAGGTGACATGGGCACTATGTTGGAGCAATAGTGTGTCATATCAAGAAATTTTTATATGTGCATTGTCCTTGGAGAAAGGGTTGCGAAAACTTTGATGGCAAGAATATTAGAATAAGGAGCAGCAAAGTGTTTTTAAGTGTTTCTTTCAAGTTTGGACACAAAAGAGTTGATCCATACTAAGTTAAAATATCAAATGTTTGATACTTTAACAATGATTGGCAATGATGAATGTAGATTTTCATCATGTTAAGTCTCAAGTATAATTGTCTGCTTATTATCTTGCATTGCGAAAAACAACTTGCTTACAAACTTACAAGGTATAAGATACCAACCAGGGATTCTAAGATGACATAACTTGATTTTATGTATGTGGACTGCATACTGGAAACGTTTGCCCCAATTTTAGTTTTGCCATTTTACTTTTGCCTAATTTTGCACACATTAACAGTAAGCAAAGTAAAAAACTGCATGTTGCTTCTCTTTAACCACTTGGGCAATTTTGACTTAGGACAAGTCTTTTACAGTAATGATAAGGCAAATGGAGCACATGGCTCAGTGGTCAGTAGCCAAAGGCAGCTGGTTTTCTATAAGCACCATTTTGGTCATTTGATGTTGTGTATTGTGTCCTTATAAACAAAGCACTTTATTTACGACTTCATGTTTTCAATCCACCCAGCTGCAATTGGGTTTCAACCTGCGATGGACTGGTTTTGAATCCATCCAGGTGTATATAGACATTGAGCCTTGACCCTTTAGCACCACAGAAACTGGACTAATAAGCATTGGCTCTCTTTGTGCCTCATGGCTACTGCATGGAGACGGAGTTAACTTTTGAATAACTTTGTTAATTTAGCATGGGGCAAAAATACCACTATGTTACCCTGCAGTATGTCGCATATGTGGGCACTGGATATTTATAAAAGTCTATATAAACTTAAAACTTGCTTGAAATTCCATCAAGTATAAATACAGATTTTTAAGTTATTACGCATGGAACTAATTTGATACATTAAATTTTTGTGGATTCCTACAAATTGTGGGAATTCATGAGATATAAATTGACATGGAACTGTCTGTGTTGTTCCTGAACATTAATTTTATAAACACTGGTTCTATGGGTCTGCTAAGGAAACAATCTCCTATGAAAATTGATTATTTTATGTGATTTATGAGGCATGTGTTATAACGGCTTCAGTAGCTTATGATTAGAAAACTTCCCCAAAGGAGAGAACATCTGCAGACACATTGCAGGCCTAAATAGTAACAGCTATAGCCTTCAAAAAATTATTATCTCAGAGTATGCAGAAATAAAGTGCTTGCAGTTCTCAAACCAAAATCACCCCCTCCCCCAAAAAATGCTTTAAAGCATCCATAGTTGAATTTGTTTCCTCTCCTATTGTGAAAGATTTGTGTAATTTTGGTAATGAAAATTTATAAATGTGCCAGCAAGATATTTTTGGGGGTATATTAAGAGTTGTTTCAGAAATATACCCGTAAATCAGCTCAAGAACATTAATGATCTGGGTCCAAGAAGTTGGGAACATGCTTTATTAGTCAGCCCGCGGGCTGACTAATTATGTTAGGATGAAACTTCAATTGCGCTTGCGTAAATTGGAATTCTGGGAAGGAATTATAAACAGTTCGTGTTAGAGAAATTCGAAGAAGTTATGAAACTGGTCAGTTTCTAGGTCAAACTGCGCATCGGAAGACTGTCAATGGGCATAGTCTGCAGCCACAGTCCAGACTCCGCGTATATCTTCCCGACCTCTTAGTGAAATTGGAAAGAAAATATATCGGTAGTGGTTTGCGCCGAGACCATGAAATTCATAGAGCTATGTTTGCAAAGTGACAATTTTAAGTATTAAATAGGTTTGCAGTCATACATTGCATGTACATCGCTACACGCTTATCTCCTCACCTACATGTACAGCCATAAAAAAGGGATGCAAACTAAATATGTACCCGCAAATAAGTATTGTTCTGGAAACAAATATATTTATCTTGTATTTTAATAGATTGGTATTCCGGCACTTTCGACCTAAAAATTAAAATTCCGCTGGCTGACTTTCTTAGCTTTTTAAAAAGCTAACCTTGTCTAACATTGTTACAGTTTTTCCAGAGTGTCTCCAAAAGAAGGATAACTCTTGCACATCATGAAGCAGATCCATCTATTGCCAGTGTAGATTGAGAGAAGGAAATTAGATAGAAAATGGTTGTTGAATTAGATAGAGCTCTGGAAAAACAAATTAGGAGATTAACTTAAATGCCATTAAAGTTGCAAAACAAAATGGAAAAAAAAGAGCTAACCTTTTTTCTGGCTTTTCATGTCACTTAAATTAATACAGAGGCACAAACAGTTTTGTCATTTTAGACTGTCTGTATCCAAAAACCCTTTTCAAAGGGATCAACATTTGGCTGCAGTTTGGTTTTGTGCTAGCTACTCCCATTTGAATAGTAAGTCAGTGCTTCTATCTCAGCATTAAAAAAATTCAACCCCCCCCCCCCAAAAAAAAAAAGCAAGCCAAACCATAACAATGCAAAATACCTTGGTATATGGTTTTGTACTTCTTGAATTAAACACTAGAAATTATTGTTATGGCCAGGAGAACACCATAGTTACAGGCCATAGGTTTTGTGTCCTGATTCTATTTCCACAATAAAATGGACCTAAAACCTGACTGCTTTTGAAAATGACAGAGAACACTAAAAAAAAATTTATAGAGAAAGATGTGTATTTGTATCATGAAAGAGACACATTGCATTTGCTTAAGCTTTAAAAAAAATTGAAAAAATAGCTGTTCTTACCATTTGAAACAGGAGTGTTTTTTCAGAATATCGGTACGTATATTCTTACTTTTCTTGAACATTTTTAAACAAAACAACACTTTGAACACACCCAGCTGTGCTATTTTTGTGTTCAATTTTAACATACATGCTGGTTCCCTCATTTCAACTCTACCTTTTGCTATCTATTTATTCCCTGCTGCGTGAGCAGACTATTTATTATGTACCATACGACGTGATGATTTTTTTCTGTCTCCAAAAAGAAGGCCAGACATTGAGATTAATATTTTGCAGACAGACAGATTATAAATATTTTAAAGGTGTGTTGTCATTAAAAACTAATGAATTTGTGAGGGTTTTTTTTTTTTTTGGTGTTTTTTTTCAATTTCCACTTATTGATTTTGTTGTGTTTAAGATAATTAACTGTTGTGAATTTTTTCTAGCTTAGAATACTTGATGACACCTGTTCTTTCTTTGTGGGGGTAATCCACTAATTCACACTAAATACGTAACAAGAAAGTTCTGACGTACATACTGGTAGTTATTTGTAAAATTAATCACTTGACTTACACGTACTTATATTTATCAATATAAGAAACGCTTAGCTGAAAAAATACCCACGCACATACATACATGTATGTATGCAGTTTTCACAATGTATAGATTCTTGTAATCAAAGTACTGAAATATCCAAGTTTCTGCATTAAAGTAAACAAATTGTTTCATGGTGAACATCATTTTGTATGCAGTTTTCAACATAGACCCTTTACAGTAATCAGAATGTCGAAATATCGAAGTTTTCTGCGTTGAAGTAACAAAATTTCCTAATGAACAAGTGTTTTGTTGTGAATTGAAAACACATTTCTAGCTATTTAACATGTATTGTATTTAAATTGTGTGTTCATCATTTTCAAGATTTTGCATGAGTTATTTTGAAAAACAGCAATAAATGTAATTTAAAAGCACTGTTTATAAAATGATTTGCATTATTACATTGATATACAAAATACAATTAGCAAGGAATAAATTGTATTTTACCACACTCTTCTCACAATTCACCCAACAAAAATTTCAGAAGTTTATGTTAACAGCCTAGGACTGTCCAGCGTGTATGCTGATGGATGGAAAGTGGGGGAAACTTATTACAAGGATTTTGTGTATTGAACGCTTTTGAATGAATAATTGTATAAAATCTTAAATGTGAAGCCAGTAACAGCTTTATTGAAATGTGTATTGAAAGAATGAGTCATTGTATGTTGGGGGACAATGCATCTCCCATATGTTGCATTCAAATGCCACACATGTTATAATGGGATGTTGATTAAAAATGAGATTTATTTGGCATATTGTTATGATACATTATGTAGCTAGTACATCATTATAGGAGAAATTGATAAATGCATGCATATAAAGAGCTATAATTTAGAGATTGTGTGATAATTATTAAATGAGAAAATCATGAGATTGGAATTTTTATATAGCTCTATAATTTTGCCGGCAGAGGAAACCTTATATATATTTACACTGAAAATTCTTTATGTCGTTCAATAAAGTTAGCTCCTACAGATTTTTGATTGATGTAACTTAAATTGGCTTGCTCTTAATTGATCGCTTATAATCTATGCAGTTACAACTGGTCAAATTAGTAGTTACATGTAAAATTGAAGAAGAAAAAGACCCTGGCAAAGTATTGTTTGTTGAAATATATGTATCATATTTAAACACTCAAACAACATGTTGCATACAGGTCCTTAAAAAACATGGTGATGGTAGTTTAGCAATTGTCAAGAGAATGTTAAAAGCATAACAAACAATGTCAATGTTGTAAGGCATCACTTAAGGATGATTAAAATTTAGAATTTGAATCTACTTGAATTGTGTAAATTAGCTTTTGCTGCACCAGGTATATTTGGAAGCATTTGGAATGGGGGCTGTGGTGAAATATTGATCGATTGTCATTGATTGACATCTATAGTCGATGAAGAAGGAAGCTTCTATAAGGAAAAGGAAAAGGAGTGAAGCTATTTTGAAAGGAGTTTTAAGGATCCTTGTCCTGGAATGGATTTGAAAAAAAAAAAGGATTTTTTCAAAAAGGATCCTATTAATGAATTGTCATATGTAAATGATACAGATTTTCTGCATATATATACATTTTGTGGGTTTTTAAAAAATAACTTTCTGGTAATGTGCCTGTATATTTTATGATTTAAGGATTTTTTTTTTTTTAAATTGAAGCATTAAGAGGATAGTACTGTATGACTGCAGGTTATTTTGACGGAGTGCTTACTTTTGGTGACTCGATTGAATACAAATTTACCAAATTGCCAAAATAAAGCTATATTATTGTTTACATGAGTATAAGTTTGAAATCAGAAATGTACAAGGTTTAAATTAAAGGCTTCAATTTCTCAGATGTGCATGACAAGATTAAATGTCATCCATTTACAACAGAAGGCTAATGCAATCAGTATGGGACGTCTTGATGTATTGATATATAATTTAGTCATTTCTCAACGTCAATTTAATAGTAGATCACAAAATCTCTCACATAAAACTACATGTATATATAAGGATGAGAGTAAATGCTATGTTTTTGCTCCAAAACTTCTAATTATAATTCAGTTGGCTTCAAATTTAGACCTGTTTTGCAGTCCACATTGGATTTTGTTTAACAGTACTGATATAGGGTCTTTTATTGTTGCATTTCTAAAATTATAGTTTTATGCCAACACAATGTGACTTTAATAATGTACAATGATTTTTACTTGCATGCAAGATTAAATTATTAGATAATGTCAGAATTTCAAGATTAATCTTGGTTGGCCATATCTTTTGAACATCTTGTTACAGTTTTTGTACAAAACTGTTTTTTTTTCTTATATAATAATATATATTTCAAGCATTTTGTCAAAATAGTCTTTATGCTGCTAAATACTCGTATAAACAGCATGGACCAGTTGCAGCAACTGGGATCAAACCCAAAATCTCAGCTAAATCAACCTGTATAATGGTAAGAACACCATGATCGTTGGTCTTTATGCATGTTAATAACTTAATAGATCCCTGCTATTGGCTGCAGGTATAATATTCCTGTATAATAAAACAGGTCCCTGATATAGCTATTGGTCTCAGGTATAACATTCCTGCATAATGACAGGTCCCTGATATAGCTATTGGTTAGGTATAATATTCTTGCATAATAACAGGTCCCTGATATTGCTATTGGTCAAGTATAATACTCTTGTATAATATAAGAGGTCCCTGAGTAGCTATTTGTCTCAGGAATAATATTCCTGTATTATAACAGGTCCTTGATATGGCTATTGGTCAGGTATAATATTCCTCTATAATAACATAAACCTGTATAACAACAAGTCCCTGATATGGCAATTGGTCAGGTATAATATTCTTCGTGCAGGTATAAAAATCCTGCATAATAAGAGGTCCTTGAATAGCTATTGGTCTCAGGAATAATATTCCTGTATAATAACAGGTCCCTGATATATATAGCTATTGGTCAGGTATAATATTCCTGCATAATAACAGGTCCCTGATATAGCTATTGGTCTCAGGTATATATATTTCTGTATAATAATAGGTCCCTGGGGTGATATAGCTATTGGTCAGATACACTAAGTCGTTTTATTTACTAACAGCCAGGTCTCGGTGATAGAGCGAGAGATAGGGAAGTTATGATGATGATGATCATGGCAGGTGACACCTGTTACTTCTATCATTGTTAATTAATCAACCACTATGTATTATAGCTTGTGTCCAGGGTACTCGTAGACAGGACAATATTATCGTCCCAGGCAAATCAGTGGTCAGCTGTGGCTATAGATCGATGCATCGTCGGATACCCACAGGTGATCGCGTCTTTTACGCGATCGCCCGTGGGTATCTGACGATGCTTTAGATGGTGTATTAACAAATGGTTAACAAGTGATTAGGATATTACTGTGGGACTGCTTTGATTTAAATAGATTAATTAAACAGTTACATTATTTCAAAAGATTTTTTGTACTCAGGCTATGTCTTCCTCTCAAGACTTTCTAAAATCTTTGCAATTTATGATTCAATTTATTTGAAGACAAGAATGGTACATGAATAATATACCGGCATTATGAGACATGTTAGTTAATTGCTTCATGTAAATAAAACAGTACCATTGGATCAAAATATTTTCTGATATGAAATTATATTTTAATGAAATATGACTTCATGAATCAATAATAATTCTACTATGATATTCAATTTTGCATTATAAATGGCATGCATTTTCAAAAGTATAAACATTATTTACTGGTACAGTAAATTGGAACAATTATGTTAGTATTTTCTTTACCCCAGGGAGAAGCCATTTGGTAAATTTTGATGATTGGGATTTTTGTTGCTGTATGGTTAGAAAAGAAGCCTGATTATTTTTACAGTATGATAGAAATTCATTGCAAAAAAAAAACACCTAAACGTGTTTCTGAAATGAATTTTTATTTTATTGACTGAACTTCACTAGCTGTAACATTTTAAGTAGCTAGGTCTGGAAAAAAGGAAAATTGATCCATCACTGCATTAAACTGTGAGCTATTATAGGAGACACATAAAATAATCAGTATAGATTTATATCATAAGAGGTGAAATTATCGGATAATCACTCGAGCACTTGAATATATGTACTGTTATATACAAAAGTTTTAAATGTAGCATTTATAGACAAGAAGTGCGGTAATCTGCTTCAAAGTTTAAAGCTACCAAAGAGAGAGAGAGAGTTAGAAGAGAGAGAGAAGAGCTAGGGAAGAGAGAGAGCCAGGGTCAACAAGTTGACATCAGCTCCTAAGGGGAGAGTAGAGCTAGTCTACGACAGCTGTGTGTGCAACACTGCGACAGGGATCCTCTCAGTATAATAGCCGATTTTATTGATGCTGTGATATTCGCAGCTATTCACAGCTGAGAACGTGAAACAAATCTTTCCTGCTTGGAGTATTAGGTGTCAATAGCGGTTTTTGTGTTTTTCCATCGGTGCTTATAATTGTTTTGGTTATTATTTTTTTGGTTTTTTTTTTGCAAGTTATTGTATAACAAGTGATTATGGATCACTCATCAATTTGGATTTTTTAAATTAACTGCAGTTTTGATGGACGTCTGAAGTGATAAAGGGGTGATTAAAAGTGCCTGGAGAATCAAGTTGAAATCTTAAATGTGATATGTTTTATGAAGATTTTATTTTGGAAGTGCCTTGAACATAGCCATGACAATGTCACATGTATCCTTTGAAAGAGTAGAAGTAGTTAATTATAGATTTGTGTTTTAAGTTGCATGAACAATGTTCAAGAATGAAAATGAAAAGTACCTAGCTGCCATGCAGTGACAATTTTTCAGTCCATTTTTTTACCGGTAATTTTATTTATTTGATATGCCAATGAAATAGAAGGTCTGTGAAATACTAATTTTAATATTCATGCATTTAATGTATCATATTCAGTTGAATTATTCAGTTGAGTTTTATTGTCAATCATCATTTTTAATGGCGGCTGGCTTCAAAGTGACATGAATTATCTAAACTATAAGTTTTTTGTGTTGACCACAGTATATAATTATGTTTCTTACTGTTGGATGTAAAGTTAAACTGCAACTGGCCGGGAGATCAGGTTTGGGGGTGGGGTGGGGGAATTCTGATAATAATCCCCTATCCTACTTCTTCGTTGGCTCGCTCAGACTGCATGGTTTCAATTGATTATCAATGGTCAGGACTAATATAAGAGATCGAGTCGCGTTATACTGCTCTGCTTCTCTGTCCAATCAATTGTTTTTAATGAATATGCAACCATTTACATATGTTTCTGCCTTTGTGTCAACATCCGATGGCAAACATTGAGGACACCGAGATTTTTTCCCCCGTTATGTATGATGGGTTGATTATATATACAGTACGAAGTCCCTTTCACCTTTGTCTTGTTTGTTGAATAGATATTATGGATTTCACTTCCATAAAAGCCATTACTTTGCCTTCGGAATCCAACTTCTGTCATTAATTTGCAGATCACAATAATAATTAAACTACAAATTACAAATTACACAGTGACAACCAGATGAAAACCTAGTGTAAATATATTTCTTATATGTATATGTATATTTTGGATCACTTATTTCTTATATCTGTAAGGACTGTCTTTTTTTCCCCTTCAAAAATTTCTGTTTTGCTAGATTTGAATTTCTTTTTTTTTTTTTTTTTATTGCAATACATTTTTGTTTCGTGGATGTCCATAGGATGTTTCAGAGTTTACATTGTGCTTTTTTTAATTGTCCTTTTGGGAAAAGAACCCGAATCAATAGCTTGCTTTATTGCTGCTTAAAAAGTGGAAAAAAAAAAGGTTTTGTTGATAAACAATCTTGGGAAAAGTGGTTCAATATGGTACACGGGATTGTGGTGTTGAACAATGTAAAATTGAACATTTAAACTACAATACACCCACAGCGTGTTAGTACAGAACAGTGAAATTGGTTGAGATTGACTAGTATATATACTTATAACTTCCGTTAATTTCTAGCCCAAGTTTTTAATAATTGATATTAAATGTCAGGGAACAACAAATTTTGTAATATCTGCTGTAAATTTATCTTTTATACTGGGACTTGGTCTAATATGGCTTTTGTGTCTTGTTAAATATATCTTGGTTTTTATTTTTGTCTAGCTGTCTCCTAGTTGGCTGTTTGCAAATTTAAGTTTTGGACACTATATTGAAGATTAAAAAGGCCTTTTTTGGCAATGTAAAATGCACCCATAGAAGATTTGCCTGGGGATCAACCTTGTAAATAATTTGATTTTGTTTCCTCAGAGACATAGGATTGCAGGCAACTGATCGAAACCTCGCGGTCCCTATTGTAAAGTGTTCCCAGTTTAAATCAGTGTATCTTTCAAATAAACAATTATATCGAAATATAAACAGCTAAAACCTATTACCAAAACATTCAAAATATTATATTTTCATGAGTTTATGTCTTATATACAATATTAAAAGAGGAGTTTTAGGAGGCAGTTAGCTACCTGTCGTCCGAGATTTCGCCAATGTTTTATAGCTGGCCAATATATTTTCTATATTTTTTGTTTCAACAATCTCTAAAACCTATGCCTATTTTTCATATAAACAGTATACTTTTGGTTTAAGATCATTATCTCAGTTTACTAAAAAGTAGTTCTCAAAGTAAGGTCGGTCCCGTAACATTTTTCAACAACAAAACACGCTAATATGGCGGATCTTTGTTATTTATGTCTCTGGTTTCCTCTCCCATATCCGTAAGATCATGACCAAGATCAAAATACTGTAAACGTACTACATTTGGCTGTGTATTCTATTTAGCGCTTTTGGCGGAATGCGGCTTTCGCTAAATCAAGTACATCGCTAAATGCCAGGCATATACATGTATGTATAAGAATAGTCACATTCAGGAATACTCTAATTCAAATCCACGCCAACTTGTTTAAAAACTAATTTCCACTAAATATCGTACACGCCAAATATAATACGTTTACAGTGCATACTGTGTTGGAATGCAATCTCACACCACTAGGTTCTGACATATAAAAAAAAAAGAGAATTTATTTGAAAATTCTATCCAGAGACGGATATATGTTTGTGCGTCATAATAAATGAGCATGTCAATTAAATTATTAATTTTTTGAATCATAGACTGATGACAATTCATAACCGATAATTATGATCGCGTGGGTTTTTTCTAAGAATGCTATTTAGCTACAGATGATGAAAATAAATCTTGAATTTTCTGTTCTGTGCAGTTTCTGCACTGTTGCAGATGCTTAGGCTTAGCATCAAAAATGGAAGTTATCTTTAAAATTGAAGCAAAGAGGTTATATAACCTAGTCTGAGGTATGAAACTGACAGTACCTTATACTTTTATATGCAGACAATGCAATGTTAATGCAATTCCAGGGTAAATAAAAGAAAGAAAGCATGCCATTTATAATGCAATACTTTAGTTTGATTTTATGTTTGAATTTTGTGATATATTCTTTTTGAAATTTAGATTATAAGAGAAATGAAGCTCTGGTGTTTATTATATCATGCAAAGAGAATTTCTTCCAGTTCATTTTTGTTTCTATTTGAAAATTAAAATGATGAGTCTTTAAGATTACTTTTTATGATAGACCGATTTGCCTTGGCCCAGTTTTAAATTGTCCATTGAAGGTGTGGGCTCATGGGAACAATAAAATAACTGAAAAGTGTTCAGTAGATATGTACGTTAAGCAGTTTTTGTTGCTCCCTCATGATGAAATATTTTTTTTTCTACCAGTAATAATGTAATAAACTTCATTCAGTTTGAAATCTGAAATAGGACATGCTTAGTCAACCCATTCATTTTTAAAAGCAGGATGCCTTTAACATCAAATTGGAAAACTTGGATGGTTGGGGGGGGGGGGGGAGAAAAATCAGAATTCATATAAAAGTTCAGGTTTTTTTGTTACAGTGAATAAATGAACTCTTGTTAGTGGGCAAAATTCATCTGGTTTATAATTGTTTGTAATTTAATTCTGAAGCTGTTCTTTTAATCAACCTTAAATACTGATAAAAGAAGTTTCCTTTTGATTCCTGTGGGGGTGTTGCTCTGAAGTTATCAACCCTGAGCTAGAATGTAGATCACCAGTTCTTGATGAATGCTCTAGTAGCTTAAAGTGTATACAGTGTTCAAGCTGAAGATAAAGCATGTCTCCCTTAAGCCCAATGGGATTTCATTGTTGATTGGTTGTATAAATTTCAAATTCAAATTGAAGCTTTCCTGTGTTTATAGCAGCTATCATGTCCATGTCAGATCAGAGGAATTAAACTTCAAAGTGTGATCATAGTAATTTTGTCAGACATTCTCGGAGGTGGTGATTTTTTGCTCCAGTAAAAGGTATCTTGTGTTGCTTCAGGGTTGGTATCATTTGGATCAATTGTTCTTGAATGTTTTGGGAACGTTTTGGAATTTTCAGTCTTAGTAGGCAAGACCCAGCAGACATTGAATGCTTACATGTATGTGCAACTCTTTTATGGCTTCAGCCAATTACATGTATTTAGTACAGTGTTGCTGGAGATGATTTGCTCTTAATGAAACCAAAGAAAGGGACTCGGTATAACTAGAAGGTTATAATTGCATTTGATAGAGTTGCAGAAAATGATTGAAATTTGATTGTGGGTAGAAAGGATTACCATATTATCTACCTAAATTTGGTACTCAAAATGAATGTAAATTAAAACTGAATTAGAGTGAGTAGATTCTCTGTTATAGATATTATGCATGGCAAAGAAGGTAATGAGTGGTTGGATCGAGCTACATCTCTGTATTATAATGTCTATTAATTGCTATTCAAGGTTGTTTGAACAGCAGCTGTTGTTGTTCTTCAGTATTGCAGCAATGCTTACATGTAGCATGACTCGGTACTGATTTGTATATGTTCATTTGGACTCAAACAATTTGCCTTTCCAACAATTTTTATGCATTTACTTTGTACAAAGAACAAGAAAATTCAATTTTAATATAATCAAACTGTTTTTGTTCTCTGGGGAATGCAGTGACTTCAAAAATGCATGCAACAATTTTGATGCAGATCAATATATTGCAAGTACTGGATTGAGGATGTTAAGTTTTTGCCAGATAAAACCCAATATCTCTCTCTAATTTGTCCGGTATTAGAAGCAAAGTTCATATTTAGCAAATTGGATTCCGTAATTGAATCCATGCAGCGAATAATCTGTCAGAACTTAATTAACCCTCCGAAAAATGCCAACCTAATTATGATTATCCTTATATACAAATAGTCCAATATGATGATCCTTGCATTAGTGCGTCATTGCAATAGTGGGTAATTTGAGGCAACGTGACTTAATCATCATGCAACTGTAGTTTTTATCATAATTGAAAATAATAAGTTTACATTGAAATATACCATGTAATGGTATTTCACGGGAAAGGTACATAATGTAGTGAGTGGGTGCAGTATTGTTGTTTTTTTTTGGTTAAATTTCATGCATGCATATTTAGATGTCGAGCTAACAGTGAACTAACAAATGGAAATTTATTATATGAAGAGTTCGTTTACTTAGTGTCACAAAAAACATCTGCACATGTTGTCAATGGTCTGCCGGCCTCCATCTTAAAAGTAAATATTGCTCATTGTGTTTTCCATTGCTTCAGCAGTCATGGTACAGTTGTAATAGCAATATAGGAAGTACTCAATGAAACATACCGGTTTTGAATTAATGCCACAGTTTATTAAAATTATAGATTCACGAACAGATATCAGAGTAAGACATGTGCATGGATAGTTTGATTAAATGCTTGGATACACTTGAGAAGTTCAAGTTTGTCATTAGATGTCAAAGCAAGCATTAATATTTTCTCTAAATGGAATTAAGCTCAGTATCAAGTTCATTATTTATATATTTTTTTGTACTACGTACACCATGCTCTGCCGTGAGTGATGATTCCATGTGCTTGTTTGTAACATAATCACAATGTTGGCGGGCAAAATGGTATCATTTCTTCTCATTATGTGCCTTAATGACATCCAAGACTAAGGGACAACCCTACATCACTTACATAATGGGAGGCTTAGAAGGAAACGGGAATCTGGCACTGCATGCAACAGCCCGATGAGGGAGGAACAAGCCTAGTGATTAGACGAGGGGAGCACTGACCTAAAAAATACTGTGATGGGGATGATCTTGGAGAAGTTGACATCTACTTTTGGAGCAGATGAGGAGAAGACTGTGGGAGAAAATGACAATAATAATTGCTCCAGTGACGAGATTGAAAATGTCCCCGCAGACTGGAATAATATGACAAATGGACAACCAGGGTCGTTTGGTCAGTCCTCTTGGTCTCAATGTCTTGCTGCACAGCCAGAAGTGAATTTAATGGAGGTGAGCAGACGACAGTCTCAAAGTTCAGAGGTCACCTGCAATGAGACCTATTACAAGAGCTTTGAGGATGACTATTGCCTGTCCCTGCTTTTTAATGAAAACGAAAGTGAAAGTCATCAAGATGATGATTTGGTCAAAGAACGACACAGGCGAGTGCGATTCGACAGTAATTGTCCGGATATGGATGAAGATGTTGGCTCCCAGGTACATATTCATTACTATTTCATCCTTTGCAAATTGGACCATTGAGCTTTGGTTAATGGTTTGCCCTTGTGAACTGAGATGATACAGAATCTTTTTAAGTGTTAAAAGCCAATAGTTTGTCCTTGATGAATTGGTGAAATGTTGAAGACTGTGTAAGTTAATTTTGTTAAAATTTCATTGTAAGTGAAAGCCATTTGGGATAAATCTTAAATGATTAATAGGCGAAGTGATGATATATCTGCAAGAACTATTAGTAAATCAAAAATAATGCATTGAATTTTCTGCAAGAAATCATTTAAGCAATTAATATTTGTATTTGTATATTTGTATATATATATGTCACACAGGGCAACTTTTTTTCTCTGATGATCAAATCTGGATGACAGTGTTCATAATGTGTGAATGCATTTTGCTTGGCTATCTCTGAAATGTAAAACAATTGTTTAAATATATTTATATATATCCACTAATGCAATTGCGAGTAAAGGTTCATGTAGAACTGATACTTACATATCACTGCCTTTACTATCACTATGTTCAGGATTTCATTAAATATTTACATATCATCATTATATGATTCCCTCTACTTCTTACGGAAACTTTTAGTTAATTCATTATAGCTCTATCGAAACATCCAGACTGAAATCTACTAGCCCCGTTTATCGAATGGTCGAAACCTACAGGTACTGAAACTGACAGGACTGAAATCTACACGCCTCATGTATTGATTGGTCGAAACCTTCAGCAACCTAAGAAAAATCACGGACTGCACGGAATAATCATGAAATAATCATGATGATGTTAGACTCAAATTCCCACTCAAATATTTGGAGTAGTTGCCCTTTGAAATTCTTTAAAATCAGAGTAGTTTCCCTTTGAATATTGACGTCACATTGTTGTGTCTGGGGTAGAACAAAATGGCAGCATCGAGATTTGCTCAATTCTCTGCAGAGGAAAGGGAGAAAAACATTTAAAATTGAATAGCAACAAAACATTGTAAGTAAACATGAGTGAAGCGAAGATTTTTAAAGGGTATTTGAAAGGTACGTGAAATTGATAATTTTAAGACTTTAAATGAGTTAATTTGGACGACATGTTAAGCATCTTGTACAGTCTTGGCTTTGCATATATCATCGCTATTTGTGAATAAATATGTCACTTGATCGCATCGGGAAAACAAAAAACTTACTAGGTTTGTTACTGACTGACTACAGAAATATATTGGGTTGATCAATCTCATAGATGGTGAGGCGAAGTAATAATAGTGTTTCAGAATGCTCCAAAAAAAGTACTATGCTAATGTACATTTATTGCATGATTGTGAGGGAGATATGAAGATTTATTCCCCCAGTGAAAATCATATTTCCCGAGGGCAAGGCCCGAGGGAAATATGATTTTTCTGGGGGAATTAATCTTCATATCTCCTGAAAGTTTATGCAATAAATTGTTTATTATACCAAACAACAGGGATAATTTATAATAAATTGGGTTCTAATCTTTTTTTATTTATTGTAAAGCAATAACGGGATATGATGAAAAATATGATGATGACAGGGAAATATGAGTTTTATTGCCCTGGTACGTGATTGTCTAGAACCAAACAGATAACGCGCTACATAGAATTATTATAATGAGGTATAATAAGATGTTATTAAAAGAAATTTATAAATATCCTGGGGTTTCAACCAGGGACAATGTACATATATGCCAGGTGTATGGTTGTTGGAAACAGATTATTACATTAGTATTTTAGTACATGTACATGCTATGATCAGTTAGCATTTGTTGGTGGCCAGAGGAAGAAATGAGGTAAGTGTTAATTCCATATTTAAATGATTACTGGAATCATCATAGTTCGTGGGGGGACCAATGTTCGTGGCTCTAGTGGGTAACCCTTGCCCACAATAATAATCACATCCCCACGAACGTATATACAAGCATTTCTTTAATTGGTAGTGATATACATGCGTGCACAATATGAGGATTATTCTTGTATTAAATCCTTTGAGTTTTAAAACTATATTTCTGTGATAACTACACGCACCTTTATTTTTGGCCAATAAGAAAGTGTCTCAAATTGAACTTTTAAATATGTAAAACACCTCCCCCTTCCCCTGTGGCTTTTACTTTTACCAAAAGACTGTATGTAAGGAATGTGCAGTGACCTTGACCCAAATTGAAAGTCAGAGGTCAAGGTCATTACAGACCTGTGTAAAATCCTTGTATTTTTTTGTGACCTCTTAGTCCTAGCTATCTGCCTTGTATTAACACACCAATGATGGGCTTGTTGGATGAAGAATATGCAGTGATCTTGATCAAGATTTCTAAGTCCTCAGTATGCCAAGCCTTTAATCATAAGTCCTCTATTAAAGCTAGGCCCTTTGAGATGGTGCAGCATCTCAGCAGGGGTGGGTAGTGCTGCTATATCATATGATTCCATGTGTACCAGGAAAATGAGTACTAATATAACTGACCAGGAATAAAACAGGTGATTAAAAGTTCAATCTCCCTGACCCATGTGTTGTGATGATTAATATATATAGGATTTTGTTCAATTTGTGGTGTTTGTTTTCTGTCCAGGAATATTCCTTGGCCTTTAAACTGTAAGGAATAGAAAACACATTGATGAATTGGTAACAATCATATCTCAATCATCTTTAATAATTCAGAGATTGTATTTGATGTGTTGACAGTTCTAGAAGTAAAATGCTGAGATAAAAATTATGAAAAGTTGATAAATTTTCATTGATTGTTTTATCAGGTTAATTGATGTCATAATTAAGCTTTAAGCAATATTTCACAATTTTTATCCATTTTATTATGTTCAATCTATAATTGTATATGGAATTATTTTATTAAAACTTTGAAAACGCCACCATTAACCTCTTTTATCCATTTTATTTTGTTTATGTACCCCCTGCAGGAAAACCTTGAAATAGAAAAATTACAATTGACTTTTACAAGTACTTTGAAGCCGATCTGCCTATGTATAATACATAAAACTGACTCAAAATCAATTTATTCACAAAAGCAGCAGGTTTCAAGTAGCAAGGTTACATTCTTGATTTTTGGAGTGTTAGACATTGATCCCGTAACCATTTAAAAAAATTTAATTTAATGAATATTCATCGCCTTTTTGCTTATCGATTTCAATTGTTATCAGCCGATCATTCCCGGCTGATAATCCTTTCAACTCTTTGTTTTTCCGCATCTGTGACAGCTAGGATTTGAAAATAGAATCTTCCGCTTCCAATGATATATCATTATTGGTAGAATTGAAGCAGGTTTCTGCGATATTTATTTGCTTACACAATATGATTTCCATGTTCAGTTGAATTTATTCCGTAGTTGAATTTTAATTTGTTTCTTTCTAATATTTTGAGGCTTTTTTTTTTTTTTTTTACAGGAAGGAATAAACATGATGGGTCATACGGAAGACTCTAGGGACAAATGGTCACACCCCAATGGAGGGTAAATATTGAGTCACATCTATTGTGCATGTATTAATTGATTAAACTTTTCATTGTTCTTTAGTACGTTTTTATGGCATTTTATTAATTAGATCTGGAGAATGTTATGAATAATTTATTATAAAGAATTCATTGTTAGGACAATAGACCGAGACGATATATATATGTACTTTAAATTTCATGATAGTGAAAGAGTTCAAATACACTTGCTAAGTTATAGAGATTTCGAGTTTACAAATCTATTTCATCATAGAAAAATTATAATAATATAAATATAGTGAAATCTTTCATAATATTTAGGAAGTGTTTCATTTTAAAGTAGCCAGGTTTCTTAATTTGTACAACATGCTTTGGATGATATGAACTTTATGAATTTGGTCATGATTATATCCTCGTCAAAGAAGGCTAAATTGTTTCATTAATGAAACACATTTTTTCTGGTACCATAAATTTTTATTTTGTTGGTAGGCCCGAGCACAATGATATATACAGTTGTCTGGATACCATTCCAGAGTTCACACTGCCTCGTCGAAAATCAGTCGCTCTTGTTAGTGACTTGGTAAGTATAATCTTGGCTACCATGAATAATTACAGCTGAATTAAATTAACTGAGTACTTTTTTTTTTGGTGAGTATACATGGGTATATTCCCAAGTCAAAGTATGTAAATATATGGTTCATCTCTGGCAGACTCCAGATAGAATGCAAATTGTGTCCTTCATGTGAATCCATTTATTCTGTTTACATGTATATCTCAGAGAGAGAGAGAGAGAGAGAGAGAGAGAGAGAGAGAGAGAGAATGAAAGGAGTGCCAAATCATGATGATCATATACTCCAATTTGTGATATTGGCATGTAGTTCTAAGTGTCAAGTATTCAGTAATATGCAATACCTCATGGGTTGATGTTGTTGTCTTGTGGCTTTTCCCAATGGACTCAATTTAACTTGTACCATAATCACATCCCTTAGCCATACATTTGTAATACTGGTATGTATATTACCAAGCCAAGGTCTTTGGTACACTCCCCTAAGACATATACATATGTAATATCTATATTATGAAGGTCTTTGGTGCAACAATTTCACCCCTTAGGCTGTCCGAAGTTAATTCTACGTTTAACGTAACCGCACACGTAGGTTTAGGAGAAATTGAGTTTTGAAAAAACCCCAAACAAACCCCTATTTGAAGTTAATTTTTACCAGTTTGATTTTACTAAAATACTGCAATCTGTAGAAATCCGAAATGTTTAGAGCACATTATGGTTTATAAATCAGATACTCAATGGGATTATTAAAAAAAATCACTGTTAAAGTGATAACCTTAATGTAGTTTGAATACTCACTGTATATGTATTAATGTAAATGAATAAAAATCATTTGTTTGTAAAATTTGTTTTAATTTTATCGCCCTTCCTTGTAGGTTTGGTATTTTGAAGTGACATTAAACGTAGAATTAATTTTGGTCAGCCTTAGTCATTACCTTATATGGATGTAAAATCTATATTGATATTAACTCAATAGATCCTTGGTTTTGTAGGCTAGATATTTATCAAATTTAATTTCATTCAAAACTTTAAACTCGGTGTAAACTGATTTTGGGATTTCTATGATCATGCATTGTCTGCATGCACATGTGAAGAATAATTTAGAAATAAGAACAAATGATAATGAAGTATTGATTAAATTTGATTTAAAACGAATAAAATATTAATGTAGAGCATTGTTAGTTCTTATCATTATAGGGAAGTATTGAATATGTTTCTTGGGATATTTGCATAAGACCAAAGTATCATTCATAATGTAAAATGTTAATCAGATGTTGAAGGGAGATGGAAGAAACATAATTGGATATGGCCCATAATTTTTCATAACTAAGTTTTTTTTTCCATTACCATATCCTTATGATTTGCTTAAGAGCCTACTGCACATGAGGATAATTTTCGAGAAGAAATACTGAAATAAGATATGCTTGGATTCAAATACAAAAATTTAAGAATGCAAAGAAATCAAAGCATTCATTAAATGCTAGCCTTGTAGCCTTAATATAGTAGCTTGTTTAAGAAGAGTTTGTCTAACTGTAGTTCAAGTAGTTTTAAGAAACTGAAGCAACTAGTTGGTTATATTATGATACATGTACAATAATATTACATCTTATTAATAATATCTTGACAAATTTTCTTCCATAGTCACTTTCACATTTCAGGGCACTGCAGAAATTTGTTTTAATAAAAAAAAGAAAATTCTAGATACTAGTGAATTCCATTGTAAATTTGAAAGCAATAATGAATATAGTTATACTGAATGAAAATCAGTTTATATGGAAAAGTTTATACATTCATTTAGATGTCTATAACAACAAATTTCAGATCGAAGTGGTTTAAGTTTTGATGGTTCGTGTGTCTATGGATGTCGAATATTTATTTCAACATGCTTTTCTATTTTGATCTCTCAACTATAAGGTTATATAGTTGACCTTGAGATAAATTTTATGTTTGTCTTTCTGCTCACAAAATTCAGCGTTCACTCTTTTTTAAAAATAATATAAATAAAACTCTCAATGATTTGAGAAATTAAAGCTTATTTAAGATTAATGTCACATTTAAATGTACTGATATTCACTTCAAAACTCTAGTAATACAACATTGGCTTTTTTGCATTGCAGGTTCTTAAGGTATTCTATTCATAAATTAAATGTGACATATATTAGCTGTAGAACTATGTTGTCTAGCAGTTTATAATAATATTAGAACATTTGCTCATGCAGTTTTCTCTGTTTCTTTTTTATGAAAATTTCATCAACTTTTAATTAATTGATATCACTAATACAGATTTATTTTTTTGGATGTGAATGGCCTAAACACACTATTTTTTTTTTTTTTTAGCTATAACTATTTTCAAATAAATTGTGTGTATTTTACTTTTCTGTAAAGTATATTGATTGAATATAAAGGGCAGCTTTATTTTTACTGAATTTTGGCACATATCTGATTTATATATACTTTTTTAATAGCAATATAGATAAATCTTTGTGTACTTTTTACATTAAGTTCTATTTTGGTTTGAGAATTCTTTGTTAGATTTATTCAAACGAAAAATATATTACAGTGTATTGGCACTATTGATCTTTTTTTCAAACAGTTGATATCACACTTCGGTCTTTAAAAAAAATTTATTTTAAAAGGGCTGTATTGATTAGTAGTTTAGATCTTTTTTAAAAGTATGTGAAACATCATTGTTTCCATATTATAAATTTAGCGGAAACGGCTTAGTAAGAACAAAGGAAAGAGGTGTCTGCATGAAAGTATTGCGGTGTAGTGCATGAAATTTTCTTTTAATCAACTAAAATGAAAAAAAAAGATGTTCAACCCATTCAGCATTGCTAGCTCAAAAATTATACAAGTATACATAGTTATATATACATATCAAGACAATTAACTGGTGGAAGTTATTATTAATTCAATTGATTTTGCAATTTATAATTAAAAAAGATTATTGTTTGGAGAGGGAAAAGCAGTTTTAAATTACTAAACTAATAAGGACCAAAAAGTGCAAATTTTTTTTTAGTTTATTTTTCAACGTATATGCAAGGAAAAAAAAGTATTTGAAGAAATATTACAAAATTATCATTCTTTGACTTTGATTGGTTAATTAAAACACAGCAAAATAATCAGATGAACTTCAATTTGATCTTTAATATCAAATCAAAACATCTCCAAATAAAGCTTTAAATTTGAGGAAGTAATTAAGGAACACTAAAATTCTCTGTTTAAAAAAAAAAAATCAATGAAAAATCACCACTGATTTGAGAAAAAAAAAATAACCCCCCAAAAAACTTTTTGGTTTGTTGTGGTGCATATTGTGTTTTCGATTTAACTAAATTGTAAATTCAATCGCTTGTTTGAGATTCCTAAGATAGATTGTTTGATTTGTTCTTGAATTCTTTCATTAGTGGGTGGCTTTAATTGAATAAATTTGATGCATGACTGTTTACAGACTATGCAATCCAAACGAAATGCACCTTCTGCCATGGTTGCCAGACAATCTCTGAAGGATGAAGAATTGGTAAGTCAGCTGTCTCGCAAGTTTAAGGTACACCCCCTGTTTTTTTGTCGTTGGCTGATATATTATATTTCATTTTTTGAACAAAAAAAATGGATTTAACTTTACAAGACTAAAGTTTGATAATAATATTCAATTTAACTAAAAAAATGATTCCAAGTACATATCATCTTCGCTAGCCTATTAAGTGTCCAATTTGTTTTTTGAGATGAAAATATATATAGTCAATAACCTTTTAATAACACTTGTCTTAATGTCATTACCTTCTAATTTTAATAAAGATTTAATTATTTTCTTGGAACTGTTGTAAAGCATCTGTCAACGATTAAGTTGATTCAGTTCTGTTCAGTTAATTCGCTCAAACCAAATAATTTGGTACAAGAGGAACATATACATAGAATACACAAAAATACAAATCGTCAGAGGCACATACATACAGGTACATTTTCATACAGGAAAAAGATATGAATAAAAAAGGACAAACTATAGAATCACTACTTATGTAAGACTATGGTATAAAGGATCAAAATAGGAAAACAACAATGATGACTTTGATGAGGGTAATGTTTAGGTCTGTCTAAGGGTTTGCGATACTATAGAATTGATGCATCCTTCATTTAATAAAAAATTGTCACTTAAAGCATATTGAACCAATATACCTATAGCCATAGCTAGGTACTTTATTAAGACGTATAAATGCGTGATTTTGAAAATATTAGACCAGTTCATTGTCTTTTGCAGAAAATGCATGTGTATAAGAAGACTCTACAGGCGCTGATCTACCCCATCTCCAGCACCACCCCCCACAACTTTGTGGTGTGGACCGCCACCTCTCCCACATACTGCTTCGAGTGCGGGGGCCTGCTGTGGGGGATGGTGAGACAAGGGGTCAGGTGTACAGAATGCGGAGTCAAATGCCACGAGAAGTGTAAAGACCTGCTCAATGCTGACTGTCTGCAACGTGAGTCCTTGTACTTAGTAGCAGTCTCATTAGAAGCACCGGAGTTAGACATCAAAATATTAATATTTGATGCTCTTGATCTGATGTGTAATATTTTATTTGCACAGAGTGTTTTTAAAACTCTCAAAACACACTGTACTATAATTGCAATAATCAGTGTGACTATAAGGATTCATCACAATTCATACACATATTTGAACATGTTTATAGTATCTACATGTCCAAACATGGAGATCGGTCAAACACTTTTTTAAATTTTATACATTTTGAACTTTTCGGACTGTTAATTAAGGTAAGGGTATGGGAGGAAGGGTTGAGTGAGTGGGGGGGGGGGGGGGTTCTTTTTGACCAATGCAAGATATTACATAAGCTGATACATTGTATAAGGAACTTTGATATGAAATGTAAAGGAATTATGAAGGGAGGTGTATATTGTCCTACAAGACTCCTCTTTGTTATTTAGATGGAAGCAAGTATTCAACTAATATGGCTATTTGACAAAGCTAAAAGCCCCCCTGAACTATCTTTACTTTTCTACATTGAGAAAATAGGCTGTAAACATGCGGTATATTGTACATCTATAACATGTTTGTGTTTTTTCTTCTTTAGGTGCAGCAGAAAAGAGTTCCAAACACGGAGCAGAAGATAAAACTCAGAACATCATAATGGCCATGAGAGATAGAATGAAAATCAGGGAAAGAAACAAACCAGAAATCTTTGAACTCATCAAGTGAGTGTGTGCTTCCATTCCTTTCACTTTGCGAGCATTTTTCATTAAAATTCTCTTTCTCATTATTTAGTTGTGGTGTGTAATGCAAACTTGACAAGTGGAATGCTTTTTATTGCAGAAAATTTCTTGATAAATATATAATACCTTTATTTGCATATAGAACCAACATGAAAAAAAAAATCAGTGTATTCAATGTAGTTGCAATATATAGATATAAATATGCTGAATGTTTTTGTTTTGTTGAAGTCAAAGTTAAAGGCCAAGGTCATATGTTAGTTTGATGACCTCTGGAGGATTTAATTATGACATTGTTATTCTGTAATAATATATATGTATTTGATGTATGTTTTAATAATTCAAAGATCTCCTGATAACCTTGCTTATTAGAAATGTATTTGGTGTGGATAAAAAATCCCATACTGGCCACATGAAAGCTGTGAAACAAAGTGTTTTGGAGGGAACATCCAAGTGGTCAGCTAAAATTGCCATTACTGGTAAGGCGGGAAGCTGTTGTGATTGCAGTTCTGTTGTCCTCCCTTCTGTTTTATTGCAGCTAGTTATGCAGGCATATCATTTTGATGTTAGTAGCACAATGATATTTTAAGAAATGATATTATATGATATGAAAAAAAAAACTTCAGGGGAAAAAGAATATAAGGGATCCCGATATGCTGAGTTTGGGGTGGAGGATGATAAAAATTTTAAAAGCAAATGTTGAGAGAGCATAAGGGTGGGGATATGGAGGTTTCTTAAAGAGAGAAAAAATCATATGCCTGCATGGCCTTTAGATGTACAGACTTTGCCAACAATGAAAGAGCGTCAACCATTGCAAGTCCTAACTATGACGAGCATGGATTGTAGAAATGCTTGGCTGTCAGAGCAGACTTGTTGGATAGTCAAGAGTTCTGTATTAAATGTTGTGCTGTGTTTGTGATCTGTGTTAAAATTTCCATTTTGGCAGGGCAGTGTTTGGCCCGGGGCCCGCTCTACATGCTGGCCATATGGAGGCTGCCAAACAAAACATTTTGGATGGCACCTCGAAATGGTCAGCTAGCATCACTTTGACAGGTATCCCCTCTTGAAGTACTTACTTATAGCCAATTTACTTTACTCCCTGTCAATATATAATCCTACCTATCCTAATATGTATATGATATATTTCTTACCAACTCTTTTTTAAAAATTATATTTATATGGGCTAAGGTGTACCTTTGAATGTAGAATTTTTCTTTTTTTTATCTATACCTGGTTGGGAAGTTAATTTTTCTACAATATTGCTTTGTCAAATAAATCCTAAGATTTTTGGAAGATGTTCTTGTTTCAAACAAAGAATCCTAGCTATAACCTGATCGAATCACTAAAAAAAGCCTACAAGCTGTTATAACATTTAGTTCTACTGTTTACAGTCACCCTATTTACAGCTACTTTTTACAGTTACAGCATTTAAAGCTACCGAATACTTAGTAGACTAGCTGTTATATACGAAGGAAAAATGAAGAATAAATTTAAAAACCTTTTCTCTCCATTTTAAAATTAAGAAAAGGTCTGCTGGGCCTAAATATTTAAAGGCACATACACAGTGCAACAGATAGAATTTTGTTTCTCTCTTCAGGTGTTGGATTTTGATCTAGTTATATAATTGTCAAACTTGTCATTTTAATACACCTCTTGTATGCAGTATAAAACAAAATAAATAAGAAAAAGAAGTGGTGTTTTTTTAAAGCTAGAAAATGATATCTGACTAGAATGCTTGATTGAAGTTCTCTTGTTAGTTTAGGTAGATGATATACCTACTCTCTGTATCATGCCACATATTTATATAGCTTTATAATTAAGTGCTGCTTTCAAATAGTGTTTGTCCAAATTAATGTTATAACCACATTTATTGCTTCATGCTTTAACGTTACTCTGCTTTTCTCATATTAATGAGATATAAGAGGTCATTTCAAGACCTAAAAACATTGTTAACTTAATACAGTAAAACAAGCTCATAAGAAAGTGCTAGGGACAGGCGATTTTGCTTTGTTATAAGCGTAATTCGTTATATCCGTCAAGTTTAGACATGTAATAAAGTCCCTGTGAATGAAAGTCACTTTGCTGTAAGCGTCAATTCATTATAAATGTGTTCGCTATAACAGTGTTTGACTGTAGTTCCTTAGATAACATTATACTGAAATTTCCTAAATTCCCATATATAGGTAACTTGGCTAGCCTAGGATCTTCATAAGGCTTGATCTCTTCTGCCTGTGACTGTTTTCATAAAGAGTATCATAAACTTGAATATTAATTTTAATGCTTAATAGCTAAGTGAAATCATTGGTCAAATGTGCCGAAAATGTTTGTGCATCAAAAACCAGACAGCGTTTTATAAATGATGTAAACTGTGATTGGATAATGGAAGGTTAAATGCATCAAAGCTTAAGTATTCTTTATTTTGGTTGACTGTTATTTTCATCTGCTACCATACTGTAGATTCCTAATTAAACGCAGGAATTAATATCTGCATAAATTGGCAAGAAGTACCAGTTGCTGATTTTAAAATCTCGCCATTACTTTCCAAGAGTTGAGAACTATAAGAAATAAGGATAAAAGTTCTGTTTATAAACATTAACTGTTAATTAGCCTGTAACAACTGATCTTTAACCCCATACTTTGAAATAAAGGGAAAACACGTACAGACATGCATGTATCCACAGATAGTGAAACTGTATAATGATAACTGGTCAGATCATTTTGATACAAGAAGGCATGTAGGATTTTAACATGGGTCACAACTTGCAGTTTAAAAGTTAATTTTAAGCATTATATTGTAGATGAATAAAAAATAAATGTTGCATGAACTGCATGAAATAATTTATCCATATCTAGCTGTCGATCATGCAAGTTTTGATGGATCCTAAGCATGGTGGCACTTTTTGATATCGGCATTGACAATAAACCAATATATTATGCAAATTTTGATGGCTGTACGTGGCATTGTGTCACTTTTTGGCTTCAGCATTTGACATTATAAACCAATATATCATTACTGGTACATGTATATCAAAATTTGCATATATTGAAAGATATTACTTGATGCAATGAATATACAAAGTACTGTGATGGATACATGTATATGGCATGAAAGTTTGATTGTTTAATTTCTCTTTTACAAATAAATACACAGTCAAACTTCGTTATCTCGAACTAGATGGGACTGTTTAAAAACTTCAAGATATCCAAGTATTCGATATATCAAGGGAAAAATTAATACTTAAAAAATAAGTGGTTTGGACTTGCAAGTTACTTTGACATATATATCCATTGTATTGGAGATATCAGTGTTCGAGATTTCGAAGTGCAACTGTACTACTGTTAATGAAGATTTGTAGTCATAGTTTGCTTCTAAATGAAGTTCATTTAATAAGAGAAAAAAAGTAATTATTCAAGCAGTTATATTTTTAAAGAATTAAATGTAAAAATTGTCATAAGTCTATTTTCATTAATTCTATATTCAGCAATCAGAAGGAGATTACGGTAATTCATGTAAGATAAGTAATTTTTTATTTTTTCAGTGATATGTGCTCAAGGCCTGATCGGCAAAGATAAAACGGGTACAAGTGATCCGTACGTCACCGTGCAAGTCGGAAAAGTCAAGAAGCGCACAAAAACCGTCCCCCAGAACCTCAACCCCGACTGGAATGAAAAGTTTTATTTGTGAGTAGAAACTACGACTTACTTTTCTTACAATGTCCCCATGGAGGAAAAGGCACACTGTTTTTGGAATGTCATGCAGTTGATTTTTGTTGTCTGCTCGAACATATTTTGAGCTTTTTGACAATTGGTCATCAATCTTTATAGATGTATTCGATAATATTTTTTCACGATTCTGATTTTAGTGAGTGCCATAATTCTTCAGACAGGATTAAAGTGCGAGTTTGGTATGTAACTTAATTCTCTTTAATCCCAAGCTAAATATATGCAAATTATTTATTGTTGTAGACAATATTGTAAAAATTCATAAAAGATATTGAAGGAATTAGATTCTAAATCTAAAACTATTTGCATGATTGCAAATAAATTTTCTCAGTATAAATACAAAATGTGATTGCATTGATTTTTACCAACTTATTTTTTCCAGAATTGCAACTATCAGGTGTATGCTTGAAAAGTGATGCTTTATTGTGAATTTTTTTTGGAGGGGGAGGGGTTTAGGGTTGGGGTTTTGGATGCAGTGCATCTGTAAAGAGATATCCTATATGTCTAGGGAATGACACTTTTCAAGCATTCAACTCTGATTAGTGTACGTTTTTAGTGAGTTCACAATGCTTATTAATTAGCTGATCACCTGATTTCCTCGGTTTACATAGTTCTTGTGGTGTCGATTATGATTTCTTTATTGAACAAAAAAATTAGGTCAACATCATCCCCTATACCATATGCGACAGCCTAAACATTATCAATGTCTTAGTAGCCTGTGACTTCAAGAATCTTGCGTACTCTGTGCATTTTTGTCAATTGTTCTAGCGAAATAATTTTTTAACAATTCATGAACATTATTTTATAAATTCACAAATTTCAGTTTTGCTTTGATTTTATTTGGCCTTTTTGTCCAAGGTACTTATTAAAGATAAGTTAAGATATTGTTAAACTTAAAAATTGTTTCTATTTAAGACTCAATTTTTTTTATATTTTTCTTTTTAATTAAAATTAAGAGAGAAAAAGAAATATGATCTTGAATTTAGTTTAGAAAATAGAGAAAGAAAAACGATTTTTTTTGTGTAATAATAAAATGGAGAGGATCGAGCAATGTTTGAAGGTTGTCCTCAGTATTCACTTGTCTGTGTGCATCACAAGTTAGCCCTTGTTTTAGGGATGAAGACAACGATTTGAAATCAAAACTTATGCAGAAATTGACCCGTGAATCTGACGACTTCTTGGGTCAGACCATAATCGAAGTGCGTACGTTAAGTGGAGAAATGGATGTATGGTATAACCTGGGTAAGTTCCCCACACCATGCCGTTGCCACGCACTATGAACATTTTTTTTTTCTCATCGTGTAACTCTGTGTGGTTATAGTTTATGGCATGGTTATTAGGGCAATCTTTTTGACAATCTTATTTCTTTTTCTTCATTTATTTATTTATCAATTTGTTTTTTTGTTGGTTACATCTCCATGCTTTCATGTGTCACTGCCAGTCATGCCTAATTTTTTAGCTTGTCTCTGCTTCGACGGTTGATCGACACTTGCCAGCTTTAGGTTACAGCCAGATCATGCTTTTTCCCACTCTCAGCTTATCAGCTACTTAAAAGCCAGTACACTTGCATTCTGTAAAATTGCATCATATGCTCTCTAAGATATTTTTTGTTTAAAAATTATGGCGTCAAAAAGAACTCTTCTGCTAAATTTAAACAGTTTAGATGCAGTCTTTGCAAATGTTTGCAAAAAAAAATCTTTCGTTGAAGTTTTCAAAAATCTTGACATGGAGCATAGTATGTAGGTTTTGCAGTGTGGAAGATAGAGCTAATTCAGAGAGCATTGCAAGCAGTTGACATGTGATGATGAAAGTATTGGAGTTCTATTAGGGCCAGTCTTGATTGATCAGTGATTGGTTGAATTGTCGGTTCCTATGGCAACTTCAGTCAAGTAGAACAAGGAAGGACAAACCAGCTAACTGACTGATCTACAATTTTTTTTTTTATTCAGAATATTTAACTTTTTTTAGTTTTAGCTAATCCTTCTAAATGTTGTGTTTTGTTGGAAACACTCTTTCAGGGATGAAGATGATGATATAAAATCCAGACTGCGTCAAAAATTCACAAGAGAGTCGGATGATTTTCTGGGTCAGACTCTTATCGACGTCACCACGCTTAGCGGTGACATGGACGTCTGGTATAATCTAGGTCAGTTCATGGCTCAAAGTGGAGAAAAAAAGTTACTAAATCCGGATCAATCTAAAATCCTGTACAAACCAACATCATTATTCACTTTTGAATGCCTCCTGTTTGTATCAACGTCTGTAAACCTTCCAAATTTCCCTTCTGTTTCTTGTATATGAAAACCTTTTTTTTTTATACTTCATTTTTTTTTTTATTTTGCTGGTAAATCTTTACTTAGCATTCAAACCCTGTAGAGAGACCACCACTGCTATTTTGGCAGCTACATTTGTAATATTCACTTTACAGTCACTGCTCCAAAGTTTTACATTAACACACTTTCATCACTTGATGTATATTTATAGAGAGTATTAACTTTTTAGAAAGTTGTCCCATCACCTGTTTATATTAGGTTTTTATTGTTATCAAATCATTTGATTAATTTTTTAATTTTAGAAATGTCGTCGTTACAATGAAGTTATCCTGGTTATAAGCTGTTAATTATAAAATATATAGACAAGAAAAAAAACCCAACAACCATAAGGGAACTAAAAACTTCTTTACAAATAGCTATAGATATAAAATGAAAGACTTTAAAGCAATATGAGCTGCAACTTTTATGCTGAATTTTTCTTTTACGAAAATGTTATTTTCTACTAAAATGACAAAAAATATCACGGTTTTTAAATTTCTTTTAGCCTTATTTTTGTGGGAAAAGCCGTTAAGAAGCCTTAATTGAAGCAAAATTGAATTATTGTCGCCCTGTACAAAAATTAAACTGTTATATACTCCTTAGAAGAAAAATCTTTCTTCTGACAAAAATTAATGATTTTTTCTTTTATTTTTCATAAAAGTTTAAGTTACATGCAGACTTAGCATACTAGCAGGTTTTTGCAGCAAAATAAAATCTCAAAAAAAATACAGCTCATATTGCTTTAACTTGATCTTCAATGTTAGACTATATTGCCAACCAATCAAATGAACTCAAGATATTGGGGTATATATTTGCATAAACTTTTGGAAGGGTAGTTATCACATTTTATACCTCAGGGTATTGAGCTTGGCTATGCGTTAGCATATTTAGACTATGAAAATAGTAATTTTATTTCCTCAAACTCGTATACTGAAAACAGTTTAATGCTCGCAAATAATCCATCAATACATACGTACAGTGTATTTTTCGGTATATATATAAACACCCAAGTTAATGATTCTCAGTTATGCATGAAGTTTTAGGTTTTAGTCCCCCCCCCCCCCCCCCCCTCCCCTTTCATTCTGTTAATTTTGTCCCATACAATTGTATAAAGACCATGTTACGATTTGTACCTAGTGTTTGATATATATATATATATAAACACACGTCTCCTTATGCCAGCATGGCTATCCATGGTTTTTCTTTTGGATTTAAAAGAATCTACATGTTTATATCAAGATAGATTGTTAACCAACAAAACATTACAACCGTTTAATGATTTAATCTTGAAATATAATCATGATAATTCCTTTTATGGGTTTGGTTTTCAAATCTGCATGTTTTGAAATTGTATTGGAAATTCCAAATTAGCTTGTGATAGCATGTGCATGGATGCATGTAGAGAGATTCAGATCTTTTTCCTTCTTGTTTTTTTTTTTGGGCATTTCTCGTTTTCATTGGTCATTTTAGTTATCTTCCAGATTTAGGTGTTGGCCATGTTTTGCAATTTACACACATTATGCACTTAAGAAATTTTCACGATGCAATGCACATTACAATTATTGTAATATATCACTCAGATTAATATTTTTTTAACGAAATATGAAAATTGGAAGCTGAGTCAGGAAACCATGAAGGTTTTGTATAAACATTGATAATGTTTTTCATTTGATAAAATTTGTTTAAAATTGTGTTAATTGCATAACATTTTATGCTGATTCTCATGATCATTCATGTACATCTAAATTGTTTCCTGAAGATTTATAAAGCTAGATTGAGAAAACAAATATTTATGAAATATTATATCTTAATGCATGTGTAGATAATGCGCCAGTCAATTTAGCAGGCCCAACCATGCCATTTTCTGTTTTTTTATTTTTTTTTTTAATTTTTGATAAGATTAATTTAATGCCAGAAAATTAAATTTTAATCTAGAGTGCTAGGAGAATAAAAAAAATTATTATTATTAAATCTTAATTGGCATTTGCAAAGAATTCAATGATTTCAAATTTTGTGAGACTGTGACAGTGTTTTTATAAAAAAAAAAAAAAAAAGGCTTCACTTTGAAACAGTTGAAATAATGTTACTCTTCAGAGAAGAGAACAGATAAGTCTGCAGTGTCTGGAGCCATACGGTTACACATTAGTGTGGAAATCAAGGGAGAGGAGAAGGTGGCACCTTACCATGTCCAGTACACCTGTTTACATGAGGTAAGTGACACCACCACACCTGTATTGTAATTATGTCTTATTGGTCAATTTCACTTGCTATGATTCCCAAATCCTTAATAATTTTGCTAGTATGTGGTTATATGTAGAAATCTGCTAAAAATATAAAAAGTCAGTGACTTTGAATGTTAGTTACAGTTAAACTTCGATATCTCAAACACCGATATCTCGAATACAATGAATATGTCGAATTGATTTGTAAGTCCCAACCACTTATTTTTTAAGTATTTTACCATCGATATCTCGAATACTCGGATATCTCGAAGATTTTAAATAGTCCAATCTAGTTCGAGATAACGAAGTTTGACTATATTATTCATCATCGCAACTTGTTGCAGAAGGAGCTAGTGTACATGTAACACTGTAATAGATGGGGCTGTGTTAGTGCATTTTAAAAGTGTTTCATGCACATAAGTTTGTCAGGAAGATTGTTGAAAAAAGATAGAGCCTTTAAAGTACATAAAATCATCAGACTTTGTATGCTACCAGGATGTCAATTCTTATTTATTTCAAAGCTATATTAATTTTTGGATTATTTCTCTTGATTTGACCATGTCATGAAGTAGATACAGCACAGTATTCCATTTAAGAGATTTTGAATGAATGCAATTATATAAATGTTTCTTAATGTTTGTTGTTTCTTTTCTTTCTCTGCAGAATCTGTTTCACTACTTGTGCGAGCAGACAGGGGGCGCTGTTAAACTCCCAGATGCCAAAGGAGTGAGTGCATGCATGCTTAAAACTTTCATTTCTGAAATCAGTTATTATTTGTGAAGCTAGGACATCTTCTCTCAGTTTTTATATCTATAAACAAGACATGATCTATTCATCTATGGAATTTCATAAATCAGCAGGATGAAGCTTGGAAAGTTTACTTTGACGAGCCCGCACAAGAGATAGTGGATGAATTTGCCATGAGATATGGTATAGAGTCCATTTACCAAGCGATGACGTAAGTATAATAAAAATAATAAAAACCTAGATTGGTTATATGAATATTTTTGTAAAAAATTTTGATAAGAGATTTTTTTTTTTTTCATACCAGTTGCTAATATACATGCATCTCCAAAAAAAGTTGAATTAAAATGCAAAAATTAGAGAAAGATAGTTGTGAAAGATAGAGGTTGTGTAATTTGGATTGATTTGTTTGAATATATTCTTGTGAAGATTTTATATGAACCCAGAAGTTGCACACATATTTCAAATGACTCCTTCTGTTTCCAGACATTTCTCCTGCCTGTCCACCAAGTACATGTGTCCGGGGGTGCCTGCGGTTATGAGCACTCTACTTGCCAACATCAACGCCTTCTATGCACACACCACTGCCAGCACTGCTGTATCAGCTAGTGATAGATTCGCAGCATCCAACTTTGGAGTATGTCAGTTTTGTCAACCTTTTTCATTTTTAATTAAAATATGTACAGATTACAGCACAGGAGAATTGTCTGAATGATAAACTTTTGTTGAAAAGCAAAGGAATTAAAGTGTTCAGTTGATTTAGCAAATGAATTATTAACGGGGTTTTCTAAAGGAAAAATTCCTGCTATTGAAGTGGTGAAAATGGCGGGCAGGTGGGTGGGTGGCTGCCAAAAGGGTACCCCTATTGTATAGATAATTCCTCCTACAGTTTTCAAGATAGGAAGTTGTTGTTTTGCAGATCAATTGTACATATATCAGAGATGTGCATATTACTTGGATTTTGATTTTTGATAATATATGATTTTGGATAATTTTGCATATAGAGTACCCCATTTCTCTGAATAGGTAGTGTTTATCAATTCAGGTTTTACAAATGGATTATGGATACTAGCTGTTCACTCAAAAGAAAACCAGTTTGCTGTCACGTTAAACTTGACAGCTTTTCTCTTGTTTTTGGTCAATAAATTGTAAACGAGCATGTTTTGTTTTTCAGAAAGAAAAGTTTGTGAAATTGTTGGATCAACTTCATAACTCCTTACGCATTGATCTCTCCATGTATAGAGTAAGTAAAATTACATGCTGAAGAGTGTAAAACTTATGAAAATGATTTAGAAACATGTACTGTGGAATCATAAGAATTCGTGGTGGCTCAATTTTCGTGGTATTCGTGGGTAGCCCTCGCCCACAAATTTACATCCTAGCTCAACGAAAACTAATTATAAAAGGTTTGGTTTACCTACTGACACTGAAAACTGACTCATCCACGAAATTACATCCCCATGAACAAGCAAAAAACCCACAATCCACGAAAATTGGCCCCCACAAAATTAAATGATTCCAGTATTAGAATCAATAAAGAATGCAAAATTATATATACAGTAAATATTAAAAGAATTATGTGGATATAAAGATGAATAATGCTTAAATATTGAACGTTAATTTTAAAAAATGACCATATTTTATTGATTTATAATAAATAAATATTTATGGCACATTGCTTGAGGGCCAGAATGACTTGGTTAATTATTAGACCTTCAGTTTGAGTTTGTCATCGGGATGGCAACGTTTTGGAGGACAAATATAAAGTATTTGAGTACCAAAAATTTTTTTTTAAATATACAGCGATATTTTGTTGACAACTTGTACAAAGCAAGTTTATATATTTATCTGCAGAATAACTTCCCAGCTACCGACAGGGCTCGCCTACAAGACCTCAAGTCCACTGTCGATCTGCTAACCAGTATAACTTTCTTCAGAATGAAGGTATGTACGTCCCGAGGACTTCCTGCTCCCGAAAACATTGATGTAGTGTGGTATTTACTCGTAGATTGTGAGCGTCTTGCTTGGTTTTTGTGACGTACGTACGTAACAATTCCTTCCTCTGTGGAATGATTTCGTAGCATCCCTCGCTTAGCATGCAAATTTTACGGCCCTTGTGTAACTGTGTACTAGATCTCTACGTGAAATCATGCTTGGGTAGCAGGTTAGTAAGAGTTTATACAGCTCGATATCTTAAGTCAATTAGGGATTGAATTAATTATAGAGTATTTTATCGTACGTAAAAGCCTGATGTAGCCAATAGGAGTTTTAGGAATTATAAGATTGATAGATATATATTATCAGATAGTTTTAGCTTACAAGAAGTAGAGATCAAGCATTGATTTTTATATTTTTTACTATTTTATAGAGGCAAGTGTAGATAGAACAGTATTATGTATTCATACTTAGTTGAATCTAGCCCTAAATAGAAGGAATAATTGGCATTAATGGTTCTTGTACATTTAAAAATAGAAAAAGGGAACGTGAATGCCGTACTTGTGTATTTTGTTCGTGTAAATTAATTGAGACAAGCAGAAGACCCTGTTGTGGAACATATGTGTACCGTATTTCATGTCAGTGATTTGATTGTAGATTTGTGTACATGTACAGAGTGAAGTGCAGGTAATGGAAACAGATTTTAAAATTGTACAAAGTAGATATACTGGTCAACTCTTTGATAGTGTGCTGTATAGATACATCAAGGTGGTTTCTTTTTAAGAAAAATGAAACAACAAAAGTAGAATTCTTACTACTAATCTATTGTGGGAATTAAGTTCTTCGGCTATAGACTAACATAGTTAGGTTAACCTGTGGGTTTGAGTACTGGAACAGGTTGGGACTACCGGTATGTAAATGAGTGAAATGTTGAAAAAGAAAATTAAGAAAATGCAAAAACTCTTTTACATAGTCAATCCAAATTGTACTAATTGATTGAATCTTTATTTCTTTTTCTTTAAATTAACATTAACAGTCTTTTAATTGATAAATTATGTATATTTAAAATTTAAATACCATTTAATTTTAAATTAAATTATGGTTATATTTTATTAATTCAATTGAAGACCTTTTTGTTGGAAAAATTTCAAAGTATTATTGAACTTACGGGTTGTAAAGAAACATTTTATTGATGTATAAACATATAAGTTAGAATAAAAGAGATGATTAATCTTGATTTATCAACAGAAATTTTTGTACAGTAATTGTGCTTTTGATTGGTTGTTGATATGTCCATTACTAATTTTGATTGGTCCTTTTCATGTTATCACTAATTTTGATTGGTCCCTGATATTTTATTGCTAACAGGTGTACAAACAGGTAAGATATACTGATACCAGGGTCAACCTGAAGATGATGTTAATTGTTCCTTGTTTCTTTTTCTCTTTCCTTCCTCTTTCTTTCTCTTGCTCTCTTTATACGGCCACATCCTGATCTAACATCTGTTCTTCTGCACGCTGTCTTGTAATATGTATACATGCAGGAACTAAAAAAAGATTTTGAATTTTTCTAAAAACTTCAATGTGACTGCACACACTTTTATATTAACAGATTTATTTAGCTGGATCATGAAGCAGAAAATATTATATTAATATACTAGCTTAATAAAGTAAATGCATTAAGAGTTTAGCAGCTGTGTTATAATAATAGATTCTGTAAGTTTATAACTATAAATTTAAACATTTGATATGTTTGTTTAGCTTTTTAATTTCTGTATAGTTAGCATGATAAGAACTTAATCTTCAACATTGAAAACAAAAATAAAATTTATCTCAATTCTTTAAATATCCATGATTTCATGTACATGTATTGCATTATGAAAGAGAAATTATTTTTATTTTGCCATATGTTTCATGTATTTTCATTATCAGTGTTGTTTTTATATTTAAAATTTTGTACATTGTATGCACCCCCTCCCCCAAATAAAACCAAAAACAAAAAACAAAAAAAAAAACAAAACAAAAACACCTTTAATAGTCAATACTCATCTGTTCCATTTCAAGCAGTGATACTTTCACATATTTTTCAGGTAAAATGTGATTCTTAATTAATTTGATGTTCAATGGCTGTAATGCTAACAAAGTCTTATTTTACAGCACACCATTTTCAAATTTACCTGAAATGATGTATATATATCCAAACATCAGTAAAACTGAAAAACACATTAAAATCTCAACACATTTAATATTCCTTTTAACGAAAAGAGAAGTTATTTGATGGTATATGTATTTACTTTGTAGCATTTAATTCAGATAATTTTGGTATTTTGTATTTTTATTTGCATTATAGTTATCCTAGTAGAAATCTGAGGATGGTTAGACTATATGTAGCATTGTTCAGCCTGGCTAGGCTTTACCTAATCAAATGCATCGCTTCCATTGTAAGAATCAATATTCTTGATAGGAATCAAAACAATCAATATTTCATTCATCATTGCAGGTTCAAGAACTTCCCAGTCCTCCAAGAGCTAGTATTGTAGTAAAAGACTGTGTGATAGCCTGTATAAAGTCTACATACCAATTCTTGTTTGATAACTGTTATGAACTGTACCAGAGGGAGTTCGTTCAAGCAGAACCCTCAGAACTGAACATTCCAGGATCGGAGGGTGTAAATGAGAACAGCCTGGACTTTTGGGATAAATTGATTGCTCTAATAGTGTCTATGATTGAAGAGGATAAAAATAGTTATACTCCAGTATTAAATCAGTGAGTAGATCTGTTGTTTTCCAAGTTTATTGTAAATGAAGGTTTAATGGGTCATATCGTGTTTCATATCTAACATTAATTTCTCCATTTTAATTTCATATCATGATTATTGAAAGCAACAATTTAAAACTGCATACTTGGTAGAAATTGTGTCTTGTAAAGATCACATTTTAAAAACGTTTAAGGTTCTCAACCCCTCTGATAAGAGAGTTAACTCTTGCTAGGATAAATGAGAATCAATTGTTTATAAATTTTAAATTATCAAGTTAAAGAGCAACTTATGTCAGAAATTGCTCTTCAAGGTATGCATAAATTGTGTGCATTTCAATTTGCAAATAAATATCTTTTGGAAAATAAAAAATCTTTCAGAAAATAACCTGTAGAACATTCAAGTAAATGTCATTTTTCTCACATGAAAATGTATGGCTACACTTTGGGCATTTTAATAAGAACTTAATTTTCTTCACCTTTAATGAACTTTCTCCCATTGTCACCAGAATTATAGTTTAATAGTGTGTTCTTATCTGTTTTCTTATGTGTAGAGACAATCTGTAAGATATTTTTGAAGATTTTAATTTTTCAATACGCTGAACTCTTTTGCTTGCTTTTTAGCTCACCTGAGCTGAAAGCTCAAGTGAGCTTTTCTGATCACATTTTGTCCTTCGTCTGTCTGTCCATCCATCCGTCCGTCCATCTGTAAACTTTTACATTTTGAACTTCTTCTCTAAAACCACCTGGCCAATTTCAACCAAATTTGGCACGTAGCATCTTTATGTTAAGACAAATATAAATTGCAGAAATGAAAGACCGATCTTTATTAAAAGCGGAGAAAACCTCGAAACTGTAGAAAAAGGGGGGTGCATTTTTAAAACTCTTCTTCTCTAGAACTACTGAGTCAAATTCAACGTAATTTAGCCTAAATAATCCTTATGGAAAGGAAAATATAAATTGCAAAAATCATTGGCTAATTCTGTTTCACATTTGAGTAATTTACGAAAATAATAAGAAAGAATGGAGGTCGATCAGTTTATAACTTCGGGTTTGGTATTTCGTATATCGAAAATCAGGTTGTTTGAAGCAGCCATGTTTCACACACGAAAACTGGTCAAACTGACAAAGATAAATTTGCTTGTTGTGCAACAGTTTACGTGCGAAGGGAATATTTGAAACTTGCAAAATATATTTGTGCCGATTTTGTGAAGTAAATTGAGGTTTAATATTTCAATGCGTTGACATGTTCTCTTGTTACGATGGTTTTAGCTTGTTTTGATTTTAGTTTCATTTTCGTTAATTATGCCTTTTAATTTGAGGGGAACTATCGCCCGTATTTTGGGATAGTTACGTATCAAATCAAACATAGACTTCGGTAAATCAGACAGCTGATTGTTTACCTGCGCAAAATGAGCAAAATCTGATGCATTAACAACATATCATAAAATAAAATTCAGTTGTACTATTCATTTTATTCGTAATTCGGTACGATCTCTGCATAATGGTTGAATAATGCAACGTGATTTGTTAAGATGCTCAGCTTTTTCGGTCTAAACGGAGATTATTTTCACTGATAGAAATATATACTGGTAGGTATTTTTATGATGAAAGATCAATTGTGCTCTTTCTTTGTTTTAAGTGCATTTTTTCTTGTTTTAATTGTTTACAATTTTCTATAATTTACTGACCTATCTAAGAGTCAAGTTTTGAGTTATAAGCAAGATAAGCAAGATACAGAGCTTTATGCACAATGCTTTGTTTGTACAAAGAGCTAAGGTCATGCTTTAATTTCTTTATATTTTAAATGCTGAATAGGAAATACCAAGTTTAAAAATCTTAAGTTGAATGTAATACATTCATGCATGTAAACAAAAACATGACTCAAAACAAGGTCTGTATCTTCCTAATAACTCAACAATTGAAGCTGAAATTTTGGTTTATCATTAGAAATGTCTTGCTAAAAGGATGATATGCAGTAACTACATGTACTTTCTGGTGCCCCTTCTTTTATATTTATATATATATATATATATATATATATATATATATATATATATATATATAATCTACACCAATTTTGATAGATTTTTAAACACAAGTAAAAAAAAAAGAAGTCTTTTAAACAGTTGCCATAGTTCTGACACATTATTATTATGAGGATAAAAGCATTAGCATTGTTCTTAAAAAATTATTGCAGCGGAAAAGCATCTTTGTAGCCATTTGTTCTTTTTTAATGAAGATTAAAATAATGGATGGGCCTTAGTACAATAGAGCGATATGCCTGTCAATACATTGATTAGAATTATCATGATGCAACATTATTCAGTTTTATAGTTTATTCATCAGTCAAGTGAGTAAGGTCATGAAACGTCATACGAAATGAATTCACGCCAGGTAAACGGCAATCATTTATAATTGAGAGGACCAATTCAATTTTTGAATGTTTTTGATTCGAGAATTGAGCGCATTGAGGTACAATTTTCTTCTTCCATGTACAGGAAAGTGGGGGGGGGGGGGGGGGGGGCCTAAAATAAAGGGAACTGGAGGTTAATCGTGAACCCCTACCAAAAATTTAGTTAAATAGCTTGCATAGGATCTTATTTTTGGTAAAAATGGTATTTCATAAAGGTACAATGTCAAAGATTAAGTGTATGCAAAAATAAGTGTAAAATTTAGATACTTTATGGGTTTTTTTTGTTATTCTACCGAAGGGCCATATGGCACAATATTCTTTGAATGTCCATATAAAGTAATTGTTGCTTTGGTGAGCAATGTGGCCCCATGGGCCTCTATCTATTGCAATACAGCAGTGCTCATTAATTATGCACTGCATCTTTTTTTTTTTTTTTTTGATTTTCAAAATGTAGGGTCCCAGACTTTTAAAATTACAAGTCTGGGCCGAGCCACTCAGCTTGAGTTTTAGTCATAATAGAATTAACTGAATAATTCATTGATATACCTTTACGTATTAACTAATGCTATTCCAATGGTCATGTAAGATCAAGAGTTCCTAATGAAGCTAATATTGCTTTTTAATGACTAACTAGGCTATAATCAAAAGAAACTTTTGGTGAAAAGGAAGTTGTTTTAATATTATCTCCAAGTTGCCTTAACTTCCTTGTACATGTATACAGATTCTACTATAATAATTTTTAACCCTAGTAAGCATATTTTTTAATAAGGACATTATAACAGCCTTCGATTACTGTGTCATTCTGAAAATGAACATTATTTTGTATGCTAGCTTTAACTATTTGATCAATTTTAAAAAAAAAATGTTTGTTAGATTTTCCCCGATTTTAGGCTGCAATTTGTTTAGTTGAATTCAGAATGTCATATGTTGCTCAAAAACTAAGAGGGTGAAAAGTGCAACTCTTAATGAGTTTCCTTTGATACATAGAGAATGACAAGTGGGCCGAAATGTCATGAAAGCTTACAAATTACCCTTAATCTACATAATGGAATCTTTTGATGATCTTTCACGCTTTTTGATATTTCTGAAATTTTCCTCTTTCTATATGCAGATTCCCGCAGGAGTTAAATGTTGGGCAAGTGAGCGCTGCTAATATGTGGGCATTATTTTCACAACACTGTAGCATGTTCCTGAAAGGTAAACTGAAATATAACAGTACAGATGTTGAATTTTACTACCCACCTCTTTTAATGTTTGAGACATATTATATTGGTATATGTGTTGAGTGTTCTTTCAAAATTTTACTTATAAGATGTCCCATTAAAAAAAGTAAACGAGTCACCATAATGTAGATGAAATGACATACATTTCATAACTGTATCAAATTGCATGTACAAATCTATAAGATGTCTGCTTTAAATTTTATAGATGTTTATTATGATAATCAGGAAGTGTAACAGCTAGCAACTAGAATATAAATGTGCTGAATATATTTCTTGAACCTGGGTAACAATTAAGCAAGCCCTATATAACATAGTCATATATATAGAAAATTAAGTTATAAATGCAGCATCACCATACCTACATGTAGATATGAAAATAAATGTAATGGAGGAAAGTTTTGTTATATTTTTATCCATAAATGCTTGGCATTTTCCTTTTTAGATCAAGAACAAGAAAAACCATGTAAGAGTTCCGAGTATATGAATTTACATTTCAAGATAAAATGGCTGTATTCCAAGTTTATAGCTGATGTGCCTCAATACAAAGGAACTGTACCTGAATATCCAAGGTGAGTCTTCTAAGGTCATGGTCAGTTTGATTTAAAGGTCAAGGTCAGTGAGGGGTCAAACTTCCTTTAATACTAATTATGATATATGAAAGATACCAGTGTAAAATCAAATGAATGTGCAGGTCTGTTTCTATCTTTTCTAAATTGTTTCGTATTTTGTATGTGTATTATATCATAAGATTTATTGAAATTGATACTGTAAATACGCTATATGAAGTACAGGTACATAGAAGCCCCTATGATGTCAACACAAAGGCTACGCTAAATTTTGAGTTAACTATTATCTGTACATTTACAGTACATGTAGTACATTGTATATTGCTAGTAGTTGGTACAAGTACTTAGTCACATTTTCTCCAGTCAAGGGTTTACTTTCCACTCCGCTCTCGATAAACCAATCACGGACCATACAGAGCATATCACTGAGTTCTGTTGAGGTGTGATGGGGGAAAAGAGTGGACCCGAACTGTAAATGATATGGGATCTATCTACATTTTACCCTTGTGATTTGTAGATGGTTTGAGCCTTATGTAATGCAGTGGTTGAATGAAAACGATGAGGTTTCTATGGAGTTCTTACGTGGTGCTTATGAGAGAGATAAAAAGGATGGGGTAAGTTATTTCGGAATGGAACAGAATCATAGAAATATTTCTGCTTAAATATTGAAGCATTTGAGAAGAAAAAAATTGTATTTTTTTTCAAAGAAAGTTATAGGAATGGAACAAAATCATACAAATATATTTCTGATTATTGAACATGACACTTAATTGGTAATAACAAAGTATATTTAATCAAATGATATTTATGCACAACCTGAAACTGAATCTTAAACTATGATCTCTAAGTGTAAGATGAAATCATTATAAGATATTTTTCTTCAATTTTGAAAATTTTTTTTAAATGCAAACCAGTCTAATTAAAATTAATCATCATGTTTAACTATTTGTTTTAAAACATAGGAGTTAATTTTAATTAAACTGAATGAAAATCGGTGAGATTGAATGTGATTGTCTGATGAGATCTTTATTTTGTTTGAACAGTTCCAGAAGAGCTCGGAGCATTATTTATTCTCAAGTTCAGTGGTGGACATTTTTACCCAGTTAAACCAGTGTATAGAAGTAATAAAGAAGTTAGAATGCCCTGATCCAGAGATTGTAAAGAGATACATGAGAAGATTTGCCATAGTAAGTCGATCAGCATTAATTTGGTAATTTAGATTTTAAATTAATTAGAATTAATGTTCATTTTCTTTTAAAAATATTTAGATTATTATACTTGCATGAACCGTCTAATTTTGAAAACCAACTTTTATTCGCATGCGAGGAAATTTTTGCGAGCTTCGATCATGAGAGCCTCATTGTCGCAAATATTTCTCATCGCTGACCAGTACTCGCCATATACCAGGGTAGTTGTAATAAGAAAAAAACAGTTGTCGTGAATAAAAGTTGGTTAACAGGATAACAAATCAAGCAGCTAAGTGCTGAAAGTCAAAACTTTTTTTTAACTTATGAAATAATGAACTTAAAAAAAATCATGAAGAAAGTACATGTCTTGGAAATGTGAGAAAAGATTTTCTTTACAATTTTACCTTATTTTCTTTTCAGACTGTGAATAAAGTCCTTATAGTATATGCTGATGTTGTTAAACAGGATTTTGAAAAGTATACAAACGATCATAAGAAAGTAAGTCCTCAAGCAAAATACATGTTATTCAACAATAACATTTAGAGAAATAAAAATTATTTGTAAAATTAAACAGTTGAGTTGGCGTTACCCTTTTCTTGTACATATGCATTTTTAAATAAGTTGCAAATTTTGTTTTTTTGTTTTTGCAGGCTTGTATACTGATGAATAACATACAACAGTTACGTGTTCAATTAGAGAATTTATTTGAATCTATGGGTGGTGAAAAGGTATGGCACATGTATGAAATTGTTTTCCCTTTTACTTTTAAAAATAGTCATATTTTTAATTGCATGCAAGCAAAATATATGTTTTTTCAATTATTTGTATTAGTATACAATGAATATGTTTCAATTAAATTGTATTCTAGCTTGACTCGGATACATCCAGCATTCTAAAGGAGCTCCAAAGTAAACTAAACAGTGTGCTGGACCACCTGAGCTCTGTGTTTGCCAAGAGTCTGGAGCCGCAGATCAAACAGAGTACTCAGGAGTTAGGTCAGCTTTTGTCCAAAGTGAAAGGGGCAGGGCAGGTCTCCTTGTCTCAGCCCAGCCAGAGAAACAGCATTCAGCAGGAGTCGGAGTTGGTGCTCAAACCCTTGATGGAACTTATTGATGGCAGGCATGTGGATTAGATTGATCATTTTTCTTGTAGTTTTCTTATATACTGTGGAATCATTTAATTTTTATTTGTAAGAGCAAATTTTCATGGATTTCTTTACTCATTAGTGGGGATGTTATTTCGTGGATGCATTAGGTTTCAGTAAAAAAGATAACTTTTTCTTAATTTGTTTTCGTGGAGGATGTAAATTCGTGGGGGACGGCTACCCAGGATATACCACAAAAATTAGCCACTGTGGATTCTAATGATTCCGCAGTATTGAACAGAAATAAAGGTCCGATATGCTTCTTCCTATTAAAGCCTTAGATAGACTTTGTTATACGTGTATCACTTGATGATCTTTAAGTTAAAGGTAGCTTGCTTTTATAGTCCCAAGTCATTCATGCTGTACAAGCTAGGTCAAATTGACCAAAGATTATACAGCCGCAATTGGTTGGCTCGAGCGCAGTGGCTTATAACAGAAAGTACATTAACCCCTCTTTGGACAATTTTCATTGCATGATTTTCTTCTGTGACTAACTAAAATAAATAGAATTCTGATCTAGATATTCAATCTCTTTGTAAAAGAACTCCATTTCCTGCTACCATTTTAATTATTTCATAAATCATTAAGGATACAGCTGCTTGCTATGTAGTCATCAATGCACCGATCAGTGCATTTTTTGATCAGACAAAACCTATGAGAGTAATACTGAAGTTTTCAAACACTTACAAAGATTTTGTTGGCATGAAACAGACATAGTTTTCTCCATGTTACAAGTCCCTAAAGAACTTTCAGTTCTTTTCTAAATCTCAATATTTCTTATGAAAATTCAAATTTAATGATATTGCATCAGGCATGAAGTCATTAACTTGTATGAACAGTTTATGTGTTTCTGCTATGTTCATAATTATAACTCTTTGCATGATGTATTAACAGCTTGACAATGTTTGCACAAGAATGTGAGAAAACAGTTCTGAAACGTCTGCTAAAGGTAAATAAATTCTTACCAGTTTTGTATGAAGTGTTCTAACGACATTAATTTTCCCCTGTATACCGGTAGTACAACCTGGCTTATTTAAATTATTGTCATTTAATATTTTTTGTGGGATAAAAGTGGTAGCAAATAATGCTTGAATTAAATAGATCATAAATTAAATAAATCATCCAGAAAATAGCCAGATATTTGGTACAAAAGGGGACACCATTGCAAAGTTAGGAACTATTTCTCAAGTGAGAGGTGTGGGCTATGAGCCTCTCCTCTCATATATCTCTTATATCAGAAAGACAGTTTACTTAAGTTTAATTCTGTGCTGTAGAATGATTTATGAGAGTTAAACACTGTGTTATAATGAGACTATAACCTTGACCTTTGTAGGAACTTTGGAGGATAGTGATGTACACAATGGAGAAAACTGTGGTGCTCCCCCCTCTCTCGGACCCCCGACAGGTACGATCTTCAGTTCCTGCAGTACATGACCATTCTTCTTTCAATATTAACTGATCATGATAAAGAGTTAGAAAGAAAATATTTGGACCATGATTTTGTCTGTCGATCTCCAAAAGGGTAGAAAGTGTAGAGACAAACAATTATCAAGTGCTGATATGTCTACACTAATGTGTTTTAGGAAAAAGAAAAGGATCAAGTCAGGGTACACATTCAAAATTTTAATTAGATTCTAGCATTTTTTGTTGATTATTTTATTTCTTACTTAATTACTAGTACAAATTCATACATATATTAGAAATTTGTATCAAGTTTTTAATATATTGGACAAGGAGTATGAATTTGTATATCATTTGAATAATGCTTTTGTTTTCTCAAGGGAAAGGACAAAAAGGTGATGGAGATTTCTTTTTGCAATTGATTATTAACTACAGCATATAATCATATTTTCATAATACTCGTCCACTATTTATTTAATATATATTTTCTTTGGGATGGGCATTGCTAACTTTTTAACATGTATTAACATACTGGTATAAAGATTTTCTGTTTTGCAAAGCAAGTTCACAAAGGAATCTTTAATCTATGTAGAATTGCAAGTAGCTTTCTTCATTCTTTAGAGTCAGAATATTTAATACCCATACAAAAAATTTCAGCTTTTAATTTCTTACAGATATATTTTTTCACAAACTGAAGATTATATTGAAATAATGTTGAAAGTATTGTTCAGTTATGAACTTGTTTTGTAAATGATAAACAGATTCCATTACTTGTGAAGGGTTGCTTGAAGGTGAGGGGTCCTCAAAAAGTAAGATCATAGTCATACCAATTCTGAAAGCATAAAAGGTAGGAGCTCATGTATGAAAAATGAAAAAAAAAATATGAAGAAATTCAAAAAGGAACCGTTATACCTTACTTGTGAGCAACCTTAAAATCTCATTTTGAATCCATTTGTTAATCAGAGATACAGAATGAGTAGTGTAGATTCCTAATTAAACGCGAGGAATTAATATATGCGTAAAATCGCGAGAAGCACCTCTCGCGGATTTTAAAATCTCGCTTTTATTTTTCGGACAGATATAAACTAAATGGAACTATAATAAAAATTCGGCGTTGGCGATTTTATATTCTCGCGATTTGATGCAAAACGTTTGATTCGCGGAATTAAGTACTCGCGTAAAATAAGGAATCTACAGTAGTTAATTGGCAAAGTTTATGGGCATTTTATGGATCAATTCTGAACAACAAAATTGTGTACTGTAAAACTGTTTACTTTTCCAGTTCTTGTCACTGGCCGGTAAAGGGGTTATGTTAAATGAAAAGCCGACATTTTTGTCCAAAATTCGCACTGTAAGTTGTGGAGACATATTGTGGGCTTTTTTTTCTGCCGACCATGAGAATCGATATTGGTGTCATCAATGTGTACCACCCTGCTAGGTTGTGTCTCTCTCACCCAACATGTGTCACCATTGTGTCAACCCAACACAAGGCAGTTGTCAAGTACAATGTATAGTCATTGAGATTTCCAACAAAATTTCTACATCTGATGTGGAATTCATCAATTTCTTAAGAAGAAAGAGGAAACCCTCCTTAATTTTCTTAAAAAATTTTCTCAAAAAGTGCTGTGAAATTTTCATTCAAAATTTTCAAAAACTCTTTCATGTAGGAAATTTTGCCTGGAAATTTCAAGTCTGTGACTGTGTGAATTGGACTTTTTTTGGTTTATTTTTTTTTCTAGATTCATTGTCCTCCATCTTTCATGTCATGCAGGTTTCTGTCATTTCTTCACTGTTTTGATTTGATTCAAGCTTTAGACTAACATTGATTTCAGCTTATTCCCCTTCCCGGTGCTGCTCAAACTAAAATTGAGGATGTGTCGCGACTTTTTCTCAGTCACGTCAGCCAAATGCCCATGAATGTTCCTATGATCCAGGTGATTCCTGCATTTTGATTGCATAGATATTGTCCTCTAAGTACAAGTGTTTTTGTGACATTGATGTTGTTGATGTACATGTAGTTGAAGATGGATGTTGTGATGGGGTTTTTGTTTTAGAGTCAATGACATACTCTTAAACTGTTGTGCTAGATATTATATGTTGTACTAAAGTAAAACGTTTTACAGTCTTTTATTTGAAATATGGGATTTTTATTTTCATCTGTTGTATTATAGTTGTTATGAGTAGTTGCTACAAATTCACGGTATACTATGCTTTGTCACCTGCCAGTAATCATGGGTTTTTGTTCATTGTTGTTAAGAGTTTGTAGCTAGATGTTGTGATTTTTAGTTCAGATTTGTCTAGTTAGAGTATATAACTATAAGCTTGAATTTCTGCAGAGAAAGAAAGATGAATTTGATAGCACAGTTATTATTTAATTTGAATTCTAGATTCCGAAAATGAAGCCTTATAGAATCTGGTAGAAGTATGATAAGTCAGTCTGCATGCTAAGTGCCTGCGCAGCTGCTATTTTGTTTGGGTTTTTTTTTTTTTTTTGAGGGGGGGTGATGAAAATCATGATTTGTAAATAGCTTGCCAATTAAATTACACTTTATCTAGCTTCAACAAATATTATATGAAATACATTTGCTTGCAAATATAAAAAGATGTGTATTTTATCTAATATTATAATATTGCATGGGTGCAGTGGATTTCATGACCTCAGACTTAAAAGCTTTTTCAATCATTTAATCTCTTCAGTGATTTAAGGTCTGGCTTAATTAATACACCAACATTTTATTTTTTCAATGGATCTATGATCTCTTTTGAGATGTGTTTTCATCATTAAATGACTGATGCAAGCTCTGATTATTTTTACATGATGTTTCTTATTTTTACAAAAAAAGGACAAAGTGATTTAAAATGCAAATAAAACATTTTTAATCAAAGTTAAAAATTTGATGCTAATTAAGATGTAAAATAATTTGCTAATATAAACATGTCCAGAAAAATTAAGAATTTTCAGTCTTTGATTGATGAAAGAACCTTATAGATCCACTTGATAAAATTTTAGTCTCTTGAGCCACCTTAATGTACCTGTTCTTTACGTAAAAGTAATTATATTATTTTTCCTATTCTAACTTTCTCTTTTTTCAATATCTTCAAATATGTTAGTAACTGAAATAAAACTAAGTAAATGTAGTGTAAATGTTTTAAGACCATTAATTTATAGATATATGGAAGAAGAAAGTGTAAAGAGGTCAAAATGAATTTGAAATCTTTTTTTAATTAAAGTATAAATTGATTTTAATTGTAAAATTGTTAAGGTATAAAACTGTCAAAAGTTTAGTATTCCTATTACTATTTTAATGAACATATTGATTGAATCATTTATACAATACTTAGATCTGTATTGAGTTTGACTTGTTCGTGGTTTATATACATCTAGGACATGTCCAAGGAAGCCGAGAAAAACCTGACCCCCAAACAGTGTGCAGTCCTGGACATGGCTTTGGATCATGTCAAACAGTTCTTCCATGCCCAGGGCCAGGGGCTCAAGAAAACGTTTCTGGACAAGAGTCAGGAGCTGCAGAGTCTGCGCTACGCCTTATCGCTGTACACACAGACGACCGACACCCTCATCAAGACGTTCGTGAGCACCCAGACCTCGCAAGACCAGCCGTCTCTGGAGGACACGGTGGGGGAGGTGTCCATTCAGGTCGACCTTTTCACCCACCCTGGGACGGGGGAACACAAGGTCACCACCAAAGGTAGGCATGAGTGTTGTTAGCTATAAGTCTAAATGGTTGCTGATTTATAGAGCATTAACTTTCAAATTTTTTAAATCCTTAGAACTACATTAAAAGGATATCTTTCCAGTTTAATACATGTATTGTTCAAATTACTTTCGATCATCCTGATGGATTTTTTTAAATATAAATTTTGCTTCATCTTAAGGATCCTCCACACATTTATGAATAGGGTCTCGATCCTGCACAGTCTGATGTATTCTAAACAAGTATTCCTTTTAAAGGAATGATCGGCGTGTAATATATCATTGGACAGCTCTCTAAATGTAATGCCAAAGCATTACGGTACATGCAATAAACATGATAAATAGGATTCATCCCACCGTTTTGTGATTTCCGAAATAGTAAGGCATGAATAAACTTTACTCTTAGTAGGCGAAATGTACTTCCGGTTAATATTCTTACGCATGTAAAGAAAAACAGGATTTTTATCATCATGTAAGTGTGTAGATGTTTTACTATCAAGGCAAACACATTAGAATACTGGTTTTTGTTTTTTTTAGTAATTTACATGTAAATAAAGATTTACATGAAGCTGTTACTGCATAGTAAATAAAGTAGTGCAAGGCGCAATGCGTGCGCAAAAAGTTAAATTTGCCGGATGCCTCATATGGACACAACTGTGATCGGCCGAAGCCGATCACAAAAAGATGTGATATTTTTGTATAAGTATAGACTGACATAATTAAATTTTTTAACTTCATTGAAAGGAATTATAAAATTTAATGTTAATCATAATGTTATTTTTATATATTTTTTTATTTAATTTTTGTCTCATTTTAATTCAAAAAATGAGAATAAATTATGAGTTTTTTTTTTTAATTTCACTTTACAAGAGAGCAAACAATACATTTAAATTATGTTTTAATTTGTCTGAATCTTTAAAGATAAATAATTAGATGATCATTGAACTGCATGATTTTACAGTTGTGGCGGCTAATAACTTAAAGTGGCATACGTCAGGCATGTTTCGGCCATTTGTGGAAGTCAATCTGATTGGTCCACATCTGAGCGACAAACGACGAAAACATTCCACGAAATCCAAGAGCAACAACTGGTCACCAAAGTTCAATGAAACCTTCCATTTGTGAGTATTTCATCTGTTGTCTTTTCTGTGTGTTTACATGTACAGGTATAGTGGTTTATTATATACTATTGTTAGGGATTTTTTAATTCAATGACAATTAATCTGTGCAACAATTGGTGTGGATACATATTTTAGAAATTGTTCAGACCTCCGCTCTCATTTCATTTTTAAAATGTTAATTATGCGTGGGGGAAATAAACACTAGTTACGCGGTAAGCTTGAAACCACATAAAATATGTTTAAAAAATTTGAATTTTCGTGTAATAAATCATGCATCTGTGTATTAAATACCCACACATATTGTTTGACTAAGAAAACGCGTACTTAACCACCAGCGGTCTTTTCTTTGACCTTGACTTCATGTTCCTGGACACATTACAAGTTTGATGAATTTGTTCAGCATCATACATGTATTTAAATAATTTGTTAATTTTTCCCCCTTTTTTTGGGCAGCATCTTGGGGAATGAAGATGAGCCAGATGCTTATGAGCAGCACATTTGTGTCAAAGACTACTGTTTCGCGCGGGAAGATCGGCTGATAGGCGTAGCTGTGTTACAGTTACGGGACATCGTCGAGAAAGGCAGCTGTGCATGCTGGTGTCATCTGGGAAGAAGGGTCCATTTGGACGAGACAGGTTGGACAATTTTACGCATTCTCTCCCAGAGAACAAACGACGAAGTTGCGAAAGAATTTGTTAAGTTAAAATCAGAATCACGATCTGCGGAGGAAGTGTCGTGAGGCACATTTAGAAACTTTAGGATTATCATATATAATATATATATTTTTTTTTTTGTTTGAAAAATATTTTTAGCCAAGTTGTTTTTCCAACATCGACTGTTGATTGTTTTTTTTTTCTTTCGCTGTTGAAATGTGTTGGTGGTTGTCATGTATACGAAGCTTATTTGCTCCATGTCTTTCCAGTTATATATCTTTGTATACTATTATTATTATTAACTTGTAGAATGTCCTATATTGTTCTGTTAATTCAAATGGATTTAAATTTCAAAGGAATTGACATTTTGTTGGCATTATATGAAAATATATTCTCTTCTGATGAGGAGAGGTTAATTTTTTTTTTTGAAGATTTATGAGCATCGGTTTTGTAGGATTAATAAATATAATATTGATAGTGCGTAAATGTGACAAACTTAATGAAGACTTTATTAATTCTCTCATTTCTTCATATTTACATAAAAAATGATTGAATTCTATCCACTTTTAAGGAAATCCTTACTATTTGCGCTAGAAATCCAGACCTGTAATTTTGTGATAAGATGTGTGTAGCTTGATATTGTTTTCTATATAGGGACCTTGTGCAATTCTTTTTGTATGTTGATTAAAGAGGGTATTTTTGTTCTTTATTTTTTTTTTTATAAACCGATCATGAAATCCATTTTCAGAACCAACATAACTGAATGTTGTTGTCGGAGTGATCGTAGTTTGTAGAAGAGCTAAACATATGTAGACACATTAGGGGCATGACATTCATGGCCATTTTGATAGAAATTTTGTCTTCCATGGACCAAAAAATTCATCCCACACCAAGGTTACGTAATGTCACAAGAACTGATACATGTGTTAGAGTTCTTCATACATAAAAAAAATGCTTTTATTCCTGTTACTTTTCCATGACTTTGTTACTATTTATTAGCTTTCACGTTTTAAAGATCTGATTAATGTCCTAAAGATCTGGTTACATGGTTCCTACCTCTTGGGTTTCGACAATAGAACTGCCAGCTTTTACAGATTATAAATTCATAGCGCATGCATGTGTATTTATGTAGAAAAACATTTCATTTAAAATTTCAAAACAAAACATTCATATATATACCGTACAAACTGATATTGCTATTTATACATATTGCTTTTAGATAATGTATGCAGGCATGTAAAATTGAGTGAATAAAGTGCATCTGCAGATATTAAACAGATAATTTTTCTTGAAAGTACAGGTTGTATAATTATATAAATTATGTACCAGTAGTTGTCTTGTTCTAGTCATATGTAGATGTAAAGCATTTAAAAAGTCAACAGAATATTATAAACCTTGTGAATATTTATTCTATTAGAAAACTCAAGATTTCTTGCATTATTATGTATATAACATACAGCTGCCCGGTATTCCTTCAGTGTTGATATTAACTTGACATATTACATTGTATACATGTAGAAGGATCTACTATGTTGGATTTTACCTTTGGTTCGGTTCGATCTCAAAGGACTTTATATGATATGGACCTAAAAATGGCCCCCTAAAATGAACATCATCATTTTTCTGTAACTCTTTGCTTTCTTTGTACAAATATACATGTAAGGTTATTATATAATTTTCCTTTTGATCCAAATGTCCACAATTTAGAAATATGACATCACAAAGTTAACCTTTTCCTACCATTTTTAGCATAAAACGGCTTGTTTTTAAACAGACTGAGTTTTTAATTCAGAAAACATTGAGCGCATGCTTGAACAAACAAAATATTTACATCAGAGATATATCTATATAAGACTGATAAGGAATAAGAATAATTTCCTTGTTCAAAGTGTCACTCTATATTTCCCATTCTAAAAAAGATTTTTGAATGCTTTTGATTAAATTATCAAAATTGTGATACTTCTGACGTCACAAACTGCCAGTGAGTGCAAACAATTTAAATATATGAAAAGGTAAAAATGTATGTGATATCAACTCTTTTAAACTATAACATAACAATTTAATGTACCCGAAACACTTATGGCGAATTATGGGGGCCAAATAAGACGGATATCATATATAGTTCTTTGAGAATTGACATTAAGGCGAGTTGATATTGATGTATTTATTTAAGAAAAGTTTTGAATTTATTTCTTAATTGGTTAAACTAATGATCAAAATTATCATGAGTGTGATTGCTTTATTTAGTTTTCTTATCTCTATGAAAAAGGAAATCAAGGGGATGAACTGATAAATATATAGAATAAGTTCAAATTTCATACTCATTATAAAACATTGTTATGAATCTATCATTTCATCCTCTTTAAACATTCCATTGTATAAGACAAATACAAAAATGTAACTATTTGGTGTAAATAATTTTGACAAAGCACATGTGTTTTGTAGTATATAAATCATTTTGAACAATTATGATATTGTTTTCTCATGGAAGGTTCATTATTTTTTCTAATTCATAGAAAATTTCGACCTTTTTGGTGAACTACAATTGTAAAATTTTGTTTTATAGGTATTTATTTTAATCACACAGTCATGTTATATTTCAACTAGTAAATTTAACAAAATAGTGAGTGAATCTAAAGAATGATGCTGCATTATACATAATTATTGGTATTTTTAATTGAATGAGGTTCTTATTATAAGTTTTTTTTTCTAAAGAGATCTTATTAATAAAATAGCTTGTGTTCCATTCGATTTCTTGCACTACAGATCATGTTGTCTGCTAACGTCATTGTAGAAATTTATACTTGTTATATCATGACTGCAATAGTTGGGTCTAATTTACATGTAATAAAAGTTTATACAGCAATTTTACATGTAATAATAGCTGTGATTATTATACTTGTAATAACAGTTGTGGCTTTTACTTGTAACAGAAAAACAGTTGTGACTACATGTGATTGCAATGCATGGTTTTATTACATGTTATAATAAATGTGACTTTATATTACATATAATAATGAATGTAACTATTACTACATGTAATTTTGAGTCATACAGGGTGACATTATTTGTATGAATTTCGATCTTTTATCCATGTTATTTGTACTTCTGGATACTATGAATAAAATCCAATTTTTAAAAATGATACATATCCTTTGATTTTTTTTGTTTGTGTGGCTCTTAAGATTTTTGTTTGCTTAGAGCAATTTAAATGATGCAATTCTATTAAATGTAGTTAGTGTTGGACATAAACATCACTTTTCAAAGTTTGACCCATAATTTAAAGGGTATTAAAATAAGAAATAGATATGTAGTTGTTTAGGATTTCAACCATGCTTTATAGCCATGCTTTATATGTCCAGGATGTCAACCAATGCACCTATCTAGTTTTCCAGGATGTCTACCAATTCACCTATCTGGTTTTCCAGGATGTCAACCAATGCACATATCTAGTTGTCTAGGATGTCAACAAATACACATATCTAGTTGTCCTGGATGTCAACCAATGCGCCTATCTAGTTTTCCAGGATTTCAACCAATGAGCCTATCTAGTTGTCTAGGATTTCTACTAATGAGCCTATCCTTGTCTAGGATTTAAACCAACGAGTCAATTTGTCTAGGATTTCAACAAATGAGTCTATAGTTGTCTAGGATTTTACCCAATGCGCCTATCTTGTTGTCCAGGATTTCAACCAATGAGCCTATAGTTGTCTAGGATTTCAACCAATGCACCTATCTAGTTGTCTAAGATTTCAACTAATGTGCCTATCTAGTTGTCTAGGATTTCAACCAATGAGCCTATAGTTGTCTAGGATTTCAACAAATGCGCCTGTCTAGTTGTCTAAGATTTCAAGCCATGCGTATTCAACCAATGGGCCTGTCTAGTTGTCTTGGATTTCAACCAATGCGCCTATCTAGTTGTCTAGGATTTCAACCAATGAGTCCATAGTTGTCAAGGATTTCAACCAATGCACCTATCTAGTTGTCTAGGATTTCAACCAATGAGCCTATCTAGTTATCTAGGATTTCAACCAATGCACCTATCTAGTTGTCTAGGATTTCAACCAGTGCGCCTATCTAGTTGTTTAGGATTACAACCAATGAGCCTATCGTTCTCTAGGATTTCAACCAATGATCATTGCAAGAAGAATTTTTGTATTTAACCATCAATGGTATGCACTAAGAATTTACCAGATTTTTAAAAAACACAATAATTTGCATGTGCTGTCCAGATAATTTTTAAGCATTAGAGAGTGAAAATAAGTGTGGATTATGTTTTAATTTAATTGTTTGAATGAGTATCTAATGATTACTAGGACCATGATCTGATAAATAATATAAACGCATTTGCAAATGGAATAAAGATTTATTTTTTAATATTTTATAAAGCTTAATAAATGGAATTTTATAATTTCAGGAATGCTTTCTTCATTCATGCTATAAAAGGGTTTCTGTTTCGTTTAGCGGAACCCGAAAATCCTCTTGATACGGCTCTTCATTGTGGGTTTTGGCTTTGCCTCTGTCTATTAAAAACAGATAAAACAGAATAAATATTGTAAATCAATTTTATGTACTCAAGACAATTTAAAAGGCGTTTTCTTTACTCAGATTGATATTAACCTTAAGCTGTGACAGTGGCTGGGGTTGGTCTTCGTAAGAAAGACTGACTGACGGTCCATTCTTCCTCTCATTCACATCTCTGAGTGCATCCCCGAGCTTAAAAGAGGAAGAATCAATTCATGAGTACAGACTAGCACTAGTTATTAACTGTACAGTAAAACAAAGTTTTAACTTAGCACCAGCGATGAGTGATATTGCTTTATTTTAAACGTAATTCGTTATATCCAAAGAATTTTTAAAACTACGTTCTCTGTATGCGAGATTTCGTTATAGGCGTGCTTGTCCTAACCATGTTTTACTGTACGTAGTAAATATTGTGAAAACAGTCCTTTAAAATTTGATTGCGATGGTTGATCATTCCAAGTATTAATTTATTTGTATAAACATGTACTGTATATTAATATAGACTTGTACCTTTGGGACGGTCTTGAATGTTTCTACACTGTTCAGGAATAAATTCCGAGGAATAAAGTGCGTATCCTCTCCAACAGCTCTCTCAAAGTGATGGCTCTAGAAACAAACAACACATTTATTTTTTCTTACTTATGAAATACAAGACTGAAGATTTAATAAAATGCAGAGTTTTAAAAATATGCAAGTTTTTACGTTTCTTCTAAATACAGCCAAAACTATCAATTATGTCAATTATGTTTTGTAATTTAGATGCATTTGTGTGACATCTTACCATCAATTCCATATGGAGCATTTTTAGTATATTTGTCCTTTCCTCTTTCCTGTTAATTTCCATCTAAAATATAGGGTATAGGTAATTTATGCATAAATTCATTGTGTAAATTTGATTAGAACGTGTTTTCAAGTATATATTTATTATATTATATACTTATATTTTATGGAGTGTTTTTCACTTACCAACAACTCCTCTTCCATGATTTTCTTTGTTTGTCGAATGTTCTCTCTTTCATTTACCCTTTTCTGCAAAAAAAAAAAAAAAACAAAAAACAAAAAAAACAAAAAACTCTTTAATTACATACGAGACTATTTTCTACATAGAATGTAGATTTCATAAATGAAGTACATGTAAAGTTTAATAATATTGTATGGTTGATAGAAAGACTTACCGTCAGTTCTTCCTGAAGCTTTATCAGAACTAAATGGCGGTCTTGAAGTCTCTTCTAAAAACCAAAATAAAACCATGAATATACTATATATTTAAATGTATAGAGATTGAAATATGTTTTCATACACCAATAGGAAGATTTTTTTTTTATAAAATTACTTACCATATTTTTTCCCGCCATTTTCGGACATCTTCTGGTCCTTATTTTTCTCTAAAAAAAAGTAATGTATCAGAATATTAATACATGCAATCTTAAACAAGATATATGTCAGTTATAACGCTTAGATATTGTCTTTCATTTGATGATTCTGTTCATAATGTATTTCTTACCACTTGGTCAACAAGAATGGAGAATACAAGCTGATTTCTCTTCTCTTTGCCCTGTAAATAATGAATGACGAGCGTTATTTGTTTATTTCTTGAAATAAAGATATACATGTAAATCATATATTACATGTAAGTATGTAATCAAGATAGTTACCCAGGCATCTAATGTGGCGTTCCATTTGGTTTGGTTAACTTTCTGCAAAAAAAAAAATCAAAATACAATTTGTTAAATAATTTACCAATTTTAAATTGGTAATGGAAACTTTGAGTCTTAATTGTGAATTTGTTACAACTCGATTCGAAGCGTTTAACATTATAGGAAGAAATGCTTTGGTACATGTAAACATTATAGATACCTCTAGTTCCCTGAAGGAGTTCCTGATAGAATTGCCTTCTCTTTCCTTTACTTTTTTCTAAATAAAAAAAAAACCACAAAATAAATCAGAAAACCGATTTAAGGAGAAACACAAGAGTAAACTGCTAATTAGCAATTTGTAAACAACCGGGATATGTTGTTTTCATCATATGCATGTATTTCATGTACCGTTCTGCTAAATCATAAATTATCTGACTTACGAGCAGTTCCTCTTGTATGGTCAACAGCATCAGGTGGTTATCTCGTATAATTCTCTGAAAATGAAAATTATGATTTTAAAAATAAATCATTTAAATAACAAATTACACTTTTTATATTACTTAATGTAGAACGTCGCGGAATAAATTTCTAAAAACATGCATTGTTAACATTTATCCATACCATGTATTTTACAGCCATTCTTGAAGTTCCTTCACTTGGTAGAATTGTTCTCTGCAACAGGAATAAAATAAATGAAACACGTGTAAAAATATTATTAATAAAATTCCATGGATATTTGATTTTTTTGTCTAACTGATGCGAATTGCAATTCTCTTGATTTTCCCTTCACCTACCAACAAATCCACCTGAATCTTGTTGATCAAGATCTTCCTCTTGTCTGTCACTGGCTAAAAACACGATAGTCATACATAAGGCATATTGTAAGTTATAGTTTTAAATTGACATACTTATTAAGTCATATTTTCACTCTGAAAGTACTTTAAACACCGACGCATTCATCAGGAAATTGATATATAGCAACAATACCTGAAGTTGGTTTTCCTCTTTTTTCTTTGAAAGGGTGCCAGGTTGAGTGTTATCCTTAATGAATAAAAAAAAAATATTTAATGAATTACAGCTAACAACATTGAAAAAATGTTTTATACAAGTCTTGTTTTTCAAACGAATATGCCATTCTAATGTGTGTATGCTAATGTGTGCGTACGTAAGTGTCCGCACGTGTGAGTGCGTGCGCCTGTGCATTCGGGCGTGTTTGCACTTGTATCATAAAATAATTGCTAAACAATCTATGCAAAAATCTGGATAGTTAAAACATGAAATTTTGTTTGAAAACGATTGATTAATTATAGAATTTATATTGATTATTTATAAAAATCAGGCAAATTCAGGATAAATATCATAACGTGGTATTAAGGTCTAACTCTTGAAATCATCTACTATACCTCTAGGTCTCTGGAGAATTCTTCAAAGGAATCGCCATCGTGTTGCTGAAGTTTTCTCTGGAAGAAATAATTCTTTTCACTTTAAGAAAATCTTGGCGTTGACAGTAAAATACTAGACGTTGCGTAATTTTATTTAAAAAAACCCCCAGAAAATATATAAAATGAATGTATTGTTGAACTTACCGACAGCTCTTTATGGACACCAGTCATTTTCTGATGCTGTTCTTTGATGATTTTCTAAGAATAAAATAGAAGCACTGAATTATTATGGTATCATATATTCAAAATACGAAAATTCTTTTGTGTTCTATTGTGTTCTATAATTTGTTCAAGAACGAAAAAAATGACATGAAACAATAATCAACAAAGGAATTATTATTTAAATAATCAGGCAATCATTAAATAAAAAATCCAAATACATGTAACTTTAGTCAACATACCATCCATTTAACAGCCATTACGGAATTTCTGCTGCTTGGGAGAATTCTTTTCTGTAAAACATTTTTAAGGAGTTATAAAATTTGACCAGAGGAAAAGAAATATTCACTCTCGTGCACGCATAATTTGCATAATACATGTAATACATGTATTATAAACGTTGAACGAAATCAATTATTGATAAAGTTACCAGTAACTCTGCTTCAATCTTTGCAATGATGATAATCCGTCGGCTTTCGCCCGCCATCGACTGCTGTAAATAAATTATGTGCAATAAGAGATCCCGTGTTAAGTATCATTACAGGACGAGGCAATTGATTTGCATGTTAATAAAATATTATGATATTTCATTCAACAAAAATTTATTTTTATTTGTTAATTTTCACATTTAAAATCCACTTAATGATAATAATACCTCTCGTTCTCTCTCGGTCTTTTTCTCTGTTCTATATAGGTTGTCGGCAAGTACTTCATTGCGAAAGTTCTCCTTAAAGTTGAAAAATAGTAAACAGTTTTTAAAATATAAGCATTTCAAACGTATGTTCGGACCATAGAAAAAATTATCGGCGGCTTTGTATGAAATATCAATTCATTCCTAAAATAAATTACGTGTAATGATGTTTAAGCATCATCACAGGACTAGGCAATTGATTTGCTTGTCAAAAATATATGATATTTCATCCAACAGAACTACATATATTTTTTTAATAACTTTTACAATCAACATTTTAATATATAATACCTCTCGTTGTCTCTCCGTCTTTTTCTCTGTTCTATATAGGTTGTCGGCAAGTACTTCATTGCGAAGGTTCTCCTTAAAGTTGAATTTTCAAAATATAAGCATTTCAAACGTATTTTCGGACCATAGAAAATAAAAATGATCGGCGGTTTTGTATGAAGTATGAATTCATTCAATAACGTGAATGTAAATAAAACAAAAAAAGACAAGAGCAAATAAATTATATTCTATGTTAGGTTAATTGTTAAAATCATATAGCACATGTAATTAACATACCAGATATTGATAGGCTCTTAGTTTCCTCTTTATCTCCGACAGTTTATCCAATCTTTCTATCTGTAAGAGAAATAAAACAACACAATGATTTTAATCGTTTTGTAGTGTAATATACACTGTTATATTTACTCAAATATTCGTTGCTACATGTACATGTATAAGTTTTGCAAGAATATATTCATGTAAATGTACATTGTACATAAAATCTGTGTAGAATAAATATATTGCATGTATAAGAATGCACAAATGCCAGCACATGTACATCAAAGCAAAAACAAAAAAAACCAAAAAACCCATTAAATTTACCTGTTGACGCAAATCGTCATCTCCGATACACATCTCCATTTTGATAATCTACAAGAGATAAACATGTTAGTAAGCTTATCTGAATAAACTTAGAGAAATATCCTTATTTTTCAGCAAACATTGATAACATGCCTTGCAATCACTCTTTTCCCTCTGCCTAGTTTTCTCTGTTTATAACAACGATTGTTGCGTCATAGGTTTTGTTACGTCAAATACGTCATGACGTTGACTTAATGTTTATTGTAGCATTTAGAAAAATCAACGGTCAGTCATTCCGGGAAAAACTGTATATTTCGAGGACCTTGATTATTTAAGGAATGAATTCAATATTTATTTGTTTTATACGATATAAAATGGTTGGGGCAGTTTACGCTTTATAAACCGCTTCGCGGTTTATAAAAAAGCTTAAACTGTTCCAAACCATTTTATATCGTATAAAACTAATAAAAATTTGAATTCATTGCTTATAATTTAATTTTTTGCTATTAATTGTAGATAAAAACGGTGATTTGACCCTTAAAATTACATCAAATTGTACAAAATTCAAACGTAACGTCAGGCGGATTGATACGTTTTTGACGTTAGTCTTACTATGACGTAGGCAACATTCTTTATACAATATATATAATTTTTTTAGCCAATCAGAAAGCGCGTTACAACCAGAATTAAATTATATTACTATTACACTCAAGGTCGCATTTCAAATTTCATATTATTCATATTTGAGAGTTTAGATTTTTAGGGTAATTTACATGTACCAGTGGTAAACACGTCTATTCATTACGAACGGATTTTAAATATCGGGATCGGAAAATAACAATTTGTTTTGTAATAAAAATTTGTATAACCTGCTAACGCTGGTTGACGGTCAGACCAGGCTTTTTAATGCACCAGCAAGAGTCGTACAGAACGGTAACGATCGCTACCTTCATAGCCCGCACGAATCATCAAATAAAGCATTTTATTGTTTATATTTACATCTTTCATTTAATAAATTAATAAAGTGGTCGTATAAAAAGTAAGAAAAATGAACTAAATTATTGTTAATGTACATCAGAAAAAACCAGCCAAATCCTCTTCTATAGGAATTTGAGGCTGACTTCAGCATGATTATTTCATGATTATTTCGTGCATCTGTAAACTTTTTTTCAGCATTGAATGCTTATTTTTGGATGTCGTCTGTCCTATTACACACTAAGGCGGTGGAGACAAATGAATACCGTGCGCGTGTTAGCATTCATGCTTCTATTTACATTCATATTTATTTATTATGATGTTAAAGGGACTTAGACACGATTTGAGCTCAAGTTTTTCAAAATTTATTTTTTCATTTTTAATGTCTATAATGGTCAATATGGATGTTTTTAATGCTTTGTCAAAATTTGAAAGTCAAATATCGAGTTACAAGCGAGTTACAGAGGTTAGAATTCTTTGTTTTGTAAACAAAGCGCGAGTCTTGTTATTGTTTACATATGTGTTGTATTGGTATAAGTTTCAATCTAATGTTGCTTTTTTTTGTTGATAAAATTATTTATGAACACATTGAATGAGTTTATCTCGTTTTCACAAGTTATTTTGTCAAAGAAATGGTAATTTCTTTACTTTACATTATTTGTAAACAAATATAAGACTCGAGCTTTGTTTACATAACAACGACTTCTTTCTTCTGTATCTCGCTTGTAACACGACTTCTAACATTCAAATTTTGGTAAGTCATTCAAAATACACAAGTTAACTATTTTATACATAAAAATAAAAAATAAAATTTTCATCTGAAATTGTGTCTAGGTCCCTTTAATTTGTATAAAGTATTTGTGTATCGTCGCTTTAGCCATTATATACGCTCTTAGTCAGGGATATGAAACATACATAGAACAGCTATTTTAACATATTATTTAGTTCGCTTCCGTCACTGAAAATAGTGCTAGAAACTTTGAAGAGAAAAATCTTTTTTATTAACGAGTACATATGATTTAATAATTATTTTCCATAAGAACATATCAGATAGGTATGGTGTCCGGATAGGGCCATTTGCGTTAGCGAGACATCGCGTTCAGATAAACGATACATCGCGCTAACCCACAACACGCCGTCGCGCTAACGCAACTTTGCACAACACGCCGTCGCGCTAAAGCAACTTTGCACAACACGCCGTCGCGCTAACACACAACACGCCGTCGCGCTTACACAACTTTGCACAACACGCCGTCGCGCTAACACACAACACGCCGTCACGCTAACACAACTTTGCACAACACGCCGTCGCGCTAACACACAACACACCGTCGCGCTTACACAAGTTTACACAACACGCCGTCGCGCTAACACACAACACGCCGTCACGCTAACACAACTTTGCACAACACGCTGTCGCGCTAACACAACTTTGCACAACACGCCGTCGCGCTAACGCAACTTTGCAAGTTTCACAGTCTAGTAGGAGGTCGTGTCCGGAAATATCAGACTGCGCCTCCTGAAATATGTAGGCCTGCACGCAAGCATGGATGAAAAATAAATAAAATGTACTTTGAAATATATATATTATTTTCATTTATTATCAATGCATATAAAAAAAATATAGTTACTAGTATGTCACTGTATAAGGATATGCTAGCATGCATGTAAATTATTATAAAATCTACCATTTGACAAATTTATCATAAATATTTAATATAATTAATTAATTCAACAATAATATATTCATCACATGTTATATCATGTAATTTTACATTTTAGAATTTCTTTGCTTTGGTAATATACAGAGCACCTAATATGAATTTGTGACATGTACCTGTTATAAATATATTATTGCGGATTACAGGATATAACATGTGATGAATATATTATTGTTGAATAATAATGAATTATATTAAATATTTATGGTAAATTTGTCAAATGGTAGATTTTATAATAATTTACATGCATGCTAGCATATCCTTATACAGTGACATACTAGTAACTATATTTTTATTCCTATATATTGATAATAAATGAAAATATATATATTTTAAAGTACATTTTATTTATTTTTCATCCATGCTTGCATGCAGGCCTACAAATTTCAGCATGCGCAGTCTAATATTTCCGGACACGACTTCCTACTAGACTGCGAAACTTGCAAAGTTGCGTTAGCGCGACGGCGTGTTGTGCAAAGTTGTGTTAGCGTGACGGCGTGTTGTGCAAAGTTGTGTTAGCGCGACGGCGTGTTGTGTGTTAGCGCGACGGCGTGTTGTGCAAAGTTGCGTTAGCGCGACGGCGTGTTGTGTGTTAGCGCGATGTCTCGTTTATCTGAACGCGATGTCGCGCTAACGCAGATGGCCCTATCCGGACACCATAGATAGGTTATGTCAGTTTGAACGTTTCATTTAATCTTACATTTATAAATACATTCTAAACGCGTGATGACGTTTATATTTGTGCTCAAGGCGCACGAATAGGCTAAGTGTATTCACAGAAAATTGAACATCGCAGATTTCCAATGCAAACATAAGGGGAAATATATACACCGAATGTACATGTAAGTATAGGTCGATGAAGGTTTCGACCAATCGATAAACGGGGCGTGTAGATTTTAGTCCTGTCAGTTTCTACAGAGCTATGAATGTACAATCAATTTCCGTAAGAAATAGAGGGGAACTTACATGTATGTAAATATCTAATTATGAGTCAAACTTTTGGCATTGTTTTCAATATAGAAGGATGAATATTCTATACGTCCAAAGGTAAGAATGATAGAGTGCCGATTTTTTTTTTTACAATGCCAATATAATGTGTATAGAACAATAATTATAAAACATTATAATTTGATTGCATGTATTTTTCAAAATTTATTTTTTTAGTTTGTTGTAATTCATTTTATCAACACGAAAGAATAGAAGTAATAGACAAAGAGTCAGGCATATATATCACATCCAAGTTAAATTTCTCTGTAGTTTTCAATCCATCCCCTCACCAAAATTGACATTTATATTGAATTCATACAAATGTGTACTTCAAGGGTCTGATTGGTCCAAAATTGTCATACACACATGACACCAAATAAAGAAACTATGTGTGTGATGTGGTGAATACATAGAAGTTCGCGGCAAGTTCTCTTAGATAATGAGTGCACCCCCCCCCCCCCAAAAAAAAAAAATGGGCTGTTACAGTGTATAAGTTGATTATCTTGCAAATATATTGATAAAAATGTTATCATCACATATAATTGCGGGTTTGATAAATGTGTGTATATATATATATATATATATATATATATATATATATATATATATATATATATATATATATATATATATATATATGGAATATTAAAAAAAAATCCAAAAAGTAGAATTACACGTACATGCTTTGGACAAACCCGATTAGCAATAAAAAAGAAGTTGTCTAGAATACATTTCATCATCATTTTAGGTTCATTAGGGTTTCTTTAGGTCCATTTGTGTAAATAGATGCATCGACGCAGCTCTAATCAGATCATGAATGCAATTACTGTGTTGGATGAATGGTACATTAAGATCTGCATGAAAAAGTCTGGTCTTCTCTTATCTTACCTTCATCTATTGGAACACTAATCTAACCCTACTATTTGAGTCACATTTAAAATTAATTACGTAAATACATGTTGATCAAGTAAAGTTTGAATTAAATTCGCTGAATCCGTACAAAATAAAAAAAAAATATGAAAAACGAAAGTGGCACAGAATAACTGACACCCCCCCCCCAATTTATTTTCGAAAAAATTCCGAAATAGATCATTAGTACAAATCATCCATCATTTAATCTTTATCATTACCGCTATCTGATGTATAATAATTCACAAATATCTCCAAAACCCCCTCACAGAAAACGAAATCATCACAGTTTTATATATGGAATGCTTCGACTGCTTTATGAAGATGATTTTCATTATATGACGTTCCTTCAACATTACATGCTGATACTTCCAACATTATATGACGATACTTCAACATAACATGCTGATACTTCAACATTATATGATCATACTTCAACATTATATGACGATACTTCAACATAACATGCTGATACTTCAACATTATATGATCATACTTCAACATTATATGACGATACTTCAACATCATATGATGATACTTCAACATTATATGATCATACTTTAACATTATATGACGATACTTCAACATAACATGCTGATACTTCAACATATGATATGATGATACTTCAACATTATATGACGATACTTCAACATTACATGCTGATACTTCAACATTATATGACGATACTTCCACATTATATGATGATACTTCAACATTATATGATGATACTTCATTGATGAGTTAAGATTAAGGTCCACTGAGACTAGTTTAGATGAAGATACTCAACAAATACTACTATTTGATAACGTGTGGTTTTTAAAAGGGTCAGTTTTAATATAAAGAAAACCATTGGCGCTCCCCATCAGCGCATAAAAATCAGGGGGTTCGAAAAGATCCCAATGTGCATTCAGAACCCAATTGTTGGGCGCTTGGTCAGAGTGGACCGCTAAAATTATTATTAGCCCCTAAACAAAGACTTCTGTCATTTAGGTTAGATTGGATTTATGGAGATCGATAGGCTTTCCCTGGAGATCAACGTGTAGGAGTGGGCAATCTAAGCACTGATTTGTTCAACGGTACAGTTACTGCTAAAATCAGATTCAACAGCAATACAATGCTTTATCCGGTCCTTTGCATGAATGGGGCCGTAATCCTATAAGCTGCGTGCGTGGTTGTCATATGCCTTAATTCATTACACCCAATTTGAAAACAAATCGTACATGTTCCGACATTATTTGTTATTCAGTAGAGATCCTCTCTTATGAACTATACTGTGTACTTCTTCGGTGCAAGCAGTTTTTTTTTTACAGGTATGTTAGCAGATGCGCTATGCTACTGAAATTGGGCAATATATTAAGCATTCTAAATGCCTCATGAAGTAAAAATCATTTTACTAACTGTCTTTTTAGTCAACACACTTTTTGTCGAAACATACATTTTTACGTCATCAAATATAAAAAAAAGTTTTAACGAACTGAGCATTTCACTTTTTTTCAAACAAGTTGAAAACAAATATGCATATATTGAAATTCGATCATATGTAGATCAATAGATCAATAGATCAAATATTTTAAAATACATCTTCTATTTACTTGTCGAGATTGAAAGGTAGGTTTGCCCCCCCCCCCCCCAATAAAAGATGCTACGTACGTGCGCTGGGATTTATTGGATGATTGATCGTACTCTGATTTCCTTATAAGTCCATTGAAAAGTAAAGTAACTGTTTCATGGCGTAGAAGCGCCAAACCAATAGGCCTGGGTAAAATAAGCGCCATGTGAAGAAGCCTTCCTGCAGGATTAAAAATAATCAACGTACGAAACACAACGTACTTATAAAATTTGAAGGCGCCAACACAAGGACGAGTAATAATCAGGGAACTAGGGAGTCGTTTGACACAGAGAGATTATGGCGCAGGTTCCAACAAATATATGACCGTGCCCCCATTCCCTCCAGAATCCAGTTTCACCTGAGTGGCACACACCTTAGTTTTGGCAATATAGATTTTAACTAGAGCCGAGCTCGTTGCAAGCAACGAGAAGGTCTTCCGTTACAGCTTCAAGTCGAGACAATTTGATTAAAATCATATCCTTGATCCCCTCCTTGTTTTTCTATTTTCGCTACAAGAGAATCTGAAGAAACCCCTCTTGAGATCACCCCCTGTTGAACGTTTGTTTATAAATATACATGAGTTATTCTAGCAATCAAAGCAAGTGTTAAAAACGGTAATTTCGGGTTACAAACAAAAATGGAGTTGTACGACGAAATGATGCCACATGTTCGTGAATCTTTCGGTATCAGCAAGTAAGAGATGGAGCATAAGTTGATATTAGACGCCCTTAGGGAATCTAAAGAATGTATTGGCATAACTTCCAAATCATATAACTGAGGAATGGAACCGACGATTTCATTGGTCAAAGCAAAGTTATCCAGGAGGTGACCTCAAGTGGGGTTTCTTCAAATCATCGTATAGCGACTATAGAAATTTTAATCAGATTGCAAGTCAAGAAGGATTGTCATTCAGTCTTAATAAAACCACCCCTCTTCTTCTTACACTTGTCAGGGTCTGACAGTTATTGATATGAGGTCATCTTCACACTACCTTAACTTCTGACCAATCAGGGCTTTAGAAAATCAATTTGAACTCTTCAAAAGGAGACAGAAAAATTAATTCATGCCTATTTTCTATATATTACTGCAACCTCCAGACTGCATAGTTTTGAAGAGTTACACTTCTCATTAAACAGATAAAGGCATGTCTGTAATAAGCTAGGGGTATATATTTAGATTGTATGCAAATTTAAAGGTCATAGAAAGGTGACCTCTTATTGATACCTATCCGACCCCGTTGAGTGTAAGGAGAAAAGGGTGGGCTGTCATTAAACTGGATTGTCAATATGATAATAGTAAGTTCAGAAAACGAGGCTCACTTTCAAAGTATTATTTTTCTACCAGACAAACTCTTTTTAACTCATTTCACAGTTATATCAATTTATGATAACTTAAAACACATCACTTATATGTACATGTATTTAATTATTCCAACCAGAAAATCGATAAATACGTTTACATGTATGTACAACTGATCTACTGGTATGCCTATATCATAGTGTAAAAACACAAAATCCACTGCGCTGATGCATGGAAAAAAGTGTTATGTTTCATAAACATTTTGATTCCCTATATTCATACTTAAAGCTCTACCGCTAAAACATGGAATAGTTTATGTAAAGTGCAGTGTTAAAAGAACACCAATTGTAAATAAACAATAATGCCTTCTCCCATCTGAGGGTGCGCTATTAGTATACGAGACTGAGGTGCTCAGTGGTAGGGATAACTATCCGTATAATGTTTGGCCATACAGGCCTCAGTTTTGTTTTTTAAAGGATGAGTATATTTATCTGAAATCTTCACAAGCAAGTAAAAGAAATTCACAAATCTTCAAAATCATAATCCGCAGTGGTAGGGGTTGTGAGGCATCTCTAACTTCATTTTTTTTCAAATAGGATTTTGTTTTAAATACCGGTATCCCAATATTTTTTTTTTGCCTTGAGCGCTCATCTAGAAAGTGTGTGGGTGTGGGGGTGTCAATACCCCAAAATTTAATTTTCTAAATGTAAATTTCAGAAAATGTTGGCAGGGGTGGGGGCAGAACTCCAACTGAATCAAAAATCCTTTTTGTCACTTTTGTGTGACAGGAAGAGAGACCTCTGGTTTACAATTATTTCTATCATGTCACATATACATGTTTTAGTTATAATATTTTGGAATTTTTAAAAGATACAATGTCATTTATTTGATAAAAATCATATATTTATGCATACATGTATTAACATGTGACGTGTAAACCTAAAAGTAATCAATTTTGTTCAGTTTTTTACTTGAGTAACAGAAAGGCATAAACCAGCGTTTTGTTCAAAGCACTGTGTACATTGTATATTTAAACCAAACCAAAAGAGATGGTGTGACGTCAAAGCAATTTGTTTTTGTTTTTTAAACAAAAGAGTTTTACATAATGTCAACCTCCAGAAAATACGATTTTTTCTAACTTTAACATTTACAACACATGCGCGGATCCAGAAAATTTTTCCAGGGGGGGATCCGAATTGAACGTGGGGGGGGGGGCTACACTATTCATCAGAAATGTTGACAAGCAAAATTAAAAAAAAAAAAAAAAAAAAAGAACTCATTTCCCAAAATCATGAAGTTCCTAATCCGTGGAGGGGGGGGGGGTAACGTAGTATGCCTATAACCTGAAAAAATTGTACCTGTCAAAAAATTTTTCTCCCATATTCATGATATGCCTAATCCGATTCATGATATGCCTATTCCGTGGGGAGTTGGGGGGTGCGAATATGCTTATAACTGCATTTTTTTCAATATCACTCTTAATATTTCCGCTTCCGACGCCTTTCCAAAACATATATGTGTTTTCCAGGGGGGTCCGAGTCGTATTTGCGATAATTTCACTATGTAAATTTAATAACTTCTCATTTTTCGGGGACCCCCCCCCCCCTCTAGATCCGCGCATGCAACAATTAATAAAATCCGTTGAACAACACATATCTATACCATTTAATTGTAACTTTGAGAAGTGCATACATTTTTGGGAGGCAACTGTGTCGCTAGTCTGCTGTAAGTCAAGTGAATTATGTCCTAAGGTCTTTTAAAGAAATAAGAAACTGTCAACACTTGCAGTACTCTGATGATTTCTATGGCGACCGACTGCATTGAATAACGTATTTCATAACTTCTAAACGTGAGAACAAATAATGATTATTTAACATCTTTGACTTAAAACTTTAAACTTATATTCAACAATTGACCACTACATTGATAGCTCACTTCCAAGTGTATTTTAATTACATAACAATTGATGATCTGCATCCGTAAATTACCTATGACTATCTGTGTCCAGGGTTGTGTGCACTTAAAGGCCGAGGTTTTTAACCGGTCTGTTTACCTTAGGTAAGTTCAGGTGGGGGTGGAGCCTATATTGAAAGAGGTGTGAAACCCCGAGGGAAACACGCTCGCTTGTGTATACATGTCTATATACACGGAGTATTAAAGTGCTCTCAAAAGAGTTTTTTCCGTTTATTTAAAAAGAATATCGTATTTACATGTATATGTACTTATAAAACAAATTGTTCTTCGTTGAAATGAATATAAAACGCATGAAAAACCGCGTGCGACATGTGCAAAATCTTTCGTTTGATTGAACAAGTTTCTGTCGGGATTAACTGAGAATATATCCTGATGTTTTGTGAATTATACAATTACCCCACCGTACTCAAATACTAATGCAACTTTGCAACCAATGCTTGTAAATCTTTTCCGATCAGCTGCTAAATTAAAGTGCACAATAATTATACCAGCTGCGCATGCACCAGAGCTGTCTGTACTTGTTTCTATTCCGGTTTCAGCTCGTGAAATTTCTCAAAGAAATGTGATAACTAACGATATAAATCGTGAACGCAATATATGATTTCATTTAATTATTTATTCTCAATTATTCACAAACATCTTTATTGATAAACGACGTCTTTCATGGATACATGATCGGCACCACATGATTGGTAATCAGCGCATTTAGTGTGGTACATAACCAAGTACGAGTAAATTTTTAATTCATATCTTTTGTTTAAAGTGCTAAAAGATAGCGATTTATCGTCACGGTATGCAATCAAATCAAAAGAAAAAAGTTTATTGCACCGTCGTCGCGAGCGCTGGGCATGGTATACACAGGACGAGTAAACAAATGCCAATCATTTTCTAACATCCAAACTGGGGCCTCGATTTAGTTGATTAACAAGGGTTACACTGACCAGGTAATTTTGAAGGCGGTGCTTATTTTTCGGTCGCACGGGGTGATTGAATTAACACGCAGACTGGCCGAATAAACACACAGAACACATTAGGAAGTACGTTAACAAATAAGGAGTCACCAAAAATTGATTTTCGCCAATCACTGGGGGGGGGGGGGGGGGGGGGCGGAGCAGCACAGAGATGACTGTTTTTAAACTTCCTAGAACGCTTCGAAAATTAATGATTTTTTTACTATGTCAACCCTCTTAAAATTTGGTAAAACTCTTTAGAAAACTTATTTTACTTTCTACACTATTTAATTTTTGTTTGGGTCGAATATTAATTCTTACACCAGTATATGTGCATATATGACTCGATGGCCAGGAAAGTTTGAATATTGTCTTAAAAGTGTTAAAGTCTGTAAAAAGTAAAAAAAAAACCAATAATTAACGGAAATGATCATGAGTAACTACAGTCTATTCATCGTCGGACCCCACGGGTTTTCCATCCATTAAATTGCTTGAAATCAGTGTAACGGATAGAAAACCCGTGGGTTCCGACGATGCAGTATATTAATCTTACATGTAAGTTAAACACATATCAATTTTACATATGCCGGTAAATATCTCGGAATTTCATTATATTTAATCTTTTATTTATACAATCGGCCTTGCATATTTAGAATCGAATTGATAGATTACTTTTATTCAATTAATGATAGGTTTTTATAAGATTTTTCGCCCTGACGTTTAAATCAACGCTAAATGAACTGAATAAGGGAGATAAATTCATCTTTCATCTAAAACCAATATAAATGAAAATAAAATAAACAAATAGTTTTGTGTTCGTACAAAATATAAATAAACATACACGCGTGATAAGGTACATGTAGATGTCCCCTCGCGCGCGATCTTCTCGGCCATGTGCGAGCGTGAGAGGGATGATCATCATTTAAAGGGGTAATCTTTGTGGGTTTTTGTTGTTGATCTAAAACATTATAAGTACAGTTCTTATACAAACCCACCATTGATTTATGTCTGACGATGTTTTGGATTAGGAATAATATCGGATTTTATAATTTTCAGATTGACTTCTTAATTTACATTTTAAATAAAACATTAATAACTTAAAATTAAAACAGTTCCTGTATTTGCGGCTATATTAACTCAAAACAAGTACATGAAAGACGCGAATCTGGTGTATTAGATAACCGCTGACCGCTTGGTAGTGCACCCGCGGCCGAGGAGCCCGCGATCTCCTCGGCCGCGGGCGAGGAATAGGTTACGTAAAGTTACAACACACACAGCTCAGAACCCAGGAAGATTTGAAATGTTTGCAGTATAATAATGACTAAAATCTACCAAATAGAAGTTGTTATTTTTTTTTACTTAAAATCCACAATTGATCTATGCCTGATATTACTTCCGATTGAGAATGACATTTCTTTTATTAATTAACAGAACGTTTTCTTAATTGACACTCTATCAGTTAATTCAATTTAAGAAGAATAAACCTCTATGTGTGATCAAAATTAAAACAATTCTTGTTTTCGGCTAAATGAACTCATAAATTGAGAGACGTGACTCCGGTGTATCAGATAACCGCTGACCGCTAGGTAGTCCAGCCGCGACCATGGCGACCGACTTTCTCGGCCGCAAGCGAGGGATAGCTTACGTAATGGTTCACACACAAAGCTCTGATTCCAGATATATTTTAAATGCACGCAGCATGATAACATAAATGTATCACATAGATTTATTTTTTTCAGGTAGTTTGTGTGATTTACTAGAAAAGAAAAAGAATGTTTATATTTTCTGTTTCTCGGTTTTTAGGATTGTACAGAATTTACGAAGATGACTTAAACTCCTCACATAATAAAAGCATGTATCCTAAATTTTTTTTTTTTTTTTTTTTTTTTTGTGAATTAAAGCCTCCTTTTTAAACAGGCATACTGTCTGTCGTAACTTTATGTCAGTTGTACGCACAATGACTTTCGTTAACTTGCCAAATAAACACAGGTACATGTTAACATGTAAAGCTTTTTACACTCATACTACACAACTCACCAACAAAATAACATTGTAACGACATTTATAGGATCCCAACAAACAACTTTTCCAGCGACAGCTATATCAAAATCCTAGCCGTTTTTTAGTTATTTAGCAAAAACTTTCAAGGGCCCTTGGCCCTTAATTTAAGAAGCCAGCCCTTTTTATTGGTGTCAAATGAAAGTCCTTGACATTCTGCACAACTTTTATTCTACATGTCTTAACAAAATATTTTTCGTTTAAAAGATACAAAGGAAAATATGTCTTAATTTTCGCACTTTTTGGAACCCTGTTTTTTGACCCCCTACCTTTTTCTAAATAAAGAAAGTAATCCAAAAACAAAAACCGATGTGCAAAACTTCAATGTCTCTGTTATTCAAATTCGTTGGATTCCCATTCCCTGCTATCATAGTCTCGGAGCCTTTGTCTGGAAACGAAAGGCCCTAAATTTTTTAAAAAGGGGAATAACTCGTTAACGGAAGAGGATTTTTTAAATTTATGAAATGGTTTAGATAGTGTTTTGTAAAGTCTATAAGCCCTGAAAATTTGAGCAAAAACCGTTTAGAAATGAGCAAGATATGAAGCCTCAAAGTTCGCGTCTAGAAAGAAAAAAAAAAAAGAACTAGAGCAAAGCTCGTTGCAAAGCAACGAGTGGGTCTTCCGTTAATGTCGAAAGAAAAGCTAGATGTTCCTGTAAGAAGCAGAGCTCTAAAACCAATACCAGGAGTTTTAAAACAAAAAGATATAAAAAATCGAATAATTCTTGGAACGACTTAACAAAATCCGAATGACTTTAAGTACGAATTAACAAAAACCTTAACGATTTCAAGAACGACTTGACAGAAGAAATCCGAATGTGTTTAAGAACGACTTAACAAATATCAAATCATTCTAGGTACGAGTTAATTTAACTTTGAACATAACACTTTTTTCTTAACCAAGAATGTGGAATCAAAATTTCCGAAAAAAATCAATTTTTAAACCCCTATATCTCTATAATGCATCGTGCGATTTTAAAACGGATTTCAGATTTAAATTAAGCTTAATAAGTTGAACATTTTTGCTTCGATAATATATAACAAATTATTTTTCAGTAAATAGTTATTATTAAAAGACTTTGTAGCCCTCCTGGCCCCTAATTTGAGGGTCCAGCCCCTTTTTCTTGATATCAAATGAAAGGTCTCGCAAATATAAACATATTTTGTTCAACAACTGTTCACAAATTGTTAACCATTCTAGAGATATCTGAACAACTGTGTTTTAGGGGCCGACCCTTAAACTCCTTAATGGGGCCACCAACAAAAAAGGTTAAGGTATTATATTATTAAAAACATTATTTTGAGCAACTTTTCTTCTACAATGCTTTTCAAAATGTTTCTCCTTTTCTAGCTATTACTGATCAGAGTTTTGGACTTCTGGCCCCTTGAAACCCCTAATTACGTAACATATGACTTAGGTATGGTACTGTATGTATAAATAACTGTACAAAGAATATTTTTGCTTCTATAATATATAACAAATTATTTTTCAGTAAAAAGTTATTATTAATAGACTTAAGAGCCCTCTTGGCCCCTAATTTAAGGGGCCAGCCCTTTTTTCTTGATATCAAATGAAAGATCTCGCAAATATAAACATATTTTGTTCAACATGTGTTCAGGAATTGTTGACCGTTCTAGAGATATCTGAACAAATGTGTTTTAGGGGCCGACCCTTTAACTCCTTACTGGGGCCACCAACAAATTTTTTTTAGGTAGCATATTGTTGAGAACATTATTTAAAGCATTTTTTCTTCTACAATGCTTTTCAAAATATTTCTCCTTTTCTAGATATTAATGATCAAAGTTTTGGACTTCTGGCCCCTTGAAACCCCTAATTACGTAACATATGATTGGGGTGTGGTACTGTATAGATAAACAGCTGTACAATAAACATTTTTGCTTCTATAATTGATAACAAATTATTGTTCAGTAAAGAGTTATTGCAAAAAGACTTTAGAGCTCTCTTGGCCCCTAATTAGAGGGGCCAGCCCTTTTTTCTTGATATCAAATGAAAGCCCGTAGAAATTGAAACAACTTTTGCATTACATGTTTTAACAAAATATTTATACATCAAAAGATATTAGAGAAAATGTTCGAAAATTTCGTGAAAAAAATTGGTCCTAATTTTCAGGTTCAGGCGAGCTTCGAGGCCTTGCGCAATTTTAATAATTGGAAGCAGGGCGGTACAACTTCAGACTTTAATCTACAATCCTGGAAAAATTTGAAGCTTCTATCTTGATTAGTTTCGGAGGAGATGCGTGGACAAAATGACCCTTAAAAATTTACAAAATCGTCAATATCTGAAACCGGAAGTGACGTCATCATTAGAAAATTTGACAATATGTAGCGCCGATGATGCTTAATCAGTCCTGAAAATTTCGTGCAAATCGGTTGAATAGTTTTTGAGAAATAACGCTCCAAAAAAGTCAGAAAAAGAAAAAAAAGAATAATAACTAGAGCAAAGCTCGTTGCAAAGCAACGAGTGGGTCTTCCGTTAATGTCGAAAGAAAAGCTAGATGTTCCTGTAAGAAGCGGAGCTCTAAAACCAATACCAGGAGTTTTAAAACAAAAAGATATAACAAATATCGAATCATTCTAGGTACGAGGTAATTTAACTTTGAACATAACACTATTTTCTTAACCAAGAATGTGGAATCAAGATTTCCGGAAAAATCAATTTTTAAACCCCTATATCTCTGTAATGCATCGTCCGATATTAAAACGGATTTCAGATTTAAATTAAGCTTAATAAGTTGAACATTTTTGCTTCAATAATATATAACAAATTGTTTTTCAGTAAATAGTTATTGTTAAAAGACTTTGTAGCCCTCCTGGCCCTTAATTTGAGGGGCCAGCCCCTTTTTCTTGATAACAAATGAAAGGTCTTGCAAATATAAACATATTTTGTTCAACAACTGTTCACGAATTGTTGACCGTTCTAGAGATATCTGAACAACTGTGTTTTAGGGGCCGACCCTTAAACTCCTTAATGGGGCCACGAACAAAATTTTTTTAGGTATCATATTGTTAAAAATATTATTTTGAGCAACTTTCCTTCTACAATGCTTTTCAAAATATTTCTCCTTTTCTAGATATTACTGATCAGAGTTTTGGACTTCTGGCCCCTTGAAACCCCTAATTACGTAACATATGACGTATGTATGGTACTGTTTAGATAAACAGCTGTACAAAGAATATTTTTGCTTCTATGATATATAACAAATTATTTTTCAGTTAAAAGTTATTATCAATAGACTTAAGAGCCTTCTTGGCCCCTAATTTGAGGGGCCAGCCCTTTTTTCTTGATATCAAATGAAAGGTCTAGCAAATATAAACATATTTTGTTCTACAAGTGTTCAGGAATTGTTTACCGTTCCAGAAATATCTGAAGTAATGTGTTTTAGGGGCCGACCCTTAAACTCCTTACTGGGGCCACCAACAAATTTTTTTAGGTACCATATTGTTGAGAACATTATTCTAAGCATTTTTTGTTCTACAATGCTTTTCAAAATATTTCTCCTTTTCTGGATAATAATGATCAAAGTTTTGGACTTCTGGCCCCTTGAAACCCCTAATTACGTAACATATGATTGGGGTGTGGTACTGTATAGATAAACAGCTGTACAATAAACATTTTTGCTTCTATAATATATAACAAATTATTGTTCAATAAAGAGTTATTGCAAAAAGATATTGGAGCCCTCTTGGCCCCTAATTTGAGGGGCCAGCCCCTTTTTCTTGATATCAAATGAAAGCCCGTGGAAATTGAAACAACTTTTGCATTACATGTTTTAACAAAATATTTACAGGTTTAAAAATATTACAGAAAATGTTCAAAATTTTTGTGAAAAAAATTGGTGCCAATTTTCGACCTCAGGCGAGCTTCAACGCCTTGCGTATTATCCATATTAGAAAACAATGCGGTACATCTACAGACTTTCATCTACAATCCCTGAAAATTTCAACTTTCTATCGTGAATAGTTTCAGAGGAGTTGCGTGGACAAAATGACCCTTAAAATTTCATTAAATTGTCAATATCTTAAACCGGAAGTGACGTCATCAAAAAATTTAACTAAAAACATTTATCCCCTTCGATGCTCTATAAGTCCTGAAAATTTGGTGCAAATCGAGTGAATAGTTCTTGAGAAATAAAGCTTTAAAGAAGGCAGAAAAAGAATATTAAGAATAACTAGAGCAAAGCTCGTTGCAAAGCAACGAGTGGGTCTTCCGTTAATGTCGAAAGAAAAGCTAGATGTTCCTGTAAGAAGCAGAGCTCTAAAGCCAATACCAGGAGTAATTAAAACAAAAATATATAAAAAATCGAATAATTCTTGGTACGACTTAACAAAATCCGAATGACTTTAAGTACGAATTAACAAAAACCTTAAGGATTTCAAGAACGACTTGACAAAAAAATCCGAATGTGTTTAAGAACCTCTTAACAAATATCGAATCATTCTAGGTACGAGTTAATTTAACTTTGAACATAACACTATTTTCGTAACCAAGAATGTGGAATCAAAATTTCCGGAAAAATCAATTTTTAAACCTCTATATCTCTGTAATGCATCGTCCGATTTTAAAACGGATTTCAGATTTAAATTAAGCTTAATAAGTTGAACAATTTTGCTTCAATAATATATAACAAATTATTCTTCAGTAAATAGTTATTATTAAACGATTTTGTAGCCCTCCTGACCCCTAATTTGAGGGGCCAGCCCCTTTTTCTTGATATCAAATGAACGGTCTCGCAAATATAAACATATTTTGTTCAACAACTGTTCACGAATTGTTAACCATTCTAGAGATATCTGAACAACTGTATTTTAGGGGCCGACCCTTAAACTCCTTAATGGGGCCAAAGACAAAAAATTTAAAGGTAGCGTAAGGTTGACAACATTATTTTGAGCAACTTTTCTTCTACAATGTTTCACAAAATATTTCTCCTTTTTCAGATATAAATGATCAAAGTTTTGGACTTCTGGCCCCTTAAAACCCCTAATTACGTAACATATGATTTCAGTATGGTACTATGTAGATAAACAGCTGCACAATAAACATTTTTGCTTCTATACTTAATAACAAATTATTTTTCAGTAAAGAGTTATTAATTAAATTCTTTAGAGCCCTCTTGGCCCCTTATGTGAGGGGCCAGCCCCTTTTTTATGATATCAAATGAAAGAGCGTGTAAATCTGAACAACTTTTGCATTACATGTCTTAACAAATTATTTACACATTCAGAAATAATTTAGAAAATGTGCAAAAATTTCGTGAAAAAATTTGGTGCCAATTTTCGAGCTCGGGCGAGCGCCGGCGCCTTGCGCATTTTCCACAATATCAAACCCAGAGAATCATCTACAGACATTTATCTACTATCCCTGAAAGTTTCATGTTTTTATCTTTATTAGTTTTGGAGGAGTTAGGTGGACAAAATGGTCCTTAAAAATTCATTAAATCCTCAAAATCTCAAACCGGAAGTGACGTCATCAACCCAAAATTTAATAAACTCAAGTACTTTTGATGTTCTATCAGTCCTGCAAATTTTACGCAAATCAGTCCAGTAGTTCACGAGTAATAGCGTCCGGAAAAAGTCAGAAAAAAAATAATAATAATAAAAATAATCAATAGAATAACAAGAGGGTCTTCCGTTGGAAACGGAAGACCCTAATAATAATAGAAAGAAACAGTAGAAAAACAAGAGGGTCTTCCGTCGGAAACGGAAGACCCTAATAATAAAGAAAAAGAAACCGTAGAATAACAAGAGGGTCTTCCGTTGGAAACGGAAGACCCTAAAAATAAGAATAATCTTAATCTGCACAATAATATAAAGGTCTTCCGTTGGAAACGGAAGACCTTAATAATAAACAATCGGGTTTGAAGAGAGTCCATTTTCATATAAGGAAATAAACGTAAATGAAGCTTGTTTGAATTGTTGAGTAGCTTGACTTTAGTCCTATGCTCTCTTCTTCGTTATATCACAGAGTTTTACGGAATCGTGATCCCGGTGCTTATAGCTAATTTATAACCAGCGCATACTGAAATACCATCATTTTATGAAATCTCAGCATGTAACGTTAAAGTAACAGCATATGATGAAAAAGTATCAGCATATAATGACAAAGTATCATCATATAAAGAAGAAGAATCATCATGTAATATGAAAGTATCAGCATGCAATGTTGAAATATCACCATGTTATAATGTTAAAGTATCATCGTATTATGAAGATTTTTTACATATGGCAGTTGAAACATTCCATAGTTTTGAGTAAACACACACATACTCTCTCTAGCCGGGTGATGAGAGTATCATCATCAGTATGAGCACTCTCTCTCTCTAACCGGGTGATGTGTGTGTGTGTGTGTGTGTGTGTGTGTGTGTGAGAGAGAGAGAGAGAGAGAGAGAGAGAGATAAAGAGAAAGAGAGAGAGAGTAGGAGACGGAGTCTATGTAAATCACACGCGTGATACCAACGATGAAAGACAATAAAGCTTGCTAGTAGGTCTGCCCTACCCTCGCACCCTCTCTCTTTTCTCCTCTAAAATTTGAAGTTTAATTATCGTCTATATTTAAGGAATAATAAGGAATCAATCTTTGTGTTCTATGAGGTGATAATTTTGGTCGGGGCGTGATCAAATCCAATAAAGCCCAAAGCGCTTTATGATAGATTTGACATTTTATCTATATAATTTTCAGCAATTGTACGATTAAATATTTGAATATAAATAAGCAAACCCCGCTTGCGCCCTAATTATACGTCAATTTATTAGACTGTATACATGAAGTAGAAAATCAATACCGTAACGTAGTGAAAAATGTAAATATATACCGGTATTTCAATTAAAATTTGAATTTGATAGCAAGAATCTCCATACTTGATCATGGCATTGGTGCAATACAATACACGATTTGTAATTGATTTCTTGTCGTTAAGGTTGAAAATCTTCTATGATTTTAAAACTTGTAATTTACACCCTATACAACCCCTAACGCGGGGGAGTCGACAAAAAGAATTAATTAGTCGTTTCCAACGAATGGGGGAGTCGATTTTCTCCGCTTCGGAAACGGGAGTAATTTAGGTCACGTTTTATTGGTATTTATAACAAGCACTGCAAAAAATATATACCGCACGGTAGACAGCGATAGTCAACCTTTGTTTTGGTCATTGGTTCGAGTGTTCTATGCGTCTAGTAGTCTCAAACACTTGAAAACTATTTGGAACATTTCAATTTCACGGTAAACGAGTGTCAAAATATGCATTTTTTGTAAAATGTACGATTTGATTTGGGTTACAGACAGATAAAAATGTCGAACATATGATCAACCTTGCAAGTGCAATAATCAAATCATAAGAAATCTTAGGAAAAATAAATAATAGGGGTCATTTTCTGTTCAGTGTAACGGTAACGCAGGGGAGTCGATTTTCGGAAAACAGAACGTACGGGGGAGTAGAATTTTTTTTTAAAATTTAATGCACTAATATCGGGAATGTTTAACTTGTTTTAACAATATGAATAGCATACAAACGAGGTCTATAATTATGATTAAGTTTTATTCTCCAACATTTAATAGGTCCTGGACCATGATCTGATAAATGATAAAAACGCATTTCAAATGGAACAAAGAAGATTTATTTATTTAAAAATATTAAAGCTACATGCAAACAAAGGAATTTTTTTAATGCAAGGAATGCTTTCTTCTTCATGAGTTCCATTTAGTTTAGTGGAACCCGAACATTTTCTTAATACGGCTCTTAAGTGTGGGCTTTTTCTCTCTCTGTTTAAAAACAAAAAAAAAATATTTATTAAATAATAACAACTCAACTAAAATATATGCCATCAACATAATTAATAGTTTTTTTTTTTAAAACTCAGATTGATATTAACCTTCAGCAGTGGCTGGGGTTGGTCTTCGCAAGTTAAACTAACTGACGGTCCATCTTTCCTTTCATTCACGACATTGGATTCATTCTCGAGCTTAAAGGAGGAAGAATCAATTGATGAGTACAAACGAGTACACACTAGCACTATTTATTAACTGTACAGTATAACAAAGTAAAACAAAGATGTAACACAGCACCAGGGACAAGCGACATTGATTCCTTGTAAACGTAATTCGATTTCATCCAATGAATTTAGAAACTCACTTCACTCTATGTGTGATTTCGGTATAGGCGATCTTGCTGTAACCATGTTTTACTGTACGCAGTATATATGATGTTATTGCGATGATTTAACATATTTAAAGTATCAGTTTACTTATATAAACATGTAATGTATACATGTATATAATATAGAGTTATACCTTTGGGACGATCTTGAATGTTTCTACACTGTTCAGGAATAACTTCCGTGGAGTAAAGTGCGTATCCTCTTCATCAGATCTCTCACAATGATTCTGGAAAAAAACCCCAACACATTTATTTTTTCGTACACGGGAATGCAAGACTGAAAGTTAAATAAAATGCTGGGGTATTAAAAATATGCAAGCCTTTTCAAGTTTCTTCTAAACACGACCAAAAATTCCAAATCGATTATGTTTTATAACTTACTAAGTATGACAACTTACCATCAATTCAATTTGAAGCATCTTTCCTCGTTTCTTCATTTTGTCTTTCCTTTTTATTTCCATCTAAAAATAGGAATTAGATGATACATGAATTCAATATGGAAATTCAATTAGATCATGTTTCCACGTACCCATTAATGTTTCTCACTTACCAACAACTCTTCTTCAACAATTTTCTTTGTTTGACGCATGCTTGCTCTTTCCTTTACAATTTTCTGCAAAAATAAAACCTCTTTAACTACTTATGAGAATGTTTTTATATAGAAAAGAAATGAAATGAATCAAGTAATTTAAAGTTCAATGATATTGTATGGTTTATAGTAAGACTTACCATCAGTTCTTCCTGAAGCTTTATCAGAACTAAATGGCGGTCTTGAAGTCTCTTCTAAAAAAATAAATAAAACCATGAATATACTATATATTTAAATGTATAGACATAGGAATATATATATGTTCGATACCTTTCTCATACACCAATAAGATGTTGATAAATTATCTTACCATATTTTTTCCCGCCATTTGCGGACATTTCCTGGTCCTAATTTTTCTCTAAAAAAGTAATGTATAGGATTATTAATACATGTAATCCTAAACAAGATATATGTCAGTTATGACGTTTAGATATTTCCTAAAAATATTACGTGTTTCTTACCACTTGGTCAACTAGAATGGAAAATACAATCTGGTTTCTCTTCTCTTTGCTCTGTAAATAATGAACGACGAACGTCATTTCTTTATTTCTTAAATTAGAGATATACTTGTAAATCATATATTACATATGTAATTAAGATACTTACCCAGGCATCTAATGTGTCGTTCCATTTGCTTTGGTTAACGTTCTGCAAAAAAAATCAACTTGTTGAATAATTTCCTAACTTTTGTAATGACAACTTTGAGTCTTAGTTGTGAATTTGTTACAACCCGATTCGAACGTGTAAGCGTTCGACATAATAGGAAGAAATGCTCTAATAAATGGACTGGTACATGTAAACATAATAGATACCTCTAGTTTCCTGAAGGAGTCCCTGATAGAATTGCCTTCTCTTTCCTTTACTTCTTTCTAGAAAAAAACCCCCAACATGAAAAGACTTGAATCAATAATTCAATTGATACAATTAATACATATTACAAAACCATTTAAGGAGAAATACAAGAATACACTGATACTGCTAGCAGTTTTTCAGCAATCAGTCTATACAGCTTTCATTTTATGCATGCATTGACGTATACCGTTATTCTAAATCAGTTTTCTGACTCACGAGCAGTTCCTCTTGTATGGTATCATGGTATGGTATTTTTGAACTCACCAACAGCTCTTTATGGACACTTTCCATTTTCTGTTTGTTCTCGTTGATAATTTCCTAAGAGTAAAATAGAGACACTGAACTACACTGGTATCATAAATCAAAAATACGACAATTGTGTTCTATAATTATTTCAAGAACGATAGAAAGGAAAGGACACAATTATCATAAGCAATCAATCATTTAAATAATCAGTCAATAATTAAATCAACAAATCGATTACATGTAATTAAAACATACCATCCATTTAACAGCCAATACAGGACTTTTGTAGCTTGGAAGAATTTTTTTCTGTAACAAATTTTATGAATTATAAAATTAGACCTGAGGACGAGATAAATTCACTCTCATGTGCGCATATCAATAATTTATAACTTTACCAGTAGCTCTGCTTGAATCTTTGCAATGATGATGGTCTGTCGGCTTTCGTTAAGATCTGCCATCGGCTCCTATAATAAATGATACCGTGTTTAAGCTTCATTACAAGACTAGATATTTTATATACATGTCAATAAAAATATGTATAATTCATATTTTTATAATAACTTCCACAATTAAAATCTTAATAAATAATGATCATAATAATACCTCTCGTTGTCTCTCCGTCCTTTTCTCTGTTCTATAAAGGTTGACGGCAAGTACTTCATTGCGAAGGTTCTCCTTAAAATTGAAAAAAAGTATGCAGTTTAAAAATTATATAAGCATTTCAAACGTATTTTCGGACCATAGAAAAAAAATGATCGGCGGCTTTGTATCAAGTATCAATTCATTTACGTGAATCGAAATAAAGCAACAAAAATGAAAAGAGCCAATAAAATATATTCTATGTTTGATAAAACCATATAGTACATATGTAACATACCAGATATTGAGAGGCTCTTAATTTCAGCCTTATCTGTGACAGCTTATCCATTCTTTCTTTCTGTAGATAAAACAAGAAAATAATTCTAATCGTTTTGTAATATAATATAACCTGTAGCATTCACGCAGATATTCACTGCTAAATGTATATGTTTTGCAAAAGCGTTGATAATATTGACTGGTACATGTAAACATAATAGATACCTCTAGTTTTCTGAAGGAGTCCGCGATAGAATCGTCTTCTCTTTCCTTTACTTTTTTCTAAAAAAAAAGCAAAACAAAATCAGACTTGAGTGAAAAACTCAATTATACATATACAAATTACAAAACAAATTAAAGGAGAAACACAAGAAAACACTGATTATGCTAGCAATTTTTCATCAATCAGCCTATGCAGCTTTCATTTTATGCATGCATTGACATATACCGTTATGCAAAATCAGTTTTCTGACTCACGAACAGTTCCTCTTGTATGGTATCATGGGATGGTGTTTTTGAACTCACCGACAGCTCTTTATGGACACTTTCCATTTTCTGATGGTTCTCGCTGATAATTTTCTGTTAATAAGATAGAGGCACTGAATTACACTGGTATCTTAAGTTCAACATACAATTGTGTTCTATAATTATTTTAAGAACAAAAGAAAGGAAATGAAACAAAAATCAAATTAAAACAACAAATCGATTACATGTGATTAAAACATACCATCCATTTAACAGCCAATACAGGACTTTTGTAGCTTGGAAGAATTTTTTTCTGTAACAAATTTTATGAATTATAAAGTTAGACCTGAGGACGAGATAAATTCACTCTCATGTGCGCATACTTTCAAATTGAACTAAATCAATAATTTATAACTTTACCAGTAGCTCTGCTTGAATCTTTGCAATGATGATGGTCTGTCGGCTTTCGTTAAGATCTGCCATCGGCTCCTATAATAAATTACGAGTAATGACAGATCCCGTGTTTAAGCATCATTACAGGACTAGGCAATTTATATGCATGTTAATAAAAATATGTATATATTTTTATTATAACTACCACAATTAAAATTTCAATAAATAAAAATAATAATACCTCTCGTTGTCTCTCCGTCTTTTTCTCTGTTCTATATAGGTTGACGGCAAGTACTTCATTGCGAAGGTTCTCCTTAAAATTGAAAAAAGAATACAGTTTTAAAATTATATGCATTTCAAACGTATTTTTGGACCATGGAAAAAAAATGATAGGCGGCTTTGTATTAAGAATCAATTCATTTAAGTAAATCTAGTTAATTAAAGCAACAGAAAATGAGAAAAGCTAATAAAATATATTCTATGTTAGATAAAATCATATAGTACATATGTACATGTACTAGTAACATACCAGATATTGAGAGGCTCTTAATTTCAGCCTTATCTGTGACAGCTTATACATTCTTTCTTTCTGTAAAATAGATAAAACAAGAAAATAATTCTAATCGTTTTGTAATGTAATATAAACTGTAATATTCACGCAGATATTTACTGCTATATGTATATGTTTTGCAAAATCCTATTGATGATATTGACTGGTACATTTAAACATAATAGCCACCTCTAGTTTCCTAAAGCAGTCCGCGATGAAATTGTCTTCTCTTTCTTTTACTCTTTTCTGAAAAAAAAAACCCCAAACAAAATCAGACTTCGGTGAATAATTCAATTATACACATTACAAAACCAATTTAAGGAGAAAATACAAGAATACACTGATACTGCTAGCAATGTTTCCGCAATCAGTCTATGCTGCTTTCATTTTATGCATGTATTGACATATACCGTTATGCTAAATCAGTTCTCTGACTCACGAGCAGTTCCTCTTGTATGGTATCATGGTATGGTGTTTTTGAACTCACCGACAGCTCTTTATGGACACTTTCCATTTTCTGATGGTTCTCGTTGATAATTTTCTAAGAATAAAATAGAGACACTGAAATACACTGGTATCATAAATTAAAAATACGACAGTTGTGTTCTATAATTATTAAAAGAACGAAAGAAAGGAAATGAAACAAAAATCAATCAAGCAATCAATCATTTAAATAATCAGTCAAAAATTAAATCAACAAATCAATTATATATGATTAAAACATACCATCCATTTAACAGCCATCACAGGACTTTTGTAGCTTGGAAGAATTCTTTTCTGTAACAAATTTAAATGAATTATAAAGTTAGACCTGAAGACAAGTAAAAATTACTCTCTTGCGCACATTCTTTGACTTAAATCAACAAGATATCTGTGAGCCAAAAAATAAACAAACTTAAGTCGTCATTTAACAGGAAGTTGACGTCCGATTGGTACAAAAAATATCCTACAATGCCATGCATAAACAAAGAATATCTAAAACTTTCAAGCATCTGCGATGAATGGTTGCTGAGAAATCTTTTAAGAAAATTGGTTTGAAAATTTTGGCTAAAAATATTATAAGACGTCATTTAACAGGAAGTCGACGATTGGTACAAAAATATATTTCAACATATAGGATGCCTAAAAAAACAGTGTGTTAAAATTTTAAACACCTGAAATGAATAGTTGCTGAGAAAAATGTGCCAGAAAGTTTTGTTCCGGACAGACAGACACACACACACACGAGTAAAACATTATACCCCCTTCTCCTTTGGAGCGGGGGTATAATAATTTATTAATTTACCAGTAGCTCTGCTTGAATCTTTGCAATAATGATGGTCTGTCGGCTAACGTTAAGATCGGCCATCGGCTCCTATAATAAATTACGTGTAATGACAGATCCCGTGTTTAAGCATCAATACAGGACTAGACAATTTATATGCATGTCAATAAAAATATAATATTTCATCCAAAAAAAAATAGATATATATATATTCTATTATAACTTTCACAATCAAAATCTCAATAAATAATAATAATACCTCTCGTTGTCTCTCAGTCCTTTTTTCTGTTCTATATAGGTTGTCTGCAATTACTTCATTGCGAAGGTTCTCCTTAAAGTTGAAAAATAGTAAACAGTAAAAATAAAAGCATTTGAAACGTGTTTTCTGACCATAGAAAAAAATATGATCGGCGGCTTTGTATCAAGTATCAATTCATTTACGTGAATCTAAATAAAGCAACAAAAAATGAGAAGAGCCAATAAGTCATATTCTATGTTTGATAAAATCATTTAGTGAATGTACATGTAACATACCAAATATTGAGAGGCTCTTATTTTCAACCTTATCTGTGACAGCTTATCCTTTCTTTCTTTCTGTAAAAGAGATAAAAAAATAATTCTAATCGTTTTGTAATGTAATATAAACTGTAATATTCACGCAGATATTCACTGGTACATGTATAAGTTTTGCATTAACTACTACATGTATATGTTTTGCAACAACATATCAATAATTATACATTTGTTTACCATTATTACCAATTTCAAAGTTAAAAACAATCATGACCATCACAAAATATCTCCTAAAATATAATCATGTATAAGTATCGTATGCACAAAGGCCAGTACATGTACATTAAAGCAAAGCAAAAAAAAAAAAAAAAAAAAAACCCATTAAATTTACCTGTTGACGCAAATCCTCATCTCCGATACACATCTCCATTTTGATAATCTACAAGAGATGAACAAGTTATTAAGCTATTTTGAATACACTTGGAGAAATATCTTTAATTTTTCAGCAAACATTGATAACATGCCTTGCAATCACTCTTTTCCCTTTGCCTAGTTTTCTCTGTTTATAACAACGATTGTTGCGTCATAGGTTTTGTTACGTCAAATACGTCATGACGTCGATTTTATGTTTACTGTAGCATTTAGAAAAATCAACGGTCAGTCATTCCGAGAAAAAATGTAGAGTTATGAGACTTTGATTATATTTCATCTTGAATCTCGAATTTCGAATCTTGAGTCTCGTATTTCAAATCTCGTAATTTGAATCTCGAATGATCCTTCTGGGCTTTCGTAGCGACTCGAACGTGTAAGCATTCAACATCATAGGAAGAAATGCTTTAATAAAATGGACATAATAGATACCTCTAGTTTCCTGAAGGAGTCCGCGATAGAATTGTCTTCTCTTTCCTTTACTTTTTTCTAGAAAAAAAAAAGCAAACAAAAAAGACTTCAATGAATAATTGAATTGTACAAATTGCAAAACAAATTAAAGGAGAAATACAAGAACACATTGCTAGTGCTAGCAATGTTTTAGCAATCAGTCTATGCTGCTTTCATTTTATGCATGCATTGACGTATACCGTTATGCTAAATCAGTTTTCTGACTCACGAGCAGTTCCTCTTATATGGTATCATGGTATGGTATTTTTGAACTCACCGACAGCTCTTTATGGACACTTTCCATTTTCTGATGGTTCTCGTTGATAATTTTCTAAGAATAAAAAAGAGACAATGAATTACACTTGAATCATAAATTCAAAATACGACAATTGTTTTCCATAATTATTTCAAGAACGAAAGAAAGGAAATGAAACAAAAATTAATCAAGCAATCAATCATTTAAATAATCAGTCAATAATCAAATCAACAAATCAATTATATGTGATTAAAACATACCATCCATTTAACAGCCATCACATGACTTTTGTAGCTTGGAAGAATTCTTTTCTGTAATAAATATTAATGAATTATAAAGTTAGACCTGAGGACAAGAAAAAAAATACTTTAAACTAAATCAACAAGTTATCTGTGAGCAAAAAACAAACAAAATCGTCATTTAACAGGAAGTTGACGTCCGATTGGTACAAAAAAATCCTACGATGGCATGCATAAACAAAGAATGTGTTAAAAATACAAACATCTGCGATGAATGGTTGCTTAAAAATCTTGGACAAAAATGTGTTTGAAAATTTTGGCTAAAAATAATGTTAGTCGTCATTTAACAGGAAGATGACGTCTAAGCATCTGCGATGAATAGCTGCTGAGAAATCTTTGACCAACATGTGGCTGAAAATAATATAAGTCGGCATTTGACAGGAAGTTGATGATATGTACAAAAATATTATAATATCCTAACATATGCCATACCTAAACAAACAGTGTGTTAAACTATTATTATATTAGCATCTGCAATGAATAGTTGCTGAAAAAAATGCGACAGAATTTTTTGTTACGGACGGACAGACAGACACACAAGGGTAAAACAGTATACCCCTTTCTCCCTCGGAGCGGGGGTATAATAATTTATAATTTTACCAGTAGCTCTGCTTGAATCTTTGCAATGATGATGGTCTGTCGGCTAACGTTAAGATCGGCCATCGGCTCCTATAATAAATTACGTGTAATGAGAGATCCCGTGTTTAAGCATCATTACAGGACTAGGCAATTTATATGCATGTCTATAAAAATATGTATATAAACTGTATTTTTATAATAACTTCCACAATTAAAATCACAATAAATAATGATAATAATACTTTTCGTTGTCTCTCCGTCCTTTTCTCTGTTCTATAAAGGTTGACGGCAAGTACTTCATTGCGAAGGTTCTCCTTAAAATTAAAAAAAGTATGCAGTTTAAAATTTATACAAGCATTTCATACGTATTTTCGGACCAATAAAAAAAATGATCGGCGAATTTGTATCAAGTATCAATTCATTTACGTGAATCTAAATAAAGCAACAAAAATGAAAAGAGGCAATAAAATATGTTCTGTGTTTGATAAAACCATATAGTACATATGTAACATACCAGATATTGAGAGGCTCTTAATTTCAGCCTTATCTGTGACAGCTTATCCATTCTTTCTTTCTGTAAAAGAGATAAAACAAGAAAATAATTCTAATCGTTTACAATATAATACATAAACTGTAATATTCACGCAGATATTCACTGCTAGCGCTACATGTATATGTTTTGCAAAAACTTTGATAATATTGACTGGTACATGTAAACATAATAGATACCTCTAGTTTCCTGAAGGAGTCCGCAATAGAATTGTCTTCTCTTTCCTTTACTTTTTTCTAGAAAAAAAAACAAACAAAATCAAACTTGAGTATAATTCAATTATACAAAACACAAAACCAATTTAGAGGAGAGAGACAAGAATACACTGATACTGCTAGCAATTTTTCCGCAATCAGTCTATGCAGCTTTTATTTTATGCATGTATTGACGTTAACCGTTATGCTAAATCAGTTTTCTGACTCACGAGCAGTTCCTCTTGTATGGTATCATGGTATGGTGTTTTTGAACTCACCAACAGCTCTTTATGGACACTTTCCATTTTCTGATGGTTCTCGCTGATAATTTTCTATGAATAAGATAGAGACACTGAATTACACTGGTATCATAAATTAAAAATACGACGTGTTCTATAATTATTAAAAGAACGAAAGAAAGGAAATGAAACAAAAATCAATCATTTGAATAATCAGTCAAAAATTAAATCAACAAATCAATTACATGTGATCAAAACATACCATCCATTTAACAGCCAAAACAGGACTTTTGTAGCTTGGAAGAATTCTTTTCTGTAACAAATATTAATGAATTATAAAGTTTAACGTGAGGACAACAAACAAGAGGCCCATGGGCCACATCGCTCACCTGAGCAACAATAAACATAATAAAATCAGCTTTATGGAGTCATATACAAAATATCTGAACAATGTCGTATAATAGATTCTGTATTAAAAAAAATTCCCCTGCATATTCTTATGTTTATCATTGAGCCCCTTTGTAACAGGGTGGTTTTACAGTCATATCACATATTGAGCATTGCAGTTCTCAAGAAGATGATCAGACTTAAACAACTATTTATATATGGATTATAAACCTACATCAAATTTTAAACCCCTTGTGAGGTCCAAGAATTGTCCAGGGGCCAGAGTCTAAACAATTTTAAAGAATTAACAATATGTCAAAATGTTTGCATATAAGTAAAACCATATATAATAACATTTGAGTTTTGTGAATAATTTAAATGTTTTCCTTTGTAAAATTGGAATCCCCCTCCCCCATGTGGCCCAACCCTACTCCTGAAGAATATGATTTTGACAAATTTTAATCTACACTATCTGAACTGACTGAAACTTTTCTAGACAATTTGTGTTTAGAAGATGATTTTTAAAGATTTTTCCCTATATATTCCTATGTAAAAATTTGTCACCCCCCCCCCCAATTGTGGCCCCACCCTACCCCCTGGGATCATGATTTGAACAAACTTTAATCTTCTCTACCTGAGGATGCTTCCACACAAGTTGCAGCTTTTCTGCATGATCGGTTTTTGAGAAGAAGATTTTTAAAGATTTCTCTCTATATATTCAAATGTGAAAATTCAACCCCCCCCCCCCCTCTAACTGACGCCCCACCCTACCCATAAGGATCATAGTTTTATCAAACTTGAATCTACCCTAACCGAGGATGCTTTCACACAAGTTACAGCTTTTCTGGCCGATTGGTTTCTGAGAAGAAGATTTTTAAAGATCTTTCTCTTTATATTCCTATGTAAAAATTCGACCACCCATTGTGGCCCCATCCTACCCCTGGGGATCATGATTTGAACAAACTTGAATCTACACTACCTGAGGATGCTTCCACGCAAGTAATAACATTTCTGGCCAATCAGTTTCTAAGAAGAAGAGTTTTAAAGATTTTCCTTATATATTCCTATATAAAAACTCGCCCCACCCCATTGTAGCCCCACCCTACCCCCAGGGATCATGATTTGAACAAACCTGAATCTACACTACCTGAGGATGCTTCCACACAAGTTACAGCTTTTCTGCACGATCGGTTTCTGAGAAGAAAATTTTTAAAGATTTTCTCTATATATTCCTATGTAAAAATTTGACCCCATTGTGGCCCCACCCTACCCATGGGGATCATGATTTGAACAAACTTGAATTTACACTACCTGAGAATGCTTCCACACAAGTTACAGCTTTTCTGCACGATCGGTTTCAGAGAAGAAGATTTTTAAAGATTTACTCTATATATTCCTATGTAAAAATTTGACCCCCATTGTGGCCCCACCCTACCCATGGGGATCATGATTTGAACAAACTTGAATCTACACTACCTGAGGATGCTTCCACACAAGTTTCAGCTTTCCTGGCTGATCAGTTTCAGAGAAGAAGATTTTTAAAGATTTACTCTATATATTCCTATGTAAAAATTTGACCCCCCATTATGGCCCCACCCTACCCCTGGGGATCATGATTTGAATAAACTTGAATCTACACTACCTGAGGATGCTTCCACACAAGTTTCAGCTTTCCTGGCTGATCAGTTTCAGAGAAGAAGATTTTTAAAGATTTACTCTATATTTTCCTATGTAAAAATTCGACCCCCATTGTGGCCCCACCCTACCCCCGGGGAACATGATTTGAACAAACTTGAATCTACACTACCTAAGGATGCTTCCACACAAGTTTCAGCTTTTCTGGCCAAATGGTTTTTGAGAAGAAGATTTTTGAAAAATTCCAACAAATTTTCAATGATTTTTTATTATCTCCCCTTGAAAGAGGGCGTGGCCCTTCATTTTAACAAACTTATATCCCCTTTACCTAAGGATGCTTTGTACCAAGTTTGGTTGAAATTGGCCCAGTGGTTCTTGAGAAGAAGTCGAAAATGTAAAAAGTTTACGGACGGACAGACAGACAGACGGACAGACAGACTGACGCCGGACAAAAAGTGATCAGAAAAGCTGACTTGAGCTTTCAGCTCAGGTGAGCTAAAAATTACTCTCTTGTGCACATACTTTGAACTAAATCAACAAGATATCTGTGAGCCAAAAAGAAACAAACTGAAGTCGTCATTTAACAGGAAGTTGACGTCCTATTGGTACAAAAAATATCCTACGATGGCATGGATTAACAAAGAATGTGTTAAAAGTTCAAGCATCTGCAATAAATGGTTGCTGAGAAATCTTTGACGAAAATTTGTTTAAAAATTTTGGCTAAAAATAATACAAGTCGTCATTTAACAGGAAGTCGACATATATTTCAACTTATGGCATGCCTAAACAAACAGTGTGTTAAAATTTCAAACACCTGCAATGAATAGTTGCTGAGAAAAATGCGACAGAAAGTTTTGTTCCGGACGGACGGACGGACGAACAGACACACACAAAAGTAAAACATAATATATTACTTTACCAGTAACTCTGCTTGAATCTTTGCAATGATGATGGTCTGTCGGCTAACGTTAAGATCGGCCATCGGCTCCTATAAAAAATTACGTGTAATGACAGATCCCGTGTTTAAGCATCATTACAGGACTAGACAATTTATATGCATGTCAATAAAAATATAATATTTCATCCAAAAAAATAGATATATATATATTCTATTATAACTTTCACAATCAAAATCTCAATAAATAATAATACCTCTCGTTGTCTCTCAGTCCTTTTTTCTGTTCTATATAGGTTGTCTGCAATTACTTCATTGCGAAGGTTCTCCTTAAAGTTGAAAAATAGTAAACAGTAAAAATAAAAGCATTTGAAACGTGTTTTCTGACCATAGAAAAAAATATGATCGGCGGCTTTGTATCAAGTATCAATTCATTTACGTGAATCTAAATAAAGCAACAAAAAATGAGAAGAGCCAATAAGTCATATTCTATGTTTGATAAAATCATTTAGTGAATGTACATGTAACATACCAAATATTGAGAGGCTCTTATTTTCAACCTTATCTGTGACAGCTTATCCATTCTTTCTTTCTGTAAAATAGATAAAACAAGAAAATAATTCTAATCGTTTTGTAATGTAATATAAACTGTAATATTCACGCAGATATTCACTGGTACATGTATAAGTTTTGCATTAACTACTACATGTATATGTTTTGCAACAACATATCAATAATTATACATTTGTTTACCATTATTACCAATTTAAAAGTTAAAAACAATCATGACCATCACAAAATATCTCATCACAAAATATACGATATAAGTATCGTATGCACAAAGGCCAGAACATCAAAAACATTGATGTACATCAAAGCAAAAAAAAAAAAAAATAAAAAAAATTAAAAAAAAACCCAAACCCCCCGAAACATTAAATTTACCTGTTGACGCAAATCCACATCTACGATACACATCTCCATTTCGATAATCTACAAGAGATGAACAAGTTATTAAGCTATTTTGAATACACTTGGAGAAATATCCTTATTTTTCAGCAAACATTGATAACATGCCTTGCAATCACTCTTTTCCCTTTGCCTAGTTTTCTCTGTTTATAACAACGATTGTTGCGTCATAGGTTTTGTTACGTCATATAGGTCATGACGTCGATTTAATGTTTATTGTAGCATTTAGAAAAATTAACGATCAGTCATTCCGGGAAAAAATGGAGTTAGGAGACTTTGATAATATTTCATCTTAAATCTTGAATTTCGAATCTTGAATCTCGTATTTCAAATCTCGTATTTTGAATCTCGAATCTCGAATGATCATTCTGGGCTTTCGTAGCGACTCGAACGTGCAAGCATTCAACATTATAGGAAGAAATGTTTTAATAAAATGGACCGGTACATTAAACCCTAATAGATACCTCTAGTGTCCTGAAAGAGTCCGCGATAAAATTTTCTTCTCTTTCGTTTACTTTTCTCTGAAAAAAAGCAAACAAAATCAGACTTGGGTGAATAATTCAATTAATATACAAATTACAAAACCAATTAAAGAAAAAAAATACAAGAGCTAGCAATTTTTCAGCAATCAGTCTATGCAGCTTTTATTTTTTGCATGTATTGACATATTACCGTTATGCTAAATCAGTTCTCTGACTCACGAGCAGTTCCTCTTGTATGGTATTATGGTATGGTATTTTTGAATTCACCGACAGCTCTTTATGGACACTTTCCATAAATAGTTGCTGAGAAAACTTTGACAAAAATTTGTTTGAAAATTTAGGCTTAAAATAAACAAAGTCGTCATTTAACAAAAAAATGACGTCCGATTGGTACAAAAATATATCCTACAATATCGCATTCCTAAACAAATAGTGTTTAAATCTCAAGCATCTGCAATGAATAGTTGCTGAGAAAAATGAGACAGAAATTTTTGTTACGGACAGAGACAGATACACACAAAAGGGTATAACAGTATATCCTCTTCTCCTTCGGACCGGGGGTATAAAAATCACTAAACGCTTGGCGCAGATTGTCATCCCCAAAATACAAAAAAGAGGTATAGCGCACTTAGTATACGATTTCGCCTAAATTAAATAATATACTAGTATTAATAATACCGCTTCTGCAAACATAAAAGCATACATCAATACCATACATCATTAGTTTACTAAAGGTATATTCAAAGGAACGCAAATTTCACAATTACCATGTTAAAAGAGTTTTAATTGTCTTACACGACATCTGACATTTAAATCTGTAAGTTTTGTAAGGGATTTATAGTAAAATGGTTAGAATGCAATAAATGTTTTGATATTTTACTATTTGAACCAATTTAAACCAAAGAAAACTGACCAATAATGTGTTCTACGGGTATTGTGGTACATGTTTACATTAAATTAATTCTGGTTTAACTAAAAACTAAAAATTAGACAAATATATTTAAACGAGTGATTTTCTAACAAAATTATTATTAGCCACATATTGTCAACCGACGCGAAGCGGAGGTTGACAATGGTTTTCGAGGGGTGTCAATTTCAACGGGTACCCTCCCAAACAGGCACTATTTATTTTATTATACTGAATGTCTTAATTCTATAGCAAATTGTACTCCTTTTATATAGAAAAGACGCGATTTCTACGGCGAACCGTACGCGCACAATTTACGCGCATGAAACAATTCGTTCTATCGGCCCGTTGCCATGTGTGTTGCTAACGCTGAGAGTAGTAGAACTCCGCCTAAACCAATCAGATTTCAGTATTTAACATGAAAGTATAATAATCCTCTTTATTCAATCTAATATTTAGAAAAGTAACACATATAGAAGTAACTAAATCTTATCTAGTCACTGAGGTACAGTCCAATGTTTTAAAAGATGGTTGATAAACTCCTGGATTTCCAACAAAAAATGGTACCATACCTTGCAATCACAATTTTTCCCTCTATCAAGATTTCCGTTTGTAGCGACGATTGTTACGTCACAGGATTTGTTGCGTCTAATACGTCATGACGTTACCTCAAATACAGTACTCAAACGTTAATCTGTGATTCATATTCCGAAATAATATTGAAGTATTTGATTTAAGGCATTTGTAGCCTTAAAAAAAACTTTATTTCTAATTATTGACATTCTCAATCCAAAAAAAAAAAAAAAACATTCTATTAAAATAATTGCAAACTACATTATTAGAATCATGCTGATCCCACGTTCAAGAAAACTTTTTACATTTTAGCATTTGGTAAATCAAAACTCAATCAACGCAGTTCGCTTTTCATTTTTTTCCTTCATATTTTGGGCCTAAAATGTTTAGGGCCATCTACTAGTGGTAAACCACTACCACCGTGAAAATATGGTGAAGTGGTCATCTCTAGTTTTTGAGATTCGGGCCCCTACTTATAGAACACTATTAATTTCAATGGGACTTTGAACATCGGGCTCGGAAACATCGTGGGCCCCTACCATCGGGCTGAAATTTTCAGGGTCATCTACTAGTGGTATACCACTACCACTGTGAAAATATGGTATTGTATTGTTTATTACCAAAAACCATATGATTCATAGGTTTGACATGTATACAAAAATTAAAGTGGCACGGTGACTCAAAATAGATGTTTAAATTTTGACTATGACAACGGAAATAAGAAGAGCTACTCGAAATTTTAATCATGCGGAAGGTTTCACGCATCAATGAAAAGTCATTACATATCAATATACAAGTCATTAAAACTCATCCGGAAAAATTGCACATGTAAATAAACTAAGTTGTTTTGGACATTGGTTTAGGTCACGTGATTGCGATTTCTGTCTAAAAATAGTTACAGTGGGATTGACACGCTGAAACAAGAATTTGAATTTGAAGCTATTCAATGTCTGTGGTAAGAAATATGCATTGATAGAGAATGCATCTTAACAAATGTATAGTTCTTGAGGACATGTTTTAATGAGAGGTTTCTAGCTCATGATGTATGTCACGCTACAGTATTTACATCCCCCTGCACTCGAGTGGCTAAGAAGCGGAAGGAAAACTCAATATTTTTGTGTTGGTCTAACGCTTAATTCTATTTTTCTCTGTTTAATTTGATTTATTTACTTTTGAATACCGTAATTTTTAAAAAGTTCATCTTTTCATATGATATATATATATAAAATATGTGGAAATCAGGTAAAAATTCAATATTTGCTAAATCATGGGTTTGTGCGTCACCATGTTCTTTTAAATGTACAGACATATGTAGACATTTAAACAAAAAATCACAATGATCTTAAATAAGTCTGCAGGTGCACTTAGCAGTATACATAGCAGTGTTCATTGCAGTGTATATATGTATTACAATGACAAAACAGGATAATGGATAGTACAATGACAAAACAGGATAATGGAAAGTATATTCTCAAAACAAAACGAAAACAATACCTTTATAGTAATTTTGAGCATTTATAAAGGTATTTGCCCAAATAACACAACTCTTAAATATTCTTTGTTGAGAGTAATTGAATGAGTTAAAAGACAGAAAGCTTTTCATAAAATAATTGTTTTTTTACATACATTCTTATTTCTTTATAAAATAAACAGATTAGAATAAAATGAAACTCATCTTCAATCTGCGATAGTGAACATAGTTTACAAACTCTATCATTTCTATGGATATTATAAAATCTGCCACGCTCAATCTCAAGTTGATGAAAGGATAAACGATATTTACTTATGAATTGTACATGTACATTTGGTATTCATTTGGCTTTTTTCAAACATTCTTGTACTTCAAAATTATTATATAAGTGCTTATACATTATGTATTTGGGGGAATTTTCAAAGTAGCCATGACTTTCTTGTGTAAACATATCGGTCAGTCTTGGCTTCACTTCTAGTAAAATACTTGTTCATTAAATTGTTTTTTACAGTTCCATATGTATCCAAAACTTATATTGTTAATAAATTTTTTTTATGTACGAGAGCCAACAATTAGAGGCTAACTCAACCACTACACATACATTTACATTATCTTGGTCCCTGGACAAACGGTAGAGATGTGCTCGAAGACGTTGGTAAAGTGGTTGCTGCACACAAGACAAATTTCCGGTGAAATTTCAGGAAGTGTCCATCATTTTACAATAAATTAACAGAATTTTATTTCGAAAACATTGGATGGGATTTTCCAGAAAGCAGAAGGTAGGCATCCTGCGTTTATCTTACTGAAAAGGTAAAAATCTGGGTCAGAAAACATCCGATGGCGTCTTGAGTCAATGTGAGAGTTTGTTACTGCTCCTTTACGGATTTTTTCAAGAGAAGTTTCGGGGGAAAGTAGCCAGCTTGAAGGTAAACTGTGAGGTAGTGAAGGAGATTGCACTTAAGCATGAGAGCAATGATGTCGTGAATAAAGCCAAGTTGTTTGCGTTCGGAGGATTGTAGGTATAGGACTTAAATAGCCGATGTAGAACTGTTTGGTAAGGGTTTTAGTGTCTAGATCACATAATCGACCAAAAAAGAGAAGTTTTCTTTCATCAATTTCGAATGATATGGGCGAGAGTCCGAAGAGAGATTCACAAATGTCGGATCTTGTTGTTTTTGGAAGACCCATGGCGTTTTTGCATATGAAGTGTTGGAGCGTGCCGAGTGCTTGGAGATCGTTGCCGAAGGTCGCACCAGAGTTCGCATCCGTAGAGAATAGATGGAAGGACAACTTTTTTATACAGTCGGGATAAAGGGTCGGATTTGAAATGATCCAGTATTTTGATATCGAAATACGATTGTCTCCCTTTTCTACATCCGTTTTCGATTTTTTCTTTATGGACCAGTTTAGATTGCAGGAGAATTCCTAAGTGATTGTATGATTTCGATAATACAACAGATTCATTGCGGAGAAGCCATGAGAGATTCGACTGGTTTCGAATTAATGAAGAGGAGAATCTAAGAACGCTCGATTTATCTGAATTGAATTTGAATCTCCAATTTGTGGAGTACTTATAGGCGGTGGTAAGGATGTTTTGGATGGCTACAGGAGTCGAAGTGATGCAAGATGTATCATCTGCAAGCGTGGGGTTAGAGTCCATAACCGTCCAGAAACTCCAAGACGATGAAGCTTGTACATAAGACCGTGCCTCCAGACAGTGTCAAATGCTTTTTGGGTATCGAGGAATGCAACGTATACCGGGCTTCCGCGTTCAATGTTGTGGAAAATGGTTTCTTGTAGGTTAAAAGAGACATTTAGACAGCCGAATTTGGGTTGAAATTCCTGTTGCAGGGCGTTAGGAAAGTCAGATGAGGACAGAACATGGGTTTTGATCCTGGTAAGTCAATGTATACTCTCTAAATCTCTTGCTGTGTGTTGTCCCCACAACTCATAACCATAATGCACTATACTAATCAAACAATGACAAATTTGTATTTACGTTCAAATGCAATGGCTTCATTTTAGACGATAAACAGTACATAGCTTTTCTACCATGTGACGCTAGAACACTTTGTGTTTCATGAAAACTCCCATTAAAATAAATTCAAAGTTATACCAAGATAATTAAGGTTTTCAACAATATCAATAAATTCATTATCATAATTCCAACAATAATTATTTTTTAACCTTCCACCTTTTCTGTATACAACAATTTTTGTTTTATCTACATTAACTATTATACATTTGGATCTGTATTGCTGTAAACAATCAAAAATATCCTGTAAATCTTGCTTTGTCTCTGAAAAAAGTACGGTATCGTCTGCATACATAACTATTAAAGAAAGAACTTATATTTTGTTGTATTTTTATCAACTTTTTAAAAAAAAGAGTTAAAGCATTCTATCAACCAGACATGTGCCGGTTAATAAAATTAATAATGTGAATATTTTAAAACTATTTTTATGATAAAATTGTAAAAATCAGAACTTAGTTTCAAACTATTGATCAATAGATGAAGTTGACAAAAGGTGACAAACAAGACTTTTTACTAAGAAGCTTAATTAATTGCATTTTTTTCTTACAAAAATATAAAATTATAAACATATACATTTTTAATAGAAGCACAAATGCTGAAGCTAATGTTACAGTTTCGTATTACCTATGCAAATCTAAAAAGAATTAATCAGGAGCTTGCATGAATGCATCGCTCACTGGACAGCCTGAACTTACTAGTAGGTGGAGTTTCTATGCAAACCCAAATCCCCCAACCTTCTGAAAGTTTACGCAAACGTACATGTTTCATACCACTATTTGAAATACATGTAGTTCGATTCTGAATCCATGTCTGTTTTAACCCAGACTTCAATTTTTCTTATAGCGATCGAAGCGAGCTCTAAGAACCAGTGCGTACGGGAAAAAGAACGAGCTAAACCTACAAATTCATCAAGATTTTTTTTGTCTACAACCCTTATTGCTCTCTAATGTTTTCTCACGCGGTGTTTTCCCATTAAATTCTGTGATCTTTAAATGCCTCTAAATGCAACAACTAATCACTGCGTATGAAATTACATGTAATTTACATAAATAGTTCCCAAACAGTGATTTCTATGTTATCGGTTAAAAATATAGTTCATACTTGTTGTCAAAGCACCATGATTTACAATTATTTAACAAAAAAGGTGATTTTATTGTTAAAAGCAAAATTCAAGAATTGTTTTTCATGGATTATATTTTCATGCTCATCGATCTCTACTCATCATAATGCGCATTATTCAATTTGTCTGCTCACCTGACGGCATTAATTGACACGACGATATCAAAAATAAATCATTCAATGCTATACTGTTAAACCATTAAATTGGAAAATGGGAAATTACACACCTACAAACAGGAACCGCGGGCACGGATACAACATATGCAAAAATAAACAATTTAAAAAAAAATTATGAACCAAAGAAAAAAATAAATAAAAATCAGATAACAACAAGGTACAAAAGAAAAAATAATACTGTATTTACAATTTTGTCCAAATTAAACACTAATTACATTTTAAAGACTGATCAATTTTCTTCAAAAGTAAAGAACGGTTTTAGGGGAAGCAAGTCTATATAATTTGTAAAATATATATCATATATAGTTCTCTCTCTCTCTCTCTCTCTCTCTCTCTCTCTCTCTCTCTCTCTCTCTCTCTCTCTCTCAAAAATTCTTTGATGTTAGTTGATAACTGTCAACATATCACTAAGTTGACAATGATGGAAGGCATGTGCAATTCTTGCTGCGCTCGCCACAACAGTAACACCGTAAAACATATTACTTTTTAAAAATGTTTTATAATATATATATTATATATAATTACATATCTTTTAAATGTGTTTAGTCTGTTAAATATATTGAGAAATGTAAGATATTATAAGATATTTGCGTGATGATGTGAATTCACATAATTATGTATTTTTATGTAAAAATGTAATGTTTCGAACTATATAGGATATGCATTCTTTTGAATAAGTTTGTATTCGACACAGTATAAAGAGAACGATTGTCCATCTTACATATAACATTGCTTTTCACCTCAAATAATATATCAGCCCCTTAAGCGGGCCAATAATCCCCTTTATCCATATCAAAAATCGATAATTATTTTGCCTCAGCTCGATGTTTAAAATCCCAATATAATGAATTGAGCATTTTCTGTAAGTGAGAGCCCAAATCTCAAAAACTAGAGATGAACACTTCACGATATTTTCACAGTGGTTATGGTATACCACTAGTAGATGACCCTGAAAATTTCAGACCCCAGGTTAGGGGTCATCGATGTTTCCGAGCCCGATTTTTAAAATCCCATTATACTAAATAGAGCAATTTCTGTAAGGGGGCCCGAATCTCAAAAACAAGAGGCCCATGGGGCCACATCGCTCACCTGAGCAACAATGGCTTTATATGGGTGTTCAAAGGATATTAACTTCCAATTTCCTTTATTTTAGTTTTGCTCCCCCCCCCCCACTTTATAAAGCGATCAAAATAGTAGAGCATATATTAGGCAGATTTTCATCTTCAACTTCTTAATAGTTATTGTATTTTATTTAAAAACATCCTACCGGTATATGTGAAAGAAGAAAATTGTACCTTAATGCGTTTGTAATACGAATGTTTACTTGGCGTGAACTCGTAGGATGTTTTATATAACCTTACTCACTTGATCGATGAATACACTCGGATGAAAAATAGTGTCATGTGATATGTTAAAGAGCTCATGTGATATGTTATAGAGCTATTATAATCAATGCATAGGCGTCGGAATGGGATGGGGGTGGGGGGGGGGGGTAAGCCCCCTTTTTTTTGCAAAGTTAGACATAGCCATACTCAAAATCTTTTTTTTTTTTGCTTTTCAAGATTTCTGATAAGGTCTAGACTCCCCCCCCCCCCCCCCATTTTCAATTTGCTTCCGACACCACTGCAATTTTACTAAGGCCCACCCATTATTTTCATCTTTATGCAAAAACAACAAATGGTTACAAACCGATTTGATTTTCAATATTTTCTTAAGAGTGATAATACATTTATCCCCGTAACAGTAATGTGTCATAACTATGGAAACCGTTTTAAAGCAATCGTTTATATTTGTGTCTGAAAACCATCAAAGTTGGTGTATATTTCATATAATTCCTCGTATTAGGAGGGGGCCCAAGAAAGAAGTTGCATCAAATTTTTATAATTTTTCTGTACAAGTACTTAACGTTTAGCGAGACATTTCTGGTGATCAAAATTTCAGCGTCAATCGTAAAATTATAAGCATGATACAGAGCTCGTAATTCTGCTAGGTTTGAGTCAATTTTTTGTTCACAAGAGTTTATTACATTCAACTTTAGATTTTTAAACTTGGTACTTCCTAATCAGCATTTAAAATGAAGAAATAATAACAAAAGAAGATGAACAAAAGCATGGCCTCAGCTCTATGTGCAAACAGAAAATTGTGAGCAAAGCTCTGTATCTTGCTTATAATTCGAAAGTAAATAAATAAAAAATTGTAAACAATTAACAGAAGAAACGGGCACTACAACAAAGAAAGATCACAGTTTATTTTTCATCATATATATAATTATCTATATATTTCTAGCAGCGAAAACAATCTGAAAATGCTGAGCATTTTGCTCATTTTGCGCAGATAAACAATCAGCAGTCTGATTTACCGAGGTCTCTGTTTGATTTGATACGTAAAAATTCCAAAATACAGCCGATAGTTCCCCTCAACAGGTTGGGAACAATTCCCCTTTAGCGAGACAGTCTCGCTAAAGCGAGATCATCCCTCTTTACAGTAATAAAAACATGCCCGTAAATGCGAGATTTGGACACATTTTTTCATTATTATATTGTTTTCTTTAAACAGAAGAATATGCGGAAGAGCATTTTCACATTTTATTGATACTAAGGGCTCACTTACTACATATTTGTTTCAAACTTTGATATTTACAGCTGCGTTTCACTGAAATCCAGTTATAAACAAAATCTATTCAGCAAATTTCTTACGGAAGCCTCTAGCGGTAATAAATGTGATAGTCTTGTTAACATATTAAGTCGTACCAAGAATTATTCGTTCAAAATTTTGTTCAATTTATATTTAAATGTAGTTCATATATTTTCTCTTATCATTTTTTGATTTTGCATTGAATTTTTTCTTTCAAAAACAAAAATCTATTTAATTTTCTGAAAAATATTTGTTTACCATAGGTGTATATAATATTGCTGGTACAACCTTCCGTAGTTTTCTTGGTCGTGCCGAGATCAAAATATAAAACCAAAAGCAACCAATAATTGCTGCATGATATTTAATTTCCTTTGCACGGTCAAACAGTGTCATCAAAATGAACACAAACTCTGATAATTTTCGTTTTATAAGAAGAAAAAACATACTTTCAATTGGAAAATTCGCGTTCAATGCAAGAATACTCACGATTTCATCGATAAAAAATCATCCTATTTTTGTTTGCAGCAATGGAGCACTGATATTTTAGGCCACAAAGGTCAGTCTTGGAAAGTAAAATTGCTTCACATTGCTTTTCTTACCCGGATTTTTATATTTTACTGGGATTTTTCATTTATTTGAAATACATCATGAAAATCTCGCATTTACGGGCATGTTTTTATTACTGTAAAGAGGGATGATCTCGCTTTAGCGAGACTGTCTCGCTAAAGGGGAATTGTTCCCAACCTGCTCAAGTAACGAAAACGAAACGAGAATCAAAACAAGCTAATACCAATGTTACAGGTTAAAATGTCAATGCATTGAAATATTTAACCTCAATTTACTTCACAAAATGGGCACAAATCGATGTTGCAAGTTTCAAATATTCTCTTCGCACGTTAAGTTCTGAACAACCAGCAAATTCATCTTTTCAGTTTAACCCCTGTGTCACGCGTTCATCATGGCTGCTTCGAACAAATCACTTCCGTTTTCGAGGTATGGAATACCGAACCCGAAGTTATAAACTGATTGACAGCTATTATTTCTTTATTTTTAGTTACGTAAATTACTCAAATTTGAAACTGAATTAGCCCATAATTTTTGCAATTTATATTTTCCTTTCCATAAGGATTATGTTTGCTAAATTACGTTGAATTTGACTCATTAGTTCTTGAGAAGAAGATTTTTTAAAATGCACCCCCCTTTTTTACAGTTTCGAGGTTTTCTCCGCTTTGAATTAAACCTGGTCTTTTATTTTTGCAATTTATATTCATCTTCTTATAACAATGCTTTGTGCCAAATTTGGTTGAATTTGGTCAAGTGGTTTTAGAGAAGAAGTTCAAAATGTAAAAAGTTTACAGACGGACAGACGGACAGACAGACGGACAGACGGACGGACAGACGGACGACAGACAACGGGTGATCAGAAAAGCTCACTTGAGCTTTCAGCTCAGGTGAGCTAACTAGAGATGACCACTTCACCATATTTTCAGTGGTAGTGGTATACAACTAGTAGATTACACTGAACATTTCAGCACCCAGGGTATGGCCCCTCAATGTTTCCGAGCCCGATGTTTAAAACCCCATTAAAATAAATAGTGTTCCATAAGAGGGGGCCCGAATTTCAAAAACTAGAGATGACCACATTACTATATTTTCACGAAGGTAGTGGTTTACCACTAGTAGATGACCCTAAAATTTTCGGCCCAAATATAAAAAAATAAATTTTGAAATGCGAACTGCGTTCTAGAATCCAGTTTACTTTTGAATTGCGAATAACGAACTGTCAACTGCGTTGCAAAAACCGATTAGCCCAAAACTAAATTAAATGCACTTTGAAAATTGTTTTCAGAGTGCGTAATTTTTCAAAGTGCGTTGTAACAGAGCTATGAACGAACAATCAACTTATGAAAAAATAGATGGAATCCTACTTGGTGGATGTAAGTATAATGGTATGATTTGTGGTCCCACAATCCATTCAAAAGGCCGTAATTAATTGTCTTAAATGTGTTTTAAGTATTAAGGCAAGGATTTAGATTTTTCCGTTATCAAAACGTATGCATATACATTCATATCATGTAATTATGAACTATCAGCTTGTTTTTGCTGCTATTAATATTGTTGGCCAAAAATAAAACCTTTAAATAATAATTGTTATATACAGCGGAAAATGTCCAGTTTCACCGTACATCATGTATATATAAACTTGGCATTTTTGCACCCGCTTAAGGTGCAGTTTCGTAAAAATCCATATATACTAAATTATAGACCATTGTCTAGAGAGTATACAATTACTTTTGTTTTTAGTCTGTCTCACCTGACAGGTGAGATATTTGCCTTTGGAAATGAAATTAATAGCCCATAGGAGAACAATAATTCCAAAGAATTCCTGCAAGAATTTGATTCAGGCAGGTAGTTTTCCTATGGGAAATTAAAATTTCCTATCGGATTTTAAAATCCTTTGGGAGAGTTATTCAAAATTCTAAATATTCTTAAAATTGTTTTTCCTATGGTAAAAATTGTTTTGATTTAGGATTTTTTTAAAGATTAATATTTCACCTGATAGGCGAGATAAAATATTAAAAACAAAGGTGGTTATAAACTTTATAAGCAATGGTCTATCATATTGCAAATATGAATTTTTTATACATGCAGCTTAGACGGGTGCAAAAATGCCACCTTGGCACTGGCATAATTATCCGGCACAGTGTTATTATAACCTTAGTGATGTTCCTTTTTAAGAATAAATGATATCAACTTCCGGTATAAAATAGGTGATACGTATCACCATTATACAAACAAATAATATCACCAAATCCAAAGGAATTAGTGATATACAATGTACTTATTTTAAAAAAATTACTCCACCACTGAGGAATATTAAATGTACATTTTTTGTTGTTGCTAATATACTTTCATAAAAGCTTCATATATTATTTGCCAATGAACAGATAAAAAATTAATACATGTACTGTGAATCAACTTTTATTCACAATGACTTTATTTCGCGATTTACCGGAGATAAACTGGTTCCCGACGACGAAATTCCGCGACGACACTTTATCCACATTCCTTTTTATAGAACGCCCATGCAGCAAAGATTAGTTCGCGGCGATAAATATTCGCGATACAGCGTAATTATGCTGATTCTTTAAAACCTGTATTTCATATTATACAACAGAACTCATATCAGGAGCAAGGAGGTCATTCATGAAGATAAGAAAGGCAAAGACAAACCAAGAGGAACAAATTAGCGTTGACACACAGGAAGTTCATAATAACACAGTCTCTCCACCAAAGGAAGGTAAATCTGGCGCCTTTGTGGTGTTGATTATGTTTTACCAATTCAAAATTTTAGGTTCATGTGTTGATGAAAAAATGATAAATAAATGCATGTATACTGGTTCTCTTGATCCTATATTTCATATTATGCCAAAGGAGATGAACCCGCATTACGATACGATGCGTTTTAAGCAGCGATGACAGCAAACCAGGTATATGTAGCCTTTTCATTAAAAAGATTGCTCCTCGATATAATTGTTTTTTTTTCTTAGATAACAAAATTTAAAAAAAATATATGATAATTATGTTTATTTAGTAACAGACAATGAAATCACACCAGATGAGAAAGCTAGCTTCACCACAACTTGTGAACGTGATGAAACAAGCGATGGTAGTTGAGGAAATGATCATAAAAAGGGGGCTGATGGCGGGGCAAGACCTATGAAAATGCCGGTAAATGGGATTCTGGCGGTTAAATTGAAGACCAAAAAAACATACAAAGCGCCGTATCTGAAATCCGTTCCAAGAATATCGGTGTGGCCCCAAAGAAGAAAAACATCACCCTCAACGTCAGTGAGAAAGTAAGAATCTAGCAGTCACTATGATGACAAAGGCTAGTCATAAAATGTAGTTTCTTCTTGGGTCAAAAATAGTTACATCAAATTCTTATTGTGAGTGTAAACTAATAAAGATTTTAAATTTGACTGGATTTAAACTGATTCATGATATCAAGCAATTCAAATACCTTTGTCATGTTATATTTTGCTACAGCAAAATATTGAATCCATGTTTAAAATATTATGCAATACAAAAAAATGTGTATTCTGAACGCAGTTTCAATAGTTACAATATTTTGAACAACCCTCTCAAATATCAAAAAAATATAGGAGGGTGCCTCAATATAGGCCTCAAGGTTAATTTTTTTTAATCCGGGGGGGGGGGGGGTGTTACGCGGGATTAAAAAATTTATGACACCGGTATTAGACCGAAATTGTTAATACGTTTTATTCAATGTCTCAAAAAGGCTTTCTTCACTTGTCTCCAATTTCTTAATATATGTATATACACTTGTTAAACTATGAATAGGACTCAAAGAAAGAAGATCAAGTTAATGAAGTTCCCAGTTCCCGATTTCGATCCACAAATGACCACAAGATTCTGGCTTAACTCTAAAAATGAAAATGATAAAAAATAGGAACCAGAAAATATCTCCATGGAAGATAGCTTCTAGGGGAAATAGAGGGCAGACTTCAAGAAGACATCGTAAAGTATCGATCACAACAGTCCTTTTTTATAGTTTAAAATTTATACATGTATTTTCAAATAGTTTAATCAATTAAATTCCTTCGTTGTCTTCCTTTCATAATTTAGTTGTCTTATTTTTTTTTACCGACATTCACTCCTAAAAGAGGCGATCAACACTGATCCTCTATCAGACACCAGCAAACCGTTGGCAGGATCATTACTTTCCGTCCAAATACAGGTGTAGGCGATAATGGGAAAAGCGCTATATCTCTTTAAAAAAAATAGATTAACAAATTAAGATAAAACCAGATAAAAAAAACAACAACATCCTTTACATTTCACGTTCAACCAAAATTCTTTTAACAGGAAACTAGAGAGTGGCATTTGGATTCAGACGATGTCAGATATGGTGTACATCGAACGTATTCCGATCAACCGCCACCAGATGAAGAACCGGTATGTATCAATATGTTCTGTCTTGAATTCGTCCAGACCCAGTTGTATCTATACGAATTTTAAAATGGCTTAGTCTTAAATTACCCCACCGACAAAGAGGGCAAAAGGGGCAAAAATAAAACGGGCGAATATTTCCGGGTATACAGTACATGTATATCATTCCAACAAAAAGTTCTCAGACATTTATTAAGCAAGACTTGTTCTTGTATTGGTCAAGGGACCAACCAGCTAATCAACTGAAGCAAAGTGATACATGTATATGTCTACTTTTCACAAAGGATAAATATTATTAAAAAAAACCCACCGTCACCCTCATATTTATAGATTTTATCCTAGAAGTAGTCAGGAAAATAGTCTATTGTTGTTAATTCTGCAAACAGTCTTCATTTGTGTGTTTCGTATTTAGGGTTGCTGTACCGTATTAAGGTAGTTGTGACCGACTTATGCTGTTGCTGCCTCTACTCTACGCCGTCTACATATTACACTGAGGTTCTTAATTAATGTTGGTATATATGCAACAGGCATATTTCTTAATCTTGATACAATAATTAAACATCAGACGTGGGGTACTAGCTTGCATTTCTTCATTTTCTGGAGGAAAAGGTAGAGACTGACCAACAGGCAACCTGGCAGAAAGAAATGGGATAAAAGCCTCATATATTATTTGTCAATGAACAGAAAAAAACAATACATGTACTGTGAATCAACTTTTAATCGCCAGCACTTTATTTCGCGATTTACCGTAGATAAACTGCTTCGGGACAACTAATTTTCGGGACCACGCCTTACCCAGATTCGTTTTGATAGAACGCCCATGCGGCAAATAGTAGTGCGGCGAGAAATATTCGCGATATAGCGTAATCATGTAGATTCTGTAAAACCTGTATTTCATATTATGCAACAGGTGATGAACTCACCTCGGCAGGAACTAAGCAGGTAATTGACAAAGATAAGGAAGGCCAAGACAAACCCAAAGAGTAACAAATTAGTAGAGAACCACAGGAGGTTGATTACAACATAGGCTCTCCATCTTTTATGCCATAGGAGATGAATTCACATTAGGAGACAAGAGTTTTTGGGCTGATGGCGGGGTAAGACATAAGGAAATGCCGGTAAAAGGAATTCTGGCGGCTAAATTAATGACCAAACAAAAACAAACAAAGCACAAAACCTGAAATCCGAACCGAGAATATCGGTGTACTCCAAAAGAAGTAACCCATCACCCTCAACGTCAGTAGGACTTAAAAAAAGAAGATCAAGTTGATGAAGTCCCCCAAAAACCCAATATCGACTTCGATCCCGTAATTACCACAAGATTCCGGCTTGACTCTAAAATGAAGATGATAAAAAAGAGGAGCCAGAAACTATCTCTCCTGGAAGAGAGCTCTTGGGGGATATAGGGGGCAGAGTTCAAGAAGACATCGTAGGTATCGATCACAACAGTCCTTTTTATAGTTCAAAATATATCGTTTCAAATGGTTTAATGAGTTAAATTCCCTCTTTGTTTTTCTTTCATCATTTTTTTTTTTACAGAAGTTCACTCCTAAAAGAGACAATTAACACAGAAACATCAGCAAACTGTTGGCAGGATCCTTACTTTCCGTTCAAACACAGGTGTAGGCGAATTATATAGAAAAAGACGCTATATCTCTTCTCAAATAAATTAGATCAACAAATTAAGATGAAAGCAGATAATAAAATAACAACAACAAAACACCTTTACATCTCACAACAACCAAAATTCCTTTAACAGGAAACCAGAGAGTGGCATTTGGATTCAGACGATGTCAGATATGGTGTACATCGAACGTATTCCGATCAACCGCCACCAGATGAAGACCCGGTTTGTATAAATATGTTCTGTCTTGAACTCGTCCAGACCAAGTTTTATTTAATGAGAGATACTATAAGAATTTTAAAATGGCTCAGTCTTAAATTACCCCACCGTCAAAGAGGGCAAAAGGGGCAAAAATAAAACAGGGGCGAATATTGCCAGGTATACAGTACATGTATATCATTCCAACAAAAAGTTGTCAGATATTTATTGAGCAAGACTTGTTCTTGTATTGGTCAAGTGGCCAACCAGCTAATCAACTGAAGCAAAGTGATACATGAATGTCTCAAAGATTCCAACTGTGTGTCAATAGAATTCCAGAAATTTTGCAAGACCCCTGAAGTGTGCCCCTGACTCTTATTTAAATGGCTGGTGAGGACACCTGAAGAGATATCAAATAAGTATAGCATTATGTAGTACCGGTATCTTAAATGCAAAGTGATACATGTACACGTCTACTTTTTACAAAGGATAAATATTATAAAAAAAACACCGCCATCCTCATATTTAAAGATTTTATCCTAGAATGTAGGAAAAAAGTCTATTGTTAATTCTGCATTCTGCAAGCAGTCTTCATTTGTGGGTTTCGTATTTAGGGTTGCTGGACCATATTTAAGGTAGTTGTGACCGACATATGCTGCTGCTGCCTCTACTCTACGCCGTCTACATATTACACTGAGGTTCTTAATTAATGTTGGTATATATGCAACAATCATATTTCTTAATCTTGATACAAGATAATTAAACATCAGACGTGGGGTACTAGCTTGCATTTCTTCATTTTCAGGAGGAAGAGGTAGAGACTTATCAACAGGCAACCTGGCAGAAAGAAATGGGATAGAAGCCTCATATAATATTTGTCAATGAACAGATAAAACAACCATTACATGAACTGTGAATCAACTTTTGATCGCCAGCACTTTATTTCGCGATTTACCGTAGATAAACTGCTTCGCGACGACAAATTTTCGGGACTACGCTTTACCCAGATTCGTTTTTAAATAACGCCCATGCGGCAAATAGTAGTTCACGGCGAGAAATATTCGCGATATAGCGTAATCATGCAGGTTCTGTAAAACTATTATGCAACAGGTGATGAACTTACCTCGGCAGAAACTAAGCAGGTAATTGACGAAGATAATGAAGGCCAAGACAAACCCAAAGAGTAACAAATTAGCAGAGCCCACAGGAGGTTGATTACAACATAGGCTCTCCATTGAACGACGGTAAATATTATCTTTCGCCTTTGTGGTGTTTTTAACCACATTTAACCTATTCAAACTTTTAGGTTTGTGTGTTGATTAACAAATAATAAATAAATACATGTGTACTGGTTCGCTTGATGCTATATTTATTATTATGCCATAGGAGATGAACTCACATTAGGAGACTAGAGCTTTGGGGCTGATGGCGGGGCAAGACCTATGAAAATGCCGGTAAATGGGATTCTGGCGGTTAAATTGAAGAACAAAAAAACATACAAAGCACCAAACCTGAAATCCGTCCCTAGAATATCAGTGTGGCCCCAAAGAAGAAAAGCATCACCCTCAACGTCAGTGAGAAGGTAAGAATCTACTAGCAGTCACTATGATGACAAAGGCTAGTCAAAAATGTAGTTACTTCTTGGTACAAAAATAGTTTACACCGAATTCTTATTGTGAGAGTAAACTAACAAAGATCTCAAATTTGACTAGATTTTAACTGATTCATGATATCAAGCAATTCAAATACCGTTGTCATGTAATATTTTGATACAGCAAAATATTGAATCTAGGTTCAAAATATTATGTAATACAAAAAAAAAATGTGTATTCTGAACTCGGGTTCAATACTTGCAATATTTTGAACCACTCTCTCCAAAAACAAATAAATATAGGAGGGTGCCTTAATATAGGCCTCAGGGTTCAAAATTTTATGTCGGGGGGGGGGGGGGGGTTGTTACGCGGGATTCAAAAATATATATGACACCTGTATTAGACCGACATTGTTCATACGTCTTATTCAATCTCTCAAAAAGGCTTTTTTCACTTGTCTCCAATTTCTTAATATATGCATTTACACTCGTTAAACTATGAATAGGAATCAAAGAAAGAAGATCAAGTTGATGAGGTCCCCCTAAAACCCCATATCGACTTCGATCCAGTAATGACCACAAGATTCTGGTTTGACTCAAAAAGTGAAGGTGATAAAAAAGAGGAACCAGAAAATATCTCTATGGAAGAGAGTCCTGTCGGATATAGAGGGCAGACTTAAAAAAGAAATCGTTAAGTATCGATCACAAGTCCTTTTTTTTATAGTTTAAAGTATATATTTTCAAATAATTTAATCAATTAAATTCCTTCGTTGTCTTCCTTTTAAAATTTAGTTGTCTAGTACTTTTTTTTATACAGAAGTTCACTACTTAAAGAGGCGACCAACACAGATCCTCTTTCAGACACCAGCAAACTGTTGGCAGGATCCTTACTTTCCCTCCTTACCCTGGTGTAGGCGAAATAATTGGAAAAGGCGCTATATCCCTTTTTAAATAAATTAAAAATTTAACAAATTAAAATAAAACCAGATAAAAATAAACAAAAAAATTGATTTAAATCTCACATTCAACCAAAATTCTTTTAACAGGAAACCAGAGAGTGGCATTTGGATTCAGCCGATGTCAGATATGATTTACATCGAACGTATTCCGATCAACCGCCATCAGATGAAGAACCCGTTTGTATAAATATATCCCCCAATTTGTGTCAATTTAACTTTTTATAAGATAATAAGTCGACACATGCAGATAGATGTAGATTTATGTATAGAATTACTGCATACAGGGTTATTTCATCCTGTATTATTTTCGCCCTTTATATTAGTAAATTGCAAACAGTTAAGTCCTGTCTTGAATTCGTCCAGACCAAGTTGTATTTAAAGAGAGATACTATAATAATTTAAAATAGCTCAGTCTTAAATTCGCCCACCAACAAAGAGGGCAAATGGGGCAAACATAAAGCAGGGGCGAATATTTCCCGGAATATAGTATGTCATTCCAACAAAAAGTTCTCAGATATTTATCAAGCAAGACTTGTTCTTGTACTGGTCAAGTGACCAACCAGCTAATCAACTGAAGCAAAGTGATACATGAATGTCTCAAAGATTCCTGCTGTGTGTCAATAGAATTCCAGAAATTTTGCAAGACCCCTGAAGTGTGCCCCTGACTCTTATTTAACTGGCTGGTGAGGACACCTGAAGAGATATCAAATGAGTATAGCATTATGTAGTACCGGTATCTAAAAGTCAGAACCTTTTTAAAATAAAGATGATATTTAAGGTTCATGTGATATGTGTAACATAAAGTATGGGTCTTCTTGCTTGTTATTTTTTTATAGGCGCTATACATGTATTGCCTCTCGATGTTCGATAGGTCCTGTTGTCAACAGACAACACACAGTTTCTTCGAAAGATACAGTCAACATATTCATTGAAATATTTTGTCAAAAAAATGACTAAGTTCAACAGCTAGTATTTTTTTCTTAAATTATCAGAAATCAAAATCCTAGCAATATGCACAATTCTGATATATGTACAGTTACTCTGCAAAAGAACAACTTAGTACCCTGAAAACTGTAGGAGGAGATATCCGTACAATAGGGATACCCTATATACAATATTTTGCAAGAAAATGACTAAGTTCAACAGCTGGTATTTTTTCCATAAATTATCAGAAATCAAAATCCTAGCAATATGCACACCTCTGATATATGTATAATAAAAAATAAATAACAAACCGTCAACAGTATATTATAATTAATCATAAATTATCAGAAGTCAAAATGCAAGTAATATGCATACCTTTGATATATGTACAAGTGGTCTGCAAAAGAACAACTTCCTATCTTAAAAACTGTAGGGGGAGTTATCCGTACAATAAGGGTACCCTTTTGGCAGCCGCCCGCCCGACCGCCATTTTCACCATTTCAATAACCGGTTTTAAAAAAATAATAAAAAGAAATAATAAAGTTCTTTCAATATTTTGGTGTGAATATAGTTTATCACGTTTACAGTGAAATACAATTCCATATAAAGCTTTCTTTTTTAATGACAGGTTTTACCCTATGATAGTTCCAAAGTCAGTGGTTTCTGGATGAAGGTCCAATTGCTCCCCCTGATGCGAGGAAAGTGTTTTCGTAAAAGAAGGAAGAAGTACAAGCAGGGTCTATTAGTTCTATGAACAACAACAGTATCAAGACTATGATCACCTGAATGACTGAAAACCAAAGCTCTCACCTCCTGCAGTCATGTAGAGTGAATAAATGGACCAAGTGCATGTTTTTTTCTGTCTCTGTAAATATGTTCAATGGTATAAATTGTCTTCCTACAATACCAGCATATAGTATGAACGTCAATATTTAGTTGTTTCAACATAATCAGTATGATCTAGTTCATAGCTAACTGCCATCACTCATGTTGCTAAGCTATCATGACTTTTCGAAATCACTTTTTACAGTATCTAGTTTGAAGTTTAGTATGTTTATTATATGCATTCAGAGAATACGGGATAAAATGATGTAAAATTCCATCAATTTTTAGTTGCTTTAAACATTGTTTGGGATTGCTATGTAGTTAGGTTTTCAATTAATTTTTTTTCCTGATTCTTAATTATTTTGGTATGGGAAATATAAGTAGCACTTTTCAAATCATTATTCCAATTCAATTTTATTATGATCCAAGCTCCTGTACATGTATGAGAAGGCAAGACAGATGGTTACATTGACTCTGATTGATTACACACTCGTACTTCTATAGTAATTTTACTTGATTATTATTAACTACTATAACATGATCAAGTCCTACGTTGTATATCTTATGATCATCTTTGTCAGCAAGTTGCTCATACATTTAAGTGTCAGAACATCAATGCTTTAAATAGTGATGGGAAAGTGACACGGGTTATCTATAAAATCATCCACTTCCCTCTAAATCCATGTTAAGTTGTATACATTTTTACCAATTCATAATAAAAATTTTGAGAGATAAATCACATTTGTGTTATGGATGTGCAAATTCGTTGAAATATGTTTACATTCACCAAGTATGACTCCCTCTATTTCTTACAAAAACAGCTTATAAACTCATAGCTCTATAGAAAGTAACACGCGTGAAATCTACATGTCCCGTTTATCGATTGGTCGAAACCTAGTATAGCAAATGAAACTGAAAGGACTGCAATCAACGCACATAAAGATTTATCTGACTCGTACCCAAACAAACTAGTCGTATATATCAAATGGTCCGGTCGTACCTAAAACTCAGTGGTCCACTCGTACCCAAACATTTGATTACGACTTTAGCAGTCAACTCGTACCCACGATAAATATTTTAATATTACTTTATGATAAAATAAATTCATGGTTTTTTATTTTTAAATTTATTTTTCTATTTTATGTACGTGATCAAATCTTCTGAGAAGCCCTTCGGGCTTCACACTCACTCACAGGATTTGATCACGTAACCAACCAAGTGAACTTTTAAACATTGCTGTTTATTTCTTAAATATATGATAGAAGTTTATAATATCAATACTTCAGGTCTTTATATCAATCTTCGAAAGTAGGACTCTGCATGTCGTGATCCATTCGACAATTGCACAATTCTGCCTCGGATACTGGGGATCTATTTTTAAAAAAATCGTACGTTTACTATTACACCTTTAACTTACGACATGCGTAAGTCTACGTTTATGGTGCTATTCACAAAAGCTATCGTAAGATCGAAACGTTGTCGTACGTCTAATAAAATCGTAAGTGCATATGAGTCCTTAGTTACCGAAACTGCAAAACTAGCGCAATTTTTTGTGCGCCGTAAATTGCAGATTTTACTATGGAAGGCACTGTAGCTCCCAGGTCGTCCATCCGAATTTTTTCAGACCGGGAGCTACAGACCTGCAGCTATGATCAAGTTTGCTTAGCCGGTCTCGATATTCACAACACACACACACACACAAAAACACACAAAAAAACATGGTGTACCCGTACATCAGCAACAGAATGTATCAAATTTTAATCTGTGTGCACAAATACTATAATAGCCTACAACATCACATTTTTAAAAGAATTTTAAATATAATGATTTGTATTGAAAGCAGTTCTGATTGTGTTTAGGCTTCTTTGTCATTACTAGGTGCTTTCATTAGCGTCCGCGCTGTGAAAACAAATCAATGGTCGGATCAAACAAAATATTATACATTTTCTTGATCATTGTGGAATATAGAGAAAATCCAGTATTAAACCAGACTTAATATTTATAGATGAAACAACTTAATTTTTGTAATACAATTTTAAATACACATAAAATTAACTCTATTTTCTTTAAGCATTAATGCCATAGGGGGTGTGGCCGCTCTTTGAAAGAAGTAAAGAAGAAATAGCAAGACATACAATCAGCTGCCAAAAAAGAGAAGTGGGTCGCTTAAAGACTCAGCGCCTGACTGGAGGTGGCCCCCCTCCATCAGACATTAAAGATTTGGAGAAAAAGGTATTGTCTCTTAATTTGCATAATTTAATTATTATTGAAAGTGGTTGGCCTAATTTTATTCAAAATAGAATATGCCCATTAATAACAATTTAAGATTATATATAAAGAGATTAATTGCTCATTCCTAATTTGTGTAGCAATAAAACATTTAATTTACATGTAAGTACATTTTTTATTTTACATGTATTTCTTTCTAGATCATTGGCATAATGTCCTCCAGTGTGATCTCTGGCATTACAGGGGGTGTGGCAGTCTTCTGACAGGTAAAATTCTTATTTTACTAAAACGTTTTTGATGTGTTTTGATTGCATTACTTTTAACTAAAATGCATGTCAGTTACTTGTGATAAAAGAATTAAGTGTTTTGTCTTATTAGATAGTGAATGTGCCATGTATCCCATTCAGTCTACATGTACACCACTGCTGACTCCAGAAGCTGCTACAGATCTAGAAGGTACATGTACCTGCATTCTGTATATTTCATTCTTAATTTAAAAAAATACATATTGATTTGGATTTTATACATGTATATAAAGGTGCCATGTAGACGGTTATATCTAATAATTCTAAGCTCGTTCCTTTTAAAATATCATTTTAATAATCCACATGCAGCATATTGTTTACATTTGATGCAGAAATTCTTATGTATGAGCAATTTTTGAGCGAAACATTATTTATGTTTTTTTACACCTAACAAGCCAGAAGATGAGCAATTTGAGACAGGTAATCATACTTCACTCAAATAATTTGTCTGTTTATCAGCAATTATCAGCAATTAATATTATCTGCATTTTTAAAGAAAGGTTTATTATTGAGAATCAGTGTTTGTTCTAGACTGGTTATGAAAATTGTTACAATTTAAGTGTTACAAATATTTACACTTGATAAATGATGTTTATCAAACTTTGCTTAAGAATATTTTTTTTTCTCTTTATCCAGTAGTATTCAAGAATCCTGATTCTTGCAGTGTTCCCGTACATGTACCTGTAGATGTTGGTTGTAACAAATTCAGTAAACATGACGTAAAATAATTTTTTTATGGAAAACGGGGAGGGGAGGGGGGGGAAATGAAGACTTATCGGCTGTATTCACTTGAAGGTAGTTGATTGTATGCTTCACTTCATCATACTTCATTTTTTTAATTTTTTATTTTGTACAGGCAAGAAGCAATCCAAGAACTTGAAGCTGCAGGATAAAGCAAAAGGTATACTCTTTACTTCCCTACTGCAATCCTAATAAGCATCATAACTGAGTATGCTTGCAAGAGTTCCAATTCAAGTAAATGTTATTAATGTTTAAATTCATTTTATTTAATTAGGTTGTGATTTTCATTTGAATTTGATATATTACTTCATCCACAGATCAATGTCTAAAATTACTGTGTCATATGTCCATTCACTTTAATTCAATAAAATCATATAATTTTTAATTAAAATATAATTATATATGTCAGTTTCATGGAAACAAGCAAGGGTTTTGTCTTGTTAGATAGTGAATGTGCCATGCATCCCATTCCACATACATGTACATATATTCATTCACTTTAATGAAGCTAAACGATATAATATATAATTTTTGGCAGGAGACACATCTGAACTTCTGTGTATACAGAGAGAGATGCTGGAGCTGATGAAGCAAGATGTCGCCATCAAGCAGAAGATGCTCCAAATGTTCGAAGAGTTTGTTGCGTGCAAGAAGAGGAAATTAGATTCGCAAGTTTAGAATGCCAAGGGTCAAACATACTTTGAGCTGTAGATGATAGGCAGTAGCTTTTATTTTATTAGCAGTAGTTTAGTTAAAAATTTCACTGAAATTATAAATCATAACTATGCTTTGAAATGTTAGCTGCAATAGCATCCCAATTTCCTGCAATTTTTATGCTACATGTATGAACATTTTCCAACAATCATGGTTTATTTTAATGTATTTTTTATTTAACCTTCATTTGACGTTTTAAAAATTGATAAAAAGTTTACATTATAATGACACTGATGTTCTTGATCTCCTTTTGTATAGACAGAAGTTAAGCATACTTAAGTTTAAATGTCACTGATCAGTAGAAATATATCAATATTCGTGACTACATTTTATGTACGGTACCTTGAATATCTATATGTATTCTACATTGATTGATTTGAACATGTATTTTGAATCATTTCATTAAATTGCTTACATGTAGTTATCCGATTATTTGACATTGTTTTAACACAATTTAACACAAATCTCATAGTGGTCAAAATTTCATGCAAATATAATCATATTTTAATATTGATTAAGGTATGTTAAGTTAATTCAGTAAATTGCATTTGTTACATGTCATTTCAACATGTGATCATTCAAACAATTTGAATAATATTTTACAAGCCTAACATATAATTGAGTAAGGAATTTTAAGTAATATGCATTTTCTATATATATTCTTATAAGATAGCCTATAATTTATACATGCGTGCTTCCATTTAAGATATAGCCTTATTAATTGGCACATGCATGCTTCCATTGAATAATTTTTTTTAGTCAGGCAAGCTTTTTGGAAAGCTATTACTTGTATAACAGTTTAATCCAAAACAGCCAAATAAAAGCGTTTCTGAAAACACCCTTATTTTCCGTGTGACACTTAATTATGAAAAGAAAAATTGTGTTTGGCTGTTTGTTGTAGTAATCTAATGGAAAGGGTTGCGGGATTGGGGGTGTTGTGGTGGAGAATATTAAAATAACAAGAATAGAATTCCTGGGTCCCCCGCCGTTCAAGCAGTATACTAGTATACTGTACTGTGGAATCATTAAATTTCGTGGGGGCCAATTTTCGTGGATTGCTTAAATTTTACAGGTTCGTGGGGACGTAATTTCGTGTCTTAACCAAGGTATTAGTGGTATAAACATTTGGTATAAATTTCATGTAAATCCATCAAAATTTGTAGGCATGAGAGCGCTTACAAGGTCAATTTTTGGATAAAACGGAGTCATTATTGTGGTCAAAGTCCCATAACTCCAGCAAAAAGTATCGACCAATGCTGATTTTCGAACTTGACCAAGGTAATAGGTGTATAAACATTTGGTATAAATTTAATGAAAATCCGTCAAAATTTGTAGGCACGAGAGCGCTTACAAGGTCAATTTTTGGATAAAACGGAGTCATTATTGTGGTCAGAGTCCCATAACTCCAGCAAAAAGTATCGACCAATGCTGATTTTCGAACTTGACCAAGGTAATAGGTGTATAAACATTTGGTATAAATTTAATGAAAATCCGTCAAAATTTGTAGGCACGAGAGCGCTTACAAGGTCAATTTTTGGATAAAACGGAGTCATTATTGTGGTCAGAGTCCCATAACTCCAGCAAAAAGTATCGACCAATGCTGATTTTCGAACTTGACCAAGGTAATAGGTGTATAAACATTTGGTATAAATTTAATGAAAATCCGTCAAAATTTGTAGGCACGAGAGCGCTTACAAGGTCAATTTTTGGAAAAAAACGGAGTCATTATTGTGGTCAGAGTCCCATAACTCCAACAAAAAGTATCGACCAATGCTGATTTTCGAACTTGACCAAGGTAATAGGTGTATAAACATTTGGTATAAATGTAATGAAAATCTGTCAAAATTTGTAGGCATGAGAGCGCTTACAAAAAAGTGTGACGGACGGACGCACAGACACACGGACCCACGGACCCACAGACACACGGACAGACGCCCGGCATTTCTATGTCCCCGCTCCGCGTTGCAGCAGGGGACAAAAATCAAAGTACTGAGAGTACAATGTACAGTACTGATAGGCAGAAGCATGATTGTTAATAAAAATATTTACCAAACAAAATTAAGGTGGTATGGGACACCTGCCGATATTGGTGTGAATAAAATTCATTATATTAATCATAATACACGTTCACTAGATTTGTAGCAATTGAACAATGTGTGTAAAATGTAGCGAAGGATATTTACAGGAGCAATAAAATAAAACTTTCCTAAATTCAATCTTATGTCTTTACACGTATCTGAAGATTTATTAAAAGTTATTATTATGGTTTATGATTTTCAAGTAAAATTACATGTATCAAAAGAATAAAGATTAGCTGTTATTGAGGAATATTTTTTTTAAACCTTAGCAACATATGTACAGTGATAAAATGAAAGAAAAAGTGAACAAGGACACTTATCTCACGCTCCCCTTTACTTGGCATGACTACACATTGTGAATGGAATGGTATGCATCATCTTCTCAAACCTAGGTCCGTAGTCCGGATACATGTAGTCTTCTCTAGATTGCATTGGTAGATGATCGTTCATCTTTGCGGTAGTTTGTAAAGATAGGTATGCATTTGATACGCTAATTCAATAAAGGGACTAAATTTCCTACAAAAAAAATCATCACAGATTTCAGCAAATATGCACAGCTGTTCTTTTGTCTATAACAACAGCAGCATTCAAAATTCAGAAGTGCAAATATTCGCAGAAAATAAAAAAATAATGAAACCAGAATATCCAGGTTATAATATATGTATACAAATGTATTTACACATTGTTTCCAAATCTCCGTAAGGTTTTGGAAAGTAAAAAATTCTTGAGTGCAAAAGAGCCGAAATTTCCGGTATATCAAGGGAATTGTATTTTCCTGGTAATATACACATCTACATTGTGTGTCTCAATTCCGTACAAAGTTTCTGGAATTTTTTTAGAGCTGTATAAGAGAGTTGCGCTTACAAAAAAAAACAAAAAACAACCGACTGGCGAATTGACTGACTCGCATATGAACGGTCAAAAACATTATATCCCAACAACAAGACGCATGACGTATAATTAAGTCCAAGAAGGAAAGTCAGAAAATTTTTTAAAAATTTGAATGGCATAACACACATTTTTGTTAGCAGTAACATAGTAATTTTTGGTACATTATTTTACTCTAGATCTACTAGTGCAGTCTTTCCACCCAAGGGTTAAAATGGGTATCTGGCACATGACACCTGGCTATGTGAATGGAAAGGCATTGGTCGTAATTTGGCAGCTCTGCTTGTATGCTTCCTATGGAACTGAGGATGCTATGGATTGTTCAGGAAGCACATTCTCTGTTTTCATGCTTCATTATAATTTAATATATGTACTACATTGCGTAATTACACCTACTTTCTTTTAATATAAATATAGATAAACATGACTGTATTTATGTTCATTTACTCTTTTTTTTATTTACTATAAAAGTTTTGCTTTTTAAAAAACTAAATAGCTTTAAGAGATTTCCAATTCTCATTTAATTAACCTGTTAAATAACAAGAGACCCATGAGCCACATTGCTCACCTGAGCAACAATAGACATGATATCAGATTAATGGAGTCATTATACAAAATATCTGGACAATGTGGTATAATGCATGTCGATCCTGTATAAATAAAAATCCATTCTTTCCCCCTGTATATTCTTATGTTTATAATTAAGTCCCTTTTCTAACAGGATGATTTTAAAGTCATATCACATGTTGAGCATTGCAGTTCTCAAAAAGATTCTAAACAATTGTTTATATATGGGATATAAACCTACATCAAACTCTGAACCCCTTGTGAGGTTGATAAATCGTCCAAGGGCCAAATTTGTCTAAACAATCTTAAAAAATCAGCAATATGTCAAAATGCTTGCATTAAAGTTACACCATATATTATAACATTTCAGTTTTTGTGAATAATTAAAATGTTTTCCTTTGTAAAATTGGATCCCCAATGTGACCCAACCCTACTCAAGATTTTGATTTTAACGAATTTGAATCTACACTATCTGAGGTTGCTTTCACTAAAGTAACAGCTTTTCTAGGCAAATGGTTTTTAGAGGAAGATTTTTAAAGATTTTTCTCTATATATTCCTATGTAAAAATGTGCCTCCCCCCCCCCCCCCCTTGTGACCCCACCCTTACCCTGGGGATCATGATTTGAACAAACTTGAATCTACCCTACCCGAGGAAGCTTCCACACAAGTTTCCGCTTTTCTGGCCAATCAGTTTTTGAGGAGAAGATTTTAAAAAATTTTTCTCTATATATTCCTACTCAAGATTTTGATTTTAACGAATTTGAATCTACACTATCTGAGGTTGCTTTCACTAAAGTAACAGCTTTTCTTAGAGGAAGATTTTTAAAGATTTTTCTCTATATATTCCTATGTAAAAATGTGCCCCCCCCCCCTTGTGACCCCACCCTTACCCTGGGGATCATGATTTGAACAAACTTGAATCTACCCTAACCGAGGAAGCTTCCACACAAGTTTCAGCTTTTCTGGCCAATCAGTTTTTGAGGAGAAGATTTTAAAAAATTGTTCTCTATATATTCCTATGTAAAAGTTCGACCCCCCATTGTGACCCCACCCTAATCCTGGGGATCATGATTTGAACAAACTTGAATCTACCTTACCTGAGGAAGCTTCTCCACAAGTTACAGCTTTTCTGGCTGTTTAGTTTCTAAGAAGAAAGCTTAACAGTATACTGTTTCATTTAAAACAACCTCTCATCCCCCATCTCCAGGGGCAGAAACTTTCCTCATTTGAAAGGGCCAATTAAACGACAGAATAAAGGCCACTGATAGCCCTTCACATATTCCAGCTTTTCAATATTCAACCACTGTTAATGCATTACCATCTGGCATTATACCAAAATCGTTTTACACGTACCCCTTATTAGTGATTTTGGCAAGCCAATTATTACTTTACTATTAACATGTCTATTTTTATTTAGAAAGTTCAAAAACTGTTTTAGCTGTAAAAATTACCGTTTTGTTTTGAATAATTAACATACATGCATGTCCTTGTATAACTCTTTTATCACACAACTCCTTATTTACAATATTTTTAATGATTGATTACTAAATATGAACCAACAAGGAAAGATATCTCCATTATGAACAGCAAGGGAAGATAACTCCATTAACTGTTATATCCCCTTTTGAACTCTTTCCACAATTTTTTAACTTTGATAAACAGCTTCATTCTCTCTCTCTCTCTCTCTCTCTCTCTCTCTCTCTCTTTTTCCTAACTATGTAAATGTACTCATTTCTTTCCAGAGCAGAATAAAATAATAAGACATATACACCCACCCCCCTCGCCATAACGTACCCTTGCCTTACATGTAGCTTCAGACTTGAAATATAATTAAAGATCACAGCTTAATTTTTTTTTCTAAATATGCAGTCAGTTAGTATTTTATGTCAGTAGGCATTTTTTAAACATTATATACATTAACATTATATGACCATTTTGGCCACATCCTGCAGTAAGAATCCCTACCCTTTACACTATATGACTGTTTTGGCCCTGCCCTAGATTCAAAATCCCAATACCTTGGGGGACATGAAATTTACAATATTTGTAGAGATCTTTACTTTATTTCTTAATATGCAGCCAATTTTTATTCAGTATCAGCAGAAGTAAAGAAAACAATGTTTTAACATTGAATGCACTTAAGTCAGAATCCCTACATCGGGGACAGGAAATTTACAATTTTGGTAGAGGGCTTCTGTAATGAGTTCTTTTTTGATTTTGTCGGCTGAATGAAAAATAGGACTTTGTAAAGAAAATAAACAAGTTTAATTTGAAAAAAAAAACAATAAACAAAACAAATCAATATTCTCACTCCCCCTTTCAAGCCACTCTCATTCAAAAATACTTAAAATAAAATATAATAATTTAATCAAACAAATGAACAAATATCTGATACTATCAACGGAATTCAAAAATTGTTAATCACCCTGTATCAGATACAAAATGGTAGTAAACTACAAAATTTTGTTTTAGAAACTGTTTTAACCAATATAAAACTTGTTGAAAAATTACTCAAAAAATGTTAAAGTTCAATAATTCAAAAACACGAAAAATAACAATTACTTCTAACTTCAGCTCTGTAAAAATGAATATTAACCTGTATTAACAGTCACTTTAAAACACTTATAACCTCTCTCTGAAAAGGAACTCAGTCACTTCAAGGACATCACGCACCCGTGACGCGCCTGCCCTCGTCAAACTGCCTGTCTCTCGTGTATTGATATCCTGACTGCAAGCCCCGGACTCACAGGTCTCTCGCTTCCAGTCTACGACAACTTCTCGACAGATATTAGGCAACGCAGCATGCGTTCTCGACATTTGTATGTTACCCACATGACCTTCCATAGGAAATTCACATCATAGCGCCTGTATTCAGGAATCTGCCCAAACATCCCTATGCACTAAAAATAACATACTGTGACTAATAAAGCCCTGATAAACATAGTACAAACATAGAACCATTTACACTAATAACTAAATTACCAGCAAAATTTTCAAAATAACAACAAAACAACCTTACCGGCTAGGAAAACATGTGCCTGCCTTACAAAATCCAGAATTCAATGGCTACACGTTTCTCACCAGATTTTAACTACAACTGGAAATATACCGGATCCTGTACTGACCACTACACCCAAACCGGTCACTTTAAATACTCGTTCTAAAAATAGCACACTCACCCGACACTCGTCACTCACATAAGGCAACCTATTCATAACAAAAATAAAGAAGAAAAAATATACATAACTAAATCAACTTCATTACAGCTTCCTAGTCTATAAAATTTGAAATTCAGTTTTTCTTACAGATGTGAGTAGAGAAGAATATTTTTAAACATTATATGCATTAACACTATATGGCCATATACATTGGCCCGCTCTATAGCCTGAACCCCTTACCCAGGGGCCATGAATTTCACAATTTAGGTAGAGGAGTTTGTGGACATCATAACCATGCATTAATTCAGTTTTTCCCCACATCTGTGGGAGTAAAGAAGAAGATTTTCTAAGATTTAATACATTTTCACTATTATGGCTAGATTGGCCCCACCTTAGAGCCTGAAACCCTGTCCCAGGGGTCATGAATTTCACAATTAAGGTAGAAGACTTCATGAACATTATAACCATGCATTTAGTTTTTAACAAATTATATTATGTTCTTTAAAAATGTTCCCCCCATTTGTACACATATGTTGCAAGTTGTGAATGGCTCATGATATATTAATAGACTTGCAATTTCTGTTTTCACTTTAGTTATGGTTGTAGTTTTGTAAACTGTATTGTGCACCATTTGGAAATTACAGGAAGTTAACATTTTCAATGTCAAGTACAGTAGATTTATCATTTAAAATTATATATTTACATATACCGAGTATGATTTCCTCTATTTCTTAAGGAAAGTTATTGTTAATTCATAGCTCTATAGATACTAGCTGGCAGGACTAAAATCTACACTAAAATCTACACGCCCCGTTTATCGATTGGTCGAAACCTACATCAATCTAAGAAAAATCACGGACTGCATGAAATAATCATGATGATGTCAGACTCAAATTTCTATGGGAGACGATTGACTGTTACTTCTAGCAAACGTACTAATGTTCAACAAAAATGAAGAAACATATTATTGTCACAGCTTTTGGTATAACCATAGTAGCAGATCTAGATTAACAATTCCAAAAAAAAAACCTTTCTTTAATGACCCTGCCAGAATTCCTACATTTAAATAAAAAATGGATGAGTAAAAGAATTATTAAATGTGTAGCAACACAATTTCATCAAAATTACCGGGAAATATATTTTTTATTAGTTTCTGCCCAGAATTCTAAAAAAAAAAATACCTACATTGAGAATCTGCATCTACTGCCTGCCATTTTTACATAATTCATGAATTATTTGCAATTATTCTTGTAGGTATATTTTTTTTTTAGAATTCTGGGCGGAAACTAATAAAAAATATTTTTTTTTATTTTTGGTGCTGAAATGACTGAAATGTCAATTTAAGATGCAAAATTAAGAAATTTACATTGAGTAAATTAGTAAAAACTTGTATTTTTATGAATTGTTTCCTACTGCTTCTGAACAAATCATCCCTTATCTCTGACCCCCTGCAGTTAATATAGGAGATAAAACTTTTACCACCCCCCTACATGGTGGAGCCAAGTTAAAATAATAGCAGGTCTGCCCCCATCTTTTGCTACATACGTCATTCACAGATAAACAATAGCCCAATTTTTGGATACAGCATAACAGCTTAGTCTCCCTTGTGTGAAACAGCACCAACAATTAATTAGGAAATTAGAATTTGCATTCAGAAAAGGCTTAATTTGAACCATGCCAAAATTTCAAAAAGGACATTCCTAATCGATTCATGCAAAGCCCAAAATCTCCCTCAGAACAAGGGGAAAAAAGGTTGCCATTAGAGGCTTACATACCAGCTATATATAAAAGGTTGTCTTCCGAGATGATGGATCTGGTAAACAACCCCCATCCGCATCAGATAGGGAGGAAATGGTCCAGCGTCCGGGAATTAACTACCATCTCCTGAGACCAAGGGGAGTGCCTGTAAAAGTGAAGTGAAAAATCATCAAGACCAGAACTTTGAGCAGTAAGTCATTTTCAGTAAGCTAAAATGAATAGAAATCACAATTTTACACAAACTTTTGTGAAATTAACATCTTTTTACAAATTAAAACACTTTATTGCCAATAAAATGGGGCTCTCGGACAGTAGGTCCATTTTTTCAGGTTTTACATGTGGCTATATGTCACTACATATGTACATGTAATCTGGAGTAATTAAACATGTATTTATAAATCATATACACCTGACTTGTATAAAAAAAATTGGATTCAAAGCAGTTTATGTAAAATTATATTATTTTAAAAAAATCTACAAAATGTACATCTAGTCTAAGGGAAGCAACTCTAAAATAAATTTTCACCATCGTCACACACACACAGTTACACACTATGTAAACATTAGTTACAAATATTGTAGAGCAGAGACAGATTCTAACAGACTACTCCACTTGGGGAAGACCATGCAGTTGCATTGTGGAACCAAGCCTTTCAGGAGCAGAATCCATGCTGGCTGCAATGGATCACTGACCTGGAACCTGGCCCCCATGAAAGGCGAGGGCTTAATTGCCACAAGGATGGGGCTCAAGTGCGATGTGTGTTCCTTCATGTCTAAGAGACACAACCTCTTCACGGAAGTAGAGACCACTGTCCAGTGCACCTGGTAGAAAACCAGCAGCTCTAAATTACTCACTTCAGGTCGGGCTGAGCCAAACACCCCTTGGTACGTGTTGATGGAATGAAGAAAATACTGCTTTCCACTAACACTCCTGCTCCTTTCCGTAAGTCCCTGCAAAAAAACAGTAACAAAGTTTCGGCTAAAATTGAAACCCTAAATACAACCGACATGAGTTGCCAGTTGGTTGACGTCAACACCAGACATGAGTCGCCGCAGTCTATAGACTTGCAGTGTGAGGGCATGTACAACAATTTTCCCCTTGTACTCGCTTCTTTGTGAAGACGGTATCGAGGTTAAGGGGGTAACAACTGATCCAGACAGCTCGGCTGGTCGGGCTGCAGACTCCCTTTTCAAGGATGGGCTGTACAAGGTCAAGCCAACGCATTACCTGGATACTCGGCATCTCTCCGAAAGTATCAGGAAATCTATAGAAAGGGATGAAAAGCTCTAACAAGTCATGCCCTGCAGAACGAAAGCTGAGAAAACCAAACTTTTGCATAATTTTGCTCTCAATGCAGTCAATAATTGCACAGCCAAAATCAATCAAGTGTACGACTTGTATGCTGGTGATAGTCATTAGATGAAAAACAAGCTCTCATATGCTGTGGATGCAATTGTGCAGTTACATGGGTGATCATGCTCTATTCTATGCAGGAAACATTCTTTAGTATGTAATGGGGGACTAGTTAATTAGGTAAGCAAAAATACATATCTAGGACCAAATTTTGAAATACCTCACTTTTCAGAGAACGAGAACTTGCTCCGCGCTTCCATCTCAAAGAGGTTAATTAAAAAGCTTCAATCCCACTCTTCGGCGATCTTGACCTTGTAATGTCACCTTTACTCACAACTTTGCGGGTAGGGCTTCCTGTTATAGTGCTGCTCACTCTTTAAATAATGGTCCAGGCGTCGACTCAATCCGCAGCTTATGTGCAGGCGAGGGTTGTGCCATCCCCAGTGGAGGCTCAGAGGACATTAGTCTCTACAAGACATTCAAAAGAACCATGAAACTAGTAAAAAATATCAAAACTCTGTACAAAACAAAAAGGGTGGTTAAATGTAAACAAGAGGCCCATGGGCCACATCGCTCACCTGAGTAACACTTAATACTGTCATTATACAATTATTGTATAAACCTACATCAAACTTTGAACCTTTTGTTTGGCCCAAGAGTTATCCAGGTCCACAGTCTAAACAACTGAGAATCAACAAATGTCAATATGATTACTTATTAGTACAGAGGGTTACACTTTATCTGATAGTCACTTTGTCAGAGAAAAATTATCAATTATCATATTAACCGATTATTAGATGAACCGATTTAGCGTTTTTGTGGTCTTTGATTTTGGTATAGAATAAAATTTGTTTCAAGACATAATTTATCAATGAAAAGATATAACCTATATGTCAATGGTTTGAAATGAAATAATTTACCTCGATTAGCAATGAAATAACATTTTAGTCTTTATTTTGTTTGTTAATGCTCAAAAGAAAATGTTTCTCTTTACGATGGTTTCAAAGTGGCCACCATTTTGACAGGATTAAGTAATAAGAGGAAATGGCTAATTGTCTGAACTGTCCATCTTTTCACCTGGAAAATTTATTTTAATTCTTTTTCTATTATATAAATGCTCTAAAATAATTAATAATGCATGTTTCAAAATTATTTGAATTTTATTTAATTTTTCTACCCCGATGTAAAATTGAAAGTTAAATCAGAATTTCCTTAATGTCACATGTTCCAAAGCCAGTCACTTTTGTTTCAGAAATTACGTGTTTAAATAATTCTTAGTGGTGCAGGCCCTGCATGAAATTAACACATTTAATAGGTAAATAAATGAACAATAAAATGTGTACACAGGTAAGGTCAGTCCTGTGTGCGGTCATCCGGAACTATCGATGTCGGTAGCTTTCATCTTACGAAGAAGGGACCCAACCGTGTGCGTAACGAAGTGTAAAAAATGCCCTGTAAAGAGTTACTGTGTACACAAGAGAGGTATCAACCAATTTAACAAAGGAATATACAGGTGTAAGAGCTTGGGAAATCATTATTACATGGTCATAATCCTATCAGATTAACCGACATTTTTTCATATCAGATTATCAGGAAAAAACATAAAGGGATATATGGTTCGGTGTTTTGACATTATATCAGATTAACCAAATTATTTGATTAACCGCTATTAGATTAAGTGGAACACTCTGTAATACTATTTACTAAATATTTTTAAGAATGATCAAATTTATTTCCTATTAGAGATTCAACGATAGTCGCCAACGATCGAAAAATCGTCGTTAGACTGCTACCGATGCCAACAATCGATAGCTGAAAGCTAACATCGATAGTTGGTGAATGTTTGACAAAAAATTGACCTTCCGGTTATCAAATCCGTTTTGTGCCGGTTCTAAGCATTTTTTAATTTCCGAAAAGAACGATAACTCAATGACAAATAAATTTCAAAGTAAAAATGGCTGAACACAGTGAGTAGGACGCAATGACAGAGTCTCAAATCTACCCTTATCCCGGGGCAACCCGCTCGGTTATATGGAAGTATTTTGGCTTCACTAAGAAAATAGAAGGTCCACCTATTAAAAAGAACTTAGATATGGCAGTTGTCATTTGCAAACTCTGCAGAAAATCGCAAACTATGCCAATAAAGGTAAACAGAAAAAATGACAGGTTCGCGATACGCTCACTCCCACGTGTGCATGTTATACATGTTTTGTTGTTTTTGTGCGGTCAATGAAGCTTCCCAGTTATATTTTTTAAATTAAAATCTTTTTTATGATCAGCGTTTAGGATGATTTAAAATCTAAGATCTAGAATGAGACCTTCTCAGGTGGACACAAAAGTGTTTTAGAAAATGAATATGGATTTGTACTGGTGAAAAGTTAAAAACTGAATAGTGGTAAATACCTAGTACATGTTCTGTATTTTTCTGATACATAATTAATAATTGAACAGAATGTTCATAACTTACTACTGCAAGTTGATTGTTATAATAGTAGTAACACTGAGACTGTTACATAACAGTTACTGTGTTTACCTGAAAAAGCTGAATGCCTATATTAAAATACAAAACTTGTATTGACTACTTGTGTTATTTATCTTGAAACAAAATCTATCAACTGAAGCTGAAAGATAACTTCTTGTTATTGATTTAATAATTATAATAGAAGTTTAAAACACAAGTACATTTATGACCAAAATTAGGGTTATTTTTGCAAATGCCTAAGTTAGTTTTATTTGCTTGAATATAATAAGTACATGTAAATGTAATAACAAAATTCAGTAAGTTGAAAATCTCCGTTTAATTTTGATTATGAATCCAAATGGGGTTTCCGATTTGATTTGATAATCGATAGTGTTTTCTGTCCGATTCTGAAACACTATTTTCTATGTAAAATTTCGACCCCCCCCCCCCCTGGCCATTATAGTTTCATCTTTTTTTTATTTGATTTCTAAAGATTCTCTCTCTCTCTCTCTCTCTCTCTCTCTCTCTCTCTCTCTCTCTCTCTCTCTCTCTCTCTCTATATATATATATATATATATATATATATATATATATATATATATATATATATATATATATATCTCTTTACATTCTTATGTCCCCCCCCCCCCCCCCCATGGTGGCCCCACCCTACCCTCTGGGATTATGATTTGAACAAACTAGAGTTTACACTACCTGAGGATGCTTCCACTCAAGTAACAGCTTTTCCGCTTAATTGATTTTCAAAAAGAAGATATTTCTCTTAACACTCCTATGTAAAAATTCCTCCCCCCCCCCACATGGTGGCCCCACCCTACCCTCGGGGATTATGGCTTGAACAAACCAGAATTTACAGTAAAAGAGGATGCTTCCACACAAGTAACAGCTCTTCTGGCCAATTGGTTCTTGAGAAAAAAAAATTAAATATATACTTCTCTATATATTCTAGGTAAAATTTGCCCCAAAATTGTGGCCACACCCTACCCCCAGGGATCATGGTTTGTACAAACTTGAATCTTCACTACTTGAGGATGCTTCTACACAAGTTACAGCTTTTCTGGCCAATTGGTTTTTGGGAAGAAGATTCTTAGAGAATATATATTCTCTATATATTCCTATGTAAAAATTAAACCCCCCATTTTTACCCCACCCTACCCCCAGGGATCATGGTTTGAACAAACTTGAATCTTCACTACCTGAGGATGCTTCCACACAAGTTACAGCTTTTCTGGCCAATTGGTTCTTGAGAAGAAGATTTTTACAGATTTTCTCCAATATATTCCTTCATGTAAAAATTTGGCCCCACCCTAACCCCAGAATCATGATTTGAACAAACTTGAATCTACACTAGTCTACTTGAGGATGCTTCCATGCAAATTATAGCTTTTCTGGTAAATTGGTTTTTGAGAAGAAGATTTTTAAAGAATTCTCTATATATTCCTATTTAAAAATTTGACCCCCAATTGTGGCCCCACCCTACCCCTGGAGATCATGATTTGAACAAACTTGAATCTACAGTACTTGAGGATGCTTCCATGCAAATTACAGCTTTTCTGGTAAATTGGTTTTTGAGAAGAAGATTTTAAAGAATTCCCTATATATTCCTATTAAAAAATTCGACCCCAATTGTGGCCCACCCTACCCTTGGAGATGATGATTTGAACAAACTTGAATCTACAGTACTTGAGGATGCTTTCATGCAAATTTCAGCTCTTCTGGTTAATTGGTTTTTGAGAAGAAGATTTTTAAAGAAACCAACAAATTTTTAATAATTCTTAATTATCTCCATTTGAAAGAGGGCATGGCCCTTTATTTTGACAAACTGGAATCCTCTTCACCTAAGGATACTTTGTTCCAAGTTTGGTTGAAATTGGCCCAGTGGTTCTGGAGAAGAAGTCGAAAATCTAAAAGGTTTACAGACAGACAGACGGACAGACAAACAGACAGACGGACGCTGGACAAAGAGTGATCAAAAAAGCTCACTTGAGCTTTCAGCTCAAGTGAGCTAAAAACTCTAGACTACAAATTATATGAAAAACATCAAGAGGAAATTAAATACCAGAAAAAATATGATGCTCTCTGATGCCCGAGCCCGAGGCAAAATGAAGAGGCATTCTGAGCATAATTATTGAAAATAATATTTAATTGTGTTTATATTAACTAATTACATGGTAAAATGCAATGGGGATGGTGGGCCCTGCAACAAAACCCATGAACTTTACAATGGATTCTTTCCTGATTCACTTCGAGCATCTCCAGGACAACGTGGGCGGGATTGACGCAGAGCTTCTTATGGGACAGATGGCTGACCTCCAGGTTTCCACCTGGAAACTGTGATTGGGTCAAGCGCATCTGTGCCATAAGAACAACACTCAATGCACTCTTTCAAACTTTGTCCCTCCTCTGGCCATCTTACTCTCATTTACTCTATACCCATGGACAGTGGAGGCTCCTTTCCATACAAAACACCCCCTAGTTCCCCCTGAATTTTACTTTTTTCCAAAATTTTAAACCATAACTGTTCAAAAAATCTTCCATGGTGACTATTTCAATAGTACTAAGGAACTATATGGAACTACTTCTCCTTAAAAGTCACATGACAAGGGGCAAAAGGGTTTCTCTACCAATTATTTTCCTAGATACTTTGCTATATTACTTAGACATATCCTTGGTAAAATCGGAAAGTTCATTCCAAGAACTAACTAGAAAATCACAAGAAATATATATGTTCCGATGGCGTTTATAGGTCAATTTGAACTTGTTTACAACTTACAGCGATCCGCAGCAAATTAACCCAAGTCTCTAAAATGATAAAAATGACACCAACCTCCTATTTTAACCCCTCTAATTTCTTTGAAATTCGGCATTTTTTAAAAATATAAGATGGAGTATGTATTAAATTTGACAGTATAGATGTATAAAATCATAGAGCAGACTATAGGTTATAATGGAAGTTGTTCTTAAGTCTACGAGCAGTCCGAAGCATTTCTAAAATGAAACAAAAAATAAAATGGCCGCCATTTTGCTATATAGCAGACGACGCGATGCGATGCTCGGCGAAATTTTCGTCTACAGAGGTTTTCCTGGGTTCAGACAAATCCTCTTGATTATTTAAATGATACAAAAGTTATATAGAGGTATCGCTTACCTAGAGTCTTTTTGTATAGACACATATATGAAGACGTACAAAGGATGACAAGACGAAGTCACCCCTCACCAACTTTCAAATATGAAATATTGTGAAGCACGAGTCCGACACTTTTTGTGACACACTATAAGAGTTATCTTTCTTTTAATTCACAATGCAATTTTCGACAAGAAACATACTTTCATGTGAAAAAAAAATACTACAATAGTGATTCATTTTTAAAATAAGAGAACGTGAAAATAGTTCAGCAAAGTCCAATAAATTAAGTATGAAAAAAAAAATACAAAAAAGAGTTATCTCCCGCGTCATTGTTTTATCAACTATTCGGAATCTCTCTTATTTAAGCCTAGACTGAAGTGGTTCAAGTGAAGGGTAAGAGAGTTCCGAAAGGTAAGTTTCTATGACGCATCCATGCATATGGTGACGTCATACTCTAGCTGGAATATCCTACAGAGTAGTAGCCATTTTATAAACACACAATGGTGAGTATTTTGAAAATTATTTCCTTATTTTCAAAGCATAGGTTAGACTCGTTGTACATGAAAAACTACTCACTAACACCCAGTAAAAATAAAAGACGTTTCATGTTGTTATTAATTTCAAAATATGTTTTAATAACGAGAAAAATTTCCCGTTACTATGATAAAAAATACTTTCTAACTTCGAGATAGCAATGAGGCTTGAGGCGTTATTGGAAAGAATTTTATAATTATCATTCATGGCAAACTTAGGTAACAGCGTGGAATATATTTAAAAATCAGTTTAAATAATATCTTGTAACTGATTACAAAGAAGGTACCTATAGCAAAGTTATTCATTGCAGCACTAACGTTAGGCCTAATTTCTTTCCGAATTTTTTCTCGTAATTTTGAGATAAATGCCTAAAGTCGTTCCAGATCTAGTTCAAAGAACTAAGGCATTTATCACAAAATTACGAGAAATAATTCGGGTCCGATCTTTTATTAATGAAATAACACACTTATAGTGTTTGTTCATAAAAATAGTTTAATATATAAATCATGGTATTTAGAACCATTTTAACAAGACCTTGGACTTTCGATAGGACGTAACTATCTATTTCTTGCGTCAAAACAAGTTTAAATGACGCTGGTTTCAAGTGAAATATACACAAATTGCGTAGTATTAGCTCAAAAGCCAGACAAATCTTGTTGATTTCAAAGAGCAATGGCTGAGTGGCCAGCAATGAAATAGACAGGCCTACGTCACAATGCTGTTTGACACAACTACCCAAAGTCCAAGCTCCTGTTAAAATGGTTCTATAACGTACGGTTCTATCAATTGTGGAACAGTTTCACTTCATCTTCTTTTTAGACTCAATGCAATAGAGTCTTGATATTGTATATTTGTAAATTATAGTCATCTTATATACTGATCGGTTTTACTGAACAAAGCTGTACTTTCTGAATAAACATAAACACAAAATCATCCTAAATACGATTTTTTTAAAAAATAATACGATATAATATATTTCTTGTAATTTCAGTTAACTTTTGGAGTTCATTATGAAGTTTTTAAAAAAGAGGTATAGCACCATTATTTAGCCCACACCTGTATTTGGACGATAAGTACCGGTTACTATAAAAATTATAAATACTGGTATAGCTTCAGGTACATGTACCTGTCGAAATATGATTTTCAAAACTTAGATACTGATTTTATAAGTAAGTAAGTAAGTAAATAATTTATTATAGTCACATGTGTTATAACAAATTACATATATGTAATACAACAAAATTAATAATAAAACACCCGGCCCATTTGGCCTATATGTCACTCCAAATACAATTATAACATTTATACACATATTACGCATTGCGGTTTTTTTTATACAATAATGATTGTCTGTAAAGGTAAGCTTCAAGTAAATATTTAGAGATTTGTTTTGGTAAATTTGACAGTAAGAATAAAACATTCAATAAAACTAAATTAGACATTACCAATGTTGGATTATATCCGATATAATTAAATAATTTCGTTCTAAAGTGAGAATACTTTGTACAATTCAACATAAAATGACTTTCGTCTTCTATTTCATTTAATACACAAAAATCACATATTCTTTCCTCGGGAGGTTCCCCCTTAATTCTAATTGGGGGTATCCCACATCTGAATTGTTCAATAATAGATGTATATATCTGGGTCTGTAACAACCGATTTGTCATAAATTCGGAAAACTCTGTGTACATTATGTATAATGTCAGTTGATATTCGGAACCCTAATAAGTTCACGCAAAATGCAATGAATCTATATTCTGTCCCAAGTATATTGCTTCCATCACTTTTTGATGATTTTTAATAAAAATACACATACCTGTGAAAGAAATACAGTTGAAATCAATAAAAGGGAATATAGCCAAGATATCTTCATTGAAAAATTATCCTTTTTCACCCATAAAATTTTACAGGAACGAAAACAAATTTTATTCGGAACTCACTCGGAATACCTCGCACAATTTTTCAACGTTATCCCCTGGGCTTAATTATGGCTGATGCAATGCAAAATCCCCGTAGAATTTCTATTTTATGATGTGAATTGAAACCTGAAGCGACAGAGGGGCGTTTCAAAACAGATAATCTGGTCATTTTTCATGATATTAGTGGATGAACGTACAAAAAATGTAGTTCGAGCACAAAGGTATTTATAATTATCGAAATATCAAGCAAAAAGTGGTGGAAGCAAAGACTCGGGACAGAGTATAGTTACATGTACTATAGTTAAGGAATAAGGTCTCATACTTTGAGTTATTATGAGATGAAAATTTTGGTCGGGGCGTGATCAAATCTAATAAAGACCGAAGGGCTTTATGATAGATTTGAACACGCTTCGACCGAAGTAATCAACTCATAATATCCAAAGAATGATTCCTTATTACTTATATTTATATAACTTTCAGGCATTGTACGATTATTATTAATATTTAAGGAATAAGGATCATTCTTTGAGTATTATGAGGTTATAATTTCGGTCGGGGCGTGATCAAATCTAATAAAGTCCGAAGAGCTTTATAATAGCTTTGATCACGCCCCGACCGAAATTATCACCTCATAATATTCGAATTTCAAAGAATGATTCCTTATTACTTATATTTATATAATTTTCAGCAATTGTATGATTAAAATTAAAAATATTAAGTATGCAAACCCCGCTGGCACCCCAACAATACGTCATTTAAATTCATTGGACTGTATAGTACAAAATCGATTCGTAGTGTTATCACAAACAAAGACACTGGGAAATGTACAAATATTTAAATATAAATAACTTAAACCCCGCTAGTGCCTCAATAATACGTCATTTTAAGTTATTGGACTGTATAGTACAAAATCGATATGTAGTATCATCACAGGCAAAGACACTGAAAAATGAAAACATTTTTTTATATAAATGTTTGTTTATCATGGTACCCCTCCCCGTAAACTCGTACATTTCAAAGCCAGCCATGTCTACGATATTGTGACTTAAAAAACGCCAGAGAAAATTCTGACTATACTATAATCTCTTCCCACACTACTCGTTACTTTTGTGAATAAATTACATACAAATTCATTGCAACATGGCATAGGTTACTGGTTGTGTTCTATAACAACTTACCTTTGAGCAGACAAAAGTGTTTTTCGTTACCTTGTCGACGTTCAGTTGTTTGTGGGTTCAATTACGTACACGCCTTGATTCACCTTCGACATTTTTTAAAATTCGATTAAGGCTTTGAAAAGGGTAAAATAACACCCCCTTATTACGATCCAGATACCTACTATCACTGTTGCATAGTCCAAACTCCGAAGGCACACCTTTTTACCATGTTCAGCCAATATAAAGATGTATTTATTGAATGTTCATCGAGTCTTATTTATCTCACCTTCCGCCATGCAACTTTTGATTACGCTTATTCTACGTCATACATAGGCTCTGATTGGTCCGTGCATAAGACCCGGGAAAATTCGCGAATTTTAAAAATATGAAAATAGTTAGGCAAAGTTATTCGTTGTGTGACGTAATTCATTGTGTGACGTCATAATAGCTTTGTTTATATAGAGCAACGACAGAAAGTTTTCTTAGCTTTGGCTAACAAAAAATGGTAAGAACTTTTATTCTTATGGCAGCGAATTTTGGGGTGTAATTTTCTTGACACAAAGTAATTGGAAATGTTGAATCATCTACCATCATAAAGGGAACAGTTGATTGCTTATGTAAAACTTAATATTGCAATTGTTACATTAAGATTGAACATTGTTGTGATATGACTCTATTATTGTTAGGATGAAGAAGTCATTAAGGAGAACCAACACGGCAACGAATCAGAAGCAGCGAGAAAGGAGGGAACTGAGGAAGAGAAGAAAGGTGGCGTTGTGGCTGAAAATCTAAGCGGTAAAGCCTCAGAAAACAAAGAGGAGACGAGAGAAGATAAAGAGGCAGATAAACATCTAAAGGAAGAAACAGAGAGCAGAGACACAGAGGAAGAATTTTCGAACATTGGCTCTCCACAGAAAGACGGTAAATATCATTTGGCGCCTTTGTGGTGTTAATTGGCCAAAATTCAAATGAGTGTCGAGTGATGTCATGTATTCAAAACGATTAATAGGTTATACATGAAGTTTATCGATAAAGTGATTTCATTTACCCACCTCATATCGGTATCATCTCATCAAATAGCTAGGTGATATCCCTTTTTAAATACTAGTAGGTGATATCAACTACCGGTATAGCAATAGGTGATGTGTATCCCCAATATTCAAACAATTATATCAGCAATTTTGGAAAAAGTGATATACTTATTTGAATACATTACAACATGACATTGTACTGAGTAATATTACATGTACCTTTTTAGATACGGTTTCATATAATTGTCTATTAATGAAAAAGTAAAAAATAAATGCATGCACCGTAAACCAACTTTTATTCACGACGATTTTTTCGCGATTTACCGGCGATAAACTGGTTCGCGATTTTCGCGATCACGCTTTATCCAGATTCGTTTTGATATAACGCCCATACGACAAAGAGTTGTTCGCTGCGAGAAATATTCGCGATATAGCGTAATTTTGCTTGTTCTCTAAACCCTTTATTTTATATTATACATTACAACAGGTGATGAACTCACATCAGCAGGGGCCAAGAAGCTGATCGGTGAAGAAAAGGAAGGCCAAGACACTCCACCGAAGGACGGTAAATATTATCTGGCGCCTTTGTGGTGTTGATTAACTATGTTTTACCAATTTAAACTTTTGGATTCAAGTGTTGATAAACAAATAATAAATAAATACATGTATACTGGTTCTCTTGATCCTATACCAACAAACGTCCCATTGATCATCCTTACAAACTTTACAAATAGAAGAAAAAATAATCTTCAAAATCTACGTTTGTCAATAAAACCTACATAGAAACAACTTAAATTTAGTGATTTTAATTTTGGTGAATTTTCAAAAATCGCAAAAATAGTCCAAAATTAAATCCCCGCAAAAAAACCCCCAACTTTAAGGTATTTCATATTATGCCATAGGAAATAATATATAAATACATGTATCCTGGTTCGTTTGATTCTATATTTCATATTTGAACATAGGAGATAAACTCGCATTAGAAAACGAGAATTTCGTAACGTGTGCGATGAGAGCAAACCTGGTATAATTATATATAATTATATATATATATATATATATATATATATATATATATATATATATATATATATATATATATATATATATATATATATATATATATATACATGTAAGCTTTCATTAAAAAAGATTTGTCTACTTTTATGTTTTTAATAACAATATAATTTATATTAAAAAATGATTACAGTAAAACACGCTTTTATCGAAGTGCCAGGGACGGTTGATTTTAATTCGTTATAAGCGAAATTCATTATATCCGTCAAGTTTACAACATTGTATACATTTATGGGGAATGAAAATCACTTCGCTGTAAGCGTCAATTCATTATAAGCGTGTTCGCTATAACCGTGTTTTACTGTATGTATATTTAGCAACAGACAATGGAATATTACCAGATGAGAGGGCTAGCGTCACCAAAAGTCAAGTAAAAGGAATCCTGGTGGTTAGATTGAGGACCAAACAGAAAACACAAAGCGCCACATCTGAAACCCGGCCTGAGATTATCGGTGTGGCCCCAAGGAGGAAAAGCATTACTCTCAATGTCAGTGAGAAAGTAAGAATCTAACAGTCGCTATGTTTTCGTTTTTTTTTAACCTTTTGTCATCATAAAACTCATCATTTCAACCTTTCAGTGCCCTCTGTGTGTTTCAGTCCTAAAACTGTAGTAGCTTTTAACACACTTTATACGCAAACATATGTGGAATGTACATACATGTACTCTTAAATAAGTTATCTTATTATAAAAACCAATATTTGAAATACAAATCAAGGTTATGCCAATTGTAAAAATAAATAAGGAGAGACTGAGTTTAATATGTCTTCACAGTTCAAAATAAAAAAAAAAGGTTTTGTTTTCCTTGGAAATAAGTAAATTGATTTATAAAGATGAGATTAAATCAAATAGTTTCTCTCTTTCTTTTGTAAATCTGCTACATAAGAAAATGCTTTTGGGGTTCAAAATATGTCTCTGATATATTGAACTTATATTTCTAATTCCCATTGGAAAGGGGGTTCAAAGTTCCCACTGAAGAGAGGATTCAAAATATCATGGCCACGATATATTGACCCCCCTTTCCAAAAGAAACTAGGAGGGGGTGAAATATATCACGGCCACAATATGCTGAACCTCTCTCCAATGGGAATTGAAAATAGGAGGGGCTTTAATATATCGCAGTCATAATATCCCCCCCCCCCTTCAAAAACAAATGAAAATAGGATGTGCTTAAATATATCGCGACAATAATATTTTGTGTGTGTGGGGGGGGGGGGGGCAATGTTACCCGGGACTCAAAATATCATATGACAGGTTATTACACTGACATAGTTCATACGTTTTAGTCAATGTCTCAAAAAGGCCTTCTTTATTTGTCTCCACTTTCCTAATATTTGTATATACAATCGTTAAACTATCTATAGGACTCAAAGAAAAAAGAGCAAGCTAAAGATGTCCCCCCAAAACCCAAAATAGACTTCGATCCTGTGAATACCACAAGATTCTTCGACTCTAAAAATGAAGATAAAAAAGAGGAGGCAGAAGCCATCTCTCCCGGGAGAGAGCTCTTGAGGGAGATTGAGAGCAAACTTCAAGAAGACATCGTAAGTATCGATCACAACAGTCATTTTTTAAAACTTAATTTTTTTTTAAATATTCAAATGAAGTAAATTCCTTTCATAACTTAGTAGTCTGTTGTTTTTTTTTTGTTTGTTACAGAAGTTCACTCCTAAAAGAGGCGACCAGCACAGGTCCTCTTTTAGGCACCAGCAAACTGTTGGCAGGATCGCAGTATGTTTACATTGATTTTTATACTATCTAATCATCTTATTTTGTTGATCTAATTGTTGTTATGAATTGCGATTACCGTTGAGTTTAAAGAGGTTGGATGGTCAACAAATTAACCTTTAGAATTAGTTATAATTTTAAGATATGGTTTGCATAAAATCATTCAACGTTGTTTGAATTTAGTTAAATGACAGAATTTAACTGTTGCATCCAAGAACTCATAAATATCTTTGAAATTATGGAGTCAACATTTTAATTTCCTAATGAAATGTGGTGATAAGGAACAGTGTTCTTACAGTATTGTTTCATTATACTGTGTACTACTCATAAATGAATAAATAGCGATCGATTGTCCACCAACACAAATAAATATTCTTAAAAATGAAATTTAGTGACAGCAAACAGTGTTTGCGTCTATTGATGCCCACGCACAAATGTTTATCAAACCACAATTAATCAATAAATAAATTATATTGGCTGAATGAATAAAAAAAATTGTATAAAAAACCAACAACCAAAAAAACCCCAACAACAAAAAACAACAAAACATTAGCATCTCGCATTCACCCTAAATTCTTTTAACAGGAAAACAGCGAGTGGCATTTGAATGCGGATGACGTCAGGTATGGCGTACATCGTACTTACTCGGATCAACCTCCTCGGGAAGAACCGGTATGTATACATTTTTCAAGTAATTAGAAATGTTTGATATCCCCCCCACCATTTGTTGATTTTGAAAAATGTAAACTTTTTTTTTTAAGGTACCTAACAGACTATTAAGTGAACAGTTTCAAGATAATAGAGAAGTTTAGCAAACCAACGTGTACGTGTAGTGAGGAAATATGTGTATCACGTATTCATTTTTTGTAATGACGATATTTTTACACGTATGTAAACAAAAGAACATACGTGCTGACTGCAAATAAACACAAGGTCGAACTTGAAGCTAATATTTACATGTTGGATATTTATATGAATAAATTGTCTTTTTCTTTTTGGCATTAGTACTTGATGCAACTACTGATATAAACAAACATAAAATTTCGCTAAAATGTATCGTGTTGTAGAACGTTTGATACACATATCGCTTCTTGCAAAACGTGCAATGATTCTTAATCATTTGTCATTAATTTTTTTTTACATATATAATTACTTAAAATGATGCCGTTAAATAAATATAACACATGTACTTGCAAGCTTCAGTTTTTGACTGTCCTTATCAATACTGAGAATAGAATCTAAAAATATATATATATTAAAACATTTACAATTACACGTTAAAACTGCTAAACAAGAAAACAAAAGTGAACTGGTACACGCAGTTCTAACTTGTAACCTACAAGTACGCGTACCCGTTGCTCTGCTATACCTCTCTAATAAGTCGACATATACAGATATATATATACACATTAATGTCCGTACATCAATACTTCTCGAGATATTTATTAAATTAGACTTGGTCTTCGTACTAACTGACCAAAGAGCTAATCAACTGATGCAAAGTGATGCATGTTTATGTCCCCTTTTCACAAAGGAAAAAATAATGAAAAAAAACCCACGTATTTATAGATTTAATCAAAGAAGTCAGGAATACCTGTCTCCTGCTGTTAATTATTTATGGTGCACACATTTTTCATTGTTGTGATTTTGTATTTAGGGTGCATGGGACATATTTAAGGTGGTTGTAATGGACCTCTGCTGCTGTTGCTGCTGTGGGTCGCCTCCGGATCCTTATTATATAGAGGTATTTAATTTCATTTTGGTGTATCTGCAACAGGCATTTATTTCTTAATCTTGATACAAAAATTAAACATCAGATGTTGGGTACTAATTTGCAATTCTTTGTTTTTTCAGGAGGATGAGGTAGAGACATATCAACAGCCAACGCAGCAGGAAGAAATGGAGGATATTTCGTTTAATCAAAATGCCAGATCCGACAGAAAAGAAGAGGCAAAGCCAAAACGTGTTGGGGTACATCATTACTTTGATATATATTCAATTCTATCATTCAAATTGATATAACAGTTTAAAACAAATTTAGAATCATAATACTAGTAATACACAGTGTAGAGTTGAGGGGAATGATTTTGAAATTCATATTTCATATCATCTAACTTTTTGTTTCAGAGGATGAAGAGGATACGGCGATTTTTCAAACGCCTCCTTTGCTGTACAGCAGGGTAAGGATATGTTACATGTATTTAACGATGAACTCAAAGTACAGTTATAAGCTCCGATAAAAGTTTTGACTTTTTATCATCTGTACCAATACCTTTTTTCTCTTAAAAAATGTAATTCGTTGGAATTGCTAATGGGATGTATTGTGGTTTCATCAATATTCGTTGAATACCAATTTTCGTGGATTTCGATCCATGAAAATAAATGTTAATTGAAATGCAATTTCTACTAACAGTTTGTATTGATAGCGTCATTGGCCACGAATTTACGTATCCTTGAAACTGTGATTTTGACTTTAACCACGAAAATTGATACCCTTGAATATTAATGAAACCACAGTACTTTAAATTCCTAGTGAATCACACCTACGCACTTTTCAAGGCAGGTTGAGGTCATACTAGTAGATATTAATTGTGACTCCATACGTACATGTAACATCTAAACTTTTATCTAGGCAACACAATATCTGCAGGGCCCGCAATGCCCATCTACATTGCATATGCACAAGTCTTTGAGTAGCTAACCTGTCGGATCACTGTGACACAGTCCTACTGCTTACATACACTTGAAGGTCAACACACGTGTCACAGAATCACGATTATAATAGGCCAATTACAATATATAGATGACTGATTTGCATACTGAGATTTTAGCCTTTCTCCCATAACTTGTAGCCCCAGTTGCTGTTCTATCATACCACCGCACCAACAGGGTATGTACCTAGCAGACATGTAGAATAGCACCATTCATATAAGCCAATGGCTCCACTGTACCTGCATTGTCAATGCATATTTGATTTTCCTTCCCGACTCTTTAGGGGGATAGAGCAATACAGGTGGAACTATGCCCATGTAACACCCCCCTAATAAGCAAAGCACAGACAGCTTCAACTGTAGTACCCTTCAGCTACCACCAATTTGTGATACTCTCAAAACCATGTAATCAGAGTAACACTGTTGCCTGTATTAAACAGATACACAAGTCCTGACTGCTACAATGGCAGAATTTGAATTAAAAAGCATTTTACAAAAGTCCATTAGACATTCACTCATACAGCAGAAGACAGAAGCTGAACAAATGGCCAGTTCTGCTCCTTGCCAGTACTTTAGTTCTATACCTCTGCACTATAGCATGCATCCTGTAGCACATAAGGTTCAACTTCTTGTAATCATCCCGAGAAAACAAGTTTTTCCTTGTGCTCATCTTAAAACACAGAGTTCATTTGCTTGTGATCATCCTGTGACACATCTCCATACATGTATGTGCTCATTTTGGAGCACATAAAAAAATCTTGTGCACATCCTAGAGCACATAGAATACACTGTATATATATCCCTGCGCTCATCTTGGAATACATAGGGTTCATCTTCTTATAGTCATCTTGGAGCAAGCAATTATAATGTACATATCATTGTGCTCAGCCTGTAGCAATTTAGTTACATGTCTTTGGGCTATTTGTGCGGTAATGTGCAGGAGCTGCAGGAACTTATTTAGGACTTGAATACCACAAGTAGGTTTAGATCAGAGCCACCCTTGTTTTTTAGACGGTGGCTATAAATAGCCACTGTCTATTGCTATCGTCCTGGCCGGAAGGGTATTTCTCACGGGGACCCTAGCGGATTAGGAACGATAACTCTGTTAGGTATGCAGAGTTACTGGCGATGTTTTACCGATTGTCGATTTCAGTTTGAGAACTAATTTACATCTTATTAGATATTTTAAGCACTATAGCTGCTAATTATTTTGTACATACATTTAAATAATTTATGAAATTGTGTCCTATTTTTAATGAGCCGTTTCCCTGTCTGCTTACGCGGTATTGATAACTTATGCACCAACTGCCAGATGTGAAGTTTAACTCAGTATCAGGACTCCAAAAATTATATCACTGCGATAATTGACCAAGAGTTCTCACAATAATCATGCCTTTTTTATGGTGTAAACAATTGTCAGAAACACACTATTTAAACGGGTTTGCCATTTCATTTTTCAGCAATTATGCTTCATCGATAAATTCATGATCAATCATTTTCAACGCATCAATTTAAGTTGAGGCAGTATTTATTTTGTTGTAGCTTATTCCAAAGAATTCACAACATATACTGACAATGAATATTACATAAATTACATTTTATTGAACTTCAACCGATCGATGGCACACTTTCTTCTACAAGTGTGCATGTGTTTCAAACATGCAAAAAACTTGAAATTTACTATACAAACATGTTCAATTTTGGACTGATCTGTGATCAACCTTATTTTATAACCCTCTCAGTCTGTAGAATCATTAATTTTGTTACATACACCTCAATATTCATCAGATAATAATTACTACTGATGTTGACGCTCTACAATGACTTTCTCTCAAACACGCTCATCGACCTCGGATTGTAAAACTCACGTGCAAATCGAGTCGCCATTTCACACACAGTTTTATATGTATATAAACACACCACACTTCGTCATTTTACGGACCTGGTGACGATGTTTCAAAAATTTTCAGTACAGATTTGTTGTAAGGAATCGAAGATATATGCTGTAAAACGTCTTATGGATTTCACGGCGTGTAAACCCGTGAATCTCCATTTTGCAGCAAGCGCTAGCTTTTTGTGAGGAAAAACAATCGGTTCAACTCATGCGATATTCCATATACATGTACATGTATGGTACATTGTGAAAGGTAATGTAAAATTTATTTGTTCACTAAACAGTTTCTGACGAATTTTTTCACAGTTAACTGAATAACGTAATACGATGAGCAAGGTACGATCTGTGACTTTTATCCATATGCGCCCGTTCTTGCTTTTTTTTTTTTTTTGAATTGTTACATGTACGTAAACATCGCCCCGTTTGTTCTCAAATAAACTCTGTAATTTTTAACTCGCGAGTACAACTTTATTATGAGCTTTCTTCAGCATTTGTTTCCGTGTGTTAGCATCATGTTCTCAACATGCTTTTTTAAATGGGTGGGTCTATATAAATGCGTCAATCAGAATCTTGTTGCGAATCGCAATTGAAATACAGACCGGTTAGATAGTGTCATCACTCAACGCAATGCTAGAATGTGCTTCATAGATGACTGTAGTATTCTACTGAGCTACTAAACTGTAGCTTTTCGGAAATATTGCCGAGATTTGCGAACCCTAGATCTATTGTCTAGTACATGCAACGAATAAAATGAAAATATACACAGATGTACGGCTCAGAAAAACGTGCGTTCAACTTGAATTTTGTTTGTTTTGTGTTTTAAAAACTGATTTATCCTGTTAAAACATTAGATTTCATTTTACCACTACTGTTTTATTCGTGACCTGGAGAAATTGAAAAGATCCCTGAAAACGTTATTTATTTCTTTGCTCATTTTGCTTAAATCTGAATAGTTTACCAATATTGCCATTAATTTTATGGGATGGAGAAATGGTCAAGCATCACACAGCTTTGGAAATAAACATGTATAATTATAAACAGTTTTATTCAGGGTCCATATCTTTTGAGTCCTTTTTTGATAAAGAAGACATACCTTTGTACACAAATGATCTAGAGGTCATAGGTCAAACTTTATAATGAAAAGTCCTTTGCTTGTACGCTTTTATTATATTATGGACATGTCCCAACATGTCCCATTAACAGTATTATTTTTACTGCAAAAAATCAAATCGGATGCAAATTTGAAGACCTTGTAAAAATTATACATATTAGTGCAAAACTCCTGACATTACACAGAGTTTTTTAAAATGAAAATATTAAAAAGATTCTTCAAAATTTCGCATATTAAATGCAGGATTAAACAAATATGTGATTTCCAAACAAAGGAACTGATTATGACCTTATGTAAAGCAAATGTTTTGGTGAATAATTAATCAATATTTGTTGTATTTATACTAAAAAAGTTAAATGTAGCAAGTAAATTATGCGTTTTAAAGTGTACTGAGAAGCAATAAAATAATTATACATTTGACTATCCCGAATTCATTCAAATGATTTGAATTAATCTACAGCTAAATACAATAGAACAAATGTACTTTAAAACGTTGGTTAATGGAACTGCCGCGATTGAATATTGTATGATTTTTCTTTTCAAATTTTCATTCACTTTTGTTGTGAGCTAATGGAAATAAACCACTCGAAGTCGAAGATAAAATATTGATTGACTCTGCGGTTTCATGATGACGTGCATTCCAAAAGCATTTTCCAGTTTTATCAAACATGTTCTTGTAAACTCATTCCGTTTTCTATACACCTACATGTATTAACTGGCTATGAAGACAAATTATAAAGTAAGTGTGTTGGCCCACGAGACTGCAACTTTTTCCCTGTGAAGAAATTGAGGGAAAATGCTGTCGAGAGGGAAAATAAACATACTACATGTATGCCCAAATAGTTAGTAAAAACCTGACAAGTATTTTATCATACCAAAGCCTTATTTGTTCTCGTTACTTTGAAAAGTCTACAATACCTTTATAGCACAATAGTCCAATCCTCACTTTTCAAAAGTTGTTTCCCTTTGCGGGGTCAACCCAAAGGTCTAAAGAAAAAAACCCACAAATGTCCCTTCTTTATACAATCAAATATTTGGGCGTATTGTGATAAAATCGCTTTGAATTTTTTTTTATTCATTCACTATGTGGTGGCAACCCACATATCGAATGAGGTATTCTGGGGCAAACAAAATACATACCAAAAACGGATTTTAATGTCAAACGATATAAATACAAATATATATATGCAAACTTCTATACTACAAAGGCTACTGAAATAAATCTACGGGTTTTCCCCCAAAGACGACGGCCAAGAGACGTAGCTTTTGTAAAGTGTAAATTGAGATTACACAACTACGATTTCCACATAGTTATCCATGTAGGAAACTCACGACCAGTTGTGCATGTAAGCGTTAAGCATTAGTACATGTATGCGATACTGGCCGCGGGTTTTCGACGACAATAATTATCATACATGTAATATGCCACATTCAAACGACGCCACCGTCTTACAGTACTTTCAGTACTTTGATTTCCCTTGTTAAGCAGTGGTCTCTGTCATTTTAACTGGTCCCTAGCTAGCCCAGTTTCCTTCATCCAAAGTGACCTTCATGGAATTCATTTCTTTAGTTGCCCTGTTTGCTTGAGATGTGAACCTAAACTATTTAATCAGAACTGGTTGATTTCATGTCAAGTTTCTTAATTTATGCTGCTTAAAGCTACACATGATTATCCAAACAAATATCATCGTCAATAATGTTGTTTTGATAATTTTAATATTGTTTTTTAATGATTTTTAAATTTAGCTGACAAGAACATGACAATACATGTACATTTTTATGCTTTTTTATAAATTTGTTTATGGTTTTATGTCCCTTGATGACTGAGGTAGGCCATTAATGGTAAAATGCTTTACGTTAGATTATTTCGATAACAGTTGTTTACATTTTTTTTTCAGGAGTCGGGAGGATTAGAAAAACTTCAAAAAATAACGGGAAGGTGCATGTGTGATATATTATCTGAAAACAATAATTATCTTTTTATGGCATCACTTATGTTGATGAGGAAACCGGTTACTTCTTTAGTGAATATCTTACACTGAGACAATAATGATTATAAAGATTTGAAGTTTGGATGCAGCAAATGTTGGTAATTCTGGAACCAAAATCGAAACAGTGAACTTTTTCAGTTTGAAAGTATTTTAAATCAACAGATTCCTCAGCTGGACTTCGTGTGAAAATGTTCATCACAAATGGAACAGTTTTCGCCAGTGTGCTTATCATTGCATGTTTTTATTGGATCTAATGATATGGATTTCACAGTTTCAAATTTTCCAGAAAGCTGGACTTTATATTGCAACACTGTTCATTAAGATGTCACACATGCACCTGGAAATTTTTTTCAAATTCTGGACTTTTGTTCTCTGAAAGAAAGTAGATCCCTAGATATTAGTATGTTTTTTAAAATCAAACAACCCCAGAACTTTTATAATTGCCCCCAAATCACCGACGTCCTAAGTATTGCCTCTAAACCACAATTGTGTTCTGTATTGCCTCTAAGCCATTGATGTCTGCCCTATTGCCTGCAAACTACCGATGTTCTAACTATTGCCTCTAAACCACAATTGTGTTCTGTACTGCCTCTAAGCCATTGATATCTGCCCTATTGCCTCCAAACTACCGATGTTCTAACTATTGCCTCTAAACCACAATTATGTTCTGTTTTGCCTCTAAGCCATTGATGTCTGCCGTTTAATTGCTTCCAAACCACCTCAACCACCGAAAATGTCCACCACTTCATCAATGGGTTGGCCTTGAATTATGAGAGCCCCCAACACAGAAATGTTATTTTGTATGATTCTAACATCACTTCATGAGGAGTGATCAGGCGACTTGGTTTTATAAAAAAAATCTACAGAACTGGCTGAAAGCCATATCTGGACTGGATGTAAAACTTGACCATTCCAGTAACTGCCAATGGTAAGGATATGATCTAAAACATGCGTAAGTCTCATACTTATTGAAACATGATCTAAATTAATTCATTTCGGGAGTTCTGTATAGTAAATTTTTTATAGCCTTTGATTGGTTTTTTTTTTTTTGGAAGATTGATCTTTCGCATCAGAAAATGTTTTTACGGTGTTAGATTATTACATACGGACCCAGATTAAAGTTTTTTTCAACCTTACAGCTGGCGCTATAGAGACAGCCTCCATTACGACAAAACCTACATTGGAATTACTGTCACTGCATGATGGCTGAATGATGAAGAAGCACCAAAGTTAACTGTAAACTAGAAAGAACTATATTTCACTTTGTTAAAGAATTTAAACCTTATTTATCTAAATGTTTGCATGGAAATAACGATGATCACACATGTTAGAGCTATTTAAAGAAAGACCCATTGTCTGAATTGCCATGTAAATTTTTTGTTGAGGATTTATTACTAAATCATTAACTGACAACTCTTATCAGTTTCCAAATTAGGGAGCACTTTGACCGTATTGTGGAGCAGGAAACAAAGCAAACACATCAGAGATGTTAAGATCCAGGCTGGTCAAAAATTGAACAGAAAAAGAATTATTGATGATGAAATTTGATTCATTTTTCTTATCAGTCTTGCGTGAATATTCTGAAAAAAAAACTTCAGCAGATAGTTTTTTTTTATAATTCTATTACATATGACTTCATTGTTTAACAGGGATAACAGCGGAAATTTGCAAAGATATCCAATTACCCAGATCATGTCCTCTACCCTCCCACAAGAGGATTTGCTATGCCTTCTACCATCGCACAATACAATCATGCCCTCTACCCTTAAAAGTAGAATATGCCCTCTACCTTCCTACAAAAGGATATTTCCTCTACGCTTCCTTGATTTGTCATCATTATGGGGAAAATATGGATGAAAAGTCTTGAAGGACTGTAACTGGTACGTATCATCTCAACATGGTGACATAAGAGAAAAAGAAGGATACCAGTACTGTAGATTCCTAATTAAACGCGAGGAATTAATATCCACGTAAAATCGTGAGAAGCACCTTTCGCGGATTTTAAAATCTCGCCATTATTTTCTGAGAGTTAAAAACTATAAGATATGTGGATAAAAGTTCCGCGTTCGCGATTTTATATTCTCCCGATTTGACTCAAAACAGCGGGATCGCGGAATTAAATTCTCGCGTAATATAAGGAATTTACAGTATATGTATGTATCATTTATAAGGAATTTCCATTGAACGCAGTAAAAGAGTGTAGGAGCATCATTGCTATTGTTTAATACATGTGGTTTGTAAGATTGTAAGGAATAACATCAGAGTATCCACTTATATAATGATAATATATAAACTTTGCAATGTCAATAAAATAATTCTACAATGAAAATAGACAAATTACCGTATTTAAGGCATTAATGATTTTTATCTTTTACGTCGAGAAATATTGGTGACTTCTAACGTGCTTGCTCACTTTCGAAATTCTTTTGAATGAGAATAGAAGTTCTTTAAATGTAAATGGTGTGAATAAAGCATGTCATGATCACAGTGTAATACATGTACTTTAATAAGCTGGCCTTTTTTAATGACAGGTTTACCCTAAGATAGTTTCAAGGTCAGTGGAGTTGTCCCTGACCAACTCCAGTATTTGAATGAAGACCTGATTGCTCCCATGCTATGAGGATATTGTTCTCGTAAAAGGAGAAAAGAGTACAGAAGGGTCCAATAGTTCTACAAACACTTAACAGTATCAAGACTATGATCACCTGAATGACTGAAATCAAAAGCTCTCACCCCTGGCAGTCATGTACAGTGATTAGATGGACCAACTGCATGTTTTTTTCTGTCTCTGTTAACATGTTCAATGGTACGAATTGTCTTCCTCAATACCAGCATGTGGTATGAACGCCAACACAATCTTTATGTCTGCTCTTGTAGATAGCTAATTGCTATGTAGCTAAGCTATCACGATTTTGCGAAATACATAGTTTGAAGTTTAGTATGTGAATTATATGCACTCAGAGTATATGGGATAAAATGATATGGAACTCGGTCAATTTTAAGTTGCTTTAAACATTGAGTGCAATTATTATGTTGATTAGATTTTCATTTTATTTTTTTTTCATTCTTGAACAGTTTTGTATTGTGAAATATATTTCACATTATTGTTATGCATGGTTTTTCCTCCTGTGTTAATGCATTGAAATATGTATTGTAACCAAAGTAAAGAAAATACGATTAAAGCCAGATTGTGCCTGGAATGAAAACATTGTTATTGTGGTTTCATTGAAATACTTATATGCATCAGTATTTATGGACTTAGGGAAATTCATACATGTAGTAAGATGAAAAAGTTAAATAACTTCAAGGATGGCCCTATCAATGCATTATCAGAGATTATATGTCCTTGAACTGTTTAAGACAATTTTGTGGTCCCTGCCCCAATTCTAAAATGTATGTATTTAATTTATTCCTATAGAAATGAAAAAAAACTTAGGACTGGTATTATAGATGTCTGTCACATTCAACACTGATTTCATTTAATTTTTTTTAAAATAAAATGTCAAAGTCCCTCCATAGACACAGGAGTACTAAGTCTAGACTTGATTTTTCTTGTTCTAAAAACAAGCCGACTGACAAAAATTAGGTAACCTATTTTGAGGCAAAGTGTCAACAACAATGTGCAAGATTCAACCTTTTCCTCAACAAATGGTTGTAGAGAGGACCCTAATGAACCTTAAGTTTTTATTATATTTTTAGAATTTAAAATCTGAAGCTGTGCAGTTCTACAGCTGCTCTAAGTGATTAAAAAGGGCATTGTTCTGTTCTTAAGAAGTTTGTTATGAAAAGTGTAAAATAGGGATGGCAACTGTTAACCGGTTAACCAATTAATCGATCGGAACGATGGTAACCGGTTACAAATTCCGTAATCGGTTAATCGAATTGAAAAAAAAATCGGACAAAATTTCATCAAAATTCAAAAACATTAAGAACTATGAAAGTAAGAAATTTAATTCAAAATATTCATACATCACTACGAGCTTTAATTTGGGATGATTCCCTCCTAGCCTAATTAATTAAAGTGATGTGTACCACAGTTTGGCACACATCAACTAATTTATAAATTTGTTTTTGAGAGAGAGAAAAGGAGATTATTTCTAATTTTTTAAACTTCTCAAAAGTTCAATTTTTTAAAAACCAGTAACGCAGCGTTTAATCTTAATAGACAATATACCATACAAAACAATGAATCAATGGCCAAAATAATTTTTGTTTCAATCGTAAAAATGATACATGTACGTGTATATGTACAGCAGGTATATTCGTTTAAAAAATTAAATTCACGAGGTATAATATGTTTATTTGAAAAATCATTAAATCTTCCGAACATAGATCATTATATAGTTTAGAACCCGGGAGCTTATCTTTTGTCTAGATTTTATACCCGGTGAATCAGCATGTAAACATTATCCGTACAGCAGACCCATGAAATCTCCTCTGTCGCTCTGTTATATACCTATTTACTAACTAACTAAGGACGATAGCAAAATAATGGTCCCCCTAAACATTAGAATATTATGTACATGTATAGTTGCTGTCTCTCTCACCCTCCCCACTCTCTGTCGCTCTCTCTTTCTCTCTCTCACCCTCCCCATTCTCTCTTTCTCAACCTCCCCACTCTATAACCTTCTCTCCTCTCTCTCTTTCTCTTACCCTCACAACTCTCTCTCTCATTCTCCCAACTCTCACCACCCTCCCAAATCTTTCTCTCATCTTCCCTACTCTATCTCTCTCACTCCCCATTCTCTCATCCTCCCCCTCTCTCTCTCTCCTCTCTCTCTCTCTCTCTCTTTCTATCTCTCTCTCTCTCTCACCCTCCCCGTTATCTCTAACTCTCTCACCCTCCACACCCTTTCTCTCCCCACTCTCACTCTTTCCCCACTTTCTCACTCACCCTCCTCACTCTCTCTCACCCTCCCCACTCTCTCTCACTCTACCTACTCTCTCTCTCTCCCTCCAATCTCTCACCCTTCCCACTCTCTCTCTCACCCTCCACACTCTCACCCTCCTCACTCTCTCCCTCTCTCTCTCTCTCACCCTCCCCCTCTCTCTCACCCTCCCCACTCTCTCTATCACACCCTCCCCCACTCTCTCTATCACACCCTCCCCCACTCTCTCTGTCACACCCTCCCCCACTCTCTCTCACCCTCCCCCACTCTCTCTCTCACACCCTCCCCCACTCTCTCTTTCTCTCTCACACCCTCCCCCACTCTCACTCACACCCTCCCCCACTCTCTCTCACACCCTCCCCACTCTCACTCACACCCTCCCCCACTCTCACTCACACCCTCCCCCACTCTCTCTTTCTCACACCCTCCCCCACTCTCTCTTTCTCACACCCTCCCCCACTCTCTCTCACTCTCACACCCTCCCCCACTCTCTCTCTCTCACACTCTCCCCCACTCACACTCTCCCCCACTCTCTCTCTCTCTCCCACACCCTCCCCCTCTCTCTCTCTTTCACTCACACCCTCCCCTCTCTCTCTCTTTCACTCACACCCTCTTTCACTCTCTCTTTCTCTCTCACTCACACCCTCCTCCCCCACTCTCTCTTACTCACACCCTCCCCCACTCTCTCTCTCTCACACCCTCCTCCCACTCTCTCTCTCACACCCTTCCCCCACTCTCTCTCTATCTCACTCACACCCTCCCCCACTCTCTCTCCTTCCCCACTCTCTCTCTCACCCTCCCTACTCTCTATCTCTCTCACCCTCCCCACTCTCTCTCACCCTCTCCACTCTTTCTTTCCCCACCATTCCCAGTCTCACCCTCTAGCTCCACTCTCTCTCACTCTCTCTCGCCTTCCCCACTCTCTTTCATCCTCCCCACTCTCTCACCCTTTAACTCCACTCTCTTTCTCTCTCACCCTCCCCACGCTTTCTTTCCCTACCATCCCAAGATTCTCACCCTTGCTTCCCACTCTCTGTCCCCACTCTTTCTCACCCTCCTCACTATCTCTCTTAAATTAAGTTTTATTTATGAAAAAAAATCAAATAAATACATGTCAAAAACAAAAAATACAACTGTTAGATTTAAACAATCAAATCAATGATATTTGATGATAATGGGAAAATTACTATGAAAGCCACGTCCATATTTCAAAAATACATGAGATTAAAGCAAAAATCAGTTTTGTAAAAGTAAATATTTTATTAAACAGTGTTATCTGCCAGAATTCGATTGTCATTTTTCAAATGACAAACATGCTGGTAATTCTTCATGCTCCACCGTAGGGTCCAATTTTGGAGTTTCAATGTATGCGACGTGCTCATGGTTGTTGATACTCCACCTTAGGTTCTAGTTTCCAGTTCCGAATTTTTTTTTAATCGGACCTGTTAGAAAACCTTGATGTGTGGGTTCTGTTTTCCGGGTCTGGAAATTTTTTTTTTACATCCGACGTGCTGTAGGTTCACGATGCTCCGTCCTACATGTAGCTTCTGGCTTACGGATCTCAGAAATTGTATTACATCTGAAGTGTTGGGTAATCTTGATGTATAGGTTCAGACTTCCGAGGCCTCAGAATATTTGATGTGCGAAATATTCTTGATGATCCATCGTTAGTTGCGATTTCCGGTTGGTAACTGCAATTGTGATAAGAGAAAATCAAATACACAAGTATCTTCTTATTAAAGTGAATAAGTATCTAAATTTCTTCCAAATTTAATATCAAGATACCAAAACCAGACCTCAAAACCCCTTCCCCTGAAAAACCAAGTTTTCGCCCGGAAAAAATTTGGATCCGCTAATGCATTTGGAATATTTTTAGATGCCATTGCAATAAAATCGGGTTGCATGTGATACTAGATAGCCAACCCGATGCATTATCGTGTGATACCTATATTCCTTACGTGAAAATATAAAACAACATTACCCTTAGACTTCCTCAAAACAATGACTGTATCAATTAAGGTTGCTCGCGGGTTTACTGCTTGTGAAACAACCTACACTGAAAATTTGTCTGTTGAATTAGTTGGTTTCAAAGGTTTATTCCTGAAATTTTTATTGAATTCGTCAGCCTAATTATAATGTTATATTATCTTAAACACAACAATGTTGATTAACATAATGAACGTCACTACAATGAAATATATAGCAATATTTACATTTTCGCCAGTAACCGCATTCCAAAACCATACTCATAACTTTTAAACAAATCAGGACGTATTTAATTTTACTCAGCACAATGATTGCGAAGATGTTTTAGAACTAATCGATACAAAAAATCAATATGTGTCAATCGGCCAATTTTTCGCCAAAAAACTTTCAAGATTTGAAATTTTCAGGTAACGTTATATTTTCATCGCGACGTTACACCATGTTATCGCGACGTTATCAGTTTCTTGCATCTGTGTGCCGAAAAAAAGGACGGGCATTGTTCGACAAAAAAATTATTATCCATGCATTTAGCAAATTCTAATTTGTTGGTTTTATTTAGATTTTAAAGTTGCCGTTGAATGATAACACATACAATAGAACTAATGTTTTTCATTGTACTTAGAAGTAATATTTAAATTTTATTGATCTCCATAAAACAGTAACTTTAGTAATGGGGGATTAAATTGTATATATAACAACTATTATTTTATTTTGATATACTAGGCCTTTATAACGTTACTGCTAATGTTATCTACATGCCCTAGCTGTTCTTTGTATACATGGTGCTCTTTTAACGTTGAATTCTATTGTGACGTCAGCAAACCCGTGAGCTACATTAATAGCAAATTAAAACATCTCACTTTTATAAAATCTATTGCAAAAACCCGTTTCAATTCTACCGTAAGTTATTATTTTAGCTTTAAAAGACCTTTAATAGGTTTAATGAATGCATATTACATGTACATTAGCGTTTTAAGTAAACTTTTTTCTGCAATTATCGCTACCTTCATAACCAGCACGGACCATCATGAGTCAAAAAATTGTTTATTTAAAAAATAAAAGATTCGTGCGGGATATGAAGGTGGCGACATTGCAAAAAAAAATACATAACCCGCAACGCAGGTTGTGTAATTTTTTTCCTGCAATGATCGCTACCTTCATAACCCGCTTAAATCATCAAATAAAGCATTTTATTGTTTATATTTACGTCTTTCTTTTAACAAATTAATAAATTGATTGTAAAACGTAAGTAAAATTCACCAGATTACTAGTAGTGTTAATGTACATCAGTAGTTTGCTAAAAGAAACAGCCCAATTGTCTCCAATTGGAGTCCGACATCATCATGACTATTTCGTGCAGTCCGTGATTTTTTCTTAGATCGCTGTACATAAATAATCGAAGCGTGTATATTTTAGTCTGGTTGTTTCTATAGAACTATGAATTAACTTTAAGTTTCAGTAAGAAGTAGAGGGAATCATACTCGTTGGATGTAAATACATTTCAATCTCTCTTTTAACAAATTAAAAATTAAGTTGTAAAAAGCAAGCTTAAGTAAAATTCAATAAATTACTGTTAACGTACAACAGCCAAACCGTCTCCTATGGGAATTTGAGTTTGACATTACCATGATGTTTTCGTGCAGTCCGTGATTTTTCTTAGATCGCTTTAGGTTTCGACCAATCGATAAATAGGTCGTGTAGATTTCAATCTTGTCAGTTTCTATATAGAGCTATAAATTAACAATAAGTTTGTTAAGAAATAGAAGGAATCATACTCTGTAGATGTAAATATGTTATTAGTTCAATATATGTAACCTGGTTGAAAAAAAATGGATATAAATGTAAAATATGAATCCTGCTTTAGTTGGTTCTATGAAGGTTAGGCTGCATGCATCAGCCATACAACTATGGCATGCGCGGATCCAGAATTTTTTTTTCCAGAGGGTGAGGTCTGAGGGACGATTTTGTTTGCCGGGTGAGGAGGAGGGGTGAAAGTCATATTTTTGGTAACTTTTACTATGTGATTTAAACAATTTTGATTTTCAAAGCTAGTGCTTAGGGTAGGGGTCTACATAACAATCTAAACTCAAATCGTGCAATGATTTTCTGTTTTATACTCTGTCCCGAGTCTCGAGTTTTTGCTTCCACCACTTTTCGCTTGATATTTCGATAATAATACCTTTATGTTCAAACTACGTTCATCCACTAATATGAAAAATGTCCAGATTATCTGTTTTGAAAAGCTCCCTCTACCGCTTCAGGTTTCAATACACATCCCAAAATAGAAAGTAAAGTCTACGGAGATTTTGCATTGCATCAGCCATTAAGAAGCCCGGATGATAACGTTGAAAAATTGCGCGAGGTGTCCCGAGTACTTCCGAATGAAGAAAAGATTTATGTAAACATTTCCAATTATAAATCTCCGTAAGAAATTCATTTTCGTTCCTGTAAACTTTTATGAGTGAAAATGAATAATTTGTCAATGAAGATATCTTGGATATTTTCCATTTCATCGATTTCAACTGTACTTCTTTCACAGGTATGTGCATTTTTATTAAAAATCATCAAAAAGTGATGGAAGCAATAACTCGGGACAGACTATAGACTGGAAATTATTAAAAAAAGAAATGAGCCAGTTGGACAAAAAATCAAAAGGCGATCGTGACGAACCTTTGAAGCTTGTTATTGTTAAAGTACAAAAAATCTTATTATAAAAATAAATATTTTAAGGTGATATGGTACACCTCCATATTGTGACGTATTTCCTACCCAAATAAACAATATTTTTCTTTACCAAAATTGTTACCTAACAGCGTTGCACAAACACGTAGCATTAGAGGATGAGTGGGCAGAAGGGCTGTCCCCCACCCTTTTTATCGGAGAGGACATTTTTTTAAAAAATATTTCTTAAATTGACATATAAACATTGAATTATTATAGAGTGGCCCCTGCTTTTATCTTGGAGCAAGTCGTAAATGGAAGAGAATTCCCCCAACGGATAAGCATTTTCATCATTTTGAAAATTTTCCGAAAATTTTTATTAAGATGAGGTTGCCCCCCCCCACCCCCACTTTCAAAATCGATGCTACGTGCCTGTAGCGCAAGGAGTTAGAGCGTTATACCTTTCTAATTATTAATAATTATATCTATTTGTTTACTTCGGAAATAAAAATGTCCAATATTTCTACTAAATTAAGATAAGTAAGAAACGTCCCGTTTTTATTCAATTATACTTCCCCTATTGGAAAAGGGTTCCTTATATGAATTCATGAGCAAACTTTTTAACAAATAAATGGATCTGCCTTTCCAATTTTTTTGTTTTTGATAATATTTAACCAGCGGTTTTGATAAAAATAAAAATAAGAAAAATTAAAGCAGAGGAACACCAAACAACAGACAAATGTTGCTCATCAGAAATTAGCTACATGTAACAATAATACATTTTATTAGCTAATCAAATGAATTTGGTTGATTTATTACAGATTAAATATTAATATAATATATATCCCAGGTTCTTCTTTCCTTCCCTTTCTCTTTGATTGAATAAAAATGGTCAAAGATTTCTGTCATTGTGATGGTCATGTTAAAGGGTACAAATTAATAAAGGAAATATTTTGAATTTTTGAATTTGCAAAGGTCGAGAAAGTACTCGGGTGATGATGTTACAAAATTACTAGTACTTGGGGTTTTCTAAAAAGGTATAATTTATTTTGTCATTAAAATTCTCGAACAAAATTGACTAAATTCTGGAAATTTTATCATAGTAAAAAATTTATTTATTGTTTCATGATCAATTGTTCTTCATCACTAACGAATTTATTAATTAAAGGAAATCGGCAAAAAGTTCTGAAAATAAGAAACTGAGAAAGAGTATCTGAAGACAAAGAACAAATGATACAAACTTGCATAAAACAAGCACTTGCGGCGGAACTTTGAGTTTGGAACTGCTGCTGCTGCTTGATGATGATGATGATGATGACATTAATAATGATGATGATGATGATGATGATGACGACGACGACGACGATGATGATGATGAATGAAGTCTGTCTTCCTCATAATCTTTGATTAGTTTCACCCTTTCACCTTTTTTCGGTGCAATGAAACAAAATACAACCTCCCCTACAAAGAAAATAATAAGGATTTTTAAAATAGATATAAAATAGACAACACAACAAAACAAATCAATCTCATTATGTAGTAGTGCAACAACAGGATATCAACTAAGACTGTTCTGTACATAGGCGTGAAAAAAATTATCTTTAGCATTTGAAAATTCTGACATGGAACATCAGACGCCATACAAAGAATCAGGTAGATGCTTATCCACTTACGTTGCATGTCGTGGTGCAACGAATGCATGCACGTACACGTATTTAAATGAATCCGAATTTCATACCTGATATTGTATTTTTAACATAATCTTTGCATAAGTGTTGGAAACTGAACATAAGAAATTAGTTCACATGTACGTGTAAATTTAACTAAGCCGGGTACAGTTCGAGTGCGCATGACTTTTCGCATCTTTCTATTTTCATGCAATCGTAGGTGCAACTTTACATGTATAACTTTCTTTTGAATTGCGTTTTTATACAAAATTAACATTATATGTAAGCCGAGAAATTGTGATTTTTAAGATTGATAGGATAAAATACTAAAGTGGCTCTTGCGCCTCATCGTTTCCCGGTATTTTAAAATTTAAACTATGCACAAAGCGAAAGAAACAAGATATCTGTGAGCTAATGCTCACAAGAAATACCCTGCTCCGATGTGCATATACAAAATAAGCAAAGTCGAAGTTGATGTCCGATTGGTTCAAAAATACATCCTTACATATGGCATGCTTAAACAAATAGAGTGTTAAAGTTTCAAGCATCTGCAATGAATAGTTGCTGAGAAATTTTTGACGAAATTTTGTTTAAGAATTTAATTAAAGTAAAAATAAACCAAGTCGCCATTTAACAGGAAGTTGACGTCCGATTGGTTCAAAAATAAATCACACGTTATGACATGTCTAAACAAAGAGTTTGTTAAAATTTCAAGTCAGTGGCGTAGCTACATTGAAACACTGTACGCACGTGATTACATTTTTTCTGAATCTCAGTTTATTAAAATCATTATTTTTTTCATTGCAAATTCCGCCAACCAATTGCATTTACTGAAACCCTACGAACTTGTTCTCATGTACGTTTAATAATACTTTTCTTGAAATATTGACCGAGTCGTAAGTTTAAAATGTAGATTCTTCGTATGGTACAAATTATCATTCATTTCATTACAATCAACTGTTCAGCGCTTTAATCCATATTAAAATGAAAAGAAGCAACACTGCTTTTTAAGAGCACAGCTTGGGTAAGTATAATATTCTTCAATTTTAGTGGAAAAAATATAACCTCCAAAAACGGAGGTTGCCTAGAACAAGTAAAGGGAAAATAAAATTGTCATAGTACTATGGAATTTCAAAACAGGCAATAAACATAGGTATAGAATTGCTTGAGAATTACTGCAACTAGTAATAAAAAGTCCAAATTTCATCGTATTGTCAGTCTTAATCGCTTATATAAAAAGTTTGATTATTTTTTATTACATGTATTGGGGTGGTAATAAAATTATTTCTTCGTCTTAAAATAATTGATATAGTAATAAAACTACATGCAAGAAATTTTAACAAAATATCTAGGGTAGAAATAATTAGAATCGGCCTCCTTAAGTGTAATGTATTAACACGCCTTAATTGTTCGATCACCCTTTCCCACTCTCACCCTGCAAACTGAATATAGTAATTATATACTGTATTATGATACGTATAATTCTAATTCTGAATACTCTTAAATAAAAAGCTGCTCGAGTCGATTTTAAATCAAATTTTTTGACCGCTTTTAAAAGATGGTTATGCTATGTACATGTTTGTGATAAATAATATTACAATAGTTTCCCCGGTCAATTAAGCCATATTTCAATTTTTAAAAAATGTTTAAGAAACAAACGACATAAAAGGGTACCGGTTCGCCTCATATTAATACCCCCCCCCCCTCCTTGACGTTGAGGCGGCTATGATTGTATTACGACTTTGACATCGCTATTGGCAAATCAAAAATAAACCTGTGTACATATTGTTTACTAATATTTCTGAAGTTTGCTTTATTTACAATCGTTGCATGACATGCAGGTTGAATAAACCTAATCAATCGAGGGACGAAACCAAACGGTTCCCTTTTCTAAACACCCCCATGATGCGGTTTGGTTTGAGGGTTTTTTGTATGCCCATAAAGAATTTTTTTTTATTTACTTTGAATATTTCTTACTTTAACAGGAGACCGATTCTGCTGGTGTATATAGGCAAAAGTCTATAACTTTCTAAGATAACTGGTTTGTATGAAACATTAATTGATACTGTAATAATGAAAAAAAATCGGACCATGCAGCTTTAAACAAATCTAGTATCCACTCCTAATTTAAAAGACAGAAACAAGTATTTTAGACCAATAAATCAATCTTCAGCAGTATCAAGTGAAGATTTTCAATACGTTTTGATTTTTTAAAAAACCCTTTAAATACATCTTTGCAATAGAGATATCTATAATGTATCCAACTGATAATACTTTAGCAATATAACTTACATTTTAAGACCAGAGATGCACAAGGATCATGTCTTCCCACTGTGGTTCATTCGTTGCATTGTTCGGAATCCTATCTACATGTAGGTTCCACCATTATAATCTCCTCGACAGGACTGGGACGGATGGAGGATTTCCTTGGATATAAAAGAGACAAGACGAATGAAAGAATTTTCAAAACGTAAAAAGACGCATTAATCCTCACAATAGTTCCATGTCAAGATACTACATTAACAAAGTGGGTTTTTTTTCTTTGCATGGTATCAATAGGTCAGGCACAACATAGCTAAAGGTATCCATAAGACTTTCACAAAAATAATTCTTGATAGAAAGAGCATGCGCGCGGATCTAGAGGGCCCCGGCCGGACGCACCCCCTTGGAAATTCAAACTTGTTAATTTACATTGTTAAATTACCAAAAATAAGCCTCGGTACCCCCACTTGAAAACAAAATTATCCCTTCGACCCCCCCCCTTTCTTTTTTGAAAAATAATTTTGTTCCACGGATGACGATTATCATACAAAAACCTGCATGTCTATAACTACTAATAATTGTACTGTTGACTGTTTAAACAGCATTCTTATTCCTTAATAACAAGTAGTTTCACCATTGCAGTTTGTCTTTAAAGCAAAAGATACAATTCCATTGTTTGGTTAAGGAGGTTGGCACCTGAAATACTAGTAATGTCAATCTTCCAAAAACCACTTGGATATAAAGATAGGGACCTAAAATGTTCATTTGTTTTATTTGTGAGCCATGTCACATGTCATTTTTTTTTTTTTTTGGAAATATAGGGCCCCAAACAGAAATTATAATTTTCCTGAATTTTTTTGCTAAAATTTGGCATGGAAATTGATTATTTGAAGAACTCAAACAAATATTTATAGTTTGAACTATTATTTAATTATGATTTTAATACAGTATGAAGTTGAACACTATAGTGACTATAAAAGTAATATCTAAGTCAAAGTTTAAAGAAGTCTTGCTTTACTGGTGGCTTCAAATGCCATTACACAATGAACACAACAACAGATGTTAGTAAACAAAATTTTGGAGTAATCAAATTATAACGCAAATAAAAAAAATATTAGTAATGTCATCTTTCAACTTTGCATACAAATAGACATACATGTACATTTAATGTCTCATTTAAAAGTAAAACAAGTAGGGGTCACATCTAAAAAATTTGAGATATAGCATGAAATAAGCTAATTTTAGACCAAAATTGGAATTTAGTTTTTTCTTAACTTCTATGAAATATAGGCTAAATATGCCAAAATATATCAATAGAAATATCAAAATATTGTTCAGATATGTTTTTTAGAATATCATGAATATATCGTAATACACAAACTATCTAGAAGTTTGGTCTGCGCTGAAAATTAGGACGCTAAAGTAACAGTACTCTAAAACTACTGAGTTATGAAAACTGTTCATTTCCTTCTTGGAAACCTTACGCCACAAAATATAGTCCCTTACTAAACTCTATAAAAATGTATTTTTGTTTAAACAATTTTTTCAATAAGTTTATTTGGCATTGTAAAATATAAATATACTACTAGAATTGATATGTGATGCAGAATTTTCAGACTAGAGGTGACCCAAAATGGCTACCCAAAACCTAAGAAGCGAACCTCTTTAACTATATGTTAATCGCTTTGAGCAGATTAGGACCAATCGCCCAAAAGGGATATAATAGTCCGTTTAGTCCGTTAATACCCCAAATGGGATATGAATTTGAAGTATAAAAAAGGGAGGAAAAAAATAGATTTGGCAATTTTTTTATATAAATCCGAATGCAACAACTTAGGTTAGCACGTTTTTCTTTACGTCTACTTCAGTACAGTTTGTAAGATTGATCCCCAAGAAGATCCCTAGATCCTACACCACTAAATTGTCCACTTTTATCTTTTACCCCTTTTAAATGTACATAGGTTTTTAACTGATCACCGCAGAATTACTAGAGTATTAGTCCTCACGATGAGTTCACTTCATTAAGGGAGTAAGAAGAAAAGTTTTATTTGGATATACTGAGGGACCAATCTCCGGTACAGTGGGGTTACAGAAAAAGTTGTTTACCAAAAGCTGTTACATTTCATATATTTCTAATGTGGATTTACCATATTTTTAGCAAAATAAAAAAATCTACATGTAATTTTTGCATTTCAAATTGAACCTGTTGAGTGCGATGAGGCATAAATTACACTGCACCCAAGTTCGACTATCGATACATGTAACTTAAATACAAATTCATATCTTAGAAAATAAAGTGGGCGGGGGGGACGAAATGGCTTTTATTATTGATTTATCCTGAGAAGCTTAATCAAGTTATATAGCATTTTAATAAAATGGAAATTACGATCTATAAAACGTTTATTAAGCGTGAAAAAACAATCGGCGTACGATATAATTAGATCATATGATAAAGCGTGCATATTTAATTGTTTACATACCTTTTGAGTTCTATAAGTTTTGAAAACACTGGAATAGTCATGGCGGGATCCTGTTCTTGAGGACCGTACACTATTAACGTCTGCTGCGCTAGATGACTGCTCACACAATGCGTGGCCCTCGCTCTTGGTCACGTGGGCAATAGTAAGATCGACCGTGTAGTGTGAGCGATTATCATAACTACATGCACTTATGTTGGACGGGGAAATGAATTATAATTTCATTTTAATCTAAGATAGAGTACCTGTTAATTTTACCAAGAGAAAATCTATAATAACAATAGTTTTAGACCACTAATCTACATTGGTATTAATTCTGAACCACACATGTCGTAAATTCAAAATTTACAATGTGTCAATTTTCCCGCAATCAGATATATTTTACAGGGACATTGTACGCGTCTCTCTCTCATCAAAAAAGCGTTTTATTGTTTATATTTACATCTTTCTTTTAACAAATTAATAAATTGATTGTAAAAAAGTAAGTAAAATCAACTAAATTACTGTTAATGTACATCAGTTTGTTAGCTAAAAGTACATGTAACTGCCGAATCGTCTCCTATGGAAATCCGAGTTTGACATCATGATAATTTCGTGCAATCTGTGATTTTTCTTACATCGCTGTAGTTTTCAACAATCGATACACGAGGCGTGTAGATTTCAGTCCTGCCAGTTTCTACAGAGCTATGAATTAACAAAAAGTTTCCGGTAAGAAATAGAGGGAATCATACTCGGTAGATGTTAATATACATATATAAATAGTGCCTGTTTGGGAGGGTACCAGTTGAAATTGACACCCCGAGAAAACCATTGTCAACCGACGCGAAGCGGAGGTTGACAATGTTTTTCGAGGGGTGTCAATTTCAACTGGTACCCTCCCAAACAGGCACTATTTATTTTATTATACTGAATGTCTTAATTTTAGGGAAAATTTTACAGCTTTTATATAGAAAATACGTGAATTCTACGACGAACCGTACGCGCATAATTTACGCGCATGTAACAATTCGTTCTATCGGCCCGTTGCCAAGTGTGTTGCTAACGCTGAGGAAATGAGAACGGATTGTCAACTGCGTCTAAACCAATCAGATTTCAGTATTTAACATGAAAGTATAATAATGTTACATGTATTCAGACAATGAATGTCTCAATAAAAACACTTCAAAAATTAGGTTTGATTACTAAAGTTTATTTCATAAGCGAGTTAATAGCAGGAAATATAAAGAATCACCAAAAATCTTACCGAAAACTGTCTTTTCTTCATGAAAGTATAATCTACATTTTTTTCATTTACGATACAAAATTTGGTTGGTTTTCTAACCTCAAAAAATGACAAAATTCATTTCAACTATGCAATTTGAAGAACGCGGTTAAAAGTGTTCATATAAAAGAGATTTTTAGTTAATCTACATTATAAAAGCAGTGACGGGTATAATTCTACAGCTGTCGGAGACATCTTGAAACGTGTACTGTGTGGAGACGGACCAATCAGACACCGAGTATTTCTTGCTCACTGACTTCACGACTGACCCATATGTCTTTCCATTGGTATCGGTATTACATCGCTCAAAAGGGATTTCGGCATTGAGGGAATAAATGCCGATCAGATCCCCATTTTGGACGTCAATTTGGTTTTCAGCTGGGACGTCGAAGGTTCGAATCCCGCCAACAAAGGTGTCAGATACCTCGTTCTGACCAATCAACGTGTACCTGAAAAGGAAGAAGCTTGCGTGTATTTTGTCGTATACGGTGGTTTAAGTTCCCGAAAAATGCAATATTTCAAGCATAAATTGATATTGAATAAATATGAAAAACTTGATATATGTCTTAATGTCCTTGCAAACACATACAATCATGTACAATCCTATTTCATAGTTTTGACCGACCATCAACAGTAATCTACACAGTACAATAAATTAAACCAAAGGACCTGATCATCGTGAATCCATTACGTTTTGTCAGTAGAGGTTGGTCTCCAGACTTGTAGAGCCACCGTTCCGTCTGTCTCGCTGTAGAACTGCCATTTGACGAGTTTCCCGCTCTTCTTGATCGTCATCATTCCGTTCATACCGGTGAAGCTAAATCGGGTCGAGAGAGCTTTTCCCATGGAAACCAAAGGTGCGTTATTGTTGGGTTCTGGCACTGCACTGGACACTTTCAAAGCAATATTTAAATAATCAACATTCGATACAATACTGTTGTTAAGAAAAAAAATCAAATAATTTATTAACTTGTAGATATATTAATTCATCATCAATCGAAATGAACGCGATAAAATGGCAGCAAATAACACATGTTCGTTTGCGTTCTAAATCGTTTAAATGTGGCCACATAGTAATCATATAATCGAATAATCCAAATTTACCTGAACACTGGGGCGGATCCCCTGTAAACGAACCACTTCTTTTACACGCTCGATAGAGATCACCTTGGGTGTGGGAATATCCTGATTTACACCTGTACTGTAACACGCCACCTATTGCTAGGGCACTGACGGTATTGACCAGTTCTGTGTTGCTCTCTAAGGTAACACTGGGTACAGGGCAATTGTCTTTAAAAAGGGGAAAAAACCAAGATGTAAAAGAATCGATTTAATTTCATTTTGTATTCACATGTAAAAATCAAGCACCATGATCAAATTAAAAAAAATAAATTTAAAGGATATTCAGTACAGAGTGCTTCTCAGTCTCAAATCAAGCGGTAGACATCTTGCCTATTTTATGGCTGCGATACTTCTAGATTAAAACAAATATGGTTACCCTCTATTTGGTTGCAATATCCACAAGTCTTTGGACACGTGTGCCACACGAACTCATCATTAGTACATGCTTGGGCGTCAGCGTTTACATACTTTATGCAATTGTCAGTAGCATCCTGGCAAATCTCTCTAGCTATTTAATGAAACAAATCAACAACAACAATCATAGCTGCAGGTCTGTAGCTCCCGGTCTGAAAAAATTCGGATGGACGACCTGGGAGGAACAGTGTCGCCCATTGAAAAAAAATGTATATTTATTGCGCAGAAAAACATGCGCTAGTTTTCGATTATTTAACCTTATTTATACGCAAATTCTGTGATAACAATTATTACCATTAAACTATTCATGCAATTTACTACTGATATTGTCTCTTTACTTGCCTTAGACTTTTCTGACACACGCTACCAACCTTGGAAAATCAAGTATGTTAAATTTACATCGAGATAGAGAGTCGCCATTTTTACATGTAAACAAACAGCACTACTTCATTTTACGGGACTGGTGATGGTGTTTAAAAGACTATCAGAGGCAAGTAAATAGACGAAATCAGTATTAAATTGCATGAATAATTCAGTGGTACTAATTGTTTTCACAGATAAGGTAAATTAGTCCAAAACTAGCGCACGTTTTTCTGCGCAATAAATATACAATTTTTTCAATGGGCGGCACTGTAGCTCCCAGGTCGTCCATCCGAATTTATTCAGACCGGGAGCTACAGACCTGCAGCTGCAACAATCAGTAATGTTACGTGTAAACAAAGGACAACTATAAATCAAATAAAGAATCTGATCTGCTGCTTATTCATTTTTTTAATTCATAACTTTCAGAAAAGCATTCGTTTCAAAGTTAAACGTTTTCAACTTCTGAAAATAAAAGTTTGATTTTGTTTAGGTTGCACTGATAATAATGTTATTTTCATGCACACAAATAACTAAAAATTAACAGATAAATTGTCTAGTTCGCATCCCCTTCACATTTTCTAGTTTTTTTTTAGTTAAGAATTGCGCAAATGTCTGACACGTTAGCTAGTAGAAAATATACTTTAGGAACATCAAACAAATGTAAACTGTATAGGCAAAGTTTACGTCTAGACATGGAATAACTAGGTACATGTACCTTGTGGAGAATACGAGCAGACATAGGGAATGTAGTAGGCTGACGAACAGCCTGTACCCTTCCATTTCCCGTCCCCATCAGTGATGTATGCACAGCTCGATGTTGAACCTATTAGAAATGAATACTGTGGAATCATCATTGTTCGTGGGGGACCAATGTTCGTGGATTTCGTGGGTAACCCTTGCCCACGAATTTACATCCCCACGAACCTATATACAATCATTTGTTAAATATTTATTAAAATTATCCCGATTACATTCCCAACGAAATGACGTCCCCACGAACCAGGAAAATTTTGATTATACATCCTCGAACATTGACCCCTAATAATAGCAATACAGAATTACACGAAACCATGGCGAATAACTCCCAATGCAAATACGTTGAAATTATAAAACTGTTAAAAATTGTTTAAAGTGTAACGTCAATGCTGTATAAAAAGATATGATATAACAAATGATCCTTGAACTTGGTGTATATCCCATAAAAGTGAATGAAAAATTAAAAAAAAAACTGTCGTCATTATGGAGAGAGTAGAAGATCAAGATCTTTTGAATAAGATACTATTGAATAAGATACTATTGAATATTTTGCACTGTAGACACATAGAGTACCATCTAAACTATTCAATAAAGCATTGCTCTTGGTACGGCTCTTCCATACACGTAGACTCTATAGGATGTTACCTGATTTATAGTTAGTCCATTCCACCGGCTCACCATCTGCCCAGAAGTTGTCTTTGATACCAATCCAGAAGTTAACACCATCTTGTCTTAAAAAAATCAAAGAAATAGTCATTCTCTAATATGTTTCAACATTCTAGTATTTAGATCGTTATTTGAATATTTTATAATCACAATAAAAGAAACATACACTAAACTAGCCAGGAATTCATTTTCTTTTGTGTCCCTACTAGACGCTAGAATTGCATTGTTCTCGGACGCGCATCTCGTCATCGCAGTGTCACGGTCAACGTCATCATAAAAAGCCTTGTAGCACTGGCCCTGGTAAGGTGTCCATCCGGTTTTACAACCTTAAGTAAAATATAAAGGTGCATTTATATACATGTTTTTATTTTACAAAAGCAGTAAAAAAAAAAAAACTACAAACAAACCGATCAGAAAAAATCAAAATTTTACGATTATATATGTATAATAAACGAAAACTTTGTGAATTTTTTTAAAGCTAAACAAACTTAAGTTTCTATGTATTAAGTGCGTTAAAACTTTTATGCAAGGAGAAATTAGTAAATAATTTTCTCACGTCCGCAAGTAAATCCTGCGTTTGACCATGTTCCGTCCGCTAAACAGGTGATTGTCTGAGTCTCGAAAGCGTTTGTTTCACAAGAAAATACCACCGTCTCATCAACAGAGTAAGTTTCTTTCAGGACTCCACTTGTTGAATCTGAGGGAACCGCCGGCACTCCACACGTTACAGAACCAACTGGCAAAGATTTAAAGTGGGATTTTAACTGTATTATATTTGAATTACATAAAATTTAATACGCATTAGCCTGACTATGCAGTACAAATATATAAACTCACAAAACTTCACAGGGGGTTTACAGATTGACAGAATTGACAAAATACAGATGAATTGGTTTTTTTTTTATCCCACACGGGGAAAGTACAAAATTATTTTTTTGAAAAAAACATTCTAGTACCACTTTACAAATCATTCAAAATACTAAAAAGCCTTTGCGTACCTCCTGTTTGCGGCTGTTGATTGCACAGATTGCAAGACATCCTACAGCCTCTTTGTAGTTCGGGATCCCTTTCACAATTCAGTATATCAGTTACTCTTTCTTGGCAATCACCAAATATGTCGTAACATTTTTCTACAATTAAATATATTATATTTTAGATACGCTGCCTGAAGATAACATCTTGATAACAATCATTATAAATTGCGATATTATATTAAAAAAAGGTTCACCGATTCCACAAACGTCACAGTATCCCCTGGTACACATATACTTGTTGGTTATACACCAAGGTCTGGTGCCGTGGCCAGGATTTCGACAATAATTATTGAGAAGATCGTCATCAAGATCCCTGTATATGGAGGAAAAATAATATTATAATATGTAATAATATAATAATATATCATAATGTCATCGATTGTGGTCTCAATCTAAATATTGATAGCATTACATAAATACGTGAAGAAGTTTCTATAACTCTATCAAGTGCATTGCTGAACATGTGTTAGATATTGTAAACTTATTATTTTTGAATGCTTACATGGGGTTGTATGTGCTACTTAAACAGTGTTTGACTTCTGACCAAGGTACACATTTGGCGAATCGTCTGGTGATATCAACAGTTCCTCTGTAGTTTTCTCCGTTTTTGGTGTAACAGAAGCTGGAATCATTTTCTGTACAATAAAGAAAGGAACAAATACATTTTTTTAAGTTCCTTAATGAGGGATAGAGTGATTTTTGTAACTATTTTTTTTTTGTTGAGATTAGGTTTAATGTTTGGGGTTTTTGGATTACATACCATTTAGTAAAGTAACTCGAGCAGAAAATCCTTTTGCAGAATTACGAAGACTGGTTTCAAAGGTCAAACCTAACTGATTCTCCTCAGTAACAATTGTGTTTGGAAATCTGTCTCCACAATAACTGTAATTCATGTATGTTAAAGATATTATGTTAATGTTATGTTAAATGTTATGTTAACTGTGCTATAGACATTAATTACTAACATCCAAAACAAGTTTTGTTGTTACAGTTTATCAGTGATAGATCTAATAATATCCACAATGAAAACTAACTTATGACTGAAATGTATAGTACTTTTTAAGCATAATTTACACTTAAACATTATACAGAAACCTGGTTATTCTATGATGGAAAATTCATTCCTGAGTTGAGAGGGATTATTACGTCATATTAACATGTACATGTCCCAATGAAAATGCCCTGTTTTATTTATCCTAAACATGTGATCCGACTTAAAAATTTGCAACCAACTTAGTACCTTAATCCAAATTGACCCGGAAGTGAATGCCTAATTTCCAATCTATCATCACATGTTCCATCTAAATTAGCCACAAGATCAAAATCATCGAAGTCCAGTTTAAGTTTGGACCCAGGTGGTGCCTATACATGAAAAAAAATCCACTGTAACTACATGTATTTGATGCATCGACTCCAATAACAATTGTTTGAAAGCATTTGAAATATCTATTATTAATAATAAATAAATTAAGGGAAGAAGATACTTGATTATTTTGTTTACAGACATTCGACTTAGTTGCATTACTCACCATTATGTTCCAGTAACATTTTCTTCCAGAGGGGTACGGTAAGGGGTATTGAGGACTGGAAATGTCGACAGCGGTTTGTCCGGTCGTTGAAAGATGGATAGTTTCTCCACAGTCTGATCGAAAAAGTAAAAAATGAAATATCATTGAGATTTGTATAACAAAACTTTTAAAAATCTTAAGAGAGACAGTTTAATTCGAATTAAACCCGCATGATCATGTCTTCACAACGAAAAGCAAGTATATGCGTAAAGTATTGTACAATTTATGACACAAATTTCAAAATTTTCTAATTAAAAGCAATTTTGATCTTACCATAGTTTGTTGGATAGTAGTAACAGAAGTAGAAATCGACTTTTCCGTATCTGACAGATATTTTAGGAATATTTCCAGATGTTGTAGGAACATTGTTTTTTGTACCTACGGAGTATGTCTCTTCTTCAAAGCTCATATCTAAAAGGTGAAAATGATTGTCAGAGTTTACGTCAAGGATCAATCAAAATCAAATCAACACTCGTAGTTCCGAGTTATTTCGTGTACATGTATATCAATGTTAAATAAAATATTTGCAACTCTGTACGTTTATTTTGTATGCACTCAAACGCAATTTTTTCTAAAAATATTTTTTCGGAACGCCAGAAGAAAATCAACACGTAAGAGTTTTTTTTCAATATTGCATCAATATAGATATAGTTAAGATTGGTTTCTTAACAAAGGCATTGTAACATTTGCGAAGCGAATGCATGATTATGCTTGTACTACCATCAACTTTCTGGCATGATGAGGTTTCTTTGAACAAAATGAAGGGTTCTTTGTTTGGAATTAGAAGCGGGTTTCTAGTGAAGCCATCCGCTCGACAACAGAATTGGAGAGTCACGCTATCATCATAGGATCCATCAGGGAGGGATCCAGAGATATCAGATGGGGGCTGGCTATCCACCAGAGATATTGATCCTTGACTGAATCCTATCAAAGATAGTGAATAATCAAAGATAGTGAATAATTAACGATAAAAATTAAATACCAACTAGTATGTTGCCGTTTGGATTAAATGGTAGTGAACAATTGTTAAAGTATTAATATACTAGTACATAAGTTCCAATAAATAATCAAAGGTGCGACATGGCACTGCAAAACACTTTATAAATTACATCGGGATTAAAACAAATGCCTCAAAAATCTTATTAAAACAGTCAAGATTTTAAAAAAAAGTTTCAAAATCAAATATTTTTTTAAATTTATAATGTAAATTCCAAAAACAAATATTATAACAACAAATATTTACAGAAAATATGTTTGCATAACAAATGATTACCTTCAGGACAACTCCCTCCAGATCTGATGATACAGTAAGAACCAGGGCCCCACTTTGTTTGTTCTCCTATAGGGGTAGTCTGGGGTTTTGTACAGAATTGATATTGTAATGATTGGTCTGATGATGTCAGAGCGGAATGTGTATCAGACGAAACCGAGGAGTAATAGGAGTATTCCACAAATTGCCCCGACTCAAAACCTTTAGGACACCCTGTAGACGCCTGTATCAAAGAAAACGGTTCAGCCGGCCATCTTGAATATGAAGTTGATTCGTCGCCTGTTGAAATCATAAAAAAGGATTCAAGCTTATCTTTTAAAAAGATTGGTGAGCTAGCACTTTAGCCATCTTAAAACATTTTTGTTATGTAATCCTTTATGTTTTTGGTACATTACAATGTATATAGCGTAATATATTTGGATTTTTAAAACCTGTACATTAAGTTACCTGTAGCTGTATATTAAGTGGAAACAACTGTCGATTCTTAACTTAATCGACAGCTTCTCCAACTTAATGTACAGCTACAGGTAACTTAATGTACAGGTTTTAAATGTTGAAAGCAATACACACACATGGTCCTCAACAGTTAGGAAAATTTACTTTAATTCAAATATAAACATAAATTAGTATTTAAAATATTATTTTAAAACAATATGAATATATCATCTCCGGAGAAAGGCATACATGCACAACAAATATGCTGACCATTTCAATGAATGGTTCTGTAAATGTGACTCCAGAAACATATCAGAATTTGAATGAGAAAGACATATTTCCAGAGGTAATATTAATTTCATTAGGTTCACTGCTATTGGAATCACAGGGATCGCACATTTTCATCTTTTTTTTCACACTGGCCATCACTTGAATTTCCCCCTTTTCCATACTTGAATTTCCCCTTTTCTATACTTGAATTTCCCCTCTTTTCCATCACTTGAATTTCCCCCCTTTTCCATCTCTTGAATTTCCCCCTTTTCCATGAATTATTTCACTCACTCTCTGTTGTTGTTCATTGTTGGTGCGTTTGTACGATCGAATTGCGTCAAAAATATACTTTCTCCATCTGATGAAGACATCTTTTCTCATTGAGTTTTACCCAAGGAGTAGTCAACAATTACCTTAGGTATCATTTAAATATAAAATTACCTGGCACTGTCCATTAAGTTCAATAATACACCATTATTTTCAACCCTTTTGTTGTTGTTTTTAAAATGGACAATCAATAGTGTTACATAATCTTAGCAATCATTCAAGCCAATACCTGAGGCAGTCTATTAAGTTAACAATAGAGAAGGATAAAATCCTCAAACTGTCCATTCTCAAACTGTCCTCAAACTGTCCCTTCGGGCCTCGAACAGTTCTTTCTCTCATAGAATAGAAAGTTTGAGGATTTTCTCCTTAACATAAAACACAAAAGTAGGTGTCTAAACCATTCGTTAAATTTTCTGAATCGATTAATTATTAATAGGAAGGCACAGTAGTGCACTGGAATTGTTTTTTGGGTGGGTGGGGGGTCTCTACTAGTATTCAAAATGGTGAATCTAGAGTGGGCTTCACATCGGCAATGGCATAACTCATTATCTGTTCTTTAATCATTCTGTATTTACTGTAAATACTTTCAATTTTGAGGTAAAAAAATAAATAAGAGATCAGTAGAACCATTGGTACTAATTTGGAGCAATCGTATCTTCTCGGAAAACATATCCGATGCATGTTGTTTTCCGAGCTTGACGGTAGTTAAGAAAAGCTAGCTTTTATTATTATTTAAGAAATAACTTGGCATTATAAGACCTTAGACACTATTACTTTTTGGCATTTAAAACAAAATACAAAATTTCAGAGCATATGTAGATGATAAAACGAAATTGACATGGTACAGTTTATCTACAGAAGTATTCCCAGAATACCATACTTTGAAGTCGAGCATGCGTATTCCAGTAAAAAAGACTAACGTAATTGCTAGCGCTCGAAAGCGCTAGCAAAAAACAACATTAATAAATTTAGGTTAAAGTTGGAACTTTTTTAAAAGACCTACACGTATATAACAAGAGACATCGTAGTATAATTAATCTTGTTCATATAAATTTCAAGATTTCTCCACATACTGAGTATTCTTATGTCAAACATTGAGCTCCTTTTGTTGTTTCAGTTTTTGAGAATAAGTTTTTCTATATTTATTTCAATGTTAAAATTACATATACATGTACACCCTTTGTGGCCCACCCTACACCCAGTGAACATGATTTGAACAAACTTGAGTCCACAGTATCTGAGAATGCTTCCACACAAGTTTCAGATTTTCTGGCCAACTGGTTTTTGAGAAGAATATTTTTTCTATATAATCATACGTAAAATTTCGACCCCCCCCCCCCCCGAGCTCATGGCTCATGATTTAAATAAACTTGAATCGATATCGCCTGTCTCAAGTTTTTGAGAATGAGATTTTTGAATAATACCAACATATTTTAAATAATCTAAATTATATCCCCTTTAAAGAAGGCATAACCATTTTTAAGAAATCCCCTTCACTCAATGATGCTTTGTGCCAAAGTTTGGTTGAAATTGGCCCACGGGTTTTTGAGAAGAATATGAAAATGCGAAGAGTCTAAGTCAACATCAACGACAGATAAAAGACAAATTTTGAACAGGAAAACTCGCTTGAGTCTTGGGCTCAGGTGAGCTAAAATCGCTGTTTACTGGCGGAAACTTATCTGAAATATATAATTATATACATATACATGGATATTGATAAAAGACTCTCACCGAATCCCAGTGGTGTGTAGTAACAGAAGTGTAGTTTGTAGTTAACTGTGTAACTAATCGTCATGTATGGTATATCCCCAAATGTATGCAATAGTTCGTTGTCGTTTTTTATCCTTAAAAATTGTCTATTTGAAGTCATCCCTGCAAATAGAAAGGTAAATAGTTCGGATCAGTGAAATATTTTTTTTACAGCTAACATGCATTGAGTCTAACTATACTCGTATATTAACCTTGTTAATTAAAAGCACTTGTAAATAAATCAACTTACCGAACGTATATACATGTATTCGGTTATTTTCGTAACGATCTTACTTACTTTTGCTTTCACATAGCAAACATACAATATTACGCAAACGTATTATGTGCTGCTGGAAGCTTTCAAAAACATCGCAAAGAATTTGAAAAATTACTAACGCAAATAAAAAGGATTACAGATTTACCATATTTCGCAAACACGCGAAAAAATCAGAGTACTAACAGGAGTTGATTTTGTTCAGTAGTGAATAAAAAACATAAAGAACAAGGCCTGACGGAATGGATGATAATTATATGGATTTCTGTTTTCATTAGTCACGACATAGAGCGAACTAATGTTTGGTTCACGAAATAAACTAGTTTGGGACCACTTTTCTTATTTTTCGCGATCACGCTTTATCCACACCCGTTTTGATATAACACCCGTAGACAAAAGTCTAGTTAACGGCGAGCGATATTTATTTATTCAGTTAGTAAAAAAACGGTGTTATATTTTAAACCCCGCCAAATTGTGAACCTGAATTCTAAATACTGAACACCCTCCAATAAAGTACGGAACCCCGGGTTCAAAAAATTATGGCCAATATTGACACCCCCCCCCCCGCGATTTCGCTTACGTTTTACCAGAATAACTGCATAGGAGAGTTGATGTAAATCAACTCCCAAAATTATACTTAAAGATATCGTTAATTTTATAAACAGACAGTCAAACCTGTTACTTCCTGACAGTATCTTGTAGAAGGAAACATGATGAAAGGTTCCTCGGAGGGCAGGTTTATTGCTGATGACGTGGAACCGTCACTACGGCAACAGAAATAGAACCTTGAATCGCTTTCAAACCGACCATCGGGAAGTATTCCAGAAATATTACAAGGTTTTTCCAAATCATCGTACTGAATATATCCCGAGGTAAACCCTATAAAGTCCAAAAAAAAAAAGAAACCCAAGAAATCAAAGAATCTTCTAACATCAGTATATATATTTGTAAGTATTCTTGTTTTGAATTTACAATGGAATTACCCGCAGGACACTGTTCGTCTTGTTGGTATATGCAGTATTTTCCTGCTGGCCAACTCAATGAAGTAGCATCTTTGTCCGTTTTCTTCTTTGTACAAAAGTTGTATGTCGTAAATGTCGGTTTAGATATTACATCAGCACTAAATATAGAACTGACATGATTTTGTTTTGTATCCTTGTGATGCTGAGTGAGACTGCCTTCGTAAAATCCTTTTGGACAACTAGTGGTCTGTGTACCGAGAATCGTAAAGGAATCAGACGGCCATTTGGAAGCTAGCATTCGGTCTGAAATGATACAAAAGTGCTTTAGGGAAAATCTTGGAATTTATTCCATTTTATTCTGAGCAACGAAACAAGACTTTTCCGGCTTTCCTACATTCAGATTACATGTACGTTAAGAATAGACCGATAAAAACAAGAATCAACGAAAGCTGACATTTAATTCACAACAACTTTTTTATCACCGAGAAAAGCTTGCGAAATTTTCTCGCCCGCGAATAAAAGAAACACGGTAATTCTATCGAAGGTGTACCTCCGTCGTAGCGCGTGCGACACCCCATCGCTGGATCAAGTCCTTCTGGACAGCGGCAGGTGCACTGGTCTTTGATGTAAGCTTGGTACCCAGAATTGTCACAGGTCAGTGAAAAATCGCTGCACTTTAGTCCTACATAAAAAAGTTAGTCATAAAAGTCAATTAAAATTAAAACATTTTTGAACAATCTACACGGAAATTATCAAACATATGGGGGTCGATTCCTTAAGATCTTAAGTACAAGATTTATTTTTACTTTAATTTGTTGATATACATGTATTATGATTTGTGTATATAAAAATGATATACAATTCTTAGAACGTAAAATGATTTCAAACAACTAATATAAGGAGCTCTAAGTCTTGTCTTAGATATATTATAATACCTACATGTAGTAACCCCATATATACCTTTGCAATCTGTGATCTGGGACACCTCGCTGAACAAATAATATTGGTAAGGATCCGTTTTTCTCACAAGATATTCTAGATCAGGATCGAAAGCAGACATCGTTGGACCTCCAGTCGTGAAAGTCTACAAGACATTGAATTAAATAAATTATACATATACAGATCAAATAGTTTTCTCAAGATTTTTTTTTTGCATACATGTAGTAAATATTGATAAAGCTTTACGACGAGTTACCCACTGAGAAAATTTTATTTTAAAATCACCACCACACTTTTCATGCTGTTAATAATTTTTTTATTTCAATTTTTAATCTGCCGTATTTACTTGTCCCTATCATCCGTTAATTTAGTACATATTATTATGTAACTGCAACATGTTAATTAAAGATTAACTTACATACATTCCGTAATGCATCACGTTCGACAGATCATAATACCCGAACAACCGGCTCCTTTTAATGTTACTCTCATAATATTGACTCTTGTATTCTACAATAAATATCGCTTTTATTACGTAAAATAATTCGATGTAAATTGTCATCGTTGAAGAATATTTGCACATTATTAACACCGAAGCACTGTAAGGCCATTCCAAGTTTTTTCTATGTTTAGCGTCCGCGGACGGATTGGTTTTGAGATGTAAAAATTAAAAAAAAAAACACAATTATTTTTCATAAAATTAGATCGCTTTTTCATATGTTGGGCTTGGGATCGCATTTTAAAATCGAATCGGAAATTAAATATTCATAATAACAACATTCAAAATGAAAACCATAGTGGTTATTTGGTTTTTTTTGTATTTTTGTTACAAAATGAAGAAAATGCTTAAAAATATATTATAAATTTTATTTTGTTGAACCTTTAAAGTTGTGTGTTTTTTCTAAGGTTTGTGTTTTTTTACCTGATAGAAAGATAGGTTTTTGAGTTTTGGGTGGACGCTAAACAAAGAAAAAACTTGCAATGGCCTAATTCTGTGAGCGTATTATATTTGGCTGTGTATTCTATTTAGCGCATTTGGCGGAAAACAGCGTCCGCTAAATCAAGTACATCGCCAAATGTCAAAATATAATACATGTATGTACGTAGATGAATAGGTGCATTCAGATATGCGCTAATCAAATTCACGCTAGCGCTGAAAAGTCATTTTTGCCAAATATCGCACACGCCAAATATGAACGTTTACAGTACAATATCTACATGTAAAGTCATTTTTGTTGTTGCTGTAAAATATGGCTTTGTGAACTGCAGCTACAAAGCTGGCTTAATGATCTCATGATTGGCGTAGCAGATCATGGCCAGTATAACGGGGACACAACCGTCATCGTACAATTAAAAAACGGTCACGTGTATAAAAAAAAACCATGTGAAAACAATTGCATTCAATTTTTGAAAGTTTTGTAAATGCAGCAGAATCTAGATCAAGAGTATAATAGGTTTTGATGCGTTCATTATGATGTAACACATATTATAAACAAAGAATTTTAATAAAAGTATTTATCTGTATTATACAGCTATTGACTGGGTATGAGGGCAACATATGAATTGTTGGACCTGAACATTTTCACCTCCAGGTTCAACAATGCATTATGTTACCCGAATCAACTCTTTCTGCACTCAACTTCGGCCATTTCCGTTCTGCCGAGTTCGGACGAAAATTGATTAGCTCTGACGTGGCGGTCAAACAATTTCGGTGACCGTTCAGCATCGAAATTGTCAGGCCGGTTGAAATAACATTCGTTTTATTGGACTTTTTATTAGTAAGAATTATATAGAAGAATATTTATAAGGGTTTTACAAAAGAAGTTATAAGTACATGTATATTGTAACTCACTCTCCTGTATGTTGCTATAATGAACACTCAATAAGTCATCATGTAGCGGGTTCTTCTGTTCGTGGTGTAGCCCGAAAGCATGACCAAGCTCGTGCACACAAATATCCTATAATTATATAATTATTGAAAATAAATGCCGGTAATACTATCAATATGTCGATAAAATTCAAATGAATGTTACTATATAACAGTTTCAAATTGTTTTCACTCAGATTTATATTTCCTTTTTACATTTACAAGTATCAACTCACTCCATCTTAAATACTTTAAAGTCAATCAAAACTATTGTAAACTGTAAAAAAATGTTTAACATGTTTATATGCTTACGTTACCACAGCAGTTGATATTTTGACCGCTCTTTTTAACTAGATTGCCCAGAAATGACCAGCATCTAAAACAGAAATAACTTCTTTAACTGTTCATCACTCCATTTGAATCTAGTTTATGTGCTTGTTCTATAGAATGAAAAGTCATTCGGATTAGCATCTGAATAATACTTAAAAAGTCATTGTTGAAACAAATTCTCCCATAAAATTAAAAAAAAAGAGAATTCATTAAAATCTAAGAAGATAAATCCATTGCATTTCAAAATAGTTAGATTTCCGAAAATCATATTCTTGATTTAAGTTATTCTTCTAGATTGATTAAACAGGTTATGACCAATCGCCCAAGCGGGACATAATCACGTTTGGAATATAATATTCCCAAAGGGGTATAAATCTATACAATGAAACGTTTGTAAATATCTAAATAAGTAATTTGAAATAAATCCGTAGAAATAGACATCAAATACAACTTTTGGTAAGCAAGTGCTTATCTTAACATATGGTTATTGAGATTGATACCAAAAAGTTAATTTTGGAATTTCCGAGAGATTAATTTTTATTCATTCATTCATTCATCTGTTACTTTTAATGCATTTTATTGCGAATTTACATAATTTTTGTCAAAATAAAAAAAAAAAAACATTTTTTGCAAGTGTTTTTTCATATTTCATTTTGAATATTATCATACAGGAATTTTTATAGAAATTGGTTAAAATGGGCTATATTATAGCCCATTTAGGAAATTGTTCCAAACCTTTTTAAAGAATTGTGTTAAAATGAAGACATACATTTTGTCTAGTATTTTATTATTGTCCAATTTACCCTCCTGTGCTGAGGTGTTTGAGGTAATTGTTGTGACTCAAACCATAGTCGTTCTGAGTTGTCTCTGTGTATGGGATGAACCTCAAACACGTCCAGTACTCGTAGTGGTTGTGTGCGCGAATCCTACTGAGCTGCCTTCCTTCGTCTTAAATTTTTTTAAAAGAAATAGATCGTGTAATAAAACCAACTGCATATATGTAAAAATTAATAGTTATAGTCGAAGACAATGCAATACATCACTAAATGTTGCTGCCATTGGATACAATGTCGGTGTCCGCAACAGTTCTTTGAAGTTATGCTAGCGATAGCGCAAATTGTGTGGTAGTGCGCGGATCCCGATTTTTTTGTTTGCCCGTGTGGGGGTGTCTAAGGTCTATTTTAGGTTACCTTTAAATGCAAATTTAATTAAGATAAAAAGTTTTCATTTACCAAGGGGAGGCACCAGGAACCCCCCCCCCCCCCCCTTGATCCTCGTATGCAGAGCGTTGGCGATGCGTTTTGTATTAGGTCTTGTTACATGTATGTTGACTTTTTTCAGGCATTTATAAATAAATGGCCTTATACGGTCACAAATTTAGTTATTCAACAGCTGTAGTAAAGCGATACCTTTCATTTTAAGGAATTTATGATGCATTTTCAGTTGAATTCAAGGAATATCTTGACAAACAAATTGTTTGTTTAGTATGTGCGTACATTTCGTTCTATTTTTTACGCTTTCGCCAATGTTAAGTATGTTTTTTTCTAACCAAAAACGTGTGTTTTAGTCATCTTTATTGGTTGATTAGCATTTTAACTGAAACTAAAGAGGCTCATTGTAGATTATTAACCATATATAGATCAAACTTATCGAAATACGTCTTACCAGCCATGCGGAGAATACGGAACTACTTACCAGACATGGATTCGGCATCAAATAAGAAAGGCACGATCCCTCCATCCCATACACCGGGATTCAAGGTGGCGAATCGTTTAGATCTTCCATTCATTCTTTTTTTGTTCGAATAAATCTTCAATATAAATAAATTTCACAAACTTATAATTTAAATATATGTTTATTTTGGATTAGCTTAATATCTTCGTCAATCAAACGTAACATTTTTTTCCGGGAACATAACAAAATTTAGCCTGTTTCCCTGGCCTACCCATAATGCTCCGCAACAGTAGGCCCTTACTGTTGCGGAGCATTATGGGTAGGCCAGGGAAACAGGCTAAACAAAATTTTGCTCTACCTCACAATCAACTTCCGGTTTTGGAACGTCTTTCGGTTTTCGGCCATGTTGGATAGCCATCTCTATTTGGTTATAGTACTCATTACATTCCTCCTCCTCTTCTTGTATTCTAGCTTCTGTGTTATCAGTATGGCTATTTTTAATCTGTCAAAATTCAACCAGTATTTTTACTTCATGATCACCTAATTCAGTGGTAAAGAAATTTTGAGTACATTATGCATGTATTTTCACTCACGTGGTCTTTCCTGTGCTTGTCGTGGACAGCCATTGAGTCGCCCTTTACCCCCACCACCTTATAATCATGAGCATCGTCCACATCCCCTTCATTGTCGTTCTTTATAAACAAAAATAAAGTAAACAATTTAACAATAAAATATTTATTGCCCATACAATTTAAGCGGCTTGGTATAATTTAAATTATTATTATTTTTTTTTTGCAACTCATGTACCTAAGAACCGAAGCTTGTTCATTGTTTAAATGATTTTAGCATGCTAAAAATATTTATCTGTTTTCTTATTTATCAACAGCTCTGCTTAGATTATCTTTTCAATTGAAATTTACCAAGAAAGATAAACTAAAAAAAATTTTTTTTTTAAATATGAATTTAATGGCTCATTTTTACAGCATAACGAGAACTGTGCAATAGAACAATATTTGAAAAAAAAAATGTATAAATTTTGCTTTTTTTTTGGAAGATTGAAAACTACTTAATGAAGAGGAATGAAGTGACACGTGCCAAAGACTTTTATGTAAAAAATTGATGCCGTCAAAGCAAAGTGGATTCTCTATTGTTTTGATTTTGGTTTGGTTTTGTAAAGACGTATAATTGCACAACGCCAAAAAAGAATGTGACAAACTGGAGCCATTAAAGCACAGTGGATTCTCTATAGTTTTTTATCTTGTTTTGTTTTTGTAAAGACATATGATTCCATAACGCCAAAAAAGAATGTAGACAATTACACTGAAAAAATTTAAAAATGAACAGTAAAATGTCTAGTATACATTTTACATCAATGCATAATTATATATAAGATGGATGGAAAGTATGAGGAAATACTAATTAAATGTTCATTATGTATGTTTTGTTACAGAACAATTCTATGATCACAACTATTCATAGAATTTTATTGAATTAAAGGTACGATGTTTTGGGGTTTTTTTTGTTCTTTTCAAGAAAATAGATAGTATATACCTATTTACTGGCTATGAGGACGATAGCAAATTTATTGTCCCCCAAGACAGCAACTATTTCACGAGGCGAAGCCGAGGGAAATAGTTGCTGTCGAGGGGGACAATAAACTTGCTATCGTCAGAATAGTCAGTAAATAGGTATTTTATTATACCGAAGAAAACTTGATTTGTCGGCGATGCAGAATTTCTTGATGATAAACAAATTAGAGTTATCGGACTTTGAATTGTAGCGATCGGATTACGTCAGAGGTGTTCCGATTTTAAAAAGGAGGGAAATCGAATGCTTCGATGACTATTCACCATGGGCAGATAGCACCGAAACTATTTCACGGTTAGATAGAATAGCTTGTTTATTCGTTGTAATTTTACATAGAAAATATTCACAGAGGTATAATAATTTATGTTAATAAACCCATGACGAATGGATAACATGGTAACATGTGTCAATAAATAGACCTACAACATAAATTAATAATGCTGTATCTTATAACAATATTCAAGCTGGCCTTGAAAATCGTATGAAGATTCACGACTTTATTTATTAACAACATGACTGTATTATTCAGCTATAAAGAATGTAAAAAAAAGACGTATCAATATAATTCATTCGAGCGTTGTGCATTAAAAGGGTGAACCATTAAAAGTAAAATCTAAAGTTTCTTAATTTAAATGGACTTACGTCCATTTACTAGTAAACAATTTAGTCATCCTTATGGATTGTTAATATCGTTTTCGTTTTTATGATGTTTTTTTTTTTATTTTTGCTATGTATACTAGCTTAATTTATCGTGATGGTGTAGACCTTTTGTCTGTTCTTATTCGTAGAAGAATGATTTAAATAGAAAAAAAAAACTAATTTAGATACATGTATATTCTCATAACAAAAAGTGAATTAGATCAAGAGAGATTTGCTTACCCCAAGGTCATTGTCGGTAGTATTTTCTTTGTTTGCTTCATTTTTACGCTTCAGAGAAATTTCAGCCTTTCTTCCACTTAACTGCAAAATATTCTGAAAATATTGAGAAAAGACCAAATTAAATGGTGACCGTATGATAAAAATATAGCATAATATGCAAAACATTCGACATTTAATGCCAAGGTAATTCCCTTTAAATTTCAATGTGTCATTTTATAGAAATGTGCCTTTTTAACATTGAAAATCACATTATTTTTACATCATCTAAACAAGAACCCGACGAAAGTAAATTACAAAAATAATAAAAGATCAATGTTATTGTCAAAGTCTTGTTTGTACATGTACAACTTATAAAATCACATTTTCATAACACACTTATCATTAGGAAAAATATTATTTAAAAACGCTTATCAGACTCACCGGCATCTAATTCTAATTTATTGTATGGTAATATACATATCCAATCATTTAAAAGTTCAAAAGATTCATGTACATATGAACCTATACTATTATGTTGATTAATTAAGAACACTGTACAAGATCAGTTATTTGTCCGAGTCATCCAGCCATATTAGGTGTTGTATTATAAAATTAAAGATGTCATATGATAGTCCATTATTTTTTTTAAAAACAAGAATAGAATTCCTGGGTCCCCCGCCGTTCAAGCAGTATACTAGTATACTGTACTGTGGAATCATTAAATTTCGTGGGGGCCAATTTTCGTGGATTGCTTAAATTTTACAAGTTCGTGGGGACGTAATTTCGTGTATTCTCTAAAACCTATAAAGGAAATATGATTTTATTACCCTTATTTATTAATTCGTGTAGGATGTTAAATCGTGGATGATTTAAGAACTTAACCAAGGTATTAGTGGTATAAACATTTGGTATAAATTTCATGTAAATCCATCAAAATTTGTAGGCATGAGAGCGCTTACAAGGTCAATTTTTGGATAAAACGGAGTCATTATTGTGGTCAGAGTCCCATAACTCCAGCAAAAAGTATCGACCAATGCTGATTTTCGAACTTGACCAAGGTAATAGGTGTATAAACATTTGGTATAAATTTAATGAAAATTCGTCAAAATTTGTAGGCATGAGAGCGCTTACAAGGTCAATTTTTGGATAAAACGGAGTCATTATTGTGGTCAGAGTCCCATAACTCCAGCAAAAAGTATCGACCAATGCTGATTTTCGAACTTGACCAAGGTAATAGGTGTATAAACAATTGGTATAAAAATTTAATGAAAATCCGTCAAAATTTGTAGGCATGAGAGCGCTTACAAGGTCAATTTTTGGATAAAACGGAGTCATTATTGTGGTCAGAGTCCCATAACTCCAACAAAAAGTATCGACCAATGCTGATTTTCGAACTTGACCAAGGTAATAGGTGTATAAACATTTGGTATAAATGTAATGAAAATCTGTCGAAATTTGTAGGCATGAGAGCGCTTACAAAAAAGTGTGACGGACGGACCCACGGACCCACGGACACACGGACGGACGCCCGGCATTTCTATGTCCCCGCTCCGCGTTGCGGCGGGGGACAAAAATGGTTATAAAACCTTTTGTTAATATTATCCTACTTACATAATGATATGTAAATAGTCTGTCAGTGAGAAGATATTTATTTTGACAAGAAAACTCCCTAAGGAAAATATAATTTACTTACTATATAATAGGTTACTTAGAATTTTCTACTATAATAGAACTGAAGTTTTTCGTATGAAGGTATTTAAAATTGTATACATTGATTTGAGCAATACTCCAAAAAGATTTTAAATTCATAAGGAAATACTTACATGTAACTTCCTAAAGGAAAAATACAGGTGTGAACTAAATTCGTGTTTATCCTATAGGAAAGAGCATTCGATCTCATCTTTAAAAAGTTCTACCGTATTTTCTATATTCTGTAGATTGGCAAATAATCACGATGGTTTTAATTTCACTTTGTTAAAACGTGTCATTGCTTATACTTTGATTAACTGGTTTTCTTGCAGCGTGAAATTAAAACCATCGCAATTGGTATTTTTTTTAGAAATCGTGAAATTTTAACACCGTGGAATTAAAAACGATTTACAATATCCTAGTATAACATATATATTTTCCTTAAGCATTACATGTATCATTTTTCCTCTATCTAATTAAAATTAGACCTTTCATCTCGCTCTTGTTATATACATGCATGGTTAATTATCGCTCGTGAAAGTATAATTGTATATCATATTTAATAATATATATATATATGGAATAGTCCGTGTAAATATGTGATATAAACATAAAGGAATTCTTTTAAACATTTGCTCGTTATTTAATTAATTCGAAGCGAAAATGTTCATTGTTTTGTCGGTCAGTAAAATTTAGCAGCTTTGTCAGTCATTAATTTGAAATTTGAAAAACATTTAAACAAAAAATTAAACTAAAGGATATTTATTTAAGTATACCCTAACCACATATCTAAATGCTCCCCGTATCATTTTGTAACAAGTAAAAACAAAATGACGCAATTGTCAAAAGAACGACCGCAATCCATGTGTTTTACTGAACAAAAAATACCTGAAATAATTTTAAAAACTCGATTTTTTTTTCATTATATTAAAAATCCACTCGCAGACATATGGATAAGTTGTGTATACCAGTCTGATATGTTATTTTTTATACTCATATGAATATGTACATGTATATCATACGTGAATAAAATATCAATGGTTTCAGTAGTTAGAATTTTAGAAAAATAATGGAAGCTATTGAAAATTAAAATAAATCAAATATGAAAAAAAAACCACAGCAAATATAACACTTTTGTGAAATAATTAAGACTTTGTATTAAGTTAGATGATTCCAAATGTCAAAATGATAACATGCCCAATACGTTACACGGAAAAATATAATTCCTTCATAGTTTCATTCTTTTTTATTTTTGAAAAAAGATCAAACAAATTGCAAAGAAACGCAATTCCATTTATTTCACTCATACATTTTACTTGTTTGTTACGTTTTAAAATACCTGAGGCGAGTTCAACAGGGCGAGCGCTCGCGATTTGTGTGCGGGTATAGGGAATTATGGCGAGCGCTGTTAGGCGCTCGCTATGTTAAGCCCCTTTCACAATTGGCGCACGAGCAGAAGCGACAAAATATTCGTGCGACCGAAAGGATTAGATATGGTTCGTAAACTGTTGCCAAAATAATCGCATATGAAAAAGTACTCGTACGAAACTCGCACGATTCAGAGCGCCCGTTGTGCGATGTAAACGCATTCAATCTTGCGATATATCTTGCGTCTATAGATATGCGACTGTTGTACATTGAAAGCGAGTGTTGTAAGATAATGCGATAGGATCGCACGAAAGACCAGATGATAGGACGATTGAACGTGCGCCAATGCGATAGGACGAGCAACGCTCGTCCGATCATGCGTTTCATCGTACGGAGTCAGAGGGGGTATACATGTATATACCGCCCGTTTCCGACGCTCTTCAGTAGAAAAAGTTGAATGCAAGAGAAGATATCGCCCAAGAAGATGACAAAAGCAACAGCCAAAATCAAGTTCAATTGTGGCCTGAAACAGATATACTTACACAGTGTATACTGTATAAGGGAACTATTTGCCCCCGTTTTATTTTCGCTCATATCGCTCTTTTTGTCAGTCAGCGGATTAAGACTTGGCGAATTCCAATGTCTCATATCATCTCTCTTTTACCACAACATTGTTGGGGCGAATTCAAGACAAGGCAAAACCGTAAGTAGAACGAAAACACCACGGGGCGAAAATAACCTGTATCCAATATACCAGTATACTAGTGGCAAAGCATGGAAACTGAAACCGATAAATCTTGCAATGATAGTAAAACGTTGCAAGATTACATGAGTCACGTTGAGCAACAGTCTCATGGTCGCACAACACACGCATAAACAGCTGCGGTTTATCTTACGATCTTTAAAAATCGTCCATCGCTCTTGCGAGTACACAAAACGTTGTAAAACGTTCGTACTAATGTTCGTGCGTTGCATTGCAATAATTTGGATCGCATTCGGTCGCCTCTGAATAGTGTGCATGTCCACTATTTTGAGGAGACTTGATGCGACCACAAAAACGCATGCAACGAATGCGAGAGCTCTTGCAACGTATGCGATAACTCGTGCGAAGCCAAAAAATTCCGATCGCAAAGTGTTGTAAAGTGCTCGTGCGCCAATTGTGAAAGGGGCTTTAAACTCGTCTCCACACGCTCTCTCTGAGCATAGCTGCAATTGTGTAGACAACGTGTCTAATTGATTCGCAGAAACGCAAAAGCCCTGTTTACTTTTTATCATATCATACAACCGGTCATCAAACGAACTCTAAGAAATGAAATGTCATTTAGTGACTGTTACGTTAAGAACGAAACAAAGTTCCTCACACATTTGGGTTGTTGCAACAATTTACATAAATGTGAAATCCTGATATTTTGACAAACTTTAATTTGGGCAATTTAAACCAAAATATAATTGGCATTAATTTTAAAGAGGCTGACTCTTATTTCGATCCTAGATATTTTGATGAACTTTCTATAGAATTACTTTTAAAATATAGCAAAAACATATCTAGAAAAACAGACACACCTGCTTGTGTTACACTTGTTACACATTAAATCATTACCGTATATATCCGGGTTTTATCGCGTGTCAGAAAATTTGCGAAAATGGGGGAAATATGTAGCTTTTTTTATTTGCGTCAATCATTTTTGTTGTTGTTGCGATTTTAAAAGTTTCTAATAGAAAATAATACAGGATATAATTTCTGCGTATTCAATACTGTAAATGTACTACATTTGGCTGTGTATTCTATTTAGCGCTTTTGGCGGAATGCGGCTTCCGCCAAATCAAGCACAGCGCTAAATGCAATGCACATAAGTATAAAAATAGTCACATTCAGGAATACGCTAACCAACTTGTTCAAAAACTAATTTCCGTCAAATATCGTACACGCCAAATATAATACGTTTACAGTATTCGAAAATCAGATCATCGCGAAAATTACCGGATATACGGTATATTCTGATTCCTGAACTAATATAGAACATACGTATCTTCTCTTTTCTCATAAAAAGTTTATGGAACATCCTTTACATGCGTTTAACACTATACATGTACATGTATTTTTTAAGGTGTTGCAGATCGGCAAGTACACGTAAGTCCTCATTATCTTATCCACTGTTTAGCAAATCATATGGGGTTCAATGTTATTAAGTTGACTAAATCCACAAAATCCACATGAAAAAACAACAAAAAACAAAACCTCTACCTTTTGCTGATGGCCATGATTTCCTTCTATCAGCGCCCGTAGAACATTTCTCAAAATTGCCTCTTCTCTTTCACTTTCGCGAAATTCGTTATTCTGTGCCGAAAACGCAAACCCGAATATGAGAAGTGAGCAGAAAGCGATTGAGCTGAAGAAATGCATCTGGTCAGCCCTATCTGAATTTGTAGTCCGCGTCTAAGTTTAAAAACATGCTCTTTTTATACAGAGAGGACGTGAACCAGAGCCTAAAATTAAAAACAAGCACCAAACAGTACCCATACATACATGTATATACAATTACATATTTGACCGAAACTGTTACAAATCTTGATGTTATGGTTCATTACGCATGAAGTAATCGGAAGTTTAATTCTTATTGAAACGACATAAATCACGCAGAAATATCTTAATAGGACCATGAACTAGTAGTACGGATGCCTACATACGTCGTTAGAAAAATATTATTTAGATCTACAAGAGAGCATTAGAAATTAAGGTCGTTAAATTTAATATTAGTACATATCATAAAATGCATACATGTACAAATAGGCTAGTGCTAAGCAAATATTTTGCATCGATTAATTATACAATGGGACAATGAGTGATTAACTGATCATAACACACAGGCAAACACACACCCAAACCGTACGCACGGATGCATGCACCGGTACATGAATTGTTCACTTGTATATTTACATCAAATTTGTCAGATGTGTGAAATTATCTTACCCCCAACACTATTCGAATTCCGCATTTACAAGGTTATGGATATCCTATTGATGTAACCAAACGTTAGCAGCGGAAGATGAGCACCTCAAATTTAAGAAAAATCTGCACAGAAAAACGATTCTTTGAAGACTACAGTACTGTTATTTAAGTAAACAAATGTTTATGTAAAATTAATACTTTTTTATTTCTAGTTGACAAACATGTAAACGTAAGGCTGATCGTAAATACTTTCTCTTCTTCGTCAAGTGGTACTTTATTCTTAATTTTAAATTAATCTTTCTTTGAGATCAAATAGTTTGTAACAAAATAATAATTGCCTTTAACTACTCCATGCGCAGCGCCTAGTGGAAGGCCTTTCAGTAGCAAATAGTCAGGGGTTCAATATCCGGTCACGACTGACCTCTGACGCATAAAACAGGTAGCAAGAAATGAATCGAGTACCTAAACTTCTCTGGCCTCTTAAAGGGGCATGGTCACGATTTTGGTCAAAAATTTTTTTCCTTTATGTTTACAATGCTTCACTATTAAAGGCATTTTAATAGGCAACCAAAATCTGAGTGTCATTTGTTGAGTTATAAGCGAGTTACAGAGCTTACAATTCTTTGCTATCTAAACAAATCTTTGGTTTACATTTTGAATGTTGAAGTAAAAATTCCGATTTTATACCTAAAATGAATATGTTAAACGTTAGGAACTGTTTATTTATGCTTAAAATGAATAAGGATATAGGCAAATTAACTTGAAAAAGATTTTTACTGGTATATTGAACCCATGTAAACAAAAACAGGCACGAGCCTTGTTTACATGACAATGAATTGTGAGCCATGTATCTTGCTTATAACTCTACGACTGGCTCTCAAAATTCACTTGATCACTAGAAATGCATTTCTTACGGCGGCGTGGAAGGGCCAGATGAAAAAATAAATAATTCTTATTTGTTCGGACGAATAAGTTATTTGTTCGGACGAATACGTTATTTGTTCGGACGAATTACGATTTTTTCGGACGAATTAGGATTTGTTCGGACGAATAAGTTATTTGTTCGGACGAATTAGTTATTTGTTCGGACGAATTACGATTTGTTCGGACGAATTAGCTATATGTTCGGACGAATTAAGATTTGTTCGGAAGAATAAGTTATTTGTTCGGACAAATAAGTTATTTGTTCGGACGAATTAGGATTTGTTCGGACGAATTAGGATTTGTTCGGACGAATTAACTATTTGTTCGGACGAATAAGTTATTTGTTCGGGCGAATAAGTTATTTGTTCGGACGAATAAGTTATTTGTTCGGGCGAATAAGTTATTTGTTCGGACGAATTAGGATTTGTTCGGACGAATTAGCTATTTGTTTGGACGAATAAGATATTTGGTCTGCATAAGTTAATTATTAGAACAGAGAGAGAGAGAGAGAGAGAGAGAGAGAGAGAGATTTTTCATAATCATGGTTACGCAGATGTGAAAAGTCTAAATCAGTTTACAAGCTGATGCGCAGATCCACGAAATTTTCCCGGTTGGGGAGGGGAGTGAGGAGTCTGAAAGATAATTTTGTTTGCCGCCCCCACACCCCCACCCCCCGTCTAGATGTCCATTTTAGGCAACGCAGGTTTTCTTTAATAACTAAAAATAATTTCGCGCTATGCCATAACAGATACAGATATTTCATACAGAGGCGTCGAAAGATATTTAATATTGGGGCGGCGAATTTTATCGATAAGTTGGGGGGGGGGGTGAACAAGATTTATTCTACAGTGTGTCAAATTATTCTTGAATATGATAAATTATATTGTCGCTTTTTTGATGACACTATAAAAGAAACCAAGCAAAGTTACACTTAATCTTTGTTTCTTACCTTTGACGACATGTGTATCAAGATAACGCAACTCACATTTATATTAAAGAAGTTTATGTGCATCATGCGCGGATTTAGAGCTTAGAAAGTTCAAATTTCCTAACTTTACATAGTAAAGTTACCAAAATAAGGCTTAGCCCCCCCCCCTCCTCGACAAACATAGATATCCCTTGGAAACCCCCCTCCCGCCCACAAAATTTTCTGGATCCGCACATATATCAGCACCAATTATGTCCGCGTAAATTTGATATAACTTATCAGTCTCTGTTACACTTCAAAGACGTTTAAAAATCCTTAAATGGATTTCCGTAAATCATGTGGTGACATAATTTATATTTATTTTCTCCTTCACTTTGTTCATCCGCAAATAAAACATTTCTTTTCTATAGCAATTAATAACAAAAACTCATTACAAGAGCAAAATTTATTTTAGACATGAGTTATGTACTCAGCTTTAAAAGATCTGAACCAATATTAATTTCGATTTACCCTGAGTTATGTTCTTCAATATCGGACATATTGAAAGCTGAATACGAACTCGAATGACCACATGTAAGATACACCTGTTTAAATACCTGTGACATATAACACGCATATCCATCCGCAATATTTAATTCCTACACCTAACACTAGAAAACATAACGAACACACTTACAAAATAGTTCCATATGCTAACGAAAAGAAATTAACTTTTATAGCCCATAATATAATATCAGTTGTTTCTAACTTACAACTTGTAATTGATCATCAAAGCTGAAGAACGATATTTCTTTAATAGCAAACCTATCTGATTACTTCACTGTTGATTGTCAAATCACGTCAGAAACAGGTATATATACCCAACTTTTGACTATGTAAATAATGAAGTTACCCTTCGACGTTCCAATGAACATAAATCGCCGTTATCATCGCCGCTCCAATTAATACAGATCACCGTTATTGAATTTCAATTCAGTCATATTTTTTCAGAATTCATTTTTTGGCAAAATTATTGTGGCGGCGACTGCCTCTGCCGCCCCTGTTCCAACACCCTTGAAATATCAGTGACTAGTACATGTATAACATTGAGGTGTTATCATTAGAAGGAAAAACGACATTCTAGGAAAGGGGTGGCTTGATCACAGACCCTCTCCCCCTTCGTCATCTATATCATTGCCAGATCAGATAGTCTCATCAAAAATGCTGTGTTATATCAATATAACTTATTCGTCCGAAAAAATAGCTAATTCGTCCGAACAAATCCTAATTCGTCCGAACAAATAACTAATTCGTCCAAACAAATAGCTAATTCGTCCGTACAAATAACTTATTCGTCCGAACAAATCCTCGTTCGCCCGAACAAATCGTAATTCGTCCGAACAAATAACTTATTCGTCCGAACAAATAAAAAAAATTTTTTTTCCACATGGCCCTTCCACGCCGCCGTAATTCCTAAAGCATTGTAAATAATAGAATTTGATCAAAATCGTGACCATGCCCCTAAGGTGGTATGGGACATCTGTTGATATTAATGTGAATTCAAGTACATTATACATGTACTTAAAATACTTTCACCGGTTTAGAATTTTCAAATTTTACAATATTTAACAAAAAATTACGTTTAAAAAAATAATTTGGAAAGGTAAAAATTTCAAAACCCCATGCAACGGGATTCAAACTCATGACTTTGATTTAAAAAAAAAATGACTCGGCACTAAAATCTATGTATGTACAAATGTGGATAGAAATGCTTTAACTGCGGAATATTTCTTTAAATGCAACGTAATATTTGATAGTTTATAAGAAGGAAAAGTGTACAATGTACGTTATCAAAAAGTGGTATAAATACATGTATAGCAGTCAAATGGCTTGACGTCAGACAATGAATGGCGGATACAGATACGTATCTACATATATATACGTACGTATGTATGAAGATTAAGGTGTATCTACGCCCATGAAATTATATCAATGAAATTTTTGTTTCTGAGATGATTTCAATTCACCAAAATGTACATAACTCTTTCATAAAAATGGTAGAATTTAAGAAGCGTGTCAAATAACAATTATCAATAACTGTAAAATTCACATAATAACTGTAAAATGCACTAAATAACTGTAAAACGCATCCAATAACTGTAAAACTCCCCAATTACTGTAAAACTCACCCAATAAGTATAAAACTGACCCAATAACTGTAAAACTCACCCAATACATGTAACTGTAAAATTCATACAATTGCTGTCAAACTCTCCCAATAACTGTAAAATTCACCCAATAAGTATAAAACTCACCCAATAACTATTAAACTCACCCAAGAACTGTAAAATTCACACAATAACTGTAAAATTCACTAAATAACTGTAAAACTCCCCCACCTTCTTTACAAACTATTAATTAAAAATTGTATGCTGTGAACGAAACACTTTATACATTGTTTATGGAGGCATATTTACAATGACCTCCCCACATCTTTTGCAAAATTAGACATAACTTTTGACCATAATCCTTTTTTTTTTTTTTGCTTGTCAAGATTTCTGATAAGTCTAGCCCCCACCCCCCACACTTTTAATCTGCTTCCTACACCACTGTGTATGATCCAAACTTGCAAGTGAATGCACCCGTCTAATGCTTTTCGTCACATTTTCAAATCAGATCAGCAGCCGACTATTTTGGATGCTAAAATGGGTTTGTTCTAGCGACTGGCAGACCATCGGTTTGTTCTTGTCCGACTTTGGGAGTCGTTTTTATTTTCGCAGGACGGCCATTTATTGTGTCCATCGGATCAAGTTATGAATTGTATCCAACCGGCTGACGTTTCTTGCGAATACAGAAGCGTGATTTTGTTCACGGTCACGGTCAGTCTGGGGACTGTCGTCAACATTCCGTCTATTGTCGCCCGATTTACATACATGTATCTTATCAATGGACATTTTATGTTGCCAAATGTCATCGGTCTTATAAATCAATTGATTTGACTGTTCCATATCGGCCAATTTTAATGTAACTTTTTCGGCTGACCAAGTATCCGACCACCGGCATTTTATCAGCCTAGGGCTAAACAAACCCCTATTTCACTTGGACCAATTTTAAAATGATGCCGCTTGTTGTTTTGATAACAAATCAGCACCGAGTTTTCATTCATTCATTCATTCATCATAGAAAAGTGTGCTGCGATATACAATGACTTATGTAACCAGTCTAATTAAAATAAGTCCCTACGTTTTATTATTTTTAAATAATAAAACATTGGGGCTAATATTTATTATTTATTAGACTGCGATATATATCATGGGCGAGGTGTTAGGGAAATGCATGAAGTTTATACAGTCAGTTAAATATAAATGACTGTATATCATATAATACAATAAAATACTGTAATAAATAATGATGAAATATGATATTGTAACATATGATATGACATTGTATCGTGTTATACATTATTGTATTTGATCACATAACACAATACCACAATATATAATATATGATACTATATAGTATTATATGATACAATATCATATCACATAAAACATCGCAATATTGTAACATATGATATTATATTGTATAATATTATAGTATGATATTGTATTGTATGCATGATATTGTATCATATTTGATACATAATAGGATATTGTATCATGTGATACAATATAATTAGATACAACATTGTATCATATCAATTGATACAATATCATGTAATATAGTACTATATTATATCATACAATATCATATTATACTATATTGTATTATATGATACAATATCACATTATACAATATCATATAATACATTTTCATGTGATATAATAATATATTATATAAACCAATATCATATTATACAATATTGTATCATATGATACGATTTATATGATACAATATCATATCATATGATACAATATGTTGCAATATCATATGACACAATATCATATTATACAATATTGTATGATAATATACAATACTATACATAACAATATCATGATGCAATATCATATCATAATGTACAAAAAAATTGATACAATATCATATCGTATCATATAACTTTTTACAATATAATATATGAAATAATATTGTATCACATAAAAGAATAGTGTATCATATCATAGAATACTATATCATAGGAATCATATTATATCATTTAACAACAAACACATCTATCAAGCAGGTTTGAGTGAGGTATGAGATCTTTTTTACCATCCTTGATAATGGAGATCAGGCTCTGCATCTGAAGTTACCTCTTTATTAATATTATAGTTAAATCAACTATGCAAGCTATTATCTATAAAATATGTTACCTGTTCCAAAAAACCAAATCTCATCCAGCAATCGAAATTTATGGCTCAGATTCAGCATTCAAGCCTGCCAGTTGCATCAGTATCATAAGACACATCATCCATGCAAGTTTGAAGTTAGGACCAGTAATAACTAAGATATAATCATCAGAGAGCACCTGCTCCAAAAACACCAGCTCTTAAAACCTTAACTTCCCTCCAGCATCCGAAACCTATGGGTCAAATTCAGCATTCATGCCTGTCAAGTGCATCAGTATCATAAGACACACCATCCATGCAAGTTTGGTGAAGTTAGGACCAGTAATAACTAAGATATATTTTTTAGCATCCTTGATAATGGAGATTAGGCTCTGCATCTGAAGCTACCTCTGCAATTCATTTATTCATGTATTATAGTTAATTCAAATATGCAAGTTTGAAATAGTACTAATATTTATTAAACATGTGACCTGTTCTAAAAAATACTAAACCTAATCCAGCATCCGAAACCTATGGCTCATATCCAGCATTCAAGCCTGTCAGGTGCATCAGTATCACAAGACGCATCATCCATGCAAGTTTTATGAAATTAAGGACCAGTAATAACTAAGATATAATCATCGGAGGGCACCTGCTCCAAAAACTTTAACCAGCTCTTAAAACCTTAACCTCCTCCAGCATCCGAAACCTATGGCTCAGATTCAGCATTCATGCCTGTCAGGTGGATCAGTATTATAAGATGCACCATCCATACAAGTTTGGTGAAGCTAGGACCAGTAATAACTAAGATATAATCATCAAAGGGCACCTGCTCCAAAAACTTTAACCAGCTCTAAAAACCTTAACCTCATCCAGCAACCGAAACCTATGGCTCAGATTCAGCATTCATGCCTGCCAGGTGCATCAGTATCACAAGACACACCATCCATGCAAGTTAAGTGAAGTTAGGACCAGTAATAACTAAGATATAATCATCAAAAGGCACCTGCTCCAAAAACTTTAACCAGCTCTGAAAACCTTAACCTCATCCAGCATCTGAAACCTATGGCTCAGATTCAGCATTAAAGCATGTCTGGTGCATCAGTATCGTAAGATGCACCATCCATGCAAGTTTGGTAAAGTTAGGACCAGTAGTAACTTAGAAATTGCTATCAAAGGGCACCTGCACCAAAAACTTTAACCTGCTCCAAAAACCTTAACCTCCTCCAGCATCTGAAACTCATGGTCCTGATTCAGCATCCAAGTCTTTCAAGTCCATAAGTACGTCCAGATGCATCATCCATGCAAGTTTGGTGAAGATATGATAAGTAATAACTTAGATATAGGACCTGCAACAAAAACCTTAACCAGGTCAGGACGCCGACGCCGGGGGTATAGCATAAGCTCCCCCCGACTTCGTCTCGGTGAGCTAAAAATCAAACTTGAAATGTATGGATTTTTCTTTTTTAAATAGAAATCAATAGATAAACAACTCATGAATTTTCTGGCTTCAAAAGCAGCAATGTTACTGCTTATGTGGATCACTAGTTAATATATTAAGGAAGATATTTTAAAGGTGTCCAATTTATATCAAGATTTTAAGTAATTGGACGTTGTAAAAAATGTGCTTTAAACTCCAACCTAATATGTATTTAATAGACAATATGTCATAGAAGATCTTGACCCACTAGTTCAGAATGATAGCTAAAACTATCTTTCTCAGAAATAATCCAAAACAACAAATGTCGAATCTTTAGTAATATTTTACCGATAACTTCATTCTCTTTTCTACTCCACTCCTTTGAAACATTTAAACCAGAACTTTTCAAGTTTCTAAAACAACTTAAACCATTTTCAAAGAAAAAAACCCCAAGAAAGACATTACAGGAATTTTATTTCCATTTTCACAAGGGGGTTTTATTTGATAAATATGAAATACAAAATACATCAAATTGCCTCATGAAATAGGCAAAAACTAAGTCACAGTTTACATTTGCAAGCATCCAAAATATTTGTTCACGAATAGAGGGGACTGATTCAAGCGAGATGAACACAGTGTCATTACAGACATCAGATTGCCACTGCGAGGGTTCTGGTTTTTTATCTCTTGTTTTTTACTCTGGTTCTGGTCCCTCAGAAGCCTGGGGAGGGCCACTGGGGGCACCCCCTGAGGCTGCTGCCATGTCTCCCTGCTTCTTGACTCCAGACACAATGTCGTCAATTCTCAGGAGTAACACTGCAGTCTGAGATGAAAAATTGAACCATATTCATTCATGTTATATAAAAACAATAATGTGCAATTTCATGAATAAACAAGCATTCTTTATAAAAGATGATTTTGTGAAGTTCTGAAGTCTTTTTGTTTCAAAACTCATATATATAACATCAAACATACACCAGTACATGCAACTTTTATAACAAGTACCGGTATATTACGCCAAGGTGTATTCCAGATGAGTAAAATTGACCCCAAAAAAGCCCCTCAAAACAAAGTCAAGTCCATTTAAATGTTGTTAAATTCTATGTACCGTACATGTACATAGTCTATATCAATTGCTAATCATGGACCACATCCTCCCTAAATAGTTGTCTGAATCATGGAATCCAATAAATACAGTATATGATTCACATGTCAACACACGTTAGAGTGAGCCTGTTATAAATATAATATTAATATAATTTTAAGTTAATATAAAAATGATAAACTTTTTAAATTCCATACCTCGATTGCTGTTTTGTAGGTTTGAACTTTGACAGCGAATGGTTCCCAGATTCCATAGTCCTTCATATCCACCACTTTTCCTGTCTCCCCATCCACACCCCAACTACTGTTATTGGCGGTGGCATGCTTAGCCTGAAGGAGAGTTTCAAATCATATTCACACAAACTAAACACAGACTAAACATTTATATGTGTGTATTTTTGGGATGAGAGCTGGTCATTTTCTCATGGCCCCTATCCCTCACCCTCCTGAATTTTATTTGGTTTTACTCTGTGTACTTACCCTGAGGGCTGTTAGAGTTCTGATTGTGCTGGCTCCACAGTTCTGGATCAGAGTTTTAGGAATCACTTCTAGAGCTCTGCTGACTGCACGATATGGCCACTGGTGTATCCCTGTAATACTCTTGGCCTTCTCATTCAAAGCCTAACAAAGAATAATTTTAATATTATTTATTACGTTTATACTTTCATATACATAAAGAAAGATTTTATTAATTTGATTCTTTCTCATTAACAGAAAGCCAATGAAAGTCATGCATATGTTTATTGTCTGCACAGAAGTGTAAAGAAGTAAATCAGAATATTACATTAATTTTCAATGGAAGAGTTAAACCAAAAACAGTATTTATACTGATTTGTTTATCCATATATATCAAGACAAGAGAAGCAGTCCTTGGTTTATACCTGAGACAGGGCCATTTCGGCCGCCCCTCCCCCTGGGACAAGGTAAGGCTCCAGCATCACATTCCTAGTCACGTTCATGGCATCCTGGAGGTTACGCTCCACTTCATTTAGAATGTCCTTGCTGGCGCCACGCAGCAGGATTGTGCAAGCTTTGGGGTTTTTGCACTCCACCAAAAATGTGAAGTACCTGAAAATCAAAAAATATGAGGAATAACATAATATTCCCTTTCCTTATTTGTACAATATAATTCAAGAAAATAAGTTTGTTAAATTTCATTCCTTATTTTCAGTACATACCATATCTGTCTACTTTGACAAGAACTAATGTATCATATTTTTGAAATGCTTTAAGATTGCAACTTACTCATCTCCAAACTTCTCAATATAGAAGAGACCACATTCCGTTCCTACATCTTCCTCTCGGATTTCATCGGTTCTGTTGACAATAGTGGCTCCACAGGCCCTGTAGTAAATAGAGAAAATAATAATAACAAAATTGGCTCACAAGGTTCTCACTTCTTCAACAAACAGGATGTAGTGGAATTCTCATATTTCATATAGGCCATTGTTCATGGATTGTCAACTTTCAAAGGAACAAGGGGACGTAATATCAAGGATTTTCCAATAGGATTAATAAATTCAACTATCTTTTATTATTCCATAATTAAATAGGAATTTACTTATTCCTATAAATTTGTGAAGTGGACCAATGAAATCCAAAATTAAAAACTGAATTACCACAAATCAAAATGATTCTAAAGGACACATAGTAATGTTAGATCAAGATTTGCAATTTTCAATTCTTACAAAAAAAATTTGATTCCTTCAATTTATTTTCCCAAAATCTGTTATATGTTGCAAAAACAATTCCCTTCACTTGCCTTGCTATCCTATTGTTGTCCGACTTCCTGACACGACGTATACAGCTGATTCCAGCCTTGACAAGGAAGTGTTGAGCAAGATCTGACACACCTTTCTCGGTGATCACGAGGTCTGGTTTGACAGCGATCACTTCATTGCATATCTTCTTGATATATTCCTCCTCCATTTGCAAAATCTTGCTGCAAAATTGCAACCAAAAGGAACCATTTTACAAACTCTTTAAATGGTATCTACTATCTAGTATTTCATGCCCCATTAACATACTTTGCCGTTCAGGTTTGGAAGATAGGCAAACAGAACTACTTACGCAAAATCTGCCTCATCTGAGATTTCAATGTTTGTCTGGAAAGAAAGAAAATATTTGAAGACACTACAAAACTTAAAATTATCAAAAACAACAGTTCAAATAATAATTTAAAAGCTTTCAGACATCTTATAAACACTTTAAGCAAATTTACCTGACTTTCCCCTTTCTTGTATTCCAGGTTGCAATCCAATAGTAATATTCTCGGGTTTTCTATTCTCCTGTAATTCACCAAAATAAATTTGAAAAGAAGCAAACTCATATTGCAAACATTTTTTAATTATTCAAAGATATAGCTGGACTACTGAAGAATGACCTAGCCAGATTGAATAATTTACCCAAGCCATACCTCTTCATTTTAGGGTGCACAATGTCTTTGTTAAGCATTACTCCTGTTAAAACTTTGGAATCTTCTATTGTACCTCCAGGAATCTAAATAGAACAGGGAACATTAGAAACAACAGAAAAGTAAAAAAGTATAAATAAATGAACCAGTAAAGGAGCAGATAGTTTTTTTTCTTGAAAACATTACAATTAGGGGTTACATGTACAGTACCGACCAGACCCAACCTAACACCAGAACAGACCCCAACTAAATCCCGGGTTTACTTTCAGAGTTAAATTTTGGTTTTCTCTGGATCTGCTTTTTTGAAAATTTGCGTCCACTCAGGGTTTACTTTAGGTCCACTCAGGCTTTACTTTGGGTTAACTCAGAGTTTGTTTTTGGAGTCCACTTAAAGCACTGAATTGGGAAGCAGACCCATCTTTTATATAACCATCTTACCGCCAGTAATTACAGCCTCTTATATATTCCAAATACACATAAAGCGTCAGGTTTCAGGGGTCTACTCCTGATCGGTGTTTACTCTGGGTCCACTCTGGGTTTACTCTGGGTTAACCTTGGTTCTGCACTAGTAAACCTGGGTAAAACCACAGGAGACCCCAAAAGTAAACCAAGGGTTTAGTTGGTTGTCTACTTTGTTACATTACTGTAAGTATTGTATTCTTCTGCTACTGGTGACATTAAGGAATACCTTTTCCACTTTGGCATATCTCTTGATATCTATTTCTCTCCTTCCATTTTCCTCCAAGTAGACAGTGGAAGTTGCTTTCAGTGCAATCTCACAGGCTAAATTGGCCCTGAAATCAATTAAGATACCATTTAGCATAAAGAACTTTCAACAAAGTTTATTTATATCAGTATTGGGGTTTCAGCTCTATAATACAACCAATTCATTATTTTCTGTTATAACAATATCTTTAAATTGATTATCATTTATCAGTTACTCACCATTTGCTGATAAATTTTGTTCCTACACAGCTATTGACAATTTTCTTCATCTCTTCGTGGTTGGTAATATCAACAGGGACACTGTGTCAATTAAAACAACAATTCAGCTATATAAGAGAAATCTTAATCAATAAAATTCTTTCATTTTTTATTTTTCAGGTTATTACATCTCTGTGTGATTTTTTATATAGAAAAAGTTTTCAAAGATATCAGAGCTAACGAAATCACATAAACAATTTTAAAAAAGACGAAATGGGAGGATATTGGAAAGACAAACATACATGGACTGATCATCTATATTTGTACCTGATTTTATCCCTGAGGATTTCCACAAGGTCTTCTAAGGCCTGTCTAAAAGCACTGATGATCACTGTTGGGTGCATCTGCTGCTGGAGGAAGGGTTCCGCCACAGAGAGCATCTCTCCTCCTGGAAAGAGATGGCAGAGTATTAGTATAATAGCAAACATCTCATATGTAAGCATTCAAGTACCTCCAAGGTGAAAAAGTAGGCATGTAAGTCATAAGTCATATAAGTCTGACATGGAATTGAGAATTCTAATCAATCATACAAAAACTTGACTTTTAAACCTTTTTCATAAATATGATATAAACGATCTAACTACACCATGTTTAGGATTGATCTCTGACTGAGAGCAACAAGTCCACTTTCAAATGAGATGTGAATTTTCTTCTCTCTCTCTTTTTTTTCCCATCTCTCCAGTTCTTTGTAGACTAATCATAAAAGCATATGAAAGTTGTCACTCTCTGTAAATGATACTTGGTGGTTGTTTACATTGAATCACTTACCCAGGATAATGACAGAAGTGGTTCCATCTCCAACTTCCTCATCTTGGGTGCGGGCAACCTCAATCATAGACTTGGCAGCTGGATGCTGTACATTTATCTGAAGAACAAGATTATTAATTACACATGAACTTAAGCATGGATATTATTTACAACTTTATTTATGGTTCATATATTGTCCATCAAAAATAATAATGGAACTGTGAATTTAAAACAGTAACTGCTCTTTCTCAAAATAGAAAGCCCCTTATGGGTTTGAAAAATTTGATTCCTAATATTAAGCGGGAAATTAAAGAACTGCTTCAGTTTCCATACCTCTCTTAGAATAGCATTTCCATCATTGGTCATCACAATCCCTCCCATGGGATCCATCAACATCTAAGTAACATAAACATAGAAAGTTATCAAAACTAAATCATGGTGAAATCTATATTGTAAATTTATTTCCAGTCACCTATCACATTTAAGTTCACTTACTTTTAGCAACATCTGCAATGTGTATGATGCATTGATAGCACTTTTTAATTTGTATAAAAGGTTTTTTAAACTTAAAGAATTAAACATTTTAACTTACTGAAATTCTACACAATTTGAATAAAGAATACCATAACAAACCTTTAACATGGATCTTGGTCCAAGACATGTTCTAATAATATCTGCAATGGCCTGTGAATAAATAGAAAACTTAACTCGAATTTTCTCTTGACATCGCAGAAGCATGACAAAAGGTTCTTTTTATTTTAAATAGCATATTTCGTTCACCGGTTTTGGAAATTTTTAGATAATTTATCGTATTCAAACGCCAGCAATAAATTAACAATTGTTTTGATTATGCAAAGTCATTGTTAAGATATTATTTCGGTCTGGAACATTCCACCATGGAGACGGCCATGTGAAAACATGTTTCCCTACCTTGCCTGCCGCAATGTTTCCTATCTGGACCTTGCGGCCAGATTCCCGCTTTGTGTTCTGGTCTAAAAATGAAAGTAACATTAGAAGACAGAATTTACAATATTAAATCGATTTTAATAACTTAAAGAAAGAAAACTTACTGAGAACGATGATAGGTGAGGAACCCCCGATCATGCTTGATGTTTGTAGGAAGTAAGGTACGCTGCGCCACCTATTGAGTCATTTTAAGTATCTCGAGCCCGAGATAAACCTGAAGTTGCAATGTATCGTTTTCTGATCAGATTTATAAAATCTTGTTAATGCTAAAAAAAAGTTTTTAAAATTTGTTAATTAATTTTAAATTTTCGAAATGTTTTCAATCACAGATCTATATCACATGCAAGTGATTGACCCCCCTCTTCATCGATCCCCCACTCCAGGGACGTATATACAAATGTACATGTACTACTTAGTATATACGTCTCTGCCCATCCCAAGTATAGAACCCCCGGGTCTTTACTCCCATTTTTCTTTTTATGACATATCTCAAATATAATTTATGCTTTCATCGCATAAAATTACCTAAAACAATTTTTTTAATTAAAAACCTCTCTATATATACATGACATGTATAATAACTGTAGAGTTAAAAAAAAATGTTTCTTATGGGTACATGTACATGTAGTTTTGTGCGATGACTGTAAAAATTAGATTAGAAATATGTCATAAAAGGATAATTTAAATTTAAAAAAGGGGTGAAGACCCGGGCATTCTACTTGGGGTGGGGGGTCGGTCCTGTCCTTAAACACCTGTAACATGCGCGGATCTAGAGGGGGGGGGGGGTCGGAGGGGTCCCGACCCCTCCCACCCCCCCCCCTGGAAAATGAAAATTTATTAAATTTACATAGTAAAATTATCGCAAACAAATATGCTTCGGACCCCCCTCCCCTTGGAAAACCAAATTATCCTTCGGACCCCCCCCCCCGGAAAAAAATTCTTGATCCGCGCATGTGTAATCCATATCATTTGTTGACATCTCATCATTTATTAACCATTTATGAATATATATATAAATTTATACATGTAAATATTAAACCACCGCCCAAGAGAAAACTCAATTTTCTATCCAAGCATTATGACTGTGATTTAAAAATGCATTAAGATTTCTCTTCCTTTTTTTTTTAAATAAACGTTGGATCTGCGCACGATTTCAATTTTTAAGTTTGCTATTGTCATTAACGATTTTTTGTGGATTGACAATGACACTAGTACTTATTAGAAATAAAGCTCTCTAGATTCAAATGCCTTAAATTACACACTACAGTATTTTCCGGAATCCGAATGACCGCGCGACCAACTTCTTGAATACTCACGGTATTTGAGGTAACGTCATGACATGTTTGACGCAACAAAACCAGTGACGTAACAATCGTTGCTACAAACAGAAATCTAGGTAGAGAGAAGAATAGTAATTGCAAGGTATGGTACCAATTTTTGTTAAAATTCCAAGAGTTTATCAATCATCTTCTAAAAATAACACTTTATCTAGACTTTATATTTACTACTAGTCTACATTTGTACGTGTCCTACTTTTCTAGATATTCAAAATAGAGAAGTTGTTGTATTTTGGAGATGACGATTTGTCCCAAGCGTAATGTGATTTTTTGTGTTGATATTATTTGGTTTTGAAGAAATCGAATTTAATTGGCGAAATTTTTGAAATATTGCTATTCTTTTTCAAAAATGGTTGTCTTATTTTTCTTCTCTATAGGACACGTCTCTTTGAACGATTTTATCGTTAGGTTTGAAAAATATGACAGAGCAAAAGATGTTTGTTTTATTTTCATAAATATTTTTTTTTATTTAAAATAATAAAACGTCTTATGGACATTACCGAACTAGTCCGAAATATCTGACACGTTTTCCTGGCTTTTTAAACGATCTTGATATTTTACTTGCCAGAAAAACGTCGTTTTCCTGGCAAGTAAAATATCAAAATCGTTAAAAAGCCAGGAAAACGTTTAATATCAAAATCGTTTAAAAATCCAAGAAAACGTCAGATATTTCGGACTAATTACCGGACAAGATTTATTATTTAGTTATTAATATGCATTTATTCACACCAAATTTTAAACTCTTCAGTATGTTACTTCAAGCCTAAAAAGATTTTTTAACGTCTCATAAAAAGCACAATAAATTTCGTATAGAATAATATAAAGAGCATATATCCATCTTTGAACAAAGAAATCATGTTCCAGAAATGATAAATTATCGATCCATAAAACAAAATTTTGGTGTAGAATTCCACCTTAATTTCAAAATGTTTATATTTTTTTTTTTGATTTGATATGTTGATTTAATTTAAACTTGACTTCGTTATTAACTTTTATGCATAGCTCATAAATGTCATGTTATGAGGAGTACATAAAAACCAGAGTACGTCAATGGTATACAGTGTATCTTGAGCAGGCACGTAGCGTCATTTTTGAAAGCGAAGGGGCCAAACTCATCCAAAAAATCTTGACAAGCAAAAAAAAAATAAAAATTCCAAAATCATGAAAATCCTAATCCGGAAGGGGGAGGGGGTTAGCGTATATATACCTATATCTTCAATTTCACTGTTAATTTCCTTATTTTCACTTCAATTTTATGTGTAAATTCAAGAGAAATGTTTGCTGCGAGAAAAAGTGGGGTGGCCAGCCCCCCCTCCCCTCTGATGCTACGTGCGTGTTGAAAGTGAGTACGGGGATTTTACCCCGCGTTGTATTCCATACATTCTTCGGCCTTACGGCTCCCTGGCTAATACAAGATATATATATATATATATATATATATATATATATATATATATATATATATATATATATAAAGCATTAAAAATGACTAAAGACACGAAGAATTGATATTGTCAAATTTTCAGTACAACCAGTCCCTACTTCAGGACAAAAGAAATAAATTACATGGGTAAAAACAAAGAAAAAAAATCTCAAGCACTACAACTAACAGTACTGAAGAAACTATAAAAAGAACAACAACTACATTTTAAACAGTTTTGATCACAGTCTTAGAAAAGGTGTTGGCAATACGGCCGATCGCTCTAAAGCGACCTTTTTCCGGAATGACCGACTGTTGATTTTCCTAGTGCTACAATAAACAATAAATCGACGTCATGACGTATTTGACGCAACAAAACCTATGACGCAACAATCGTTGTTATAAACAGAGACAACTAGGCAAAAGGAAAGGAGTGATTGCAAGGCATGTTATCAATGTTTGCTGAAAAAAGGATATTTCTCTAAATTTTATTCAAATTAGCTTACTAACTTGTTCTTCTCTTGTAGATTATCAAAATGGAGATGTATATTGAAGATGACAATTTGCGTCAACAGGTAAATTAATGGTTTTGTTGCTTTGATGTACATGTACTGCCTTCGTGCATACTTTTACATGCAGTATATTTTAGGAGATATTTTGTGATGGCCAGGATTATTATTATTTTATATATATATATATATATATATATATATATATATATATATATATATATATATATATATATATATATATATAAGCACAAACATTGTGAAATTCACTATATTGGAGCTCCATCTCCGCCCAGACCAGGGCTTGAACTCACGACCTATGGAACACACACTCTTGCCTAGATAGTCGAGTGGTTGGAGCGGATATTACTTTACAAAACGATTGGAATTATTTTCTTGTTTTATCTCTTTTACAGAAAGAAAGAATGGATAAGCTGTCACAGATAAGGTTGAAAATAAGAGCCTCCCAATATCTGGTATGTTACATGTACATTCACTATATGATTTTATCAAACATAGAATATAATTTATTGGATCTTCTCATTTTTTTTTTTTTTTTGCTTATTTAGATTCACATTAATGAATGGATACTTAATACAAAGCTGCCGATCATCTTTTTCTAAGGCCCGTAAATACGTTTGAAATTCATATATTTTAAAAACTGTTTACTATTCTTCAACTTTAAGGAGAACCTTCGCAATGAAGTATTTGCCGCCAACCTATATAGAACAGAGGAAAAGATCGAGAGACAACGAGAGGTATTATTATTTATGGTAAAGACGTTGATTTTAAAAGTTAATAAAAATATATGTATTTTGTTGGATGAAATATCATATATTATTGACAAGCAAATCAATTGTCTAGTCCTGTAATGATACTTAAACATTATTTCACGTAAATTATTACAGGAGCCGATGGCAAACGAGAACCGACGGACCATCATCATTGCAAAGATTGAAGCAGAACTACTGGTAAATTTATAAATTATTGATTTAGTTCAAATTCTTTCAAAAGTAAAGTATGCGCCCATGACAGTGAATTATTTTTCTTGTCTTCTGCATGCATGCTCTTATTTGTTACAGAAAAGAATTCTTCCGATTGCAAGCTACAGAAGTCCTGTGATGGCTGTTAAATGGATGGTAGGTGTTAATTATTTGATTTGGTAATTTAAATATTGACTGATTATTAAAATGATTGATCGCAATATTGATTATTGTTTCATTTCCTTTCTTTCGTTCTTGAAATAATTTTAGAACATATAAAATTGTGGTATTTTTTATTTATGATACTAGTGTAATTCAGTGTCTTTATTTTATTCTTAGAAAATTATCAACGAGAACCATCAGAAAATGGAAAGTGTCCATAAAGCGCTGTCGGTGAGTTCAAAAATACCAAATTATGATGCTATACAAGAGGATCTGCTCGTGAAAACTGATTAAGCATAACGGCATATGTAAATAAATGCATAAAACGAAAGCTGGATAAAATAATTGCTGAAAATATACTAGCATTATAAGTGTATACTTCTATTTCTCCTTAAATTGGTTTTGTAATTTGTATAATTGAATTATTTATTCAAGTCTGATTTTGTTTTGTTTGTTTTTGTTTATAGAAAAAAGTAAAGGAAAGAGAAGAAAATGCTATCGCGGACTCCGTCAGGAAACTAGAGGTATCTATTATGTTTACATGTACCAGTCCATTTATTAAAGCATTTCTTCCTATTATGTCGAACGCTTACACGTTCCAATCGGGTTGTAACAAATTCATAATTAAGACTCAAAGTTGTAATGTACAAATTTATAACTATCAAATATATATCAATATGTTCTTGCAAAACATATACACATGGCAGTGAATGTCTGCGTGAATATTACAGTTTATATTACATTAGAAAACGATTAGAATTATTTTCTTGTTTTATCTCTTTTACAGAGAGAAAGAATGGATAAGCTGTCACAGATAAGGTTGAAAATAAGAGCCTCCCAATATCTGGTATGTTACATGTACATTCACTATATGATTTTATCAAACATAGAATATAAATTTTTGGCTCTTCTCTTTTTTGTTGCTTTATTTAGATTCACGTAAATGAATTAATAATTGATACAAAGCGACCGATCATTTTTTTCTATGGCCCGAAAATACGTTTGAAATGCTTATATTTTAAAAACTGTTTACTATTTTTCAACTTTAAGGAGAACCTTCGCAATGAAGTACTTGCTGACAACCTATATAGAACAGAGAAAAAGACGGAGAGACAACGAGAGGTATTATTATTATTTATTGAGATTTTGATTGTGAAAGTTATTAAAAAACTATATGTATTTTTGTTAGATGTAATACCATATTTTTATTGACATGCATATAAATTGCCTAGTCCTGTAATGATGCTTAAACACTGGATCACTCATTACACGTAATTTATTATAGGATCCGATGGCCGATCTTAACGTAAGCCGACAGACTATCATCATTGCAAAGATTGAAGCAGAACTACTGGTAAATTTATAAATTATTGATTTAGTTCAAAGTCTTATAAAAGTATTCGCGCATGAGAGTGAATTTTCCTTGTCTTCTGCATGGTCTTATTTTTTTACAGAAAAGAATTCTTCCAATTGCAAGCTACAGAAGTCCTGTGATGGCTGTTAAATGGATGGTAGGTTTTAATTATTTGATTTGTTAATAGATTGATTGCTTGATTGATTATTGTTTCATATCCTTTCTTTCGTTCTTGAAATTTTTATAGAACATAAATAATTGTAGTATTTTGAATTTATGATACCAGTGTAATTCAGTGTCTCTATCTTATTCATAGAAAATTATCAGCGAGAACCATCAGAAAATGGAAAGTGTCCATAAAGAGCTGTCGGTGAGTTCAAAAATACCATACCATGATACCATACAAGAGGAACTGCTCGTGAGTCAGAAAACTGATTTAGCATAACGGCATATGTAAATAAATGCATAAAACGAAAGCTGCATAAAATGACTGCTGAAAATATGCTAGCATTATCAGTAGTGAACTTGTCATTCTCCTTAAATTGGTTTTGTAATTTGTATAATTGAATTATTTAAGTTTGATTTTGTTTTTGTTTTTTTTTCAGAAAAAAGTAAAGGAAAGAGAAGACAATGCTTTCGCTGACTCCGTCAGGAAACTAGAGGTATCTATTATATTTACATGTACCAGTCCATTTTATTAAAGGATTTCTTCCTATTATGTCGAACGCTTACACGTTCCAATCGGGTTGTAACAAATTCACAATTAAGATTCAAAGTTGCCATGATTACAAATTTTTAAAAATCAAATATATATCAATATGTTCTTGCAAAACATATACATGTACCAGTGAATATCTGCGTGAATATTACAGTTTATGTATTACATTATAAAACAATTAGAATTATTTCCTTGTTTTATCTCTTTTACAGAAACAAAAGATGGATAAGCTGTCACAGATAAGGTTGAAAATAAGAGCCTCTCAATATCTGGTATGTTACATGAACATTCACTATATGATTTTATCAAACAAAGAATATAATTTATTGGCTCTTCTTTTTTGTTGTTGCTTTATTTAGATTCACGTAAATGAATTGATACTTGATAAAAAGCCACCGATCATTTTTTTTCTATATATGGCCCGAAAATACGTTTGAATGCTTATATTTTAAAAACTGTTTACTATTCTTCAACTTTAAGGAGAATCTTCGCAATGAAGTACTTGCTGACAACCTATATAGAACAGAGAAAAAGACGGAGAGACAACGAGAGGTATTATTATTATTTATTGAGATTTTAATTGTGAAAGTTATTATAAAAAATGTATATGTATTCTTGTTGGATGAAATATCATATTTTTATTGACATGCATATAAATTGCCTAGTCCTGTAATGATGCTTAAACACGGGATCACTCATTACACGTAATTTATTATAGGAGCCGATGGCAGATCTAAACGAAAGCCGACAGACTATCATCATTGCAAAGATTGAAGCAGAACTACTGGTAAATTTATAAATTATTGATTTAGTTCAAAGTCTTATAAAAGTATTCGCGCATGAGAGTGAATTTTCCTTGTCTTCTGCATGGTCTTATTTTTTACAGAAAAAAATTCTTCCGATTGCAAGCTACAGAAGTCCTGTAATGGCTGTTAAATGGATGGTAGGTTTTAATTATTTGATTTGTTAATTTAATTATTGACTGATTATTAAATTGATTGATCGCAATATTGATTATTGTTTCATTTTCTTTCTTTCGTTCTTGAAATAATTATAGAACATAAATAATTGTGGTATTTTGAATTTATGATACCAGTGTAATTCATTTCTCTTTTTTATTTTTAGAAAATTATCAGCGAGAACCATCAGAAAATGGAAAGTGTCCATAAAGAGCTGTCGGTGAGTTCAAAAATACCATACCATGATACCATACAAGAGGAACTGCTCGTGAGTCAGAAAACTGATTTAGCATAACGGCATATGTAAATAAATGCATAAAACGAAAGCTGCATAAAATGACTGCTGAAAATATGCTAGCATTATCAGTAGTGAACTTGTCATTCTCCTTAAATTGGTTTTGTAATTTGTATAATTGAATTATTTAAGTTTGATTTTGTTTTTGTTTTTTTTTTTCAGAAAAAAGTAAAGGAAAGAGAAGACAATGCTTTCGCTGACTCCGTCAGGAAACTAGAGGTATCTATTATATTTACATGTACCAGTCCATTTTATTAAAGGATTTCTTCCTATTATGTCGAACGCTTACACGTTCCAATCGGGTTGTAACAAATTCACAATTAAGATTCAAAGTTGCCATGATTACAAATTTTTAAAAATCAAATATATATCAATATGTTCTTGCAAAACATATACATGTACCAGTGAATGTCTGCGTGAATATTACAGTTTATGTATTACATTATAAAACAATTAGAATTATTTCCTTGTTTTATCTCTTTTACAGAAACAAAAGATGGATAAGCTGTCACAGATAAGGTTGAAAATAAGAGCCTCTCAATATCTGGTATGTTACATGAACATTCACTATATGATTTTATCAAACAAAGAATATAATTTATTGGCTCTTCTTTTTTGTTGTTGCTTTATTTAGATTCACGTAAATGAATTGATACTTGATAAAAAGCCACCGATCATTTTTTTTCTATATATGGCCCGAAAATACGTTTGAATGCTTATATTTTAAAAACTGTTTACTATTCTTCAACTTTAAGGAGAATCTTCGCAATGAAGTACTTGCTGACAACCTATATAGAACAGAGAAAAAGACGGAGAGACAACGAGAGGTATTATTATTATTTATTGAGATTTTAATTGTGAAAGTTATTATAAAAAATGTATATGTATTCTTGTTGGATGAAATATCATATTTTTATTGACATGCATATAAATTGCCTAGTCCTGTAATGATGCTTAAACACGGGATCACTTATTACACGTAATTTATTATAGGAGCCGATGGCAGATCTAAACGAAAGCCGACAGACTATCATCATTGCAAAGATTGAAGCAGAACTACTGGTAAATTTGTAAATTATTGATTTAGTTCAAAGTCTTATAAAAGTATTCGCGCATGAGAGTGAATTTTCCTTGTCTTCTGCATGGTCTTATTTTTTACAGAAAAAAATTCTTCCGATTGCAAACTACAGAAGTCCTGTAATGGCTGTTAAATGGATGGTAGGTTTTAATTATTTGATTTGTTAATTTAATTATTGACTGATTATTAAATTGATTGATCGCAATATTGATTATTGTTTCATTTTCTTTCTTTCGTTCTTGAAATAATTATAGAACATAAATAATTGTCGTATTTTGAATTTATGATACTAGTGTAATTCAGTGTCTTTATTTTATTCTTATATGTAGAAAATTATCAGCGAGAACCATCAGAAAATGAAAAGTGTCCATAAAGAGCTGTCGGTGAGTTCAAAAATACCATACTATGATACCATACAAGAGGAACTGCTCGTGAGTCAGAAAACTGATTTAGCATAACGGCATATGTGAATAAATGCATTAAACGAAAGTTGCATAAAATGATTGCTGAAAAATTGCTAGCATTACCAGTGTATTCTGGTAATACTTCTTAAACTGGTTTTGTAATTTGTATAATTAATTGAATTATTCATTCAAGTCTGATTTTGTTTGCTTTTTTCAGAAAAAAGTAGAGGAAAGAGAAGACAATTCTATTGAGGACTCCGTCAGGAAACTAGAGGTATATATTATGTTAACATGTACCAGTCCATTTATTAAAGAATTTCTTCTAATTATGTCGAACGCTTACAAGTTCGAATCGGGTTGTAACAAATTCACAATTAAGACTCAAAGTTGTCATTACAAAAAATTTTGAAATTATTCAACAAGTTGTATTTTTATTATTTTTTACAGAACGTTAACCAAAGCAAATGGAACGCCACATTAGATGCCTGGGTAACTATCTTAATTACATACTTACATGTAATATATATGATTTACATGTATATCTTTATTTTAAGAAATAAAGATATGACGTTCGTCGTTCATTATTTACAGAGCAAACAGAAGAGAAATCAGATTGTATTCTCCATTCTAGTTGACCAAGTGGTAAGAAACACATAATATTTTTTAGGAAATATCTAAACGTCATAACTGACGTATACCTTGTTTAGGATTACATGTATTAATATTCTAATACATTACTTTATTAGAGAAAAATAAGGACCAGGAGATGTTCGCAAATGGCGGGAAATAATATGGTAAGATAATTTATCAACATCTTTTTGGTGTATGAAAAAGTTATCGAACACATATCCCGATGTCTGTACATTTGAATATAATATATTCCTGGTTTTATTTTGGTTTTTAGAAGAGACTTCAAGACCGCCATTTAGTTCTGATAAAGCTTCAGGGAGAACTGATGGTAAGTCTTACTATCAACCATACAATTTCATTGAACATTTAATTACTTGATTCATTTCATTTCTTTCCTATGCAGAAAACATTCTCGTAAGTATTTAAAGAGGTTTTATTTTTGCAGAAAAGGGTAAAGGAAAGAGCAAACATGCGCCAAACAAAGAAAATCATTGAAGAAGAGTTGTTGGTAAGTAAAAAAAAACACTTATGGATGCGTGAAAACAAGATGTAACTGAATCTACATACAGAATGCATGTATCATTTAATTTCTATTTTTAGATGGAAATAAAAAGGAAGGAAGAAATGAAGAAAAGACGAAGAATGGTTCAAATTGAATTGATGGTAAGTTGTCTTACTTAGTAAGTTATATATAATGATTGATTTAGTATTTTGGCTGTATTTAGAAAAATCTTGCATATTTTTCATAGCGCGGCATTTTATTTAATTTTTAATCTTGCTTTTCATGAACAAGAGCAAATCAATTAAGGTGTTGGTTTTTTTCCCCAGAGATTTCACATGGAAAGGGCTGTTGATGAAGACACGCACTTTATTCCTCGGAAGTTATTTCTAAACAGTGTCGAAACATTCAAGACCGTCCCGAAGGTACAAGTCTATATTATATTTGCATGCTTATACAGCTGTACACATTAATTAATACTTTGAATGATCAACCATCGCAATCAATTTTTATAGGACCGTTTAACTATAATATATACTATGTACAGTAAAATATGGTTACATGAAGCACGACTATAACGAAATAACACAACTGTAACAGTAAAGTTAGTTTCTAAATTGATTGGATATAACGAATTACGTTTACAACGAATCAATATCGTGCTTCCCTGGTGCTTCGTTATAAATTTGTTATATTATACAGCGAAGTAAAGAACTAGTATTATTGTGTACTTATGTATTTATTCTTTCTCCACTAAGCTCGAAAATGCACCCAAAGTCGTGAAAGAAAGGAAAGATGGATCGTCAGTCAGTCTTCCTTATGAAGACCAAACCCAGCCCCAGCCGAAGGTTAATGTCATTTTAGATAAAGAGAAACTACGAATTATCTTGACTGCATATACAATGTACATGTATTTGAGTTGCAATTTTTATCCTTTAATCATATTTAATTTTGTTTTTTTTTTAACAGAGAGGGACAAAGCCCACACTCAAGAGCCGAATTAAGAAGATTTTCGGGTTCCACTAAATGAAATGGAAACCCTGTTTTATGCATGGATGACGTCTGAAGAACGCATTCTTTACTTTAATATTCCATTCAGTTAACTTTAATATTAACAAATAAATATTCATTGTTCCATTTACAAATGTGTTTATATTATTTATCAGATCATGGTCTTTGTAAACGTTAGAAAATCGTTCAATCAAATACAACATATTCTACAATTTTTTTTTTAAATCAATTATTTAAGTAGCTCATGGAAATTGTTATGTTTTAAAATAAATCTTTTTCCCGATTACGACAAAGAGCACACGTGTTGCTCTGCTTTGAATTTGTATTACGTTTTATGGAGTTTTTGAGATGGTTGACGGTTTGTTGTTGTCATTTTTTCATCAGAAAATCCTTGGTGCATTCCATTGATGGTCATCTTCAGAAAATCTTATTAAAATGTGTTATTGGTTGAAATCCTAAATGACTTGATAAGCATCTCTCAAATGGAAAAACCAATGGTTTTTATTTTAATTTGGAATTATATTCACTAGATTATTGTTTTTTGATAATTAAATTCATATAGCTATTCTCTGTTGAACATAACTAAGTTGGACGAGCTATCGATTAAGACTTACTAAAGTAATTACAAGGGGCATTGATTTTTTATCTTTAGTTAATACCCTTATAATTACGGGTCAAATTTTAAAAAGTGATTTTTTTTGTGTTCAACACTAGTTACATTCAATAGGAAAAGCACTGTACCTATATGGTACAGTAAACTAAAAAATAAATCTCTTCTAAAATATTTCAAAGCCTCAAAACAAGAAATCGAACAATATGTATCATTTTTTAAAATTGGATTTTTATTCATAGTATCCAGAAGTACAAATAGCATGGATAAAAGATCGAAATTCATACAATTAATGTCACCTTGACAGCAGGACGGTCAGACAAGGTGATTCCTATATACCCCCCCCCCCCCAATCTTCGTTTGCGGAGGGGAGGGGGGGGGCGGTATATTAATTCCTTTTTATTTCATTGAATTGAACTGTTCAAAATGAAAGAAAAAAACATTAAATCTAATTCTTTACAATATAATTCAGAAGGGTTTGTGACTGAGTTTAAGAGATGGTTCAAAATGGTTCAAAAGGCTAATGTCTTTATAACAGTAATTTTCCCTAAGGGCAATCGGTTTTTGGAACGCAGTTCGCAGTTCGCTATTCGCAATTGAATAGTGAACTGCGTTCTAGAACGCATTTCGCAATTCAAAATTTATAATTCATATTTAGGGCCTCAAATTTTCAGATTCATCTACTAGTGGTACACCACTACCACCGTAAAAATATGGTGATGTGGCCATCTCTACTTTTTGAGATTCGGGCTTATTTGAAATTGAAAAGTGAACTGCGTTCTAGAACGCAGTTCGCAATTCAAAATTTATAATTCATATTTGGGGCCTCAAATTTTCAGAGTCATCTACTAGTGGTACACCACTACCACCGTAAAAATATGGTGATGTGGCCATCTCTACTTTTTGAGATTCGGGCTTATTTGAAATTGAAAAGAGAAATGCGTTCTAGAATGCAGTTCGCAATTCAAAATTTATAATTCATATTTGGGGCCTCAAATTTTCAGGGTCATCTACTAGTGGTATACCACTACCATTGTGAATATATGGTGAAGTGGTCATGTCTAGTTTTTGAGATTCGGGCTTATTTGCAATTGAAAAGTGAACTAGTTCGCAATTCAAAATTTATAATTCATATTTGGGGCCTGAAATGTTCAGGGTCATCTACTAGTGGTATACCACTACCACTGTGAATATATGGTGAAGTGGTCATCTCTAGTCTTTAAGATTCGGGCTTATTTGCAATTGAAAAGTGAACTGCGTTCTAGAATGCAGTTCGCAATTCAAAATTTATAATTCATATTTGGGGCCTGAAATGTTCAGGGTCATCTACTACTGGTATACCACTACCACTGTGAAAATATGGTAATGTGGTCATTAATAGGTTTTTAGATTTGGGCCCCACTCATTAAACAATATTCGGAATTGAAAAGTGAACTGCGTTCTAGAACGCAGTTCGCAATTCAAAATTAATAATTCATATTTAGGGCCTCAAATTTTCAGAGTCATCTACTAGTGGTACACCACTACCACCGTAAAAATATGGTGATGTGGCCATCTCTACTTTTTGAGATTCGGGCTTATTTGAAATTGAAAAGAGAAATGCGTTCTAGAATGCAGTTCGCAATTCAAAATTTATAATTCATATTTGGGGCCTCAAATTTTCAGGGTCATCTACTAGTGGTATACCACTACCATTGTGAATATATGGTGAAGTGGTCATGTCTAGTTTTTGAGATTCGGTCTTATTTGCAATTGAAAAGTGAACTGCGTTCTAGAACGCAGTTCGCAATTCAAAATTTATAATTCATATTTGGGGCCTGAAATGTTCAGGGTCATCTACTAGTGGTATACCACTACCACTGTGAATATATGGTGAAGTGGTCATCTCTAGTCTTTAAGATTCGAGCTTATTTGCTATTGAAAAGTGAACTGCGTTCTAAAACGCAGTTCGCAATTCAAAATTTATAATTCATATTTGGGGCCTGAAATGTTCAGGGTCATCTACTACTGGTATACCACTACCACTGTGAATATATGGTAATGTGGTCATCATTAGGTTTTTAGATTTGGGCCCCACTCATTAAACAATATTCGGAATTGAAAAGTGAACTGCGTTCTAGAACGCAGTTCGCAATTCAAAATTAATAATTCATATTTGGGGCCTCAAATTTTCAGAGTCATCCACTAGTGGTACACCACTACCACCGTAAAAATATGGTGATGTGGTCATCTCTACTTTTTGAGATTCGGGCTTATTTGAAATTGAATAGTGAACTGCGTTCTAGAACGCAGTTCGCAATTCAAAATTTATAATGCAGATTTAGGGCCTCAAATTTTCAGAGTCATCTACTAGTGGTACACCACTACCACCGTAAAAATATGGTGATGTGGCCATCTCTACTTTTTGAGATTCGGGCTTATTTGAAATTGAAAAGTGAACTGCGTTCTAGAACGCAGTTCGCAATTCAAAATTTATAATTCATATTTGGGGCCTCAAATTTTCAGGGTCATCTACTAGTGGTATACCACTACCACTGTGAAAATATGGTATAGTGGTCATCTCTAGTCTTTAAGATTCGGGCTTATTTGCAATTGAAAAGTGAACTGCGTTCTAGAACGCAGTTCGCAATTCAAAATTTATAATTCATATTTGGGGCCTGAAATGTTCAGGGTCATCTACTACTGGTATACCACTACCACTGTGAAAATATGGTAATGTGGTCATCATTAGGTTTTTATATTTGGGCCCCACTCATTAAACAATATTCGGAATTGAAAAGTGAACTGCGTTCTAGAACGCAGTTCGCAATTCAAAATTTATAATTCATATTTGGGGCCTCAAATTTTCAGGGTCATCTGCTAGTGGTATACCACTACCACCGTAAAAATAAGGTGATGTGGTCATCTCTTGTTTTTGAGATATGGGGCCCTAAAAAATTAACTATTCATTATAATGGGATTTTTAAATATCAGACTCGGAAACATCGAGGGCCCCTACCCTGGACCCTGAAAGTCTATACACTTTAGGGTCTTATTGAAAATACACCTACGTTAAATTTGAATATCTCCAACTCTAATAACTCTAAAAAAATTATATTATATGAGTAACTGTGCTACTGTTAAGAATGTTATTTACTCTGTGTTCGATTTGTCAAATTGGGATTGTTATAAAGATCATTGTCATGAATGAAATTTGTTCTAAACACAAAAATGAAATGAATTATTCTTGACATTATATTCGATATTTTATAGTATATTATGGAATTAGGCTTAAACAAAAATAAACTTATAGCAAAAGAGAGGAAATTTTGACTAAATTTTGCAGATTTTGTTTTCTGCTAAAACATTTTTGACAGTACTTTACTATTAAAAGTTAAGCATTTATATTTAAGTCAATGTAATTTTGCATGCTTTTTGTTGGTATTATCTCACTTTTTTTTAAAAAACTGCAAACTTAATCCGTTATTTTTATTTAGTACTACTGACATTCATAAACTGTATTTCATTTTTAAAGACTTTAACTATATGTACTACATGTATTTTCACAATTAAGAGAATCTCAATCAGAGTGTAAGATTTTAAGGGATTTTTCTTAATTTTTTTTCCAAATACATTCAATGGCCATTAACTCAAAAAGTGGATTATTGACCTACTTTTTTATATTGAAAAATAACACTACAACCAAATGTCTATTACATACAATAGATGATTTTTCATTATCACCAGTTGAATTTTTTTTCATTCTGAGAAAGCATTATTCTTAAAGTATTTGACTAAGGGTGGAATTCTTTTGTATGGTTTATGATATGTATTACGAACACCTTGATTTGTGAATAAATGGCATATAAACTTTCATTATTGTTTGATATTTAACTCATATAAGATTTCGAAGACAGAGTAAATTATTCATGAGTGATAACTACATAAGTAACTGGTAATCAATATTTAATATTGTCCTGAACAAAACAGTTTTAAGATATGTAGGAGGATATAGGTTAAAAATTAATATTGATAACGAATAGCTTAAAATTACTTGAATGCATATGGTAATACTTTTTTTAGTGTTGTCACTCAATGTTTTTTGCTGTTACTTTTGACTTTTAACAATTAAAGTACTTTATCTACAATGTCTCAGTCCACCCAACTGAAATTGGGAACGGTTTACGGTGAGAGTTAACCTGCAATAGACTGGTGTCTCATCCAGGGGTGAGGGGCAATGACTGTCAACCACTTGCACCACGGATACTGGGTACAAGTACCTATCTTTGGCGCCTTCATGGCTCGGAGAGAACTTTAATGGACGGATGTGGTCAATCGGCTTCTTTATGCGGCGTCGACTGGAAACTTATTCAAAAGAGTGCATGTTTTATTGATCGAGACATCATCAATGAAAATAATTTTACTATTACGCAAATATTAAAAACTTATCATATCTTAATTTTTCTATAAATTTAACAGATTAAACACATTTGAAATTTTACATACATGTGTTTAACGTTTTTAACTTACACTGATCAATTTAGCCTATAAATCGACAGTAATGTAATTGATACCAGAAATTCTACAAATTATACAAATTTATAAAATAAATATGCGAATGAAACATTTCCAGCAAACATAGGAGAAAAGGAAGGATTGAGTTTAAACAGACGCGGATCCAGAAATATTTTAAAAGAGTAGGGAGGGGTGATGGGAAATTGGGATGTATGAAGTACATGTTCGCTAGCAGGGTTTTTCAGAGTGAGGGGGATTTGGGCTGCATAGAAACTCCAGCTATATTCAGGAGGTCCAGGCAGCGAAGTATTCAGGGGCTCCTAATGTTTTTTAGATTTGAACAAGTATAAACGAAACCGTGGAATTAGCATTTGCATTGGTGTTTCCGTACTCCATGAAAATCGACATTACAACCAAAAGATGCACAAACATATATACAGCAAACCCTTATTGATGTAAAATGTACCTGTAGGTTATTAAAAAATTTCTTACATGTCTGGTTGTCTGGTTTTCTTTTCCCTTTCTCTCCCTGTCTTTTGTTTATTTTTTGAGGGAGGGGGTTTTTCAAAATGACGGGGGTGGAGGTGGGAGGGGTAGCACCCCTTCAAAATCCGCAACTCTAAAAACCATTAAAATATGAAAAAGAAACAATACGATAATCCAGGATTGTTATTCATGCCATGGACTAATCACATCTGATGATAAAACGAAACAACCCCCCCCCCCCCCCAAAAAAAACTGACATAAAAAAATCAAATGATCTCGTCATTTTTACAAAATGGAAAAGTCTTACACCTAACAGAATGTTTTTCATCTCATTATATATATCAGCCCCTAAAGCGAGCCAATACCCACAAAAACCATTAATAAATTGGAAATTATTTTCCCTCAGTCAAGTTTTGACGTGAACCCTCCGAAAAATACTTGTTGAGAAAACATCGATGATTCCAAGACCGATGTTTAAAACCCCATTATAATGAATAGTGTTCTATAAGTGGGAGCCCGAATTTCAATACCTAAAGATGACCACTTCACCATATATTCACAGTGGTAGTGGTATACCACTAGTAGATGACCCTGAAAAGTTCAGGCCCAAAATATGAATTATAAATTTTGAATTGCGAACTGCGTTCTAGAACGCAGTTCCCTTTTCAACTGCAAATAAACCCAAATCTCAAAAACAAGAGATGATCTACTTACCATATATTCACAGTGGTAGTGGTATACCACAAGTAAATGACCCTAAGAATTTCAGGCCCCAAATATGAATTATAAACTTGGAATTGCGAACTGCGTTCTAGAACGCAGTTCACTTTTCAACTGCAAATATGCCCGAATCTCAAAAACTAGAGATGACCACTTCACCATATATTCACAGTGGTAGTGGTATACCACTAGTAGATTACCCTGAAAATTTCAGACCCAAACATGAATTATAAATTTTGAATTGCGAACTGTGTTCTAGAACGCAGTTCACTTTTCAATTGCAAATATGCCCGTATCTCAAAACCAAAAGATGACCACTTCACCATATATTCACAGAGGTAGTGGTATACCACTAGTAGATTACCCTGAAAATTTCAGGCCCCAAATATGAATTATAAATTTTGAATTGCGAACTGCGTTCTAGAACGCAGTTCACTTTTCAATTCCAAATATGCCCGAATCCCAAAAACAAGAGATGACCACTTCACCGTATATTTGCAGTGGTAGTTATATACCACTAGTAGATGACCCTGAAAATTTCAGGCCCAAAATATGAATTATAAATTTTGAATTGCGAACTGCGTTTTAGAACGCAGTTCACTTTTCAATTGCAAATATGCCCGTATCTCAAAACCTAGAGATGACCACTTCACCATATATTCACAGTGGTAGTGGTATACCACTAGTAGATGACCCTGAAAATTTGAGGCCCAAAATATGAATTATAAATTTTGAATTGCGAACTGCGTTTTAGAACGCAGTTCACTTTTCAATTGCAAATATGCCCGTATCTCAAAACCTAGAGATGACCACTTCACCATATATTCACAGTGGTAGTGGTATACCACTAGTAGATGACCCTGAAAATTTGAGGCCCCAAATATGAATTATACATTTTGAATTGCGAACTGCGTTCTAGAACGCAGTTCACTTTTCAATTTCAAATATGCCCGTATCTCAAAAACTAGAGATGACCACTTCACCATATATTCACAGAGGTAGTGGTATACCACTAGTAGATGACCCTAAAAATTTCAGCCCCAAATATGAATTATAAATTTTGAATTGCGAACTGCGTTCTAGAACGCAGTTCACTTTTCAATTGCAAATATGCCCGAATCTCAAAAACAAGAGATGACCACTTCACCGTATATTTACAGTGGTAGTTATATACCACTAGTAGATGACCCTGAATATTTGAGGCCCCAAATATGAATTATAAATTTTGAATTGCGAACTGCGTTCTAGAACGCAGTTCACTTTTCAATTGCAAATATGCCCGTATCTCAAAACCAAGAGATGACCACTTCACCATATATTCACAGTGGTAGTGGTATACCACTAGTAGATGACCCTGAAAATTTCAGGCCCCAAATATGAATTATAAATTTTGAATTGCGAACTGCGTTCTAGAACGCAGTTCACTTTTCAATTGCAAATATGCCCGAATCTCAAAAACAAGAGATGACCACTTCACCGTATATTTACAGTGGTAGTTATATACCACTAGTAGATGACCCTGAATATTTGAGGCCCCAAATATGAATTATAAATTTTGAATTGCGAACTGCGTTCTAGAATGCAGTTCACGTTTCTATTGCAAATATGCCCGTATCTCAAAAACTAGAGATGATTACTTCACTATATATTCACAGAGGTAGTGGTATACCACTAGTAGATGACCCTGAAAATTTGAGGCCCCAAATATGAATTATAAATTGTGAATTGCGAACTGCGTTCTAGAACGCAGTTCACTTTTCAATTGCAAATAATAATATGCCCGTATCTCAAAACCAAGAGATGACCACTTCACCATATATTCACAGTGGTAGTGGTATACCACTAGTAGATGACCCTGAAAATTTCAGGCCCCAAATATGAATTATAAATTTTGAATTGCGAACTGCATTCTAGAACGCAGTTCACTTTTCAACTGCAAAGAAACCCGAATCTCAAAAACAAGAGATGACCACTTCACTGTATATTCATAGTGGTAGTGGTATTCCACTAGTAGATGACCCTGACATTTTCAAGTCCCAAATATGAATTATAAATTTTGAATTGCGAACTGCGTTCTAGAACGCAGTTCACTTTTCAATTGCAAATAAGCCCGAATCTCAAAAAGTAGAGATGGCCACATCACCATATTTTTTACGGTGGTAGTGGTATACCACTAGTAGATGACCCTGAAAATTTCAGGCCCCAAATATGAATTATAAATTTTGAATTGCGAACTGCATTCTAGAACGCAGTTCACTTTTCAACTGCAAAGAAACCCGAATCACAAAAACAAGAGATGACCACTTCACTGAATATTCATAGTGGTAGTGGTATACCACTAGTAGATGACCCTGACATTTTCAGGCCCCAAATATGAATTATAAATTTTGAATTGCGAACTGCGTTCTAGAACGCAGTTCACTTTTCAATTGCAAATAAGCCCGAATCTCAAAAAGTAGAGATGGCCACATCACCATATTTTTTACGGTGGTAGTGATATACCACTAGTAGATGACCCTGAAAATTTCAGGCCCCAAATATGAATTATAAATTTTGAATTGCGAACTGCGTTCTAGAACGCAGTTCACTTTTCAATTGCGAATAGCGAACTGCGAACTGCGTTCCAAAAACCGATTGCTCACAACTGGTCGTAGGTGCTTCTACGGGTGGTCTACGGGCGGATTTTAATATGAATCTTGCTAGACACGCAAGTGCATCTTACGATTTTGGAAGGACGTACGCTTCCTGTAAGCACGCACGGCGGCTGTTGGACATGCACAACAATCACAACGGTTTTCTTCCGAGATCTGAAAACGTACGCTGCACTTGCGCTTCACTCAAGGAACCCGTAAGATAACCGTACGGTTTGAATTGGGAGATCTCACTTGTCTCTTGCGTTATACGTACGTTGACTGCAAGTAGCATGTGTTCACCATCAACAAATAAATTAAACGCACAGTAAACGTACGTCACCCTTACGTCATGCGTACATCAGTTGCTCGTTGTGCGTGCAAATTGATCATCAATAGATTTTTTTTAATTAAAGACGATTATGATAAAATTCCAATAAGTAGTTTTACCAATCATCAAAATCAAATCAACGATTCTAGTATTAATCTCCCTTTTAAAAACCAAAATTCAACAAACAAATAGGTTTGGAAGGCTTTCGACCTGCAACCGTGTTAAGATAGAATCATATAGAAATTTTCGGAGTAAGGAGAGGAAAAATGATCTTTACGCGCATTCAGAACGATAATTATTAAAAACCAACTACACAAACAACTCCAACATATCCTACCGGAGAAAGTCGTTGTTTTCGTGAGTATGTTTTTTTTTTTGGTTTGTAAACAGAGTTACTGTACTTACTCCATTTTGAAAATATTGATAATCATCTCATATGACCATTAAATCATTATAAAAATGTTTTCATAATTGTATCAAAATCAGAATATCAAAAAAAATTGTAGACTCTGATTTTTAAAATGTAGGAAGTGTAAATGGTGTCACTAATACATTTGTAAAGCAAAGTAAGCCGATGTGGCTTTATTTACTTTCAATATTTTATATTATTAGATACGAAAGATAAATTATGTTTTCAAAACATTATTCATTTGTGTCGACCAGTTTACCTAATCACCAAAGCAGCAATTAGAGAATGATAGTCTTCTTTTTTCTACGAGTTCTTTTGACGTTTCAAAATTTACTTGCTTACAGTAGATATATTTCAGTACATGTCTAGAGAAAAAAATAATAATTATCCGTGCAGCTGTCGAGGGGCACAGAAAGACATCGATACGATTGACTTAACTTGCAGGTGACCTACAGCGCGAATGTTATAACTGTCGTTCGCAAGGAAAACGTACGTCTGGTGCACGACAATCGTAAAACGGAAGTGCATCTCCTACGGGCATCTCGCGTTGCGAGTGGCAACCCGTCTTTAAAGAAAAATGAACGTGTCACCTACGACTGGCACGTCAAACGTCCGTTTGTCTTACGTTGCTCTCGCAATTACTTCAATCCGATTTCTTACGCTACGATCAGCCACGGAAGCCACGACTGGCAAAACTCGCAACACACACACGATTACTAAACATGTACAGTGTACTATACGGCCAGTTGTGACTGAGTCTTAACTCCACATTTTGATGTGTTCCTAGAAGAGTAAATCTAGTATATGTCCTCTTAAGTTTATAATCAGTAGAATATTGAATTAGAGAACTTGTCAGTGAATTGAGGATCCCCTATAAATCCAAGATGGCGAGTGTCGTCCCTGTACTTTTTAATGTACATAACGTACACATTTTTAAAGATGATAAAAACAGAGGCTTTTAGTGGGTGTTTTAATGCAAAACTTAGAAACACATATATAAGATATGATTACCAATTTAAATTTTTTTTTCTTCAAACAAATAATACAAAAACTGCAATATCCGATAATCGAGCTAATAAATAATTTTTTTAAGTACTCTTTACTAAGTATCTCTACAAAAGGAGGCAATTAAAATTGTTTCAGTTGCAACTATCTGAAACAAAAGTATCGCAATGTGTTAAAATATTGGAAAAACTTTCTGCACATACGATAGTATTTTATCAGAATTGCAATCGATCTTATCTAATTGACCACGTACTTACATAGGCGCTAATCATTTAAATTAGTATATCAATAAGACTTACTGCTAATTTACATGTGTAGTGTTTTGAAGACATTTTTACTCCCTCAGATTGGGATATTGTATGCAAAATTTGTATGCAGAAAATAAAAAAGGTAACATAGAAATAGGAATATTGAATCACACAATACAATCCAATAGATTTACCGCGTACATACAGTAGGTACTTTAGTCAGTTGATTACGGTTTATTTCAGTGCCATTTAAAAAAAACATTAAACGATTTGTCTCTATTTGTTCATAAGTACATGTATCCAATACCCATTTCTATATTAACATTGATTATTAGATTAATAAAACTAATGTATCCTCATTCTTCTAAGTATTTGATTCTTTTGGCGATTCCGGTCCTACACTCTCCCACCATCATCTCACCGTGACCAAGGATACACATGCCGCGTGGTTTATTTATTCCTCCTTCAGGAATGATGTGCCTCAGGAATCGTCCGTCTCTGTCCAGCATGTGAATCTTGCTCCCGCTTAAATCTGTAATGATGACGTGACCGACAGAATCAGTGGTTACCGTAGAATATGTAACACCCGAGTACGAGAACCGGAATATGCCCAATCTATCGACAGCAATGACTGCTTTTTTCTTCCAGTCAGTTACAATGATGTCCCCGTTGACATTCTCGGTGATGTAAGTCGCGGCTTTGTACAGAGGTTGACACTGCGAGTCGTACTGGATTTCCTGGAGCACGGTACCGGTACTGCTGTATCGGACGACTTTAGACTGATCGTCTTTACGGAGACAGACCAGTAGATCACCGGACGCGGCGCTAGTGACGCCGTATGGCATCCAGTCCCCGGTAGTGAACATCGTCACCACAGTGTCGGTGTCAGATATCATTTTCACGGCTTTATCATGTACATCACTGTACACCACTTGTTTGTTGTACATACATAAGTACATGCCGTGGGTAGTAATGCTGACGGTGTGGTGGAGGTGTCCCTGGAGATCAAACAACTTCAGTTCTTTGCTTTCTCCTCCCAACCACACTTTGTTATCGTCGGTAACGATCATATCATACAGTCGAGTTTTATACTTTTCATCAACAGGGAACCCAGTGTCTATATCAGAAGTAACTGTTGGTACTTCTGAGATTATTATACCCGACAACTCATTTTCTTTTAATTTATTTTTTAAATGTTCATCTATTTTATATTCATACAATTTCGGAAACGAATACTGTGAGACCTCACTCAAACTTTCCTGTCTCTGAATCATTGGTACAAAACTCTGCATTTCTGTGACGTTCTTTGATTTCTGTAATTTTATAGTTTTTCCATTCATTTTATCCACTTTTCCAATCATTTCCTCAAACTCTTTTTTTTGTTTCTGTAGTACAGCCTCGTGTTCCTTTTGCATGTCATCCAGTTCCTGGTGAAGTTTCTTCACAGTCTTCTCGATCTGTTTGTGCCACTCTTCTCCCCGTGCTGTAACTTCATCTTTCCTCAGTTTGTAAATCGAGGATATCGACGACAACATCTTCGTTGTATGATCCAAAATTCTTTTTAATTCATGTTTGGATGACTGAAGTCGATCATTTTCCGTAGCTATCACCTTATAAAGTTCTTCAATTTTATCGGACAGCTCGGACATTTCGTGCGATTTGTGTTTGATAGAAACACAAAGCATGCATATCGGAGCATCACAAGTTTTACAGTATGCTGAACAATCGTTTTGGGGATGGGACTCACAGTGGCATGTGTCGTCATCATCCTTGCTGGTGTAATCTACAATGTCATGGCCGTTTTTAGATTTCACGCGTAGATGTATGAGGACACAGGGGTCACACAGATTGACCCCGCATCGTCTGCAGAAAAACGAGACTGGTTGCTGACAAAGATCACATTCCACCAAGTGCTGGGCTTCATCTCTAGATGCCATCATGAAAACACTATATGGACCCTGTGAAAATTGTTTTCAGAAAAATAAATAATTTCATACATAGTTTAATTTTACAATTGAGTTATTACCTGGATTGATAAATAAATACATGATTTAAGGACTTTTAATCAGCTATCGTTTAGGAATCCAAAGTCCGTTGCATTCATAACAAATATTGATATATCTATTTCACATATAAACAACGAGGACTAGCAATTTCCTAGAGCACAGTCTCTTGAAGTCTGCTATTAAAGGGCCAAAAATTATATCCATCACGTACATTTTCATTTATTCAAAATATTCATGCATTGTTATCTTATTATTATCAAAATGGTAATTTTGAGTTGCTGATCTACATTAGACATGAAAAGGAATGCCTTCCACTCAGTAACATACTTATTAGATCCTCAATAGCACTGAATAGCTCAACACAACAGTTCATCATCTGATGGATCTTTTGAAATGAGAGAATAAATTAATATAAACTCTTATTTTCAAGATGGGTCGTATAAGTGTTTTAATTTTTAAAATATGACAAATATTTCATCTCTTATTGCAAAGTCACAAGTAGTTGTCATTCAGTTGATACTTTGTCCTCTGCATGTAGGGCCATGATTGGCAAATAATCTTGACGGTATACAATCCCGCCATTTTGTAACTGAAGAGATTTTAATATTACTTAAATAATTTCAGCCGAGGCACGGTCAGAGATGGATAGTACAGTAACTCTTCAATTAATTGACTTTTGTGTATGTTGGCCGACACTTATTTCTTCATCTGAAATTAACCCTTTTATGTAGTACATGTTACTAATATGACATGAGTTACTTAATAGCTGTTTCATGCGCGGATCTAGAGGGGGGGTCGGGGGGGTCCCGACCCCCCCTGGAAAATGAAAATTTATTAAATTTACATAGTAAAATTATCGAAAATATGCCTCGGACCCCCCTGGCAAACACAATTATCCTTCGGACCCCCCCTGGAAAAAATTTCTGGATCCGCGCATGTGTTTGATAAATGATAATCTATTTATACTTTTGTTGATCCTTAACTTCTCTTTTTTCATTGCTCACTATGTTTGATTTTAAATCGTAAGACCATCATCAGTTGGAATCAAACCTTCGGTATTGGTACATCTCAAACTCATCTAAATTAAATTTTAGTTCATGCAAAGTCCACAAAAAAGTCTAAAAACTATGATAACGTGTGTCGACCGACTTGGTTGAGGTTTCACAAATTTGGGTCCAACGAGAGAGAGAGAGAGAGAGAGAGAGAACGCCACAATTACATGCATTATCATACAGCGCCGTCATATGACATTTCTGCAGATTTGTAACAAAACCATAATATACTAGTACTTGTTAAATACTTGTTAAATACTTAATATCACTTAAGGTGGATCAAAATACATTTATATTATTTGATTATTCAATAAAATATTTTTTTCTAAATGGAAAAATTCCAAAATATAAAGAGACAATTATTTTTTTAATATGTTATTTGGGATATATTTTTGATAAATTGTTTTGGCTGCCAGCAAGATATCTTATAGCTTAAAATTTGATCTCACTTAATGCATGGTATACATTTTTAATATAGCAAGGCAAGAATATTTTATATTTTAAAAGAGATATTATGGTGTAAGGGAGATAACTCCGGTTTATTAACTTTACTTCGCCAGGATATACATGTACCTGCATTACATTGAATTCAACAATGCAAGCGCGGATCTAGAGGGGGGTCGGGGGGGGGGGGGGTCCCGACCCCCCCTGGAAAATGAAAATTTAATAAATTTATATAGTAAAATTATCGCAAATATGCCTCGGACCCTCCCCCCCCCCCCTGGCAAACACAATTATACTTCGGACCCCCCCCCCCCCCCCCCCGGAAAAATTTTCTGGATCCGCGCATGCAATGTATGTCTTAATATGTCACAAACTGTTTACAAATTATGTTTGTTGTATTGATGCTATGTCATTCGTGGGTCCACGATTCCTAACATAATTATATTGAAAATTCATATCTGAGAGATTATACTTTACATAGCACACGCCAGATACCTTTACAAGATAGCACGGTGTCAGTGGGACAAAGGTTACAACTCATACATGCGCAATCAGGTGTATGCACGTCATGTCATGTTACAAAATCTGAAAGCCTCTTTAGTAATAAAATCGTTCTAATCAATCTTTAACTATTGTCAAAAAGAGTCTTTTTTTTTTTAAATATGTACAATTATTAAGTATTTGATATCACACAAGTATATGCTTGTATGCCTGTATGCAATTATCATCGCCACTTTCATTTTACATAATTTTGTCTTCATATACCAGTCTAGGTTAAAGTATTACCTCACATTAGAAGCATAACTTCCAAAATAAAAGAAAATCACTCGATCTCGAACAAAGTAAGAAACGGACTCAAAAATCAACTTTCGGTTTATCAACGGCCCTGACACCAATCGCGCTATCCGGTCTTTATAGAAGTTATGTCACTGTAATTTTAAAGTAGGAAACGAGTAGAGGTAAGCCGAAATACTTTTGGGCTTGTGTCCATCACATTTTTTTCATCCCATTCACAGTACCGCGCAGTCTTGTAAACCATTATTTTAATTCTTTTTTTTTTAATTAATTTTTTTTCAAATCATAAAACTTTTAATCAAACTTCATTTTACAATCTCCCCTATGCTAGTTGCTGAAAATGGAGAGAGGTTTTTTTTTCAATAGCTATAGTCAATTTAACATACAAAATTACAGTTTAACTCTGATCACACATTTTATAACACCTTAACTGCGTGCTTCACTGCGAGCGGTGATCTCTAAAAATAGACGAGTTTTCGAATGGAGTTTACACGTGACCTCTAGCAGTCCTGTAGGATCCGTATCAGCCCGGAAGCTGATATTATAATTGTCGTGAAAATTGTATTGAAAAAAACCCTAATATAAAAGGCTACTTATGAAATAAACGTACAATCAATCTTTGAAATTGGCCACCAGTCATTCGACTTTGTTCAGAATAGTCCCATATAGTAAAATACTTCGAAATATCTACGAAAATTATACTCTCTTAAAAGTTGATCTATTGAAACAATTAAAAAATTTCCTTAGTGCTGACATCGAAAAAGGACCTATTGAGAGATACGTTACAATTTGATGTATTAAAAAAATCCCAGCAAGTTTATGCCACACAATTCACAGGCACTCGGGGCATGGATACCCCCATATCTTCATCTATTGCAAATGAAAAAAAATCCTAAGTCAACTCACATTTATTTCTTGTTTATGTATATGCACAATACTTAATTGACGTATTTTATTCGTCTTTTTAAGCTGACACTTAAAAAGAGAGAAGACATGCTCAGCCGGATCCATGATGCTCCGAATGATATTACAGACACGATGACGCCCGAAACTTTCGAATTTTTTTCAGCGCTGATAGTCAGACATGGAAATCTTAAGTATCATCAGGCAACCCAACCATTGATTCAAGTTAATTACTTTATTTTCAAATTTTAGAATAAAAAAGGATCTTAAATGGGACCTAGACACGATTTTAGCACAAAATTTTCAAATGTTATTTTTATATTTTTAGGTCACCTGAGTAAACTCAGGTGACCTATTGCTATCTGTTTTCGTCCGTCGTCGTGCGTCGTGCGTCGTGCGTCGTGCGTTAACAATTTACATTTTTAACTTCTTCTTAAAAACTACAAGGCCAATTGTTCCCATTTTTGGTGTGAAGCATCTCTATGGTAAGAGGAATGTAAATTGTGAAATTGGTGGCTCTACCACCCCCAGGGTGCCACAGGTGGGGCCAAATATGCAAAAAACAGCCAAATTTTCAAAAATCTTCTTCTCTACTCCCACATATGTGAGGAAAAAACTGATTGCATGGTTATGATGTCCATGAAGCCCTCTACCAAAATTGTGAAATTCATGGCCCCTGGGTCAGGGGTTCAGGCTCTAGGGTGGGGCCAATATGGTCATATAGTAAAAATGTATTAAATCTTAGAAAATCTTCTTCTCTACTCCCATAAATATTTGTTAATAACTAAATGCATGGTTATGATGTCCATGAGGCCCTCTACAAAAATTGTGAAATTTATGGCCCCTGGGTCAGGGGTTCAGGCTCTAGGGTGGGGCCAATATGGTCATATAGTAAAAATGTATTAAATCTTAGAAAATCTTCTTCTCTTCTCCCATAGATATTTGTGAAAAACTAAATGCATGGATATGATGTCCATGAAGCCCTCTACCAAAATTGTGAAATTTATGGTCCCTGAGTCAGGGGTTCAGGCTCAAGGGTGGGGTCAAAATGGCCATATAGTAAAAATGTATTATATTTTAGAAAATCGTCTTCTCTACTCCCATATATATTTGTGAAAAACTAAATGCCTGGATATGATGTACATGAAGTCTTCTACCTAAATTGTGAAATTTATGACCCCTGGGACAGGTGTTTAGGCACTAGGGTGGGGCCAATATGGCCATATGGTAAAATGTATTAAATTTTAGAAAATCTTCTTCTCTACTCCTGTATATATTTGTGAAAAACTAAAGGCATGGATATGTTGTCCTTGTGTTAAGTGGCATCAAATAGTATGTAGGTCATGAGCCCCAGGGATGGTCCTGTCCCACCTTAAACAGGAAGTGCCAGAATATCTTGAAAACGATTAAGAACCCCACCCCTAAACCATATATATTCTTGTTCCCTGTGTTAAGGGCCATCAAATGGTATGAAGGTCATGGGCCCTTGGGCTGGTCCTGACCCCCTCTCAAACAGGAAGTGCACAAATATCTTGAAAACGGTTAATATCCCCACCCCTAAACCATATATATTCTTGTTCCTTGTGTTAAGGGCCATCAAATGGTATGTAGGTCATGGGCCTCAAGGGTGGTCCTGACCCCCCTCAAACAGGAAGGGCCCAAATATCTTGAAAACGATTAAGAACCCTACCCCTAAACCATATATTTTCTTGTTCCTTGTGCCAAGGGGCATCAAATGGTATGTAGGTCATGGGCCCCGGGGATGGTCTTGACCCCCCTCAAACAGGAAGTGCACAAATAACTTGAAAACGGTTGAGATCCCCACCCCTAAACCATATATATTCTTGTTCCTTGTATCAAGTGGCATCATATGGTATGTAGGTCATGGGCCCTTTGGGTGGTTCTGACCCCCCTCAAACAGGTAGTGCCCGAATATCTTGAAAACGGTTTAATAGTCCTTTTTGAAAGATTTCAGGCAGGGAGGTGGTCGTCATTACAAATTAAAAAATTTTCTATTCCAGAATAAAACTTAATTAAATGCATATATGAGACTCCTTGACAAGTTTGTGTATGGGTTATGCTACTCAGGTGACCGTCAAGGCCTATTGGCCTCTTGTTAATATCTAGAATGGTTAATATGGGTATTTAAATTGTTATGCTCTGTCAGAAGGAAATCAGACATCCAGTTACAAGCAAGAGACAGAATTTGAAATTCTTTATTATGTAAACGAAGCTCGATTCCTGTTATTATTTACATAAGTGTTGCATTGGTATATTAAGTTTCAATCAAATGTAGCTTTTTTGTTCATAATATTACTTATGAACACATTTAATCGGTTTATTTTGTTTTCCACGAGTCATTTTGTCCAAGAAATGACAATTTCTCTACTTTACATTATTTGTAAACAAATATAAGACTTGAGCTTTGTTTATATAACAATGAATTCTTGACTCTGAATCTCGCTTGTATCTAAAAGGGGCATGGTCACGATTTTGGTCAAATTTTATTTTTCTAATTTTATTGTTTATAATTTTTGAGTAATGCATTTCTAATGGTAACTAAAACTGTATCTTAAACTATCATTCTCAATAAATATAAAGGGCATAGGTAACAATTAGGAGTTTTGTCGATTTTTGACTAATGAAATACATCTAGAATGCCCACAGTCTCGCCAAAAACGGAATTTAAAAACTCTTGTCGTTCTCATTAAAATGATGTCAAATTTAATACAGGTATCGGGATTACTACTCCCATGATTTAATAATAATTTAATTCTGGTTGTAACGCGATTTCTGATTTGCTAAAAATCTGTTTTACATCGTATAAAGAATGCTGCCTACATTGTACGTCACAGTTAAACTAACATCAAAATCGTATCAATCCCCCTGACCTTACGTTTGAATTTTGTACAATTTGATGTCATTTTAAAGGTCAAATGACTGTTTTTATCTACAACAAATTACAAAAAAAAATCAAATTATAAGCAATGAATTCAGTATTTATTAGTTTTATACGATATATATAGATTTTTATATCGCATCCTAAATTAGCCCGAGGTCGCTGTATATCAGCCCGAGAGCCGTCAGGCTCGAGGGCTGATATACAGATACCGAGGGCTAATATTGGATGCGATATAAAAATTGCCATGTTATGATTTTTATATCATATACTTATAGAAAATATTAAAGAAAAAAACCCAAACATCATATGTGTTGAATGATTATTGTTAACAAATCGCTCCGTTTCTATACATTCCATCTCTAATAAACTTCCCGGAATTGTATACCAAGTTGACGTCGACGTAACTATTTGACGTCATACTCGGAGATCGGAGTTGAACGACGCATACCGAATTATACGTCATAATAGCCGATGATTAACGGAAAGGGGTGTGATATAACATCCGAAGATTGCCGGAGAGGGGTGTGATATAAATCTTTTATTACATACTTAGTAATATATACAGGTTTTTTGCATATGTGATACAGATGACATCACAAAACTCGTATCGGCCTCCGGGGCTGATACAGGTTATCAGCCCTCTAGGGCTGAAACGGATCCGTATCACACCTCTTGTGGAACTCCTCTGCCTTTTTCCGTTTCGGCATTTGTGCATGTTTCCAGACGAAAAATAAAACATTTGTTACAGTCGACATTTTTAAGTGCAGTTAAAAACTATAAATGCTAGCAAATGTTTTGGCGCAGTTAACTTTTAAAACCTGAGGAAATTCCGGTTCTGTAGATACATGTTTTTTTAAACAATTATCTTATATTTTTATTTTATACATGATTGTACATATTAATTTCAAATAATATAAAAAATCAATTTGTTTAAGGTGATGTTTGTTTTAATTTTATTACTAAGTATGTAATAAATATAATAATAGATACCCTTTTCCCATATCACAGCCTGTATCAGCCCTCGACCAATATCATCCCTCGGGCTGATATTGAAGTCTCGGGCTGATACTGGCTGTGATATGGAAAAGGGTATGTATTATTCTCTATATATCACACCCCTAGGGTTTATATCACACGGGTAGGCGAATTTTCTGTTTATATCGTACAGGGCGGAAAAGAGTATATTTTCTATAAGTATACGATATAAAATGGTTTCAGACAGTTTACGGGTTTTTTTTATAAACCGCTGATTTAATGCTTATATTTACACTTTTTTTTTTAACTTCTTGCCGTGTCTGCAAATGTGATTTATGCGTCAAAATTCTGTTTTATCCCAAGTTAATGGAAGAGCCAGTGTAACACTCACGAGCGTGGACTTTGTTTTTCGCTTGTGACGTTGCATTTTACAACGTTAAACGTTTGTGACATCATAATAAACTCTTCATTTTAACCTTTGAGTATCCTGTCGGTGTTATGCTGCAATATGTGCAGTAGCTTTCCACACACTTTACATGCAAAAATTATGTGGAATGTAATTATAGAATGTCACGAAATTGTTTCATTTTTAACATAATTCTTTCAAGCCATAAAGTACTGGAAAATGATATTTCATGGTATGATACGCATATTTACACATTTTGTCCTAAATACAAACAAAAGTTTACGAAAAAATTTACGAATTTCTGCATGTGCAACAGTTAAAGGAGTTAATTGCGCTGGGTAATCAGATGTTGGAGTAATATTCGCTATATTCACTATTCACTTTTTCAGTATCTGACACTATTTCACTGTTCCTTTCGATAATATCTGAAAGAAAAAGACATTTTTAATCTTTAAAAGCCTAATCCATTTGGGAAGGACGGGGGGGGGGGGTGTTGACGAGGGGGAACCTTAAAAATTTAAAAACTCTATTTCAACGTTATCTTGATAATTAACCATGGATTTTGTTAATGCCCCCCCCCAAAAAAAAAGTGTGGGCGGCTCCTTCAAAGAAAAACTTAATTATATATGTTGTAAGAAAAAAAGGGGAGCCCCCCCCCCCCCCTTGTGCCAAGCGCCTGGGTTTTTTTTTCTTCTTTCATGATAAATGGACAAAAAAAATGAATGCGTACAAATATTTCTATTTGTCTTTTTTGTTTATGAAATGGTATAGTTTTTAAAAACACGCCGTGATCCGCCCCTCGTGTTACTATTTACAAACTGGTTCGTTCTACTTTCATTTTCCAAACGACCAGTTTAATGTTAAGATGGCAGCACCCAGTGGGAAGGGGTTTCCAGATTTCCAACGATTGAAAATTCTCGCCAAAGATGAGTTTACAAGCTTGCTCGATCAAGTAAGTATTTAACTATAGTATATATAATTTTGTTTGGTAGACAATGTATGACGTCTGTTGAAAGCTTGCAAGTAATCACCACTGCATTACAGAAATGTTCCAGAGTTGCTGATGAAAACAACTTTATGTACCTGTTAAGTGAGACGCTGTTAATCTTAAATGAGTTTATAAATAAAAGTGTATATATTATATATTTATAGTTAACCCTTTATGTTTGAAACAAATTATTAGTTCAAGATCATAACGAAGCAAAAGTGGGCGTGGTTTATTAAACATCGACATTTTACGACTTTTTTTTTATCTTCGCTCTCGGGTGCTTTTTAGTGTGTGTGATCGTAGAAACCCATAAATACGAGTCTTTATACATGTACACCTTCATTTCATAAGGTGTGTATTCATTCCAGAAATTAATTTTAGGCCTTTGTTGTGCAATCTCTCATATTTTTCTTTCTGTATCTTTCGTTTTCTCTCTGAGCGAGAGAAGAGAAAACAGAATCATAAGTGTATATTTTATTCTATTTCAGATGCCTGGAAGAAAAGACTTGGTTATTGATGGTGAATTAATGAAACCACTCGATAGAATTGCTAGTGTCTCATTACTGAAGGTAATGTATGAAATATGTGTACAATGTGTAACCTAAGTTCATCAACTTGAATAAGGTCATTGATTCAGATTTGAAAATTTGTTTAAAAATGTCATGTACATTTTCTTTCTTTTTAATGTGGTCATCTTCAACTGAAGTTTTTCATTAGATTTTTCTTTTGAATTATTAATTGTCAATTTTGTCAATGCATGATAATTTATATTTAGACCAGCTACTTACTTACTTACATAAAAATGCTAATTGAGGCAAATCTATAAACTGATACATGTGAAAAGGAAAGAGAATAGCCGAGGAGCAGTATATTTAATTGTCGTGGCAACAACTGCCAATGTTTAATTCATCGTTTTAAAAATATTTTCCAATTAAATTTCAGCAAAGAGGGGTTGACAAAATCTTCAAGTTTGACAGTTCTTTGAAATCAATGCATGGATGTGAACAGTAAGTTTTACAGCGAATCAAACTCATGTAACAGTTGCCAGTGAGAAGAATATTACATTCTGCATTATTACAGAAATTGTCATTTTCAAATAACTACTTTGCTTAATCTACATTTCAGGAGAATTTACTTGGTGCGTCCAAGAATGACTACTATGAAGGCCATTGCAGACCACATTAACTCAGATAGAAATATCAACTTTAAACGCAAATATTCCATTATTTTTGTCCCGAGAAAGGTAGGCAAATTTAATTTGATTTGGAGAAAAAAGGATATTTTTTTTGTATATGTTGTTTGCAAAAGCACCTGACATTTTAAACTTTTCTCTCAATGAAAAAATAATTCCTTGTACTTGCAATGAATTTTTTTTCATTAAGAGAAATGTTTAAAGCGTCAGATGCCTCTGGTTGTTTGCTAAAATGATAAGACGTGAAACTACACCAGAATATTTCTTTGCTTCAGAACAGGATAAAATCCTTTTCAGACCAAGGAATTCTTTTAAAAAGTTTTTAACAGACACATTGAAACTTGAATATTCTATCCTGTACATTTTATAACTTGTTATTTATAGCTTACCATACATTCCATATCTCTCTCTCTCTATCTCTCTCTCATTAAAATGAAAAAGGAAAGCTTACTGGTAAGCTAGATATTATAATTAGATAAGATTTGTCACATTTTTTGTTTTCATGCAGTGTTCTTTATGCATGTACCTTACACAATTTTAGCCATGATTTTAACAACTTGCAGTTACACACTTGTTTGTCTGTTCTGGAGTATGAAGGAGTGATGGGGTATGTTACTGTTAGTGAATTCCAACTGGATTTTGTGCCCTTGGACAAAGATGTCCTCTCTCTAGAGCTGCCCGAGTTCCTGAAATCTTTTTATCTTGTAAGTCAATATACATATACATCTGTACATTCATTCACTATAATTTGAAAATGATTATAGTGCTAATAAATACTTGCTTGACCATAAATTGAGTAATCCATGACAATGAAATGCATTTTTTTTTTTATTAAGAAAAAACTTAATACACACTTGATGTCACACTTTTATTTGATTTTTTCTAAGTACAACAGTGTGATTATGCTGACTCTAACAGTCATGTGTTAAAGTTGATATCTGTCAGATTAGACATTTTACATGTGCATGAATATGTTTAAAATTTCAGTGTTGTAGAATCATAATCAGAGAAAAGAAAAAAATTTACATGTACCGGTATATAAAAAAAAATAGGGGAGAAATGTTTTGTATTTGTTGCATACTTTTAAAAGTTTGTGTATAGTTTTTCATTTCCACAAATGAAAATATTAAACAGTATTTTGCAATGAATGTGTTGTATTTACTAAATGTATTATAAATAAGCATTCTTATTTACTTTGCACTAGGAAAATGACCAGACATGGATACACACAGTGGCAAAGTCCCTCGTCAGGTTACAAGCACTGAGTGGTGAAATCGGTCACGTCTACTGTATAGGGAGAGGGGCCAAAGTATGATAGACTTTCTCTCCATAGGAAAACTATTTTTTTAACATAAAAAATAGCCAATAAATTTATTGATAATTATATGCTTTCATACAAAAAAAAAATTCTTCTGAGTTTTATTTTTTCCATCCAGCTTCATGTTTATTCAGCAATGAAGCAATGAATGTTAATTAAAAAGTTTTCAATAGTTTAAATTTTCTGCTCATGATGTGTATAAAAACAATTTGTACAAACATCACACATCTTCCATGTTTTGTAGATGGTGAATGATCTGATGAACTTTTTAATGAAGAGGAACTCCTCAGAGCAGGACTTCAGTAGACATGAGATAGGCAGCCTCATTCTGATCGACAGAGGTACTTACTGAATGTGAGATATTTTACAAGTTGAGCTTTTAATACATGTATCACGTGCACTGTAACAGACCTTCCAGAATGATTACATATAGGTTGCAAAAAAAAATTTGAAAATATGACTGAAGCAAAGGCAAAACTCCATATTTAGAGAGTTGTTTGATAGGAAAAAGGAGAATTAGGCTACTTTTATGCATCATAAAAAGCAGGATTGTTCTAAAGTTGTCTTCCCTTTGTAGATGTAGATTATGTAACACCACTGTGTTCCCAGCTGACCTACGAAGGACTTCTTGATGAAACATTTGGGATCAAATGTGGTAAGAACAACTCAAAACCTTAGCGTCGCTTAGCCAGTCTTAAGTTCAAATTATAAAAATGTTACTGTATATCAAGCCGAATAAACAAAGTTTTACAGTATTGCATACTGGTATGTGGAATGTTTAAATCTTTGAATAGTAATATTGTCTTGTAGTTATTACATTGAGTAAAAGATGTATTTAAGCATTGAATGGTTATTTTTGGATGACACACCAATTGCAGACAAATTGAATACCGGGCGTTAGCGCGGTATGATAATTTGTCTGCACCGGATTGGTGTGTCATAGGACTGACGACATCCAAAAATAAGCATTGAATGCTTATATTTATATTCATACTGATGGTTTTTTTGTACGAAATATATGTGTATTGTAGCTGTAAAGTCATTATATACGCTCTCAGTCAGGGATATGAAACATACATGGAACAGCCATATTAACATGTTATTTAGTACACTTCCGCAGCCAAAACTTTGTAGAGAAAGATCTTTTATATTAAGGAGTATATATAATTTAATGATTATTTTTCAAAAGTACATATCAAATTGGTTATGTAAGGTTGAATGTTTCATTTGATATTACAAAAATAAATACATGTATACTCAAAACACGTGTGTGACGTTTATATTTGTGCTCATGGCGCATGAATTAGCAAATTGTATTTCATAGGAAATTGAACGTCGCAGATTTCCAATGCAAACATAAGGGGAAATACACACTGAATGTAAATATTATACCATGCATTGACAGGAACCATTGAATTTGGACCAGAAGTTACTGGAAAACAACAGAGTGCTAAACTACTACTCAATTCTGATGATGCTGTGAGTCAGCTGACATTATATCTTAGAAGAGTTTTTTGAAAAATTTGTAAAACTCCTTGACAACTAAGTATTTATTTAAGCCTCCAGTTTATTGCATAGGCTGTAAGTTTAATTGACTTTGCAGTGAAACACAGTTAAAGTCACGTGTAGTGCCAGGGATCAACAGTTTTGATGCATAAAAAAAATAATTGGTTATATCTGATAAGTTTGTAATAAGATTTAAGATCAAGACAAATGAAACTGACTTTACTGTAATAATGAATGTATCAAAAAACTATATGCTTTATTGCTTAAGACTTGATAATTTTTCTTTTTATACATGTATATCAGATCTTTGAAGATGTCAGGAACCGCCATTTTTCCAACGTTTTGGGGTACCTGAGTTCAAAAGCCAAATCACTACAACAAGACTTTGATGTAAGATGTATATAGGAGGGGGGAAATAATTATTTGTTGTTTTTGTCCATCACATTGATTTGTTCCTTTATGTTAAGCAAGATGAGGGGATAAAAGTTGGTTATTCATTTGTACAAGTACTCACTGACCCAGGCAATAATTTTTGGTATTTAATACATGTATCTACATGTACCCACAGTAAAAAAGCTAGAAGATAACTTGCAGGCTATTTAAAAGGAAGGCTTTGGAAACTGTAATTTTTTTTCCCTGTCTCTGTTTTAGAAAAGGCATGGTTTAAAGTCTGTAGGTGACATGAAAGACTTTGTAGCCAATGAACTTCGCAGACTTAAGGAACAAAAATCTGTTTTAGCAAACCGTGAGTAAAAGTTTTTATTTCTGAGGCCATGAAAAGGAAAATACATAGACATATAAATGTGCAAGTAAGGAGTTGTCTAAATGCAGTCACATTAGTAATCTCATTTCCTTTATATACACTTCTCTTCTGCTGAATTAAAATGTACACACATGACTTGACTAGGATAACTTTTATTTCGTTTTTTGTGGCAACATAGAAAAAACCAGTTTGAATTGTCTGTTATGTAGACATAGGAGCGTGCGAGCAAATTTTGGGAAAGAAAACAAAAGGAGGATTTGAGGACTATCTACAGACAGAGCATAGTAAGTAAGGGGACGTAAAACATCAGCCTCCACTTTGTTTGATACACAATGAATGTCGATCAAGTTAAAGACTCAAAGTTAAAATCTAGTAATGAACGATATACTGTACATATAATTTTCTTGCTTATTTTATTTCTTTCCTTCAGGTCTGTTGGAGGGGTCGGGTCTAAGAGAAAATGTAAACTTCATAGAAGAACTGCTATTTAAGCAGGTACTGTTTTATATACATGTACATGTCTGATTGAAAAAGTCATGTTTTTAAGTTGATTGTTTATTGTACTTGTAAATTCACACACACAATTTTTCCTTGCAATATAATGGGGAAAATATGTTTTATATTTTACATTCAACAGGACAACATGTTAAAGACATTGAAATTGATATGTCTTCTGTCTTTAACCCAAAATGGGATTTCTCCACAAACATACAAGTCTCTCAAAACCCAATATCTACAGGTAAGTGTTTGAGAATGGTACCTGATCAGGTATCTTGTACTACATAATAGTTTAAGTCCTTGACCAAATACCTGGCAGCATGTGATATTAATAGCACCTGACCCAGTTATATCGAGTATGTGATTGCACATGTAACAATTATTAATCCCAATATCTCACACCATTGATCTAATGTGACTATTATTTAAATACTGTAAAATTTCCTTTGCTTGGAGTCAAATTATTTGTTTATTTAATCTTCGTTTTTTTTACTTAATTTCACAGACCAAAAAATCTTATGATATATTAAGTTTTTTTTGATTTTTTGAAATAAAATCTTTTTTTTTCCAGAAACATTTCACAACCAGGTATACATGTACCAATGATAATTAATATTTTATCAAATTTTTGTTTACAGTACTTTTTTGAGACCAATTAATTTTATCTAATACAGAGTCATGGCTTCGAGCAACTGGTCACATTTTCCAATCTGAAGTCCCTTGGAATCGTTACAGAACAGGAGACCGGAAGTCAGGCCGGCACACCGCTAAATAAGGTTGCTTCTGGTATGGCTGCCATGACACGTCGCAGCACATTCCAGAGTCTGTGTAAAAAACTCTCCTTGGTAAGGATCTGTGATATTGGAACTCACCGTTATAACATAAAGCCCTCAGTACAAACTTACATATTGATTAGTATCCAGGGTAAAACAAAATATTTCAGTGAGCAACTATGGTACTGGAACTCGCAGTTATGCATGTAACATATACACTGTACGAAAACCTACTGTACAAAATATTGTTCCCTCTTTTGTCGAGCATCTATGATACTGAAACTATAAAGAATGATGAAGGGTTTTTAATTTAGAGCAACACTTCAATCCCAAATGTAACAATTAAATGGTGTATTGTATTTTTTTTTAAATTTATATACAGATACCTAAGTCAGATGACATAGATCTGAAGAACCCCACTGACATGGCCTATGTGTTCAGTGGTGCCTATACCCCTCTTTCCTGTAAACTTGTGGAGCAGGTATGGATAAATTTTATTGTTTTGCCTCGGACTAGAATGTATCGAAGTCATTGGTTAAAACGTGGTACATGATTGCCTTACAAATTTCTTTAAACGGCAAGCGTCAAAATTTAAATGGCAACATGGCGGATGTAACGTTATTTGAACTGATTTTTACATAAACGTTTGTTTACATATCAAACTTTAGGTCCTCGACAAAACAAAACACTTATTAGGTTTGTTACTGACTGTTGACAGAAATTTCTGGGGTCGGAATAGTCCAAAGAAGGCTCGGCTTCGCCTCGCCTTCTATGGACTTTACCAAACCCCACAAATTTCTGTAAACAGTCAGTAATAAACCTAATAATTAATATTACTGTATCAAAAGGGCTTGTCTCCTTTTTTAATTATTGATTGAAATTGAAGATAGTCGTCACTTCTCCTTTAAATTGTAAAGAGCAAGACAAAGTAAGTTGAAGGTCTGAACCTCAGTTGTTGTATGTATTGTATTTTAAAATGAATACCGGTATTTCAAATCCTGAGATATTTTAAAAGAAGTTCTTTTTGGTCAAATTGAGTTTTAGAGAAGAATGTTTGTTTGCATATTTACATATAAAATAATAATGTAGAATCTGTAGTTGTTGAATTTTAATGAAGCAAAATATTTAGTCAGGACAAGATATTTATTATTTTACATACTAGTTCCCAATCCTACCCCATAAAATGAAGCTGACTCAATTTTTCCAGAAGGAATTATTTTTGGTTTCACTTAAAAACTCCCATTTTGGTCATATTTTCTTTAACCGAAAAGATTACATAATCAGCAAGAAATAAGTCTGTATTCTATGTATATGAAAAGTGTTGAATACATGTAGGTCGCCTTCTGACTGAGCTAGTAAAATTACAACATAAAATGTTCCCCCCAAAATACATGTACAGCCCTTGAAGTAGAAAACACAATGTTTTTTTAGACCTCAATGAATATTTATTTTAAAAACAATGTTTGAAATAAAAAGGATTTATTGCCAGGTTCTAACTAGAGGGGGTTTTACTGGAATGGAGGAGATTACCAAATACCTCCCTGGAGGGGTGCATAGTGAGAACCATGTCAAAGCATCAAAAGGTAACCATGAGACCAGTGACTGTCAGAAATGTCCATCAGTGTTACTCAATTTAAAGATAATTATCAATCTGAAAAAAAAATCAGACTTTTGTAAGTTTTGAAATGAAGCCATTCGTGAATGTCATGTTACCATATTCAAGAGCTGCTTTGCATACATATAGGTCTTATTTATTCAAGATTATAGTAGATACTATAATTTATCATACCTGCATACATTTCTTAACAAGAATGATTTACTATACAAGTTTTTGAGATGTATACGTATTTATGTAGGGTCTTCTTGGATGTGAATGTTGTCAGAATTAAATACAAACAATCAGTACTGGTATTTTTTGCTGACAAATGAAAAATTTCTATTGTTCCTGAAATTAGAATGTAAATATGTGGGCAACTTTAGCATAGGTCTTTTGAATTAAAACAAATTTTATAAAAATCCAATTATCGTTTTTAGCTCACCTGAGCTGAAAGCTGAAAGCTCAAGTGAGTTTTCTGATCACATTTTGTCTGTCGTCTTTTTCAACATCTTCTATAGAACCACTGGACCAATTTCAACCAAACTTAGTTTAAAGCACCCTTAGGCAAGGGGATTCAAAGTTGTGAAAATAAAGGACCATGCCCTTTTTCAAGGGGAGATAATTAGGAATTTTCAAAAATTTTCTTCTCAAGAACCATTTGGCCAGGAAAGCTGAAACTTATGTGGATGCATCCTTCGGTTGTGTGGATTCAAAGTTGTTAAAATCATGACCCCGGGGGTAGAGTGGGGCCTCAATGGGGGTTCAAATTTTTACATAGGAATATATAGAGTAAATCTTCTTCTCAGAAACCAATTAGCCAGGAAAACTGAAACTTGTGTGGAAGCATCCTCATGTAGTGTTGATTCAAGTTTATTTAAACCATGATCCCAGGGGGTAAGGTGGGGCCAAAATTGGGGGGTTGAATTTTTATATGGCACATATAGAGAAAAATCTTTAAAAATTTTCTTCTCAGAAATCGATTGGCTAGAAAAGCTGAAACTTGTGTAAAAGCATCCTCAGGAAGGGTAGATTCAAGTTTGTTCAAATCTTGATCGCCGGCAGTAAGGTGGGGTCATGGGAAGGGGGAGGACAAATTTTTTCATAGGAATATATAGAGAAAAATCTTTAAAAATCTTCTTCTAAAAAACCATTTGCCTAGAAAAGCTGTAACTTAAGTGAAAGCAACCTTAGATAATGTAGATTCAAATTCGTTAAAATCAAAATCTTGAGGAGTAGGTTGGGGCCACATTTAGGATCCAATTTTACAAAGGAAAACATTTTAATTATTCACAAAAACTGAAATGTTATAATAAATATGGTTTTACTTATATGCAAGCATTTTGACAGATTGCTGATTCTTTAAAATTGTTTAGTCTTTGGCCCAAGAACGATTCTTGGGCCTCACAAGGGGTTCAGAGTTTGATATAGGTTTATATCCCAGATATAAACAATTGGTTAGGATCTTTTTGAGAACTGCAATGCTCAACATGTGATATGACTATAAAATCATCCTGTTAGAAAAGGGACTTGATTACAGGGGACCCCGCTTAGTATAATACCTGTTTAATATTAAAGTTCGGTTAATATAATAGTTTTTCAAAACACAAAACCATTTCTTAATAAATCATTGTATTTTACATCGGTTATTATAGTAGCTTTAATAGTGGACCCCACTTAATATAATATGAGAAGCTTGTATAAACACTCTGACTTCCCAAATCACTTTGAAATTCACCGACTGTGCTGGCCAGACGGGATTAGTCACGCCTCACTGCACGTGGCTTGGGTACTTTACCTATGCACCTAACAAGTGACATCGCTGTATTATTGAGGTTTTTTTACAGTTTGAATAAGTGAATGCCTCATGTTTTTGTAAATAAATTTATAACAAATTTTACATGGCTTAGCATATGGTACATGATGTTCCATTTGACGATTTGTACTGCAGTGAAGTAGTGACAAAGTCTTTTTTAAATATGCCTCTATTTTATAGGAAGAATGGGCTAAATAAATCAAAGAAAATAAGAAAATTCTGCATAACTTTGTGGTTTATTTGATTTTTAATGAAAGAAGTTATTAAAAACGAATTGTCTCATGAATGCCTTATTAGATTTAGTCAAAACCGGAAGTACAGGAAGAAAACAAAATGAAAGCATGTCAACTTATCGGAAGCATATTGGTGGATCTTGCAATTTTCCAAGCTTGTAATAGTAAACTTTATTCATGAAATTAACTTTTATGAAGCATTAAAAGTAAAGTTTTAGAAGAAATCATCAATTATTGTGGACATTACATCGTTTAGAAATAGATAGTAATAATACATGACGTGAATAGGCACATATCATACTTGTACACATTGAATTTAGCTGGGTACGCTTATTATTATAGTCCGGTTAATATAATAATTTTTCCTGACAAAATAACTATTATATTAAGCGGGGTCCACTGTATAAGCATAAGAATATCCAGGGGGGAAAATGTATTTTTATTTATACAGGATCTACATGTATTATACTACATTGTCCAGATATTTTGTATTACGACTCCATTAAGCTGATTTTTTATGCCTATTGTTGTTCAGGTGAGCGATGTGGCCCATGGGCCTCTTGTTTAAATATTTCTTTATGTTTGCCTCCCCAACAAGCAATAAGTGACGGGTAATATGTGTATGATTTGTAGGTAGGCAAATCTGCCCTCAACTATATTGAACAACTGTTTATAAGATGTAAATAAACTACCTAAATAAATACTCAGTTTTAAATCCTAAACTAGAAGTTCAGCTTCTTTTATGTAGTTTGAAATGATTTGCTATCAAATGAGATGGGCCACTGGCAGCCTTTATCATACAGTGTATACTGTACATTTTGTTTAAAAATGTTGCTTCATTCAGACCACAGCACACCACTCAAAGACAAATCAGGTATGGATGTCTGGTACAATATGGTATATTCAATGGCATGCATAATCAGACACAAGTATTGTACTCAAAACTCACCCTTGAGAAGGTTGAGTCTGGTTCACAGTATTGTCATTTTGCTTTTGTTTTTGGAGTTATATTTCATAACCTATTTGATCAATCTTAAATTGCAATTGCATTTGTTTTCTTGAAAGATCATTATTGAAAGACAATGAACAACAATGCTGATTGTATGTTTACTGTTATAATAATTAATGAAGTAATATAAATGGTTGCATAATGTAAGATTTGTTGTTTCTCATTTCGTTGTACGAAAATATAAACATTTGTTTTTGTCAATGTTACAATAAAAACACAAAAAAAGTTTTTTGTACTTGAAATGTTCACTATTTTGGAGGGGTTTTTTTTGGTAAGACTTTGTAGTTATTAATCTTTATCAATGCTTAACAATTTTATACTTTCACTTTCTTAAACACTTTATTCTAGTGCTCTTTCCTTTAACATTTCTAAAAATTTGAAATAAAATTTGAAAACAACAATGCAACTGTATTATCTTATGAGCTTGACACCATGCGCGGATCCAAACATTTTTTCCCGGGGGGGGGGGGGGGGGGTCCGAAGGATAATTGTGTTTGCCAGAGATGGGGGTCCGAGGCATATTTGCGATAATTTTACTATGTAAATTTAATAAATTTTCATTTTCCGGGGGGGGGGGAGGTGTCTTTGGCAAAATTCAAAGAAGGCAGTTAATTTTGTTTGTTTATCAGACACGACGTTTTCAAGCACACCAATAACGATGTACACGCTAATTAAGTCCTAAACCTGTAATCATCAATACTTTATTTTAATTGCCTTACACTGTACCCGTACCAATGTAACTGAGCAGGCAAGAAAATAACACGCTAAAACAGCACACTATCATGTCTGCTTTATTCTGAACGGTACATTGATAGGATATTTCTGATGAAAAAATTTATAAGAATTGAAAACTTCTCGTCTAAACAACGTATCCATGTATATTCATTAAAAGAAGTAAAAACAAGTCCATAATTCTGTGCATTGTTTCAATCAAATATTCCTAATCCTCTTTAATGCATGTTTGCATTTCTACTATACAATTAAGAACCCCATTTTAATTAAGTTCCTGGTCTCTATATGATTTGATACCCAGAGCCAAACATATTTCGGCATGAACCACTATACATGTATATTATATTGCCATTATTAACAACTACTGTATGTTCCCAATCCAATTTTTACAGAACAAAATATGCATACAGCAAACAACATTTTCAGTAATATTAACAGCTCATCCTTAAATACGTCTTGATAATTATGCTTTTATCTTATCAAAGAAAAAGGAATTTGACTCACAATACATGTACATATCGTAATTCTCGATAAATATACTATGAACTATTTTCTTTAATGTTTAATTTTTTGTAACAGGTAAATCGGCTAGACAAGATCGACCGGTCAGTAAAGTAGTGCTCGTCTATTTCCTGGGAGGGTGCACGTACTCGGAAATTACCGCTCTCAGATTCCTTGGGAAACTCAAAGGTAGGGAATCCCAAAAATTATATAACGCTTTTAATATTTTGTAATATGCCTTCCTTGTTTAGTCTATCGACAAAGTAGCAAAATCATGAAAATGTAATGAGCTTAGGAAAAAGATCTTGATAATTTGATGAATTTTTTAGAATCGATAAAAATACAATACTTGAAAATGGAGAGAGTTTTGCCATGCATCATAGGCTTTTATCTTACAATGGTTGATTTGGAAAAAACAAGAGAGCTTATAGGATAACATATGTTTATATAAATTTCTAATTGTTGAAAAAATAAAAAAGGTTAGAATTTTGAAACATTTCTAATCACTGGATATTTGCGACAACACATATTAAGTGGAATTAGAATCAATTCTTTCAAAAATGTGTTATCATTTTAAGGTGGTATGGGCCAACTGTCGGTATTAATGTGAATTAAAGTCCATTGTATTAAAATACTTTCACTGGTTTAGGTTTTTCAAATTTAACAATATTTAACCAAAAAATACCTTTTAAATATGTTTGGAAAGGAAAAAAAATTAAAATCCCCAGCGAGATTCGAAATCATGATTTACAGATTCGTAGTGAACTTTCTTACCCACTGCGCTACGCTGTTACGTATCAATTTAGGGAAAAATCTATTTATAAAATCATACTCGATTTTATTGTTTATTTCAATAAATAGTCTGTCACAATATGGAGGTGTCCCACACCACCTGAACATGTTTCAGTATAACTCCATTTACTTGATGTTTTCCTCAGGGGTAATTGAATATATATATATGATAAGATTGAAGTGCATGGAGAAAATTATATTCATAAAAATTAGCAAAAGCGAAACATCCTGCTATCTAGTCAGCGTTTTTGGTTTCATGTTCAGTGTAACTTCCATTAATTTGTAAACTGTATACATGTATGTATATTTTGTGACAGAAATCAAAGCTACATATTTTTTTTTATGTGTGAGCCAATCATATTTAGGCTTTTGATGATACCAATTTACTTTTTTAAAAATGTGAAGAAAATATCGATTGACTTTGTTTTCTTTTATTTGCAGGCTACATATTTGTAATAGCAACCACAGCAATCATCAACAGTTCCACCATGTTGGAATCGGTGATGGAGAAACCTCCAATCTAGCCATGTCGCTTATGATCATTTTTGACTTGTTAAATTATTTGCTGTTATTTGTTGTAAAAAGAACATGAAGAAAATAAAATTCTAGAGTATTTAAATTCATATACATTGTATATACTTATATAAATTTGTATTTAAAATACACAAGAGATATTAATTTAATTGTTCATCTTTTATACAAGTTACTAGACTTTGACCCGTGCGTGCACGGGTTGAAATTGCATATGATATCGGAAATTTACGAAATAGATACATCGACATACCGTATTGTTGACATTTACATAACCAAGATTTAGGCCTACAATAATGCTATTAATAATTTCACTACACTCTGCTTAATTAGAATAATCTAACCTTGTCTCGGGACAGGCCTTTCCCACATTTAAAATGCCTCCAATATACCCGTAATGTAGCAAAAAATTGCAGAATCGCTCCGAAACGATCTTGGAGAAAATTAATGAAGCTGCATTGAAAATAACAGTCAAATTATTCATAACAAACCATTTTGAGGCTGTAAATACCTTTCATCTGAAAATTTAATTCATATTAATGAAGAATTTAACACTTTTTCACCAACTTTTTTTCACACCATGTTGACATTCGGAACTAATGGGAATTTTCATATTAAATGCACTGAGTTAGAGTTATCTCCCGTATTTTCTCTGATGAACATAATATATAGCAAATTTCCAATGAAAATTTACACGTATTTGTATTATCGTTTCTGAGTTTATCCATGCAAATGTGATATTGTGGAAACATAAACTAAAGAGTCTCCCGTGATTAAGGGTGAATGTAATGCGCATGCGCTAGATTTTAAAATCCAAAAAATCCAGGTGATTTCCGGATTTTTTAAAGGAATTTTTGTTGATTATTAATTAGCGAAGCTTGATTGAGGAAAAATAAAAACAAATTGGTAATCTTCAAGTACCAATGATGTTTGAAATATATAAAACAAAAGACAGTACTTCTACGATTTCGCGGTATTAAAGCCCAAAACTTCGAGTCTATTATTTTAATATAGTAGTATAGATGAAAAAAAAACCCATGAGTTGAGCTGCTTTAGCTATTAACAGATATTTTTGACACAATCTTAGTATAGGGCTATAGAGTATAATAAATGAAAAGGGACCTAATAAACCTCCATAGAATCCTCGGTACCTCGGTTGAAATTGCAAAATCATATCCTCCTGGCGACTGATTTTGATGCAACATAGAAAATGTGTTATTTAAAAAAGCCCTTTTCTGCACTTTTTGAAATCTAGTAAGTACATCTACACAGTACTAAGAAGCAAAGCTAGGGTTCTCCATCACAATTGTAAAATAAATGATAGTCGATCAGCATATAACAAACTCCATCCATTTTTTGTTCAATCAACTATTTAGGAAATAAAATAGTACTAGATTGTAACTGTTTCATAAAATTTCATAATATTAATGGTATCTAACTATTCTGAAGTTAAATATAATAGATTTAAATATCTGTTATTACCGAGTATATTAGATTTCATTATGTACATTGTTAGTGTCTAACTTCCCTGAAGTTCAAAAACTTTTACGCGACCACCTGCCTCACCAACAAGAAACCGATAAGTTCCACGTAAGAATTTTATAAACCGAGGGTCCTGCACTCCTTTTAAGATTCTGACGATGTTGCCATCATTTGACACTATATGAATATTATTACTGGTACTTCCGTTTACAAATATATTTCCATGCCCATCCACGGTTAATCCGTACGGCATCTTTAATTCTTTGTGACTGTACTTGAATAACATCTTCCCACTTCTGTCTACAGTTTTGAAAAAATGTCTAGAATAATTGCTGAAAATAATATTTCCATCTCCTCCCAGTGCTGTATCATCAGTATACCCCGTGTTTATTGCCAATGTTCTACAAATATTTTTATCAAGAAAGTTATCAAACATTACGACAGAGTCTCGAGCACCAATCACTGCAGTGTTTCCAGACGTTGATATTCCAAAGCAGCGACGATCAATAGGCACTGATTGTTTTATTTCAAGTGAATTGGCATCAAGTATTATGACTTTCTGGCTATCAGGTAGTGTTACGAGGACCTCATTCTCTCCGTGGATACACATTCCCCACGGCTTCCCCGGTAAAGATATTTCTTGAAGAACTACTCCATCTGTGTTACAAAGCACACATCTTTCATTTTTATAATCTGTCAGTAACAATTTATCACGACTTAAAAACTCACCGTCATGCACATCGCCATTATTAATTGTGAATTCAGAAACGTTGACTACATTAGCACATTTTATATCAACTATCCTTTGATTGATTGCGCACTGCTTACTTTTCTCATGTGAGGTCGTCTTTGCAAGACATGACAGACTTGTTAGCTTCTGAACACTGTCGAGTACTTTAGTTTGAATGGAGATTTCTAACTTTGAGTAATCCAATTGGCTGATGTTTTCAAAAATATGCTTCATTTTGATGTATGCTAGGATCTCGTTTGTTTTAAGAGTTGTCTCGTTTGACACATTCTTCAATAACTTTTCTTTCCAATATTTAAGATAGTTAAGTCTATGCTCAGTACATTGAACGGACTTTTCAAGTTTCGATTTCGATTCTTTAGTTAATTTTGCAAATTCATCTAAATGCTTTTCTTCTAGCCTTTTAACAGTATCTATGATAATTGTGGTTATTTTCGACAATTCTTTGGCAAATTTATCTGATGCTTCATCGAGGCAGTTCATATTATTTTTTTCATCTGTGATAATTTGTTCAAGATTTGAACAAATAATTTCCACCTTAGCTTGCAGATTCTTGACACTGTCAGGTCCTACGATATGTTCATCAATATCCTCTAGCTGACAAAACTTTTTACAGCCGTCGTGTTCTTTAGTTACACAGACAGAGCAACATGGGAAGAGATGCTCTTTACATATTAGCTCCAATTTTCGACCATCGTGAGTCTCGCATTTATTCAGAGCTCCAGATTGAGGAAAACCCACATAACACTCCGTAAGAGAAACTACAACATGATTTCGGGTAAGGCGAACCTTTTTGTGACATTTTACACAATCGTCACACAGTACCTCGGAACAATCCATGCACCAACTGCTTGCATTCGATTCTTCTTCATCTTCTTGGCATGGTTTGCAATGAATCGGGTTTATGCCAACCGCAATTGAAGCAAGGAATTTGTTCTCTGGAAATAGTTTTGCCCACTGATCTACAGAGTATTCATTAAATGTACCAGGGGAGGGAATAAACTTGCGACACAGAGGACACGGAAATCCAAGGGGTGGGTCACAGTTTACACATGAAGTTATAATGTGTGTAGACAGACAAGTCAGACAGAAAGAGTGGGAACACGGTAAACTCACAGGTAATTTATATTGTTCTAAGCAAATAGAACACAGCATTGCATCAGTAGTCAGACTGCTTTCTTCGTCACCAGCTGTCGCCATGATGGCAGTTTTCCTTTACAAAGAATTTAAAACGAAAGTACTAAACGAGGGCTAAGAGTTATCCTTCCTTGTCAATAGTTTCAACTAACATGCGCGGATCTAGAGGGGGGGGGGGGTCCCGACCCCCCCTGGAAAATGAAAATTTATTAAATTTACATAGTAAAATTATCGAAAATATGCCTCGGACCCCCCCCCCCCCCCCTGGCAAACACAATTATCCTTCGGACCCCCCCCCCCCCCTGGAAAAATGTTCTGGATCCGCGCATGACTAATATCATCGTGGGTTTTTTTCTGGTAACTATATATGTGATACATATGACACAACAAAACTCGTATCGGCCTCCGGGACTGATACAGGTTAATTATCAGCCCTCTAGGGTTGATACAGATCCGTATCACACCCCTTTGCGGAACTTCTCTGCCTTTTTTCGTTTCGGCATTTGTGCATGTTTACAGACTAAAAAATAAAAAAAAAACATTTGTTACAGTCGACATTGTTAAAACGTGAGGAAATTCCGGTTCTGTAGCTACATGTTTGTTAAAACAATAACATCTCATATTTTAATTTATACATGTACATACTACTTTCAAATAAAATTTAAAATAAATTTGTTCAAGTTGATATTTTTAAAAAATGTTATTACTAAGCATGTAATAAATATAATAATAGATACAGTACCTTTTCCATATCACAGCCTGTATTTATAAGCCCTCGACCAATATCATCCCTTGGGCCTTTAGCCATCGGGTGATATTGGAGTCTCGGGCTGATACTGGCGGTGATATGGAAAAGGGTAACTATGTATTATTTTCTATGTATCTGATATTATTTGTAATTGCATTTCGAATTATACAGTAAAGGTTCGCCTGATTTTAAGTATTTTCTTTAAATTAAATCTTTGTAAAGCAAAGTTACAGTACTTAATAAATGCGATAATATATATACACTCTGACTGCATTCTATACTCACTGTGGTAGTCTTGGCAGTAGCTTTTCTGCTAGCTTTATTAATCAAATTCTTTGTTCATGGATTCTTAAAGGTTTTAAATCGAAAAAAACTTTAAGGATGTTGTTTACTCAGGGTTTAGCCAGAGACATAATGTTATTTATGTCTCTGGTTTAGCTCAGTTCTCAAATTCGGATTCGAATTAAGTTGAATGTCATGAGTAATTTGTTCTAAACACATAAATTATATATATTATCGAAATGAATATTTATTGACATAAAATTCGATACTTTTACTACATTATTGAATTAGGCTCAAACAAAATTTGACTTTTAGCAGAACAGAGGAAATTCGTACTAAATTTTTCAAATTTCAAATTTTATTTTTCATTATAATATTAAAAGTTAAGATTTGATTTGTTAGTCAACATGATTTTGCATATTTTTTGTCGGTTTGATCTCACTTTTCTGTTAGATAAGCGCATGGCACACACTATACAACTATTGAAAAATGCCTAAAAAACGATAAAAGATACCATATCTCAAAATTTTGATAATTGATCTCATATAAATTTTATGCCAGCAGAATAAGGTCAATATAATTAGTTTAATATTATATTATATTCTTTATTTGCTCAAGATATACATCTTATGGCATTATGCACAACATGAGTAAATATACAAACATATATAATTTACATTAGGTATGGTACAATGTCGGGTATATAATAAAGACACATAAGTATAGCAGAAAACAGACTATATATATGGAATACCATTGCGGTTTCTAAAAGCTAAGTGGAGATATTTCCCCAGATTACACAATTCTTTATAATTTTGGACATTTAATAATTGTATAAGTTTTTCCCAATAATATTTCTTAATATATTTTAATCTTAATTCTCTATATTGAGGACACTTAAATACAAAATGGAACTCATCTTCAATATCTGCATAACAAAGTTTACAAAGACGATTTTCTCTTGTAACATTTGTATGCCGACCACTTTCAATAGCAAGGTTATGTGAAGACATTCAAATTCTAACAGTCTGTGAGATATAATACATTAAATGCTTAAGTATTATCATTATTCAAATTTTGTTGAATTGAATCAAATATGGGTAGGAATTTGAAAACTGATAGAGGAAATTCGGACTGAAATATTTATAAAAATTGTCAATGAAAACTTATTTTCATAAAGCGAGTTTTTAAAATCCGCGAGATGTGCTTCTCGCGATTTTACGCGGATATTAATTCCTCGCGTTTAATTAGGAATTTACAGTATAGAGCACGGTAACTCATGTAAATAGTCCTGACATGTAAGCAAACTGTACATGTATTCAGATAAATTAGTTATCAACAAAATGTAATACATTATTCACATGATTGTACATATGCCCTTTTTCATCTGCAAGCATAGATACCGGTATGTGTTATCAGAGACATATATATAACATGTTATATGTGTCTCTGGTGTGATCTGCATCTATAATTTATGAACTTTTGAGCAACAAAGACGATAAATCCAGAAATCCAGTGTTATTGGAAAATTTATCAACAAATTGTGATTATGTCAAATGTTTTCGAAAAAGAGGGTAGGGGGCGTACATGTAGTTATAAACAACTCTTAAAAGAACGAGGTAAATAACGGTCTGGAATTCTCCCCCACCCCCCCTCTCTCTCTCTCTCTCTCTCTCTCTCTCTCTCTCTCTCTCTCTCTCATAATTTCTATCTTCTATCATGCGTGTTATAATTAATCAAAGTGTTATCCTTTTTTTTTTTACACAAATAAGCTTAATTTTAATTAACTGTCAATTACACGTATTCTCAAGCAGAATATATATTTATTTTAGATTATTTGATGTCATAACACCAAATTTTATTTTTCAATAATCATTTGTGGAAAGACACTAATATAAAACTTAAGACTATGATGTCACCGGGACCCACCGTCCTTATATACGAGCGTTTATAGCCAAATATTTAACCAAATAATGAATTCACCTTAAGTATACTAAGAAATGTCTATGCTCTCGATATTTTAATTTGAAATAAATAAATAAATAAAGATCATGAGGTAGGTGATTTTCTGTGATCAAAATGACTTTGATATTTGGAAAATAAAAAGCAAATACTGGTAGTTGGTTCGGAAAGGATACCCTACCTTCCGGCAGTAAAATTAAATAAAAGTTGCGACCTATATTAGCCAAAAAAAACCCAACCCACATCTGGATCACATAGGAAACCAAATTATGTACGTCATAATAAAATATTTTCGATACAAAAAGTTTACATCTAATGCCCTTTAACACAAGTTTTAATTACTTACTGCTGATTCTTAATAACTTTCTATATTTCCAAGTAAGATTGTTTTTTGTTAACTTTTAAAATAGGTTATTATTTTTAACGGTCTTAATATTTCGAAAGAAAGAAATGAACGTGTACAAAAATTATTCTAAATTATCACATTTCACAGCATTTTTGACGCTATAGAGAAAACGCGATTTTTAAAAGCCAATATCTTCCACAGACAGTAGCTGTTCTATGAAAATAAAAAGCAGTCATATAGATATACCACAGAAAGTAGGATTCTACATGTACCCCCCCCCCCCAACTCCTCTTTAAAATATTTACATGTATTACCAGGGGCGGATCCAGAATTTTAACTTAGAGGGGGCGCCAGTATAAGACAGGGGGTCTGGGGGGGCCGTCTCTATGCCCCAAGTGGGTCCAGGGCGGTAGTTCCCAGAAGCTCCTGGATTCTAGAGATGTTGTAGGTAAACATGAAGTCTTCAAATAGACGTTTGTGATATTTCTTCTCGTTATTATACTTAAAGTAATAAAATTATTTACAATTTTAAAGGTTTGTTGATTTAAGACCTACAATTATCAAATCCCTCTATCTTGTAGAAATATAAGAAATATTCCTTTTATTTTTTTTCTTTCGAATGGTTGTAAATTAATCAGTTTAAAAAATCAAGTTCATTGGGACGATGCAAATGAAGTTTTAAAACTATGCCATCTTGTATTATAATACACATAAAAGAGTCGTTAAAAACACTAGCTAGTATAACCAATAACTTAAAGGTGTTTGTGTGGGTGACTGGTCACATTTGAACCCAAGGACAGCGTAACCAAAATGGGTTTTCTTATTGATTATGCTTTTATCTTATCAAAGAAAAAGGAATTTGACTCACAATACATGTACATATCGTAATTCTCGATAAATATAATTATTATGAACTATTTTCTTTAATGTTTAATTTTTTTGTAACAGGTAAATCGGCGAGACAAGATCGACCAGTCAGTAAGGTAGTACTCGTCTATTTCCTGGGAGGGTGCACGTACTCGGAAATTACCGCTCTCAGATTCCTTGGGAAACTCAAAGGTATGGAATCCCAAAAATTATATGACGCTTTTAATATTTTGTAATATGCCTTCCTTGTTTAGTCTATCGACTAAGTAGCAAAATCATGAAAATGTAATGAGCTTAGGAAAAAGATCTTGATAATTTGATGAATTTTTTAGAATCGATAAAAATACAATACTTGAAAATGGAGAGAGTTTTGCCATGCATCATAGGCTTTTATCTTACAATGGTTGATTTGGGGGAAAAAGAGAGCTTATAGGATAACATATGTTTATATAAATTTCTAATTGTTGAAAAAATAAAAAAGGTTAGAATTTTGAAACATTTCTAATCACTGGATATTTGCGACAACACATTTTAAGTGAAATTAGAATCAATTCTTTCAAAAATGTGTTATCATTTTAAGATGGTATGGGCCAACTGTCGGTATTAATGTGGATTAAAGTCCATTATATTAAAATACTTTCACTGGTTTAGAATTTTCAAATTTAACAATATTTAACCAAAAAATACCAGCGGGATTCGAAATCATGACTTACAGATTCGTAGTGAACCCTCTTACCCACTGCGCTACGCTGTTACGACTAACAATTTGGGGGGAAAACTATTTATAGAATTATGTCTCCCCTTTCAAAGGGGAGACATATTGTTTTTGTCGATTTTTAAGGTCTTCCGTTTCCAACGGAAGACCTTATTGTTATTGCTTTGTTTCTTTTCCTCTATTATTATTACTTTTTTTTCTGTAACGTTTTCTCAAAAACGCTTAAGCCGATTTTCATGAAACTTTCAGGTCTTACTCTAGACAAAATTTGTAAGAAAACTGTAGATCATTTTTTTGATCGTCACTTCCGTTCCCGAGATATTAAGGATTTTATGTTTTTGCTTGTGGCTCATTTTTCAAAAAAAATATAAAAGATGGAACTTTCAAATTTTCAGAGATGGTAGAGAGTCGTCAGCCGCAGTGCCCTTCGCATATCCGCACGTCCGCCGTCACTTCCGTTCGTCACCGGAAGGAAGCAAATGTTAGTCAATTTTCAACTTTTTTGATTTGAATTTTTTTTATGTTTTTACTCGATAGAAACCCTTTTAAAACTTCAGAATATGAAATCCGTTTTAAAATCGATCCACCCATTCTCGAGATTTCGGGCTCCAAAGTTCTGAAGCGAGAGTCCGCGTAGCTCAGTCGTTAGTGTGGTGGACTTATGCCCAGGCGACCCGGGTTCAGTCCCCGAGTGCCGAATGTTTTTTCTTCCCTAGTTGTGTTAAGAATAATGATTTTATATTTGAAATGATAGATTTTACTTATTTCCAATTTTATTTTATCTAAAATAACAATAATAGCGACTTTTTAAGTATAATTTAAGTATAATTATATGTCTATTGAAATTCATATAGAGGGTTTTAAATGGAATTTGATGAAGTGTTAAGAAATGATATTAAAGAACAACTATCCCTGTAGTCTCCTTTATGGTGCAATCAAACGGAAGACCTCTTGTTGCTCGCAACGAGTGTCTAGTCTTATTCTTCTTCTTCTTCATCCAAATTTTGTCCAGGCCGTAACTTTAATACCCTTTGACATTAAGACTTTAAACTTAAAACATAAATAGATGGTATTGAGAAGGAGTGCACGCCACCAAAATTTTTGACCTTGACCTATTTTGACCTTCAAGGTCAAGCGTTTTATGAAAAACAGTGTCCAGACCATAAGACAAGACTCCTTCAACATAGAGACTTTTAACTTGTATCATAGATAGATGGTATATAACGTAGCTAAACACCATCAAAATGTTTGACCTTGACCAAATTTTTTTTTTCAAGGTCAATTTAGAAAAAGCGTCATCGTTCATCTCTTGAATATTCTTTGACAGAAGGACTTCAAACTTTAAACAAAGAACAATAATAATACACTGAAGTGTACTATTGTTTTATATTTGACCTTGACCTTGTCTTTACTCAATGTCAAATTAAGAAAAAAATAATAAAATTTTGTCTGGGTCGTAACTTAAATACCCTTTGACATTAAGACTTCAAACTTAAAACATAAATAGATGGTATTGAGAAGGAGTGCACGTCACCATAATTTTTGACCTTGACCTATTTTGACTTTCAAGGTCAAGCGTTTTATGAAAAACAGTGTTCAGACCATAACACAAGACTCCTTCAACATAAAGACTTTGAAACTTGTATCATAGATATATGGTATATAACGTAGCTAGTCCCCACCAAAATATTTGACCTTGACCTAATTTTTTTTTTCGAGGTCAATTTAGAAAAAACGTCATTGTTCATCTCTTGAATATACTTTGATAGAAGGACTTCAAACTTTAAACAAAGAACAATAATAATACACTGAGGTGTACTTTTGTTTTATATTTGACCTTAACCTTGTCTTTACTCAATGTCAAATTAAGAAAAAAATAATAAAATTTTGTCTGGGTCGTAACCTAAATACCCTTTGACATTAAGACTTCAAACTTAAAACATAGATAAATGGTATTGAGTAAGAGTGCACATCACCATAATTTGTGACCTTTACTAATCTTGTGTTTCAAGGTCATTCATTTTCTAAAAAATATTGTACAAATCATAACATGAAATTCCTTCAACATAAAAACTTTAAACTTTTATCACAGATAGATAGTAAGTAACCTAGCTAGAACCTACCAAAATTTTTGACTTTGGCCTAATATTTTTTTCCAGGTCAAATTAGAAAAAAAATATTCTCGTCTTTATTTAAATACACTTTGATAGAAGGATTTCAAACTGTAAACAAAGAACTAAAATACCATGAGACATACTACTGTAAATTTTTTACCTTGACCCTTTTACTAACTCAAGGTCAAATTAAGAAAAAAATCAATTTTTTTTCCAGACCATAACTTCTAAATTCTTTGACAGAGATTTTAAACTTAAAACAAAGTTTGATGATCTAGCGAAAAATTGAACCATACCAAACTTTTTGACCTTGACTTATTTGGATCTCAGGGTCAGTCATCAGGAAAAAAATCCTTACAATAATGACTTGTATCATATATGGATGATATATAACATATACCTGACATCATTCTTTTTCACTTATTAAATTTGCCCCATATTACAAACCTGGGGGAGAAGGGGAGACATTTTTATTTTTGTAAAAAAACAATACCCACTAGTTATACTTGATTTTATTGTTTATTTCAATAAATAGTTTGTCACAATATGGAGGTGTCCCACACCACCTGAACATGTTTCAGTATAACTCCACTTACTTGATGTTTTCCTCAGGGGTAATTGAATATATATATATATGATAAGATTGAAATGCATGGAAAAAATTATATTCATGAAAATTTGCAAAAGCGAAACATCATGCTATCTAGTCAGCGTTTTTGGTTTCATGTTCAGTGTAACTTCCATTAATTTGTAAACTGTATACATGTATGTATATTTTGTGACAGAAATCAAAGCTACATATATTTTTTTTAATGTGTGAGCCAATCATATTTAGGCTATTGATGATACTAATTAACTTTTTTAAAATGTGAAGTAAATATCAATTGACTTAATTGTTTTCTCTTATTTGCTTGCTACATATTTGTAAAAGCAACCACAGCAATCATAAACAGTTCCACCATGTTGGAATCGGTGATGGAGAAACCTCCAATCTAGCCATGTTCCTTATAATCATTTTTGACTTGTTAATTTATTTGCTGTTATTTGTTGTAAAAAAAAAAAACATGAAAAAAAATGATGCTGTAGTGTATTTAAATTCATATATATACTTATATAAATTTGTATTTGAAATACATAAGATATTATTAATTTAATTGTTCATCTTTTATACAAGTTATGAAAAAAACCACCGAGTTGAGCTGCTTTAGCTATTAACAGATATTTTTGACACAATCTTAGTATAGAGCTATAGAGTATAATAAATGAAAAGGGACCTAATAAACCGCCATAGAATCCTCAGTACCTCGGTTCAAATTGAAAATCATATCCTCCTGGCGACTGATTTTGATGCAACATAAAAAACGTGTTATTTAAAAAAGCCCTTTACTGCACTTTTTGACATCTAGTAAGTACATCTACACAGTACTAAGAAGCAAAGCTAGGGTTCTCCATCACAATTGTAAAATAAATGATATTCAGCGTATAACAAACTATTTTTTGTTCAATCAACTATTTAGGAAATAAAATAATACTAGATTGTATCTGTTTCATAAAATTTCATCATATTGTAATGAGCGGGGTCAAGGTGCTCAAAGCAAAGAAATCACCATTTCGATTTGCACAACAGCAACCAGAAGAAGTAAGAGAAAAAAGGAAACAGCTTTTCGAAGTACAGAAGAAATACACAGAAAGGGCATAGAAACTAAGATGAATGGAACGAAACTTATATTTACTCAGAGCAACTCCGTTTATAGAGACAAACTTGGCTCACGACCTACTGCCGACGAGATCATTACCGACGACGAGGTCAACATGACTCTGGAAAGTCTATCGAGGACAATGGAAACCGGTTTATTGGCCATGCAGTGCCCGTTGAGTCTTTCAAGCAGGTCAGGATATCTATTGTGGAAGTGATGGAAGTGATGCGAGTCAATACCATTTCAAGCGCGAGTCATAACATATATGCGTACCGCTTTTCCAGCCCAGACGGTTCCACTCACGAAGGCTCCGATGATGATGGCGAATTTGGAGCAGGACGAGCGCTTCTTTAAACTCTGATTGACAACGAAGTTACCAATACACTAGTTGTGGTCTCGCACTGGTATGGAAGTAAGATCGGTTCTTGAAGATTCACCCACATTAACGACGCAGCTGTGAGTGCAGTAAAGGACATGCACGTACCTGATACTCTGTGAAAGTAAGGTGAACTCATCAGTCAATCGTGTGCGTTCGTGACTTCTTTGTATATTTCCATGTCAACACCTTAACATTTGAATTTCCCACTGAGTTCTCCACACATATGCCTTATCTTTTTAAAGGTAATAATGATATAAATTATCATTTGTGTTAATTTTTTTATGAAAAAATATTTAACGTATTATTTTTTTTTTCTTTTCATTTTTTTCTCGTAAACTTATATATGCCTATTATATTACAATGACTTTTGCATATAAACTATGTAATTGTCTCTATAGTTTAAAACTCTTTAGGTTTACGGATACCTGTAACTACTTTTTAACTACGTTTTACTTACACCTCGCCTATTTTTTGTGAAAGTTTTTCTAACCAGAACGCATGTTTACGTATCCGGTTTTACCTTGTATCTTACTATCCTACCTTCCTACCATGAGTTTGAATGTTTACCACATGTATGTAAGTTCAGCGGTATCTTTTTCTCCCCCCCCCCTTTTTTTTAATAAACAAAGCAAAGATTATTTATCCGCATAACAGGTGACTCATTATCACTTTTTGTTTTGTTGCAGTTTAAGATTCATATATTTTGATTTTTAGTCGTCTACATCTATGAGTTGACTGCCTCGAAAACGCATCCTAATATCTTTTATACAATGATAAAGACTATGAATGACTCCTTCATCACGATCGGAAAATATTTAACCCATACCGATTAACTAATTTTCACCATTTCGAGTAACATATTATTCTTTTTGGTATACTCTGCTATCGCAAATATAGAACCTTGATTTTCCCATGCTTCAATTTTTTTCATGTATCAATTTCTTCATTTATTTATACATCCTATTTAAGGATAGTTTGGCTTTTTGTTTTCTTATTTTTGGGGGTACATTGTTCACTTGTTTCACTTTTTTCTTATCATGGGTGAAAACACAAGAGAAAATCTTCTTAAAGTTCTCACAGTAAATTGCCAAGGCCTTGGGGATGTAAATAAGCGAAAGGATGTTTTTAAAAATCTTAAATCAAAGAACTGTAATATTTATATGCTACAAGATACCCATTTTACTAAAGAAAATGAAAATATAATTAAAACGCAATGGGGATATAAAGTATTTTTTAGTTCTTTTAAATCAAATGCTAGAGGACTTGCAACTTTGGTGAATAATAACTGCGAATTTAAGTCCTTAAATGTAATTCAAGATGATTCGGGAAACTACTTGATACTAGATGTAGAAATTGAAGACATACCATTTCTACTTATAAATATATATAGTCCCAATAATGACAGACAACAATTTTATTCAGAATTGATAAGTAAAATTGAGGACATTTATACCTCACAGCACATTATTTTAGGAGGGGATTTCAATCTTATATTAGATAAAGATCTTGATTCTATGAATTATAAAAATCTTAATAATCCTAAAGCCAGAGCTGAAGTTTTGAAGCTAATTGACACACTTAACCTTAAAGACGTCTTCCGAGAACATTGTCCCTTTCTGAAGAGATATACTTGGAGGAAAAAAAAACCTATTAAGCAAGCTAGGCTAGACTTCTTCCTAACTTCGGAATCATTACAAACTATGTCACCATATATTAAACATGAAAACAGTTATCGTTCAGATCATTCCCCTGTATTATTCCAATGTAAATTAAATGAATTTATGAAAGGAAAGGGATTTTGGAAATTTAACAACTCACTCCTAACTGATAATGACTACATCAATATCATTAAAAAAAAATATTTAACATAAAATGTCAATACTCATGCCATGTATATATTAAAGAATATATCAGTACAATCAGAAACGAAGACCTTTGCCTTACAATTAATGATAAATTATTTCTTGACACATTACTCATGGAAATTAGGGGTAAGTCAATTTCTTATGCTAGCTACAAGAAGAAAAAACAAAATGAAAGAAAATTAAAACTGGAAAAGGAAATAATTGAAATTGAGCAATTAATTAATATAACAAAATTAACAAAAGAAGAATCTGATAGTTTAGAGGGCCCATTAAATAATACTGAAGTGTATAATTTTCTTTAAAAAATGAAGAATGATAAAAGTCCCGGCCCAGATGGTTTCACATGTGAATTTTTTAAGTTTTTTGGGAAAGACATTGGTGTTTTTGTGACTAGAGCTATTAAAATTTCTTATGAAATAGGTCAATTCTCAGACCATAATAAACTTGGTATAATTACTTGTATACCAAAATCAGGGAAACCTAAACAGTACTTAAAAAATTGGCGTCCTATTACCCCTCTGTCTATAAATTAGCATCAGGATGTATAGCAGAACGTATGAAAGTACACTTAGATAAACTGATAAACAGAGACCAAACTGGGTTCATTAAAGGAAGATTTATTGGAGAAAATATAAGACTAATCTATGACATTATACAATATACAGATCATAAACAAATCCCTGGACTGCTAATGTTAATAGATTTTGAAAAGGCTTTTGACACAATTTCTTGGGAATTTATTAATCAAACATTAGAGTTTTTCAACTTTGGTAATAAGCTAAAAAAAATGGATTAACGCATTTTATAAAGGAATAAAGTCTTGTGTTTTACAGAACGGACTTAGCTCAGATTACATATATCCTCAAAGAGGCTGCAGACAAGGAGATCCTATATCGCCTTATCTTTTTCTCCTATGTGCAGAAATTCTTGGAATAATAATTCGAAATAATAAAGACATAAAAGGTATTAAAATTGGTGATGTAGAATATAAGCTGTCCCAATATGCAGACGATACATCTCTTATTTCAGATGGCTCTCCCCTAACATTTGATGGTATTCTAAGAGAATTGGACTTCTTTGAAAATATATCTGGTCTTAAAATTTATTTCCAAAAAACAAAAATGATATGGATAGGTAGTAAAAAAATTTCTAAAGATGTTTTCCATCATACCCGATGGAAGCTAGACTGGAACAACACAACATTGACATTCTCGGAATCAAATTTTCAATTAATCTTGACGACATGTCTGAGCTAAACTATACACCTAAATTGTTAGAAATCATCAAAATAATGAATCAATGGAAACATAGAAAACTAACACCGATAGGGAGACTTAAAATAATAATACCAAATTTATTTTGGAAAGAAGTGTTACTAAGCTGGGCAAAGGTAGTAAAATCAACAAGTAATCAAAATGAAAAACAATTTAATAATGAACTTTTATGGGACAACCCAAACATTCAGATAGGTAACTCTTCAGTATTTTTAAAAAATTGTTTTAGAGCAGGGTTTACGCTAATTAGTGATCTGTTTGACTGTCATGGGAATTTTCTTAGCTTAGAATTATTAAATAACATGAAAGTGAATACAAATTTTATTGAATATGCAGGTTTAAAAAAAGCAATAAAAAAACACATAGATATTACAGACATGAGCAAAGAACATGGCCCTAGGATTCCAAACTCTATTTATCTTTTTTATAAGGATACAAAAGGATGCAAGGAAATCTATAATATTTTAATTGCAAATAAAAGAGAACAAATAACCTCATCAATCGAATGGAGAAATCTCGGAGATAATTTCACGGATTTAGAATGGAATAGAATTTATTGTCTCTGCTTTAAAGGGGTTCAAGAAAGTAAACTCAACTGGCTCCAATTTCAAATTTTACATAGAATTATACCTACAAATTATTATCTACACAAGTTGAAATTAACTGATTCTCCATTATGTAGCTTCTGTATGACAGACATTGAAACTATTGATCATCTTTTTTATGAATGCTTTTATGTAAAAGAACTATGGTGTGATATTGAAGAATGGTTTTTAAATGAATTTGATATTTCCATAGCTTTTGATAGGAAGTCAGTTCTATTTGGTAAATTTCTAAAACCAAACATCCATAAACTGCACAATTTTCTATCAATGATTGTTAAATGGTATATTTTTGCAACCAAATATAAAACAACCCATGCCTGAGTTTTGATTTAGTAAAACAAATAATTAAAAACAGGATTCTGCTTGAAAAATATATGTTATTGAAAAACTGTAGATACGTAGATTATGAAAACCATTGGCAAACAATTTGTGAGAAGTTGTAACAAATTTTATAACATCTATAATGGTTTAAACAATATTTCCTTCCGAATTATATAAGTGACTATATAATTTGATATACAATGTATGTACCCCCACCCCTTTTTTCCCATTTGTTGTTTTTGTTTTGTTTTTCTCTCACTTTATCTTATTTTGTATTGTTTACTTTTATTCGCATTTCCTTCTCTCTCTTTTTTCTCTCTCTGTCTACTATTATTATATTTTTTTCTTTTTGCAATAATAACACATATTTCACTCCATATAGATAATTTATCAATGAGATATTGCCATAATTAGAATGTTAAAATGTATGAAATATGTTTATCCGTGTGTGTGAATTTATGTGTAATTAAAAATAAAAAATTATAAAAAAAAAAAAAAAAATCATCATATTGATGGTAATTTAGCTATTCTGAAGTTCAAAAACTTTTACGCGATCATCTTTCTCACCAACAAGAAACCGATAAGTTCCACGCAAGAATTTTATAAACCGAGGGTTCTGCACTCCTTTTAAGATACTGATGTTCTTGCCATCATTTGACACTATATGAATATTATTGCTGGTATTTCCGTTTACAAATATATTTCCATGTCCGTCCACAGTTAATCCACACGGCGTACTTAATTTCTCGTGGCTGTAGCTGAACAACATCTTTCCATTTCTGTCTACTTTTTTGACAATATTTTTATTATAATTGTTAAAAATAACATTACTATCTCTATCGAGTGCTACATCATCAGTAATCCCTTCCTCTGTTGACAATGTTGTGCATGTGTTTTTATCAGAAAAGTCTTGGAACATTACGACAGACTTGCGTGTACCAATCACTGTAGTGTTTCCTGATGTTGATATTCCATAACAGTCACAATCGACAGGCACTGATTGTTTTATTTCAAGTGAATTTGCATCAAGTATTACGACTTCTTTGTTGTAAGTTAGTGTTACGAGAACCTCATTCTCCCCGTGGATGCACATTCCATACGGGCTTCCCGTTAAAGATATTTCCTGTAGAACTACTCCATCTGTGTTACACAGCACACATCTATCATTTTTATAATCTGCCAGTAATAATTTATCATGATTTAAAAACTCACCGTCATTGAAATGACTGTTTTCAATTTTGAATTCGGAAATTTTGATCACATCAGCGCATTTTAAGTCAAGTCTTCTGAGATCAAATGCAAATTGATTATGATGCTCACGTGAGGTCGTCTTTGCAAGACATGACAAACTTGTTAGCTTCTGAAAACTGTCGAGTATTTCAGTTTGAATGGAGATTTCTAACTTTGAATAATCCAATTGTTCCATGCTTTCGTAAATATGCTTCATTTTGATATATGATAAGATTTCGTTTGTTTTAAGAATGGTCTCGTTTGACACATTCTTCATTAACTTTTCTTTCCAATACTGAAGATAGTTAAGTCTATGCTCTAATGATTGTATTGAATTTTTAAGTTTCGATTTCGATTCTTTGGTTAATTTTGCAATTTCATCTAAGTGTTTTTCCTCCAGCTTTTTGATAGTGGCTATGATAGATGTGGTTATTTCCGACAATTCTTTGGCAAATTTATCTGATGCATCATCGAGGCAGTTCATATTAGTTTTTTCATCTGTGATAATTTGTTCAAGATCTGAGCACATAATTTCCACCTTAGCTTGCAGATTCTTTACATCGTGTGGCCCTACGATATCTTCATTAACATCCTCTAGCTGACAAAACATTTTACAACCGACATGTTCTTTAGTTACACAAACAGAGCAACATGGGAAGAGATGCTCTTTACACATTAGCTCCAACTTGTGGCCATCATGAGCCTCACATATATCCAGAACAAGAGGTTGATGAAAACTTGCATAACTCTCGGTAAAAGGAACTACATGATGACTTCGAGTTGGTCGAAATTTTTTGTGATATTTCACACAATCGTTACACAGTACCTCGCAACAATCCTTGCACCAACTACTTGCTTTCGATTCTTCGTCATTTTCTTGGCATGGTTTACAAATAACTGACTTTTCCCCAGCAGCCACCAAAGTAAGGAATTTGTTTTCTGGAAATAGTTTTGCCCACTGGTCAACAGAATATTCCTTAACTTTGCCAGGTGCGGGAATGAATTTGCGACACAGAGGACACGAAAATCCAAGGGGTGGGTCACAGTTTACACATGAAGTTATAATGTGTGTAGACAGACAAGTCAGACAGAAGGAGTGGGAACACGGTAAACTCACAGGTAATTTATATTGTTCTAAGCAAATAGAACACAGCATTGCATCAGTAGTCAAACTGCTTTCTTCGTCACCAGCTGTCGCCATAATGGCAGTTTTCTTTACAAAGAATTTAAAACGAAAGTACTAAATAAGGGGCATAGAGTTATCGTTCCTGTCAACACACCTATTGTCATTTAAATTTAGGCCACGTGGTTTTATTTGACCCTTTCAGTTTCGCAGTAAAAAATCGTGCCTCCTGTTTATAGTCTATTTCCTAGAATCAAGGTACTTGTAATCAAATATAAAATCTAGACGTTTATTATACCCGCACTGTCTAAAGAAAGTTCGGGTATATTGTTGTTACCCTGTTCGTTTTATTTTCTCAAACTGCCCTTACATCTTATAAACCAGTAAAATGAACTCTTGGAGTTTGATTTGGGGTGTCATGTTGTTTTGTAAAAAGGTTTCAAAAATTCTCTGGTAGTCCTGGGGGTCAAATAATTGGTAAATAATGACGTTTTTTCACAAAAAACCTTCTTCCTCAAACTCCTCCTACATTTTCAACATTAGACAAATCATCTTTTGGAATATGTTTTGGGGTTTCCTATAGATGCGCAATAAGGTTTCGGAAATTTCAATTTTGTCGTGGGGGTAAAAAATGACGTTATTTTTAAAAAATCTGGTTTCAAAAACGTCAACATTTTTTGAAGTAGCCAAATGATCTTCTAGAATATGATTAGGGTGTCATTTTGAAGTGTGATCAGGTTTCATAATTTTTTCAGGATCTGTGGCCAACAAAAAATGACGTTTTTTTACAAAAAAAGTATGGTTCCCAGAACTCCTCTTACAACTTTTGGAGTAGCTACGTCATCTCTTGGATATGATTGGGACTGTCCTATAGATGTGCAATAAGGTTTTACAATTTTTAATTTCATCCAGGGAGTCAAATAGTAGCAGAAAATTGACGTTTATCACTCCTAAAAACAAGAGGCCCAGGGGCCACAACGCTCACCTGAACAGTGATGGCAGATTGACAGTGAGCCATGAAGTTCACAAAACTAACTCCTTTTAATTCATAGCAATAGATGCTCATGCTATATGATGAAATTGATGATCAGAAGTAGTTTTAGTGAAAAATGTTTAATAGTTTACAACAGATGGACAATGATAGATAACAATAGGTCACCTGAATGACTAAGGTGATGGAAGAATGGGGTCAATTAATTACCTATTTAAAATTTAAGTACAGAAGTACTGACAGGTTTGATTATTAATTTACTTTTAAATGTAATTTTGCATGGCAAGTGGTTTCTTATCTGTATTTAAATGATTACTTGTTCCCCCCCCTCCAACTTTTTGTTGTATCAAATATTTCTTAAATTTACAATAAAAAAGTGAATGATCAAGGAGTTGGTTCCCCTACTTTTTTGAGATTAAGTGAAAAATTGAAGTAAAAATTAGAAAATGAACAATGAAATTGAAGTTATTGCTAGCGTTGTTGAGCGCTAGCAACTAGGTAAGTTTTTTTTACTGGAATGCGCATGCTCGACTTTAAGGTATGACATTCTGGGAATACTACTGTAGATAAACTGTACCATTTCAATTTTGTTTTATCATGTACATATGATCTGAAAATTTGTATTTTGTTTCTAATGCCAAAAAGTATCAGTATTTTAAGATCTTATAATGTCAAGCTATATCTTAAATAATAATAAAAGCTAGCTTTTCTTAACTACCATCAAGCTCGGAAAACATCGGATATATGGCCGGAGGAGATACTATTGCTCCATAAGATTACCAACGGTTCTACTGATCTCGTATTTAATTTTTTACGTCAAAATTTAAAGTATTTACAGTGAATACAGAATGATTAAAGCAGTTAATGAGTTATGCCATTGCTGATGTCAAGCCCATTGTTGATTCACCATTTTGAATAGATACCCCACCCCACCCAAAACACAAGTTCACCACTGTGCGTTCCTACTGATAATCAATTCAAAATTTTTTAAAAACAATGGTTTAGACATCTATTTTTGTCTTATGATGGCTACAGTGCTAGTTCACGTATCTTTTTAAAAGATAAGCTTGCAGGTGTACTACGCTACCCTTGAACATACAAGATCTTATTAAAAGCCATGAACCATAAATATTTGATATTTGAAAGAAAAATAGTAGCAGTAAATAGTATATAACCATTTATTTAATGAAAAAAAACCCACAGAAATATGCACATTGCATAAAAACAGTTTTTCTAGTCTAAATAAAGAAAACAAAACCAACAACAGAAAATTCAAATATATTGCTTTTTGCAATATTTTTGCCACAAATAAGAAAAAAGAATGCAAAAAATGTTTCATACATTGGAACACTGCAATTATTTTAAAATTAAAATGGGTCATGTTAATTTCAAGGCTTAGAGAGATTATTTGGAAAAAAATGGATTTTTGCATGGTTTTCATTGTATCAGTATATTTGTGAACTGTTTGAATAATATGAGAAGATTATTAATTGAATATGCATTTTGATTTAATATAAAAAGGTATATTTTACATACATTGGACTAGAAATATAAATAAATAAAATGAAATAGGAAATTTTACATGACAAATAAAAAACCCAAAATAATCACAGAGGGTTACAATTGTGTAATAAGGAACAAAAAAAAAAAAATGAACACTTGACTTATGAAACATAAAAAAGTTGCCTGACAGATAAGCGAAAAACAAAGAAATATAAAAAAAATTTAACATTAATAATACTAAAATGGACAGTTCTAGCAATACTACGAAAATAAATCAAGCAATTTGATTTACAGATTCTATATTAATAGTTTGATGTCCAACAGCTTTATTTTCCTGCGTAAATTATATCTTTTACAATTTGACAGCAAATACTAAGTTGTTGGATAGATAAGGAACATTAAAGTAATGTTAAATTTAACATGAATAATACTAAAATGCAAAATTTTAGCAATACTATGCAAAACAAATCAAGGAATAAATTTACACATTTAGAAACAATAGTTTGATATACAACAGTTTTGTTGTGCTGCGAGAATGATTTGTTGAATGAATTGGATAGCAAGTATTTAGTAGTTGGACAAATTACGCACAACAAAGGAATGTTAAAAAGTAACTTGAATAATACTAAAATGCATAGTTTTAGCAATACTATGCAAAACAAAGTTCTGTTGTCCTGCTAGAATAACATCTTGAACAAATTTTACAGCACGTATAAAGATGTTGGACAATTAGGAACAACAAAGAAATGTTAAAAAGTAACATGAATAATACTAAAATGCATAGTTTCAGCAATACTATGCAAAACAAATAAAGCCTAATGATTTACACATTTTGAAAAACAATAGCTTGATGTCCAACAGTTTTGTTGTTCTGCGTAAATGATATCTTGAAAGAATTTGACAGCAAATATTAAGTTGTTGGACAAATATGGAACAACAGTTATGTTAAAATTGAAGATGAATAAAAATAAAATGTGAAGTTTTAGCAATACAATGCAAAGCAAATCAAGGCATTGATTTACAAATTTAGAAACAATAGTTTGATATACAAGAGTTTTGTTGTCCTGCGATAATGATTTGTTGAATGAATTAGACAGCAAGTATTTAGTAGTTGGACAAATTATGCACAACAAAGAAATGTTAAAAAGTAACATGAATAATACTAAAATGCATAGTTTCAGCAATACTATGCAAAACAAATAAAGCCTAATGATTTACACATTTTGAAAAACAATAGCTTGATGTCCAACAGTTTTGTTGTTCTGCATAAATGATATCTTGAAAGAATTTGACAGCAAATATTAAATTGTTGGACAAATATGGAACAACAGTTATGTTAAAATTTAAGATGAATAAAAATAAAATGTGAAGTTTTAGCAACACAAGCAAAACAAATCAAGGCATTGATTTACACATTTAGAAAAAATAGTTTGATATACAACAGTTTTGTTGGGCTGCGAAAATGATTTGTTGAATGAATTGGATAGCAAGTATTTAGTAGTTGGACAAATTACGCACAACAAAGAAATGTTAAAAAGTAACATGAATAATACTAAAATGCATAGTTTTAGCAAAACTATGCAAAACAAAGTTTTGTTGTCCTGCTAGAATAACATCTTGAACAAATTTTACAGCACGTATGAAGATGTTGGACAATTAGGAACAACAAAGAAATGTTAAAAAGTAACATGAATAATACTAAAATGCATAGTTTTAGCAATACTATGCAAAACAAATAAAGTCTAATGATTTACACATTTTAAAAAACAATAGCTTGATGTCCAACAGTTTTGTTGTTCTGCGTAAATGATATCTTGAAAGAATTTGACAGCAAATATTAAGTTGTTGGACAAATATGGAACAACAGTTATGTTAAAATTGAAGATAAATAAAAATAAAATGTGAAGTTTTAGCAATACAATGCAAAGCAAATCAAGGCATTGATTTACAAATTTAGAAACAATAGTTTGATATACAACAGTTTTGTTGTCGTGCAAGAATGATTTGTTGAATGAATTAGACAGCAAGTATTTAGTAGTTGGACAAATTACGCACAACAAAGAAATGTTAAAAAGTAACATGAATAATACTAAAATGCATAGTTTCAGCAATACTATGCAAAACAAATAAATCCTAATGATTTACACATTTTAAAAAACAATAGTTTGATGTCCAACAGTTTTGTTGTTCTATGTACTAAAATGCATAGTTTTAGCAAAACTATATGCAAAACAAAGTTTTGTTGTCCTGCTAGAATAACATCTTGAACATATTTTACAGTTTACAGCATGTATGAAGATGTTGGACAATAATGAACAACAAAGAAATGTTAAAAAGTAACATGAATAATATCAAAATGCAAAGTTTTAGCTAAACCCTGTAAAACAAAATGATAATTTTGATTTACGTGTTTGGAACCAAAAGTTTGATGTCTAACACAGTTTTGTTGTCCTGTGAGAAAGAGATTTTGAATGAATTTGACAGCAAATATTCTTCAAGTACTTCATTGTCATCTGAATCTAAATTGTTTGTCGTTGCTAATGTTAACAAGACTGAAGAAAAAATAGTGAGTTTGTATTTCTCATATCCGGATGAGAAACACAAGGTTCCGCTGATGGACTTGTGCAATGACTCTTTGGTCATTTTTAGTTTGCAAGACTGGCATCTGACAAATTTCTGATCTCTGAAATCAACTTTTGATTTACAATTGTCGCACAGGTAATTAAGTGCAAGTCCTGCTTGGGTGATTTTGCCTTCCTTAGTAATTACGTCGGAGTCCAACGCTGGAGCACAGTTGACTATGTCAGGAATCTGTGAAATGGTCGTCTGTTTTGTTGAGGTCATTGACTTGGCATTTTGGAAGAGTCTTGTAGATAAGTGAAGGATTTTGTAGCTTTTGTCAAGTTCGAGTTTGGATACCAAATCTTCCCAAATGGTTAGCTTCATTGCAGCGGTAGAGTCAGCAACTGTAATATCTTGGCGTTTTATGGGGGATTCCCTCACTACTTGTACTGTTTGTTGAGACACTGATAAGACTCTGACCTCTACAGCAACCTATGGAAACAAACACAGATGACATTAAATTCTTTTGAAATTTTTTTAACAGCTCTGAAAAATGACACAAGTGTAGTATTTCAACTTGGTATAAAAAGTATGTTCTACTAAATATTTTGACTTGTACACAGTGTGTGTGTGTGCTTGTGTGTGTGTGTGTGTGTGTGTGTGTGTGTGTGTGTGTGTGTGTGCTTGTGTGTGTGTGTTGCTCATGTTATGAAATAATGAATTCTTTTCTTTAAAGATTATCAAGTGGTTTTATTGGAAGTCATAGTTTTAGACAGGCGACATCATGCAAAGTAAAAAAAAACCATACACAGGTGACCCCTCAGGTGTGGAAATCACAATTTTGGCTTGGTTGGAATAAAAAATTCAGAAATGGGAATGAACAGGTTTACTTTCATATCATGAATGTTCATAAATGATGGTATATTGCTAAATATGTGTATAATAATAGACATTGCAGTAGTTTAACTAGTCAATTAATCCATATTTAATAAAAAAATTATGTACAAAATTTGTTCAGAAGACATAAACCATATGAAAAAGTATAGTGTTATTTCGCCTCAAATCAAAACATGATTCGACGTTGAGGCGGGGAAGAATTCATTATGGATTTGATATACGCTTTTCATAGAGGTCATAATGTTGGTAACTGGATGTTTCGCACCCAAACATGTTTCGCGCTAAGATGATTCGCACCTATTGTGTTTTGCGCTCAGATGGACCGCATTGCAATGTTTCGCATCAATATACATTATTTACAATGAATGATTTATGAAACATATACATGTAAATAATAAGATAATATCAGAAATATTTATTAAATAAAATACTTAAGAGGTTTTTTTTTAAATTTTAAGCATTATTGAAGTGCCTGCACATAGCACATTATATTCAATTAACAGATGAATTTTATAATTAATAAAATCGGTGATTATTCGAAGACCTTGCTAATTATTTTCTGAAATAACATCATAATTAGTTCATACAATTAATTGCACAGAGTCATTATACATTATCCATTACCAATAGCTTGGACAACATTTGGAGACGTGAGCAGATAATGATGAGACAAGTGATAATTATGAGACTTAGGTTAATATTTATATTGGCAATTTTTTAAAATACAAAATTAAAATACAAGAAGAATACTAGAAGCGCAAGAATGTCAGGTAAGTCTACTTTATAATTTTTTTAATTTTATTTTCATGACATTTTATGTAAACATAAATAGTAAACACATAATTTTTTATGGTATATTTATATTACAAGAATATAAGTTAGAAAATAAATATTAAAAAGTCAGGGTTAGTCAACTCTAAGTTAGTATTTCGAATATGGATATTTGGTCACTAAAATATCATTTATATTTTCTAATAAATCATAATTTATCAAGAATGGTAAAAAATTGGTATTTGAGTGGATGCACAAGTTTAAAGCAGAAAAGTTATGTAATTAAATTATCCTTACTTTTAGATCAGTGGTACTTAATTACCTGCAATAACACCCCTAATTTTCATAAAAATACAAGTAAATCTCATGTAAAAGACATGGTTTAATTGTTATGACAACACAATTAATATGTCTTGTTCTGAACCTCCGAGGGAGGTGTGAAACATCGAGGTGCGAATCATCTTAGCGCGAAACAGAATAGGTGCGAAACATAACGGATTCATGTTTTGGAAAGTCAAAAATAAACCAGTGTGTACATTCAGGATTGTGGATATTCACTCGCCCACTCGCCAATGCGAGTAAAATTTCATGTGGGCGATAAGAAATTCAAAATCTGGTCGTCCACATGGCGAGCGGTTTTTCCAGAATAGGATTGTATTTGGGTTTTTTTTAATTATTATTTGTTAGAGTAAGTATCATAAAGTCCTGTGCATAATTCACACCTTATTCAGCCAAAATTTATCAATATTGTAGGGTGCGTATTATACATTTTTTCAGAGTGTGTTTCTGAATGCCGCAGGAGCATGGCTGCCGATAACTAGTGTTTCGTGAGTTGTATGAGTGTACAATGTACACTTTTAAACAAAAATACCTTATTATTAAATTTATTTCCATGTATTATAATATTAATTCTGGCCACTGTTCCTTGCATCAAACAAGTTATCGCCAGTGTATTCGCCATTACGTAATCGGCCACCTGATGACTCATCGTGTGGTCAATGTTTGTTTAACAATTTCCGGTGTCAGAAGCATGCACCTGTCTCAAGTCGGACTTTACAGTTTATTAGAATGCAGGAAGATAAGCAATTATTATGATTTGATTTAAAAGTTATTTACTTTATGTCGCGTTTATACTGCAGTTAAACGTTATTGTGTTACAGAGACATTGTAAAAAATAAAAGATTGATCATATGTACGACTTGATAATGACGATATATTACATACAGACGTTTCTTCGCAATGTTTATTTTTTTAAATAGAGTATATTGATGTAGTATGTGGGACAGTAAGTTTAGCTGTGGGTTCATAGACACTGAAAGTTAGGGGCCCAGATGGCCCCTAAGGTTTCAATTTATAACCACAACCCTGACATTTTGTTTAGTATTATTTCTGAAGTTTGTTTCGTTTACAATTATGGCAGAACATAAATTTTGCAAACATTCATGGGGCAAATCCATACAATTCGAATTTGCATGATGCATTTTGTTTCTTTTTATTTGTTTGTATATGCCCATAATGAAATTATTTTTAACTACTCTAAATATTTTTTATTTTAATGATTTTGATGGTGTAAAAAGTACACACTGTACTGCTTTCTGAGTTAATTATTTTGTATGAAATATTATTTGATAATGTAGAAGATCAAAAAATTGGACCATGCACTTTTAAAAGTTACAAATATTTATACGTTCGATTTAAGGTATCATATTTTAAACATGGTTCTTCCAATTTGTACAAGGCTGATTTGTCATGGGCGAAATACTCACGAATAAATTTGATAAATACAAACGCTTTATACTGGGTAAATTGGTGTTAAATTTAGGATTTGAAAAGGGCATGTTAAAATAATGGTGAAAAGGGCACTAATATTAGGGCGATTATATACGTTTTATCCAATAAATACCTGGTTGTGTTCTGGAGTTGCTTGAACTTCAGCGAGTGTTTTCACTTTTTCCCCAGTTTTGTCATCTTCGTCCGGAGATTTTTTGTAGTTGAAGTCGAGGGTTCTACACACTTCTATTTTAGTTTTGTAATTCAACAAGACTTCGGACTTGGATGAATCAATTCTGCTTGGTACCAGTTGTACGTCTGATAACTTCAGCGGAGTTTGGGCTTGACTTGCATCCGTAAGAACTGAGTGTTTCGAAACATCGAAACACGCGATCCTGTTGAATTCGTTTCTCTTGGTTTGTACGACTGCATTAAAGTAGCGAGAATTTGTTCTACTTGTGCGAATGGGGGAAACGTTCTGCACGAATCCCGACACTGTTGTTTTATCCTCTTCTATCTTCAACTTTTTCGACGCTGACATTTTGATTTCTTCGTTTGCTGAGATGTGGCGGGGAAAAAGGACGCTATCTTCCCGCCAATTCCATATTTGTTAAGTCGGAGTAAAAAATGTCGGATTATAACATGTTATTTCTTTTACCTATATTAATTAATCTAACCATTGCTGTAAAGAAATAGAACTGTATCTAACCATTGCTGTAAAGAAATAACCATTGCTGTAAAGAAATAGAATTGTATTTAACCATTGCATTGTATAGTTCGATTTTGTAACAATGTGAATTTGTGTAGTCGTAAAATGTTTTGATCAAATTTTACGAGATCGAGTAAAGGAAAGTATTTAAAACCAATTAAACTCTGGCTACGAATTAATTAACACACTTCATTTCAATAAAAGAGGGCGCTCATATAGGTTTTGTAATTGTCTATGACGTGAGATATAGCTATTTAAAAAAGAATCATATATTGTTTTAATTAAATGCTTGTTATTGAATAGGGAGAACTCACAGTTTTAACTGACAGAAATGAAATTGTACTTTTTTATAATTAAATCCAAAACAAAAAATGTGTTTGGAAGTTTGTCACTGATTAGAGATAATATGCTTTTTCAAAGAATTCCATTTTTTTTTAAAGATCACTAAAAATCAAGATTTTTTTTCTATGTTTAACCGAACACTAAGAACCCGATCGATCAAATATTTTGGGTATCAAAGAATTTCTCTGCTTGGTTAGAATACGGTTTTACTGGAGAAAAACACTCGTTCACAACTTGCAGTATGAACATAGATGCTTGTGTAGAAAACAACACTTTGTTAAAAAAGTTGGTACTTTGGATGAAAAAGAACTGTTGTTTTGTTTTTTACACAAGCCCATGTGGTGTGAATGGCAACATATGGAGAAATAAGTCCGATTTTTTCTCATTAATATTCATTAACCACACTACGTAAATCCTGACGTCACAATGCATGTAGTTCAAAGTGCGCCAAAGTCGTAGGATTGACTTTAGAAAGTTGTTGGATGGAAATTTTCAAATAGAAGAGGATAATAAAAGCAAAACATCCATGTGTTCTGTTAATGAAAACAAAGCTAGTTAAAACACCCTTTGTTTGCCCCTGAAATGTCGCATAAATCAAATATATATTATAGAGGTTTGCAGGTTTGTGTACCTTTACCTACAAGCAACAACCCCCAAAAACACAATTTTTAAAAGTAATTGGTACATTCATTTTAATTAGAAATAAATAAAAATGTACATTTATTTAAAGTATGAAATATCAAATACTAGGGAGCACCATGGCAATTCGCTTATATTAATTTAAAAAGTTCGAACTTCTGTGTCGAAATTGGCAATTATCAATTTAATTCACTATTTTACTATGTAAATGGTTCATTTCTCGCTTCAAATTTTCATATTCAAACGGCACAATAAGAAATAAATTAATTTTTAATCGAATAGCGTCATTAAGGTCTTCCGTTTCCAACGGAAGACCTTTATATTATTGTGCAGATTAAGATTATTCTTATTTTTAGGGTCTTCCGTTTCCAACGGAAGACCCTTTTGTTATTCTTCGGTTTCTTTTTATTATTATTATACTTTTTCTTTTTTTTCTGACTCCTTTTCGGCTTCATAACTCAAAAAGTCTTCAACCAATTTCAATGAAACTTTCAGCGATTGTTGCAAGTTAGCGCCCCTCAAAGATGTTAAAGATTCAATGACAACGTCACTTCCGTTTTGACGTTACGTCATTTTTAAAATTTTTAAAAAGTCATTTTGTCCGGGGGATTTCTCAAAAATGCTTTAAGATAGAGTCTTGAAATTTTCTGTGATTATGAATTTGTCAATTTACCTGTGCAATAAGGCTGGAAATGAAAATCTGTCACTTCCGGTCGAAACCGGAAGTAAATCAAATTTTTCAAAAATTTGAATATTTTGATCAATTCAAAAACGTATACGTTTTTTGTAGAGCTTATTAAGCTGAATCAAACACTGAAAACCGTTTTAAAATCGGACGATGCATTACAGAGATATTGGGGTTTAAAAATTGATTTTTCCGGAAATTTTGCTTCCACATTCTGGGTTAAGAAAATAGTCTTAAGTTCAAAGTTAAATTAACTCGTACCTAAAATAATTCGAAAATTGTTAAGTCGTACTTGAACACATTCGGATTTTTTTTTGTTAAGTTGTTCTTGAAATCTTTAAGGGTTTTGTTAATTCGTACTTAAAATCATTCGGATTTTGTTAAGTCGTACCAAGAATTTTTGATTTTTTTTTATCTTTTTGTTTAAGTTACTTTTGTTATTAGTTTAAGAACTCTGCTTCTTAAAGGAACTTCGAACTTTACTTTCGACATTAACGGAAGACCCACTCGTTGCTATGCAACGAGCTTTGCTCTAGTTCTTTTTTTTTTTTTTCTTCCTAGACGCGAACTTTGAGGCTTCATATCTTGCTCATTTCTAAACGGTTTTTGCTCAAATTTTCAGGGCTTATAGACTTTACAAAACACTATCTAAACCATTTCATAAATTTTAAAAATCCTCTTCCGTTAACGAGTTATTCCCCTTTTTAAAAAATTTAGGGCCTTTCGTTTCCAGACAAAGGCTCAGAGACTATGATAGCAGGGAATGGGAATCCAACGAATTTGAATAACAGAGACATTGAAGTTTTGCACATCGGTTTTTGTTTTTGGATTACTTTCTTTATTTAGAAAAAGGTAGGGGGTCAAAAAACAGGGTTCCAAAAAGTGCGAAAATTTAGACATATTTTCCTTTGTATCTTTTAAACGAAAAATATTTTGTTAAAACATGTAGAATAAAAGTTGTGCAGAATGTCAAGGACTTTCATTTGACACCAATAAAAAAGGGCTGGCCCCTTAAATTAAGGGCCAAGGGCCCTTGAAAGTTTTTGCTAAATAACTAAAAAACGGCTAGGATTTTGATATAGCTGTCGCTGGAAAAGTTGTTTGTTGGGATCCTATAAATGTCGTTACAATGTTATTTTGTTGGTGAGTTGTGTAGTATGAGTGTAAAAAGCTTTACATGTTAACATGTACCTGTGTTTATTTGGCAAGTTAACGAAAGTCATTGTGCGTACAACTGACATTAAGTTACGACAGACAGTATGCCTGTTTAAAAAGGAGGCTTTAATTCACAAAAAAAAAAAAAAAAAAAAAAAAAAAAATTAGGATACATGCTTTTATTATGTGAGGAGTTTAAGTCATCTTCGTAAATTCTGTACAATCCTAAAAACCGAGAAACAGAAAATATAAACATTCTTTTTCTTTTCTAGTAAATCACACAAACTACCGGAAAAAATAAATCTATGTGATACATTTTAGTTATCATGCTGCGTGCATTTAAAATATATCTGGAATCAGAGCTTTGTGTGTGAACCATTACGTAAGCTATCCCTCGCTTGCGGCCGAGAAAGTCGGTCGCCATGGTCGCGGCTGGACTACCTAGCGGTCAGCGGTTATCTAATACACCGGAGTCACGTCTCTCAATTTATGAGTTCATTTAGCCGAAAACAAGAATTGTTTTAATTTTGATCACACATAGACGTTTATTCTTCTCAAATTGAATTAAATGATAGAGTGTCAATTAAGAAAACGTTCTGTTAATTAATAAAAGAAATGTCATTCTCAATCGGAAGTAATATCAGGCATAGATCAATTGTGGATTTTAAGTAAAAAAAAATAACAACTTCTATTCGGTAGATTTTAGTCATTATTATACTGCAAACATTTCAAATCTTCCTGGGTTCTGAGCTGTGTGTGTTGTAACTTTACGTAACCTATTCCTCGCCCGCGGCCGAGGAGATCGCGGGCTCCTCGGCCGCGGGTGCACTACCAAGCGGTCAGCGGTTATCTAATACACCAGATTCGCGTCTTTCATGTACTTGTTTTGAGTTTATATAGCCGCAAATACAGGAACTGTTTTAATTTTAAGTTATTAATGTTTTATTTAAAATGTAAATTAAGAAGTCATTCTGAAAATTATAAAATCCGATATTATTCCTAATCCAAAACATCGTCAGACATAAATCAATGGTGGGTTTGTATAAGAACTGTACTTCAACAACAAAAACCCACAAAGATTACCCCTTTAAATGATGATCATCCCTCGCACGCTCGCACATGGCCGAGAAGATCGCGCGCGAGGGGACATCTACATGTACCTTATCACACGTGTATGTTTATTTATATTTTGTACGAACACAAAACTATTTGTTTATTTTATTTTCATTTATATTGGTTTTAGATGAAAGATGAATTTATCTCCCTTATTCAGTTCATTTAGCGTTGATTTAAACGTCAGGGCGAAAAATCTTATAAAAACCTATCATTAATTGAATAAAAGTAATCTATCAATTCGATTCTAAATATGCAAGGCCGATTGTATAAATAAAAGATTAAATATAATGAAATTCCGAGATATTTACCGGCATATGTAAAATTGATATGTGTTTAACTTACATGTAAGATTAATATACTGCATCGTCGGAACCCACGGGTTTTCTATCCGTTACACTGATTTCAAGCAATTTAATGGATGGAAAACCCGTGGGGTCCGACGATGAATAGACTGTAGTTACTCATGATCATTTCCGTTAATTTTTGGTTTATTTTTACTTTTTACAGACTTTAACACTTTTAAGACAATATTCAAACTTTCCTGGCCATCGAGTCATATATGCACATATACTGGTGTAAGAATTAATATTCGACCAACACAAAAATTAAATAGTGTAGAAAGTAAAATAAGTTTTCTAAAGAGTTTTACCAAATTTTAAGAGGGTTGACATAGTAAAAAAAATCATTAATTTTCGAAGCGTTCTAGGAAGTTTAAAAACAGTCATCTCTGTGCTGCTCCGCCCCCCCCCCCCAGTGATTGGCGAAAATCAATTTTTGGTGACTCCTTATTTGTTAACGTACTTCCTAATGTGTTCTGTGTGTTTATTCGGCCAGTCTGCGTGTTAATTCAATCACCCCGTGCGACCGAAAAATAAGCACCGCCTTCAAATTTACCTGGTCAGTGTAACCCTTGTTAATCAACTAAATCGAGGCCCCAGTTTGGATGTTAGAAAATGATTGGCATTTGTTTACTCGTCCTGTGTATACCATGCCCAGCGCTCGCGACGACGGTGCAATAAACTTTTTTCTTTTGATTTGATTGCATACCGTGACGATAAATCGCTATCTTTTAGCACTTTAAACAAAAGATATGAATTAAAAATTTACTCGTACTTGGTTATGTACCACACTAAATGCGCTGATTACCAATCATGTGGTGCCGATCATGTATCCATGAAAGACGTCGTTTATCAATAAAGATGTTTGTGAATAATTGAGAATAAATAATTAAATGAAATCAAATATTGCGTTCACGATTTATATCGTTAGTTATCACATTTCTTTGAGAAATTTCACGAGCTGAAACCGGAATAGAAACAAGTACAGACAGCTCTGGTGCATGCGCAGCTTGTATAATTATTGTGCACTTTAATTTAGCAGCTGATCGGAAAAGATTTACAAGCATTGGTTGCAAAGTTGCATTAGTATTTGAGTACGGTGGGGTAATTGTATAATTCACAAAACATCAGGATATATTCTCAGTTAATCCCGACAGAAACTTGTTCAATCAAACGAAAGATTTTGCACATGTCGCACGCGGTTTTTCATGCGTTTTATATTCATTTCAACGAAGAACAATTTGTTTTATAAGTACATATACATGTAAATACGATATTCTTTTTAAATAAACGGAAAAAACTCTTTTGAGAGCACTTTAATACTCCGTGTATATAGACATGTATACACAAGCGAGCGTGTTTCCCTCGGGGTTTCACACCTCTTTCAATATAGGTTCCACCCCCACCTGAACTTACCTAAGGTAAACAGACCGGTTAAAAACCTCGGCCTTTAAGTGCACACAACCCTGGACACAGATAGCCATAGGTAATTTATGGATGCAGATCATCAATTGTTATGTAATTAAAATACACTTGGAAGTGAGCTATCAATGTAGTGGTCAATTGTTGAATATAAGTTTAAAGTTTTAAGTCAAAGATGTTAAATAATCATTATTTGTTCTCACGTTTAGAAGTTATGAAATACGTTATTCAATGCAGTCGGTCGCCATAGAAATCATCAGAGTACTGCAAGTGTTGACAGTTTCTTATTTCTTTAAAAGACCTTAGGACATAATTCACTTGACTTACAGACTAGCGACACAGTTGCCTCCCAAAAATGTATGCACTTCTCAAAGTTACAATTAAATGGTATAGATATGTGTTGTTCAACGGATTTTATTAATTGTTGCATGCGCGGATCTAGAGGGGGGGGGGGGGGGGGTCCCCGAAAAATGAGAAGTTATTAAATTTACATAGTAAAATTATCGCAAATACGACTCGGAACCCCCTGGAAAACACATATATGTTTTGGAAAGGCGTCGGAAGCGGAAATATTAAGAGTGATATTGAAAAAAATGCAGTTATAAGCATATTCGCACCCCCCAACTCCCCACGGAATAGGCATATCATGAATCGGATTAGGCATATCATGAATATGGGAGAAAAAAATTTTGACAGGTACAATTTTTTCAAGTTATAGGCATACTACGTTACCCCCCCCCCCCCCCTCCACGGATTAGGAACTTCATGATTTTGGGAAATAAGTTTTTTTTTTTTTTTTTTTTTTTTTTTTGCTTGTCAACATTTCTGATGAATAGTGTAGCCCCCCCCCCCCCACGTTCAATTCGGATCCCCCCCTGGAAAAATTTTCTGGATCCGCGCATGTGTTGTAAATGTTAAAGTTAGAGAAATCGTATTTTCTGGAGGTTGACATTATGTAGAACTCTTTTGTTTAAAAAACAAAAACAAATTGCTTTGACGTCACACCATCTCTTTTGGTTTGGTTTAAATATACAATGTACACAGTGCTCTGAACAAAATGCTGGTTTATGCCTTTCTGTTACTCAAGTAAAAAACTGAACAAAATTGATTACTTTTAGGTTTACACGTCACATGTTAATACATGTATGCATAAATATATGATTTTTATCAAATAAGTGACATTGTATCTTTTAAAAATTCCAAAATATTATAACTAAAACATGTATATGTGACATGATAGAAATAATTGTAAACCAGAGGTCTCTCTTCCTGTCACACAAAAGTGACAAAAAGGATTTTTGATTCAGTTGGAGTTCTGCCCCCACCCCTGCCAACATTTTCTGAAATTTACATTTAGAAAATTAAATTTTGGGGTATTGACACCCCCACACCCACACACTTTCTAGATGAGCGCTCAAGGCAAAAAAAAATATTGGGATATTTAAAACAAAATCCTATTTGAAAAAAATGAAGTTAGAGATGCCTCACAACCCCTACCACTGCGGATTATGATTTTGAAGATTTGTGAATTTCTTTTACTTGCTTGTGAAGATTTCAGATAAATATACTCATCCTTTAAAAAACAAAACTGAGGCCTGTATGGCCAAACATTATACGGATAGTTAAGCCTACCACTGAGCACCTCAGTCTCGTATACTAATAGCGCACCCTCAGATGGGAGAAGGCATTATTGTTTATTTACAATTGGTGTTCTTTTAACACTGCACTTTACATAAACTATTCCATGTTTTAGCGGTAGAGCTTTAAGTATGAATATAGGGAATCAAAATGTTTATGAAACATAACACTTTTTTCCATGCATCAGCGCAGTGGATTTTGTGTTTTTACACTATGATATAGGCATACCAGTAGTTTAAATCCTGTCATCAGTTGTACATACATGTAAACGTATTTATCGATTTTCTGGTTGGAATAATTAAATACATGTACATATAAGTGATGTGTTTTAAGTTATCATAAATTGATATAACCGTGAAATGAGTTAAAAAGAGAGTTTGTCTGGTAGAAAAATAATACTTTGAAAGTGAGCCTCGTTTTCTGAACTTACTATTATCATATTGACAATCCAGTTTAATGACAGCCCAACCTTTTCTCCTTACACTCAACGGGGTCGGATAGGTATCAATAAGAGGTCACCTTTCTATGACCTTTAAATTTGCATACAATCTAAATATATACCCCTAGCTTATTACAGACATGCCTTTATCCAGGGGTCCCACTGGACCAAAAATCCTTTTCGCCACTTTAGCGCGGCACGAACGACCTATGTTTTATTGCTATCATATTACATATACATGTGCATGTACATGTTTATGTAAGTCTATATGTTTTAGTTATTAATATTTTGAAATTTTTAAAATATGCATGTATTGACCAATTTTTTGTATGTACATATGCACTCTCCTCATTGACATGTTTCCATTTGCATCACTAAATGATTTCCAAGATGTATGGTATCAATGCTTTTGAAAAGTTAAGATACTAAATTTCTACAGTTCTAAGTTTGAGATAAAATTAAAACCAAACACTTTTTATATAAAGAAACAAAAACAAAAATGCCTTTATGGATTCATACACATACTAGATAAGAAAATGGAGTGAAAGCCACAAAGACATTATTTCTTCTGTTCTAGACTAATTTAAAATTAACAAGCTTTAAGTAAACAATCCCTTATTTTGACAAGCCAGATGAAAAAATAAGTTATTCTGCTGGGTTTAATGTCAATAAGTTGCATACAAACTCACACAGCTTCAATAAAACGTTAATTTTTTTTTATCAATGTGCATATTACAATAAATAAAATCTTTTGAAGAACTGCCCATATTTATCCCACTTTGGTGTGACTTTGAGAATAAATAAATATTTTTAGAAGGCAATTATGTCGCTGTCTTTAAGTCAACTGAATTACATGTATAAAAGAAATAAGAAAACTGTCATCACTTTCAGTACTCTGATGATTTCTATGGCAACCGGCTACATTGCATAACTTCTAAACTTGGGAACAAATATTATTTAAGTTTTTTGGCTTAAAATTTTAAACTTATGATATATATTTCTTATTTTGTTTATAACTAAATAAGTTTAGCAAGTTCAACAGTTTAATTAATTTAAGCCCCATTCTCAGATTACGATCTCGCACCGCTAGGGCCTAATGTGAAAATGGGTGACTTCAGTAAGACACTTATTGTTTAACAATTCCAAGTGTTACATAACAATTGATGGTCTGAAGCCATAAATAACCTGGGGCTAATCTATGGTCAGAGCTGTGTGTACTGAAGCGATGCGAGATTTCCGGTTGCACGTGGTGATTGAATTAACACAGACTGACCGAATAAACAAACTGGTGGGAAAAAGAAACACATTTTAAAACTTTAAAAGGAGTCACAAAAATTGATTTTCGCCACATTTGGATTTCTTTTCGCCACTTTAGAAAAAAATTCGCCATTGGCGAAATTGGCGAAGCCTAGCTCGAGCCCTGCTTTATCTGTTTAATGAGAAGTGTAACTCTTCAAAACTATGCAGTCTGGAGGTTGCAGTAATATATAGAAAATAGGCATGAATTAATTTTTCTGTCTCCTTTTGAAGAGTTCAAATTGATTTTCTAAAGCCCTGATTGGTCAGAAGTTAAGGTAGTGTGAAGATGACCTCATATCAATAACTGTCAGACCCTGACAAGTGTAAGAAGAAGAGGGGTGGTTTTATTAAGACTGAATGACAATCCTTTCTTGACTTGCAATCTGATTAAAATTTCTATAGTCGCTATACGATGATTTGAAGAAACCCCACTTGAGGTCACCTCCTGGATAACTTTGCTTTGACCAATGAAATCGTCGGTTCCATTCCTCAGTTATATGATTTGGAAGTTATGCCAATACATTCTTTAGATTCCCTAAGGGCGTCTCTTACTTGCTGATACCAAAAGATTCACGAACATGTGGCATCATTTCGTCGTACAACTCCAATTTTGTTTGTAACCCGAAATTACCGTTTCTAACACTTGCTTTGATTGCTAGAATAACTCATGTATATTTATAAACAAACGTTCAACAGAGGGTGATATCAAGAGGGGTTTCTTCAGATTCTCTTGTGGCGAAAATAGAAAAACAAGGAGGGGATCAAGGATATGATTTTAATCAAATTGTCTCGACTTGAAGCTGTAACGGAAGACCTTCTCGTTGCTTGCAACGAGCTCGGCTCTAGTTTTTTTCTATTGGTGTGTAGGTGAGATTCATACCATGGCAAACAGTTCCAGCGTAAGCGTTTCCGAGTTATTTGAGAAATTTTAAATGTTCATTATACATTACTTTAAAATGGTTACAGCCTCGATTTCAAGATGGCGGCCGTATGCAAATTAGTCAAATCGGACTTATTAGTCAGCCCGCGGGCTGACTATATTAAGTTAGAATGAAACTTCAATTGCGCTTGCGTAAATTGGAATTCTGGGAAGAAATTAGACAGTTTGTGTTAGAAAAATTCGAAGACGTTATGAAACCTGTCAGTTTCTAGGTCAAACTGCGCATCAATGTATTGGAGGACTATCAATGGGTATCGTCTGCAGCCACAGTCCGGAGTCCGCGTATATCTTCCCAACTCTCTTAGTGAGATGTTGGAAGTAGTTTGCCACCAGACCATTAAAATCAGAGAGCTATGTCTACAAAATTACAACTTTAGGTATTAAGTATATAGGTGCATGTGCAGTCATACTCTGCATGTACACCGCTACACGGTCATCTCCTCACCTACATGTACAGCCATAATAAAAAGGCTGCAAACTAAAATGTTATTATTGTTCTGGAAACTATTTATCTAGTATTTTAACAGATTGTGATTCACTTTTGCCCTTAAATTAAAATTCCGCTGGCTGACTTTCTTAGCTTTTTAAAAAGCTAACCTTGTTTCTCCATATGATGTGAGTGCATCTGTGCAAGCCTAATAAACACAAACCAAAGGGAATTGCGTGCATAGATATCAATGTTTTATGTCTGAGGGGAAGTGATAACTTATGCTAAATTTCATTTGCCGGTGGCATGTATACGATCAAATAGTGTTTCGATCATTCCATTTCGAACTGATATTCCATTGAACCAAAAACGCCGACTACGATAAAATCACAAACTACGAAATAATGCGTTTTCGCAATTTACGATATTATTGCGCGGCGCGCCATTTGGCGCAGTGGACTAGTGTGATAAAATTTGCCTGATCTCTTAAGATTATACCGTATTAAGTACCTGCCAAATAATTTTTGTTTACAGATTCACAGAAGATTTTTTTTAAAATTAACTTAAAGATACTTGACCCAAAAATATTTTGAGAGTGTATGAAGAATTACTGTATACAATATGAAAAATAACAAAATAAAATTTTGAAATATAAGTTTTATGGTTTATACACATTTGGGATATAGATGTATTAAGTGTGATTTTCTTATGAATCTTCATTATAAAGTTATAGCATTGACAGAATTGCATGACGTATATCTCTTTTCCTCATTAAAAGGGGGGAGTGTATGGTTAGTCGTTTGATGTAGTCACAATTACATATTTTTATACTTTGATCTCAAGTACCAGTTCCTGGCAATGTTTGCTTTGGTCTTTGCTTAATGTAAAGGGTTTAGGCACTGTATATTGAAGGTCATAATATGCAATGAAATATTTAATTTTTGGCGTTTTTCACAAATTGAACTAAGGTCTGAGTCAATTATGAAAATATTTTTACATATACTGTATTATTCAAAGTAAGGTTTTGTTTTAACATAAAAATTGAATAGAATAAATGGAAAGTAGTTTGCTTGTGTTGTGTTGAATGAAGTTGTAAAAGTATATGTTACAAGAAATAAATGTTTTGACTAAATGGGCGTAATGCATGTAGGTAGCAAGGGACAGTTTCGGATAAAGTACCCGAGTTGAAGGCTTATGAGTGTTGCTAAAATTCATGAAACTATTTTTAATGATTATCATTAGTAAGAGGGATGTCTGTTGTTGAAATTGACATGCAATATGTAGGCCCCATATGTTAGGTACACGAGAATCAGAAGTAAAATGCGAACAGCGGCTATGATTGTTGTGTTGACTTTACACAGTGAAATTGCAAGTGACAGACGGGAGGTAAAATAACACGAAAAGTAGGTGGATGGGACATTGTAAACTATACACCGGTAAGTTTCTGACATGTGATGGTGCAACATGCACACGGTACGGAAGGTCAACCCTTTGCAGGGAATTAGCTGGGGGAGGTCTAAAAAGCTGAGAAATCATGAAAAATTAGCAAAATATGAAAGGGTCAAAATCTCATAAAATCCAGTATGTAGAATATTTTACACGTTTTGACTAGTAATTCTCTTCAGAAATTAGCGATTGGCCCTATGACAAGTGAATTAAAGGAATTTGTGCTGAATGGGAACCGAGGAAATTCTAGTTACAGAGTTCCGAAGACACACATCCCCTTGCTACAATGAATTGTACCAAAAAAACTGTCCGTTGCCACCTGTATTTGGAATTTGAAAATAAATAGGTTATAATTAAGGTAGTGTGCAGGGTGCTCTATCAAAATTTTCAAATGCCACATACTGGTACTAAAAGTAACTGTACTTGCATGTATTTCATTGATTTAATGACAAATTTTTAACAAATATGAATTTGCAACATGCAGTTATAGTTAAGTTCTCACAGACGGTTTGGCTTATAAATATTATCTTGCTTCATGCAGCCATGTTTTGACGCGATCCCTTGATAATAGCTATTGTGAATGAGAAACATGTTTAAATCATGTTTCATCCACAATGACATGATTTAACAGTTTACTAACAATGAAGTTAATTTTGATACACAAAACATATAACATTAATTCCATTTTAAAAACAATTTATTTCGATACAACAAAGTTATCTATTTAAAATCCCATAAGTGATGAAGGATCCTTATACTAGTATTAAGTAGCTAAAATATGTGAATTGGAAATTAAACAATATTTTAATTAGACATGTACACAAGGGTTGTTAGAAAAGGAAATAAGTATGCAAATATCATATGATTTTTTTTTTAAAAATATACAGCGAAATTTACTTTGCATGAATTAGATTTACAGAGCACCATTTCATATTTCTACATCAGCTGATGTCAAACAATTGGGAGGCAATCCTGTTTTCTTTTTCAAAGTACACACCTTTTAGTGTCACACACTTTTTATGTTTTAATTTACCCATTCATAAAATGCACATTCATACCATTTTTTGTAAAGTTTTGGTATGTCTTTTGTATCATATCGTAAATCATTTTGATCTGAAAATCTCTGTCCACGCAGTTTCGTCAGTATAGATAAGGAAATAAATACAAAGCCATAGGTGGAAGATCTGAGCTGTATAGGGGTGAGTGGAGAGCAGTGGGGGTGCTGCAAGAGTTCAAAATATCAGTCCTTCCATCTCAAAATCTCTGATTCCATTGGTTAACCATTAATTGTCCTAGACACATGTGGGCCATTTCCAGCAGCTTATATGAACATTTTGGTCTGCAATGGAGATTTTCCTGCTTGCACAAAAGAATTAATGACGACTTCCTGTTTAAAGATGTTCATTGGTGTTAATTTTTTGGATTGAATTTTCAAGCATTAGTGGTCCATATTTGGTAATAAAATGGTCAGAGATATTTCCTTTAATTCAAAACTTCCACAACAGGATGTTCATGAAGTCATATGAAATAACGTGCATATTTATGTGCCTATAAGGTACATTTTTTGGTACATCCAACTTCTAAATCTTTAGACGTCGATGTATGGTCTGGTTGTTTTATATTTTTCCTTTGGTCTTTTGAATTTGAGCAGTGTTCGTTATCACCCCTCACATATGATATTTAATAAGGATATGTTGACAAAAGATAAAATAAAATAAACAATTGGCAAGCTCTGTGATGCATATCTTGTTATAATAATTAGGCTGTATATTTTTTATGGTGCATTTAAAAAACCCAAATGTTTACATATGTTTTGGAAAACATGTCAAGTTTAAATCTGAAAAGCGGTAGTATTATGCGAAAAATTTGCTCACAATTATGACAAATGAACTTGTCCACGAACTTTTCTAACAACCCTTGTATTATAAAAATGCAGTGACTTTTTAAAGTTATACATTGCACATTCATCTGCATAAAAAAAAACACGTTAAAACAATTAACACACATTAATGATGTTTGATTTTTATGTTATAAAACCATATGTGTGTGTGCAACTTATATTATACTGGTATCATAATTGCCAGTAGTTCATTTAAATAATGTTTTAATCATATATTAAATTGCACACAGTTACATTCAAGTTGCACTGCGTTCTGAAACCCTTTCTTCGAAACATCGAAAAAAAAGAAAGGATATGAGCAGTGTATTTAAAAAACAAAATCTAAAAAGCATATGTATATACTGAATTGTGTTCATTCACAATTTTCAAAATGCAATGGTTATTTAATTGTATTCATTCATAACAAACTTTACATGTTTCTATAAATATAATGTTGCATTGAATACAGTGCTTATTTGATATAGTAAATTATGTTTACATACATAAAATATACAAAGATATTAATTAACATCTTACATAAAAATATTAATACATCAAATACATTATTTGACAAAGTTAGGATAAATAATGAAGACATGAGTGCGTTATTTATAACATTTTTTTAAATTCCAAAAGAACTATTTTAATAGCAAAATAATGGAATGCAATGTATTTTTCAAGATCTATATGGTAAAATTTCAATAAAGTGTACTTTAAAAGTACATAATGATTATTCAGCAACCAGTATGAAATTTTTTTTTTATTGAAATGTTTTTTAAGATATGTCATATTGTTGAACAATGAATTGCCTCAATAAATAAATATATCAAAATCTATATACTAAAAAAGGCAGGTTTACGTCGTTGTACAGGGTGGCCAGTGACCCCATTTCTATACACTTTAAATCTAAATAATGATTGGAGCTAAAATAGCAACAAATATAAGTGGTCTTAATTACTGGTGCATTAAGTATTCAGTAGAAAATTACACGCATTCACATTATCAATAATAACATTTAGTAAAGTGATTAATATTACTGATCTAGTATATAATTACCCAGATAGTTAATGAATTAAAATTTGTGTAAAATAAGATCAAATCTATACAGAACAAATCTGAATCAAAGAAAATACAATAATAAGTCTTCTCTTTAAATTGTACTCCAGTATTTTCAACTATATAAAATGATATTTTGATATGAACATGATAACATTCTTAAATACAATGACCATATTGTAAGACACCAACCACTACTTGATATATATAACAGGAAATTATACATGTACAGTACAACATTCTTATTACGAAGTGCCAGGGAAGGGCGATTTTTCTTTGTTATAAGCGTAATTTGTTATATTTTTGTTAAGTTTACAACATGTTATTCAGTCACGATGGAATCAAAATAAATCCACTCTAACCGTCAATTCATTAAAAGTATGTTCGTTATAACCGAATTTTACTGTAGTATGTACTGGTAACATGTAGGCTAATATATGAACAGTGATTAAAATTATATTATACAAACATTCCAATTGAAACTACATTAATTTAAAAAAAAATAAGCAGAAAATATAACAGAAGCCATATATAAGTAATAAATCAGCATATCTTCATAGTTTTTTTTTGACAAAAAAGTTTAACATTTGGTGCATTTTGTGCAGTTTGAAGTAATTATTGTACACATTGATTATTTCAGTTTATTTATCAATGTGGTTGATCAATTGTCAATAATGTCACAAACTCGCAGTACGGTATATTTTTCTCCGAGTCTGATGCAAGTTACATGATAACCAACAAGAAGTATTATATTAAAATAATAACACATTAATTTATGTAAAAAATAAAAATATATGTATGTCTAAATAATAAATAAAATTACATATATGACATGGTCAAGTATCTCTCCGTCTAGGGGAGGGGGAGGGAAGGGGGGTGGGCTTAGGTCAAACAAACAACATTGCTGAGGTGGAACATATTTGTTTGAAAATGGCCTACTAAAGGCCAAGAGTAAGAACATTCTTTTCCACACTCAGTAAAAAAACCACAGCATACTAAACTTGCCTTTTTTGTAACAATAATAAAAGTGTTTGTATGATTCTTGTATTAATTTAACCCTTTCCCGTAAACAATCCACTAAATCTATGACTATGGTTGGTGTCTTACAATATTTTTTAATTGTCCATTTGTCACCTATGTTAAGGTGACAAATGTAATGAGGGAGGGGGCAATAATTTCGAAACTCCCTCTGAGGAGTTTTCACTTTGGTGCCACGTTCTTTTTAACAATAATTTACATCACTCAAAAGTGCAGTATATCATTTTATGGTCAGACCAATATGCTTCAATCACGTCTGTTGTACATGGGGATATGTTTGTAAAAATCAAGTCGAGCTGAGAACCAGTATCATGTGTTGCTTTTGTAACAATTTGTTTGCAGTTAAAACATTTTTCAAAAAAATTTAAAAACTCAAAATGCCCAGCAAACAAATTGAAATTGAAATCCCCTAAAAGCAGCAAGTCCTATTGGTTATCAATCAGAGGCTTAAGATGCATTTCTACATGTTGTTTAAAATTTCCCAAAGAACAAGATGGGTATTTATAAACTATGATGAGTTGCACATCTCTTGTTTGGCTGAAATGCACATTTGCACTGATGAACTCCATGGAGCCATTGTTAAACTTTGAGATATGTGTTGCCTTGTGGTTATTTTTCACATACAGCACTGTTCCATGATGTGGACGTCTATTTAATTGATCAGTAACCTCATGGTTAAATATTGCTGTGTAGCCATGTAGTTGATAATTATTTTCTTCATCTGCACTACATAATTTTGTCTCTGAGAAAGCAACTACATCTGATGCCAGGATATTTGGCTCGGTTTTTACTTGTGAAAAGTGTTTATGAAGTGATCTGCAGTTATTGAAAGCAATTTTAAAATGATTAAAATTGACCTGGTATAATGGGGCATAACAAAGTTTCATCGGTGCCTCGTTTTTCATTCTTTCCATTTCGTCAAGCACTTTTTCATCCATAGCCAATGCTTGCTCATTGAAGTTTAGGATATGTAGATGACTTACAGACCGTACTCGACTTAAAGCAACATAGTGAATGTGTGGAGTTTTTCTAACTTTAGTTTGAGACAAGTCAATTACAATTTCATCAACAGTGCACCCTTGAGCTTTATGAACAGTTTTTCCTGCAGCTGGTCGTAATGGAAATTGAATTCTCTGGAAAGTATTATGATTCAATACAAAAGACCGCTGAACTTCGAAAATTGGTGTCCAGTCATCATCTATTCCATCATGATACAAATGCTTGTATTTTTTGCGAGTTGACTTTCCAACAGCTATATCAAAAAATTTGACCCAAACTATGCTTGGTCTTGATACGCCTTCAATTTTGCTTTCAATTAGTTGAACCTTACATGATGACCCATTTGTTAGCCCATCAGAGACATCAACATTGACCGAGATATCGTATATCATGCCAACAGCAAGTGTCAACATTTGCATTAAATTGGCAGTCTTGCTAACATCATCTTCGTTTACTAAAGACGTGAGAAGTTTTCGTTTTACTTCCTTTGAGTAATCTTTGATAACAGTATCAACTGATTTCACTATGACCTTTTCTCCTTCAAGCGTTTCAATCAACTGATTGTTGTATGCATCTACTTTAGAGTTCTGAGTAAAGAGATGTGGAGCATGGTGTGGATAATTTTCACTTGTTTTTGTTATCATGCATTTTTGAATTACATTCTTGTCTTCAAATGTTAGTTCATTGTAACGAAGGCGATTAAGCAGTTGAGCAAATTCAATGCCATCTCTCTGGCGCATTATTTCGTCCAATTCAAATACACAAAAGTGATCTTTCCAAAGGTTGTTTGCAAGAGCTTGGGCATTGCGGTTTAAATCCTGAAAGATCCAACTGTCCATTACAGGTTTGAGTTGAAAAAAATCCCCAACAGCTATGATACTAATGCCACCAAAAGGCTTTTTGATGCCTGTAAGAAGCTGAAGACGACTGTCAATTAGAGCCAATGATCTATTTCCTACCATTGAAATTTCATCAATTATGATTAATTTCAGGTTTCTGTATTTGGTACGAAAAGTGTTCAATTCATCACAATGTAGTGTTTGTTGACTTTGATTTATTTTTTGATGAAAAGCAGATGCTATGGTTGAACCTCCAATGTTATAAGCTGCTTTTCCTGTGTAGGCACAAAGAAGTATTCTTACATCATCTGGGTTTTCACCTTCAGTGGAGCATAGATATCTGTGCAAAGCTTGATACAGTGCTCTTATCAAAACAGATTTGCCAACACCAGCACCTCCAGATAAAAAAGAATAAATTGGACCTTCATTGGTTTTGATGCATTGCAAAACATGATTGAAAAATTCCCTTTGCTTCACATTCAAACTTTCCAACAATTTCAAATATTCATTATCTGGCAGTCTCACAGAACTTTCTTCTGTAATTTGTCGTGATGGGATGCCAACATCTGCTCCAATATCATATAATCTTTGTTCAACTGGTCTTTCAGGATTAAACTGGACAAAGTTTTCTGATTCAAAAGATCCTTCAGCTTCATCTTCTGCCTCTGTTTGTTGGGCATTAGGTGCCAATTCATCAAAAGCATTTGTTAAATCTTCATTTGCCATTTCTAAAGCTGCATCCAGCTGTTCAGCATTGAATTCATATTCCTTGATTTTGTGAGCAAGAACAAACTTCTTAAGACTGAACGACTTTTCAAAAGTGTCGGTTCCGGACAACAAATCAACTGATTCATCTCTCCAGGGCAAAAACAACATTAACTTTTCCCTATAGTAATTTTCAGGATCTGTTTTTAAACTGAACCGAACATATCTAATCACTCTTGGTACTTTGCGACGTCTGATTCTAATGCCATTCTTTAAAGTAACAAGTGTATCACTCTCATTAAAGTCAACATCTGACTCATCATTTTCATCACAGTCATAATCATCATTTATCTCTGTTTCTTTGAATGTCTTTTCATTGTCTTTTGGAAATACTACATCAAGTTGGGATACATAGTCAGCTAGGCACCAATTTTCCAGCTGTTTAGGTCGTTTTGCGTACCTTTTAATGACATTACTGCATTCCACATCGGTAGAATTAGGTGTCAACTTTTCCAATTCAGCATCTGTTTTAATGAGTATTATTCTTTCATCAGAAAGACTTGTGTTGATAAATACAACATCTCTTGATGCTTTTGTTAGAGGCATTTGCAACACTAAGTATGCAGCTTCCTGTGCTCCAACTTCTACACTATTGAGAAAATGATTTCCAATATGACGCACTTGTCTCTTTATGTCAAGATTTCCTTCTCTGGCTTCTTTTGCAGCTCTATTCAGTAAATCACTCATTCCTCTTTGAGATTTACTTATATATGATACAATATACATTGCACAGGCATATGGATCCAAGATGAATTGCATGTCTATGTTAGCTTTCCAAGCATTTAGAACAACACTGTTGTAAGAATTTACTCTCATATTACATGGGTTTCTTTTAAGAAAAACCTTTGGACCTCTTAATGAACTTCTAATGCATTTGATGTAATCTTCCTCAGATATTTTTAAGACTGTCTCTAGGAGTTCTTTGTATGATAAACAACAGTCATTTTTCATATCATTTAGCTTTTTCTGAACCTCATCATACATTTTTCTGTACTTGTCAATGTCACACTCTAAAGGCTCTAAAATCGTAGTCTTATCTAAAGGAGGTAGAGGAAAGCCAAATCTGCATACATTTTTTCCTCCTTTTTTGCATGTTTGAGAATGTTTATGCACTTGTAATTGTGTCAAATCATCATCTTCATTCTTTTCACATTTCAAGTAATGATCTACAAAATCTAAAATCTGTTTTTCATCATTTTCTTGATATATTGGGGCATTTTCGACCCAAACAACCATATGAACATGGGGTGATCCTCTCTGTTGAAATTCAATTCTGTAAAAATAGTCTTTCACCTTGCCTATCGGTTGGTGGTCACTTTTCAAAACAGAATTTAGGAACACTCGAAACCTATGGTCAAAATATCTAGTGCATGTAATTGGATCCTTCTGTACCAGTTTTGATTTTTGAAACCATGACAAACTGTCGATTTCTTCATCTGTATATTCCTTTTTATCATTTAAAATTCCAAGTGCTCTTATAAGATCAGTCCATCTTGTGTCTGCTGCAGACAAAGACATGAACCATGTAGGTAAACCCAACTGCCTGATCATGGCAAATACATCTTTTTTTCGTGTTTCCAGATATGCTGGTGAATTTCGTAACTGTCTGAAGACAAAGTAACCCTCATTGTGTCTAACAAGATTATTGACATGTTCAGGATTTTGCACATCATTTGCTGTAAATATTTTCCCTTTAGTTTTACATTTCCTCAAAGCCAAATTGCACTTGTCAGTAACTTGCTTCATTTGTATCTTTTTCAACTTAAAAAACAAATTTGGGACAGACTGTGCTGCACGTCTATCAAAACTTCTCAGTTCCCACTTAGCTATGTCTGCATATGACACACGCACTTCTCTTTGTTCATCACTTAATCTTTCCTTTCCACAAAATATTGTTGGAAATGATAAATATTCTGCAGCTTGATCTTGGTATAAACTAAGTGGCCGTTGTCCTTCACCTGGGGCAAATGTGTAAACCTGATTCATATCTCGTGATGCATCATCTAGCAAAGTATCACAATTTCCATCTCTAACTCCATCTACTTCACAAAATTCATCATCGTCCAACTCCAGACAATCAGTTGTTTGGTCCTTTATTGCTTGTGTCTGCACCAAATTTTGAACAATTTCATTTGCCGAGGTTGTGATTTCTTGAAACCAGCTATCATCAACATTGATGTTTGCATTCTTGTAGAATTCACTATTATTCATAAGCCAGTGCAGTGCTATCAGTACTTTTGCCGGTCGTACATTTTCATGATAATCGCATTTTTGATAAGATAATTTTTTTTTTAATTTTACAGGAATTGTGACATTTTCATCCAATTTTCTTGGCAAGCTATTAATGGTAGGCTGAATATCAACTGGAACATTCACAACGTTTCCTCTGGCAGAATATTGTCCACCTCTTGGTAGTTCTCTTATTTGCATAAAAGGAATTATCAAAGACACAAGCCTTTCCTCTAAAGGAAACAAATCTAATTCAATTGGTTTAAGTGGCCATGTCATACCATTCAACACAGACAACTTTGGGGTTCTGTTTTCTCTAAGCGATGAATAGCAAGTATTGCAAACCCACTCTAAATTTTCAACAGAAAGAGTACTAGTCAGATATTTGTTTTTAATTCTTTCATCCAGTTTTGTGTTCTCCACTTTTAATACACTTTCTTTAAACCAGGTTTGTTGGCAACAAGAACATACAAAAATGGGACCATGTCTAATCTGTTCATGAAAATTTTTGATACAAGCATCAATATGTTCTCCAAATCTTCGTTGTCTTTTTTGTTCAATTTGTTTGTTACAGTATACAACATCTGTCCTCTTTTTCCTTTTCTGTTCCCTGTTATGCAATTTCTCATTTTCATTATATGAAATAGTATATCGTTTCACTTGCTTTGTCAATCTCTCTTTTTCAAGAACATTTGAATTCTTTCTTTTTAATTTTCTGGCTTTTGTTTCTCTTTCGTTTTCTTTTTTTCTGACATTTATGTTTTGTCGCTTTAATTTTCTTGCAGTTGTATTCATCTCTCTTTCTCTTTCTTGCACATCAATACATTTTCGTTTTAACTTTCTCCCATCTGTATTTTTTTTCTCTCTTTCTCCAATACTTCTGCATTTTGTCGTTTCATTTTTCTAGCAGTTGTGTTCATCTCTCTTTCTTTTTCTAGTACATCAGAAAACTGTCGTTTTAACTTTCTTCCAGCAGTATTTCTTTTCCTTTCTTTCTCCATTACTTCTGCATTTTGTCGCTTCAATTTCCTTGCAGTTTTATTCATCTCTCTTTCTTTTTCTTTCACATCAATACATTTTCGTTTTAACTTTCTCCCATCTGTATTCTTTTTTCTTTCTTTCTCCATTACTTCTGCATTTCGTCGTTTCATTTTTCTAGCAGTTTTGTCCATCTCTCTTTCTTTTTCTAATACATCAGAAAACTGTCGTTTTAACTTTCTTCCAGCAGTATTTCTTTTCCTTTCTTTCTCTTGCGCCTCAACATTTTGTCGCTTTATTTTTTTCGCAACTGCATCTTTGGATCTTTCTGCTGTTTTGAATTGTGCATTTCCCCTCTTCGTTGACATGTATTTTCTCATGTAACTTTTTCTTACATTTTTTTGGCAAATTTCAATAGATGAAGTTTCATCCATTTTATAGAATTGTTTCTGCAATGGGTCTCTTTCTGGAAAACTATGTTGCAATGTTCTAATCGAGATTGGTAAAATTTCAAACTGCATCGCAAAATCAATATTCATGCTGTTGTACATATTGTACAAATATGTAACCAAATCATCAAGGCCTTTGCTGAGCACTAACACAGATTTACCATCATATGCAGACATGCCATAACAATCATGTGAATGCGAATCAAAGAAGTAATATTCATTGTTTGACACCTTATATATTCCAGAACAAATTGCTCCAATCATAATTAGCAAATATCTTGAAATCTTGAATGCCTCTTCTAAGGCTTGGTGCAGAGATCTAACTTGGCTGTTCTGTTCTCCCAAAACAACTAACCCCCAAATGGTATCAAATTTGTGAATGACATGATGATTTTCTCCTAAAGTCAAGTTAGTTGGTAATTCATCAAAGTTGAGGAGTTTGTTATGAAACATTTGTTTTTGCATCAAACTTTTGACTGTAATTGTGTACACCTGGTCTCCTGCTATTAAAATGCTATCTAAGAATTCAGTTGAGAATGAGAATCTTTCATAACATTTGATCAACATTGTAAGAGCATTGCAAGTACACTGACTGCCTCTTGAAAATGATGAAAATCTTGCATCTCCTTGATGAAATGACCCCAAAACTAATTTTCTGTGGCATACTTGATTTTCATTATTTGTATGTAAATTTATTTCAGAGTTCATTCAGCAAATTCATTTCAAGTTCATTGTGCAAATTCATTTCAAGTTCATTGTGCAAAGTTATTTCCAGTTCAGTGTCCAAATTCATTTCACAAGTTTTTTGGTTTTCCTGTTTTTTTTGTAACCTGAGGGCAGGCTCCTCAGGGTCATCACTAGTTTTACTGTTTTTCACGAGGCCAGTCTCCTCAGTCATTTTAATGTCAGAAATTGATTTACTGTTTTTCATGAGGCCAGTCTCCTCAGTCAAGTCCAAGTCAGACATAGTTTTACTGTTTTTCATGAGGCCAGTCTCCTCAGTAAAGTCAGTCTGTAACTCTTTTCTAACAGCACTCATCCTCCAATACTTCCGTCTTGGCATCTAAAAAATAAAACTATTAAAGGTAAATAGCATGCAGGCACACACTTCAGATTTGTTTTTAAAAAATGTTTAGATGGGGTATATATCTGTAAACAAAGGCTGGAACCGTCACAAAGGCGTCATGCTGACATTTTCTTTTATATAGATATCATTATTTTGAATTTTTGTACTAATAGTCATATATCAAAAATAATATTGGAATAAAAAATCAAGAGGCCAATAGGCCTTAACGGTCACCTGAGTAGTATAGCCCATACACAAAATTGTCGAGGAGTCTCATAAGGCCTAAAAAACATAATGGTTTGTTTCCGCTTTCATGCTGAAAAAAAGTAGGGTCGGTTGGTCGAATTTTTTTTAAAATTTTTTTCAAATTTTTTTCCCTTTAATATTGCAGTATTCATACATGCCGGTTAGATTCTGACACTGTTGAATGGTATAAAATGAGAAATACTTTTAATTAAGGTCTTCCGTTTCAAACGGAAGACCTTATTGTTATTGCTTTGTTTCTTTTTAAGGTCTTCCGTTTCCAACGGAAGACCTTATTGTTATTGCTTTGTTTCTTTTCCCCTATTATTATTATTCTTTTTTTTTTTCTCCTACGTTTTCTCAAAAACGCTTCAGTCGATTTCAATGAAACTTTCAGACCTTGTTTATGACAAAAATTGTAAGAAAAGTACGTGGGATTTTTTTGGTCGTCACTTCCGGTCCCGCGATATTAAAGATTTTATGTTTTTGCTTGTTCACGAGTTTTCTCCAAAAATATTTAAGATAGAACTTCCAAATTTTCAGGTATTGTAGAAAGTGTCCTGCCGCAGTGTACTACGCATATCCGAACGTCCGCCGTCATTTCCGGTCGTCACCGGAAGGAAACAAAAAAAGTCATTTTTGAATTTTTTTGTTTTGAATTTTTTTTACGTTACTATTCGATAGAGACACATAAATAACTTCAGAAAATGAAATCCGTTTCAAAATCGATCCACGCATTCTCGAGTTTTTAGGCTTCAAAGTCTTGAAGCGAGAGTCCGCGTAGCTCAGTCGTTAGAGTGGTGGACTACTGCCCAGGCGACCCGGGTTCAGTTCCCGAGTGTCGAACGTTTTTTTCTTTCTTATTTGTGGTTTGTTCAACGATTTTATCTTGAAAATGATGGTTTAAAATGTTTTCTGTTTAAATATTATCATAAATTTAAATAATATCGGGTTTTTTTTTCAGTACAAATATAGAGCCCGGTTAGAAATAACGTTAATTTCCTGCTTTGTGACAGTCTTTTTTTTATCAGCAGCTATCTAAATTCAGATGCTCATAGCATCGCCGGCATCAAAGTCATGCCGCCGAAGAACCCATGTAATACGACCGCATTGGAGCTCATCAGATCGCTTTGCCGGCATCAAAGAAACGCCGCCATCTCAATGACTGTGTGCACAAAACAAGTAGTGACTGCGGGTAGGAAATAACCGTTCTCCTAACAATATGCTTATGTTTCAATTATTATACATGACTTTAAACTGAGGGTTGTTAAATGTTTCTCCACATACGTAAATACAGGCATGCATGTATACATGCGTTTATCGACAAATGTTTTTGGACAGATTATATACATGTGAAGCAGGGCTATTTCTCATTTTTATTTTTGTATCTATTTGTATTATACTGTGTTAGAGTTATTGCCCTTTGATTGTTTGATTTTTGATAATGTGATCTATGTTTCTAATAAATACCAATCAGCGTCATAATCGTTTTTATACCATAATAGATATTCATTGTAAATAAGTTGTTATGTATAAGATTTTTATGGGGTTAGATCTAGATAGTTTGTTTATTTTTGATTTTCTATTTTAAATACTACAAATTATTCTAGGCCGGCACATATATAAGGACAGTGTCGATAGCGTCTGCAGAACGACTGTTTGGGGTTAAACTGAAACAGGTACGGCAAGATTGAGAGTGCGGACATCCCTGCTCTCTCTAATCTTCGTGTAATTTAACATACGATACAGAGTGTGCGGACATCCCTGCTCTGTATCACATCAACAGATGTGTGTGGTCATCCCTGTTTGTATTGGTGGTGGTTGCGGCGGAGCAGTGAATGTCTCAACTCTGACTCTACGATGACATGTGGTGAAAATGAACTGTGTTGAAACTCAAAATTATAAAGAAAAATACAAAACACCATCAGAGTAGACACGGATCTAAACAATTCGTTGAAACTTTTCTGCAGTTGTAGCCTTCCATGTGCGTAGTTCTCTAACCTATATTAGATTCAAGGGTCAACCCAGAAAGTTGTCAATACTAAATATAAAGTTGTATTCCAATAAGCAAAAAGTCATTCTAAACATAAGAATAATTTTAAATGTTAGTACATGTATAAATATGAAAATTATTTGTTTTTCGATTCGCAGTTAGCTATTTTATCTATTTGTAATGCAGTTGCATCGTTGAAACCTGATTCACTCTTGTTGCGGCGGATGTCTTTGATGCCGGCGAAGTGATAAGCCACAATACGGATTTTACAATATTTGTTTGACTTTTACATAGCGTCTTAGATATCCGGTATTGGTTTTGCTCTATGTTAAAGTGTTAAGAAATGGTAGAAAAGAACAACTATCTCTATAGTCTTTTTTAAGGTGTATTCAAACGGAAGACCTTTTGTTGCTCGCAACAAGCGTCTAGTTTTCTATTATTATTATTTTTTTTTTTTCTGTAACGTTTTCTCAAAAATGCTTCAGCCGATTTTAATAAAACTTTCAGATCTTATTCATGGCTAAATTTGTAAGAACTTTACACGAGATTTTTTTGGTCGTCACTTCCGGTCCCGAGCTATTAAAAATTTTATGTTTCTGCTTGTTCACAATTTTTCTCAAAAAGTATTTAAGATAGAACTTTCAAATTTTCAGGGATAGTAGATAGTCATCAGCCGCAGTGCCCTTCGCATATCCGAACGTCCGCCGTCACTTCCGGTCGTCACCGGAAGGAAACAAAAAATTATAATTTTTCAACTTTTTTGATTTGAATTTTTTAATTTTATTATTCGATAGAGACGCGTTCAAAACTTCAGAATATGAAATCCGTTTTAAAATCGGTCCACGCATTCTTGAGATTTGAGGCTCCAAAGTCTTGAAGCGAGAGCCCGCGTAGCTCAGTCGTTAGAGTGGTAGACTTGTGCCCAGGCGACCCGGGTTCAGTCCCCGAGTGTCGAACGTTTTTTCTTTCTTAATTACGGTTTGCTTTACGATTTTATCTTGAAAATGATGGTTTTAAATGTTTCCCGTTTAAATTTTATCATAAACCAAAATTATATGGGGTTTTTTTCAGTACAAATACAGAGCCCGGTTAAAAATACCGTTAATTTCCTGCCTTGTAACAGTCTTTTTTTATCAGTAGCTATTTAAATTTAGACGCTCGTAGCATCGCCGGCATCAAAGTCATGCCGCCGAAGAACCCCTGTAATACGACCGCATTAGAGCTCGCCGAGTCGCTTTGCCGGCATCAAAGAAATGCCGCCATCTCAATGACTGTGTGCACACAACAATTAGCGACTGCGGGTAGGAAATAACAGTGTCCTAACAATATGCTTATGTTTCAGTTATTATACATGACTTAAAACTGAGGGTTGTTTAATGTTTCTCCACTTACGTGGATACAGCACGCATGAATACAGCGTTTATTGACATGTTTTTTTTACAGATTATATGCATGTTTGAAATGTACATTTACTTCTCTCTCTCTCTCTCTCTCTCTCTCTCTCTCGCTCAAGTCATGAGCAGTGAGTGTCTGAACTCCGCCTCTACGATGACGTGGTGATAACGAACTGTGTTCAAACTCAAAACTACAAAGAAAAAAATACAAAAAACCATCAGAGTAAACACGGATCCAAACAATTCGTTGAAACTTTTCTGCAGTTGTAGCCTTGCTTGCGCGTTGTTCTCTAACCTATATTGGATTCAAGGGTTAACCCAGAAAGATGTCGATACTAAATATAAAGTTGTATTCCAATAAGCAAAAAAAAAAAATTGCTTAGCCTCTCTCTTTCTCTCTCTCTCTCTCTCCATACTATTGAAAAAAGTCATTCTAAACATAAGAATAATTTTAAATGTTTGTACATGTATAAATATGAAAAATATTTGTTTTTCGACCCGTAGCTAGCTATTTTATCTATTTGTAATGCAGTTGCATCTTTGGAACCTGATTCACTGTTGTTTCGGAGAAATGTCTTTGATGCCGGCGAAGTGAATGAGGATCGAAATACGTCACAATACGGAATTTACAATATTGGTTTGAATTTTACATAGCGTTTTAGATATCCGCTATTGGTTTTGCTCCATGTTAAAGAGTGTTGAGAAATGGTAGAAAAGAACCACTATCTCTATAGTCTATTTTAATGTGTATTCAAACGGAAGACCTCTTGTTGCTCGCAACGAGCGTCTAGTATCATTCCTGATTATTAACCTGGTCTTAAGAAAACACATATCAGATACTTCCTTTGCCAGCGATGAGAGCATTATTTGAATCTACAACACAGGGAAACATACAGCCATTTTGAAACAAAACGTTTGAGTTATACTGATTTGAAAAGAGTAACTTTCTTCAAGTGTTTTTGTGACCAAAATTTCGAGTAATTTTTTTCCAAATCGGATAAAAACAGAAAGAAACAATTTTCCATCAAAAATCCTTTAAAAAAAGTTTTGAGTCGGGGGGTAAAAGCTAGGGTTGGTCGGGAAAGCGGAATCAAACCATTTTTTTTCTTATGCCTAAATGCATTTAATTGAGTTTCATAATGGATTAGAAGATTATAATAATGTAATGACATCCACCTCCCTGCCTGAAATCTTTTGGAAAGGACTCTTAACTCTATAGTTTAGAACAAGACTTGAAGCTCTTAACAGAGAGTATGACATACTATAGAAGAGGTGCCTAGATTCCATTCAATTTATTTATCCCAAGTATGTTAACTTACAAAATAGGTTTTATGTTTATATGTTTTCATAAACTAAAACAAGGTGGCTTGTATACTACTTATTACTTTACTATTAAAAAGTCTATTTGTTTATCTTAAAAATTTTAAAAACTGTTTTTGTTTCAAATGATAAAAATATTTGCATAACTATTTTGATCATACAACTTTATAATTACATTCTATTTAATGATTCATTACTAAATATGAACAAGCCAAGGAAGATAACTCCATTATGAAGAAGCAAGGGAAGATAACTCCATTAACTGTTATAATCCTCTTCTCTGAACTCTTTTCAAATGCTTTCACAATATCTCATCAATAACTTTGATGGACAGCTTCATTATTTTTCTATATTCAATGATTAATTAGTAAATATGAACAAGCTAAGGAAGACAACTCCATTAGGAAGAAGCAAGGGAAAATAACTCCATTAACTGTTTACCCCCCCCCCCTTTCAACTCTTTCCAAATGCTCTCCAAATGCTAGGTCCTGAACCCTGACTTAGGGGTCATGAATTTCACAATTTAGGTAGAGGAGTTCATAACCATGCATTCAGGTTTTTGCCCACGTGTGGGAGTAAAGATTTTTAAGATTTAATACATTTTTACTATATGGCTATATTGGCCCCGCCCTAGGGCCTAAACCCCTGTCCCAGGGGTCATGAATTTCAAAATTTAGAAGACTTCATGGACATCATATCCATGCATTTACTTTTCACAAATATATATGGGAGTATAGAAGAAGATTTTCTAAGATTTAATACATTTTTACTATATGGCCATATTGGTCCCACCCTAGGGCCTAAACACCTGTCCCAGGGGTCATAAATTTCACAATTTAGGTAGAACACTTAATGGACATCATATCCATGCATTTAGTTTTTCACAAATATATATGGGAGTATAGAAGAAGATTTTCTAAGATTTAATACATTTTTACTATATGGCCATATTGGCCCCACCCTAGAGCCTGGACCCCTGACTCAGAGACCATAAATTTCACAATTTTGGTAAAGGGCTTCATGGACATCATAACCATGTATTTAGTTTTTAACAAATATCTATGGGAGTAGAAAAGAAGGTTTTCTAAAATTTAATACATTTTTACTATATGGCCATATTGGCCCCACCCTAGAGCCTGAACCCCTGACCCAAGGGCCATGAATTTCATAATTTTGGTAGAGGGCTTCATGGACATCATAACCATGCAATTAGGTTTTTCCTCACATGTGTGGGAGTAGAGAAGAATATTTTTGAAAGTTTGGCTGTTTTTTTGCATATTTGGCCCCACCTGTGGCACCCTGGGGGTAGTAGAGCCATCAATTTCACAATTTACATTCCTCTTACCATAGAGATGCTTCACACCAAAAATGGAAACAATTGGCCTTGTAATTTTTAAGAAGTTAAAAATGTAAATTGTTAATGCACAACGCACGTCGACGGACGAAAACAGATAGCAATAGGACACCTGAGTTTACTCAGGTGACCTAAAAAAAAACTATGTTTTATGCTGCTTTAAAAAGAAATTCGGTATATTTCCTTATAAAATAGGTAGTGATGCATTTATAATACGATAACTCATCATGGTTACAAAAATAAAAGAAATTTCAAAGTTCAAAAATAAATTATGCTTTATACAGCTGCTAAACAATTTTCACAGGTTCATAATTTGAATACGAGGATACACACATTAACAATGTGTTCCTAATTTTAATAATAAAACATTCTTCTATTTATTTCCATTACCGTTTAAAAGAAGATTACCTATGGTATGGTATGGTTGTTTACAAACAAATCCATATCTCGTGATATCTATAATGCTTGACCAAACCAGCTGCATTATCATGTTTATGTATTACAACAAAATCACTAAATATAAGACCCAATAACAATAAATTAACATTTTAAATTCTATTTCCATCAGGTATAGTCTCAAATTAAACAAAATGTAATCATAATCAGGGCAATTATAAAGTCTCCCAAACAAACGAGGTCATCATTGGGGGTAGGAATGACCCACATGGATCAAATTTTACAGACAAAAAGATTTAAAACTTGATTTTTTTTATTTCGGAAGTTTCATGATGTTCCGCAGGGGTCATTTACTATATATCAATATCAGGTGAACTAACATGACATAAGGAACAAGAATATATATGGTTTAGTTGTGAGGGGGTCAGGACCACCCCCAGGGCCCATGACCTACCGGTACATACCATTTGATGCCCCTCAAAACAAGGAACAAGAATATAAATGGTTTAGGGGTTGGCATTCAACCATTTTCAAGCTATTTCAGGCACTTACTATTCAAGGGGGGTCAGGACCACCCCTGGGACCCATGACCTACATACAATTTGATGCCCGTTGACACAAGGAACAAGAATATATATGGTTTAGGGGTAAGGATCTCAACCGTTTTCAAGCTATTTAAGGCACTTCCTATTCGATGGGGTCAGGACCACCCCTGGGACCAATGACCTACATACCATTTGATGCTCCTTGACACAAGGAACAAGAATATATATGGTTTCGGGGTGGGGATCTCAATTGTTTTCAACATATTTGGGCACTTCCTGTTTGAGGGAGGTCAAGACCACCCCTGGGGCCCATGACCTACATACCATTTGATGCCCCTTAACACATGGAACAAGAATATATATGGTTTAGGGGTCAGGATTCTTACAGTTTCTGAGATATATGGTCATTTCCAATTCCTGGGGGTGGGGATGACCCCAGGGGTCACATCTAATAAACCCTATATATTGCCTGTAACAGTCAATATATGATTCTGAAAACCCTATATTATTATCTTTGTCCGTTTTCAAGTTATAACCATTTACAATACAGTCTACGATTTTTCCCATAAGGTTCATTCCAATTCCTGGGGGGTGAGGATGACCCCAGGGGTCACATCTAATAAACCCTATATATTGCCTGAAACAGTCAATATATGATTCTGAAAACCCTATATTATTATCTTTGTCCGTTTTCAAGTTATAACCATTTACAATACAGTCTACGATTTTTCCCATAAGGTTCAATGTTAGACCCAACACCCTTTTGACCCCCCAGAAAAGTGGTTGGCCAACCCCAAATGAGAAAAATCAAACCAGCGTGCACATCTAGATATGCAGGTCTATCGTATTCTAGAGTTTTGTACAATTCTTTTCAGCCATCTCTGAGAAACACGTAAGACAAGTTCAGAGCGGGAAAGAAAAAAAACAAGATGAACTGTACAAAAACATTAAGTCTCTAAACTTCTTTTCAGAGACTTAAATATGAGCAATAAACTAAATTATTTAGTGAATTTTTACACCTTATTGTATTTATCCGCCATTTCTTGATTAAGCAAATTTATACTTATGCAATGAGTTGTCAATAACCAAGGAGGCATCCTTGGATTTATAGTATGCAAAATAGTTAAATAAATGGAATAAAAATATTGTAATACTTTTAATATTTCAAAGAACTCATTTCTTTTGCGCATTTAGAAAATGGTGCTGAAGAAAAATCTGGACGACTGCCAATCCAGATGATCACTAGAATTCTGCCTTACAGTGAATAAAATTGCAAAATGACCAAACCTCAAGTCATGACATATTTACAGGTCACAAGCAATCTTTGTGTTTAATTTTTAGCTTTTAATTATTTTCATTTATACAACATGTGACACACACATGTAAACGTGTAATACAATACCTATAGAACATAATGTTAATGAGATTTCTTTGGATTAAAGTGGTTCAAAAAGTCAAATATCCAAAAAAATTTTTTTTAAACTAATTTCCTATATCCCTATCAAAACCTGAATATTCTAATGATATCGTGCAAATTAATTAAGACTCTTTCAGCATTGTAATTGTGTTATTTGCGTTTCTTTGAATATATTTTAACTAAATATTTTATTGAAAATGCCTGATGTTTGCAAAAGTGGTATATTTTTGCCAAAATCATACTGTACCTCTTAATATCATACTGAACATACCATATACAGTACTGAATGAGTAAATACACAAGTGTAAATTTCCCATTGTTCCATTTTACAGACCATATAATAGTTATTTCTATTCATATAATTTCTCAATTAATTTGTAAAGGTTTATATGATTTTATTGACTCTTTTTTCTTTGGATGCATTTGCTTCCCTTCACAATTAAAAGAAAACTGATATGCACAGGAACACTACTAGCTGCAGACATGTACCTCCCAGTCTAAAAAATTTGGATGAACGACTATGGAGCTTCAGTTCCATGCATTGTAAAGACCTTCGATTTAAACCGACTGCTTTTTGTTGCACACTTTGAACATTATTAGACTCTTTACAAACATTTAAAAGCATAGTACAGTGTATAATGAATTTAAGAAATATCCTAACTATTTTCTATTGATATTGGCTATTTACTTGCTTCCGACTGAAGTCACTTTTAATCACCCCAACAGTCACTAGTCCTGTACTGTCAACTGAATTCAATCATGTTTATAGCGAGAGTTGCATTTTAACTGTAAACAAATAACAACTACTTCATTGTAGAACATGCTTAAAAGAAAATTTGAGGGCAAGTATGTAAATTGTCAAATATTTATTGATATTTATAATTTTTACACACCTTATGACAAATAATGCTTGAAAACCCCGCCACCCCCAAAGGTTTTAACATGAAACTATAACTCCACAGTCGTCCATCTCAATTGTTAATTTCACACCCAGATCTACAGATCCGCAGTTAGAGCACTGCTAAACGAAACATTCCCGAAATATTCGGACATACGCACTCACAACACATTAACACACTTGTATTCCCAATGTAATGATCTGTGCAAGGGATTATCTTAGTTCAACCATCTTATATTTTTTCCTTAGATCTCAAATTTGTTTAAGCATCATCCACCTTTGATAAAATTGACAAACTTATGTCTATCTATTACAATCAATAAAGTTGTTGTATAAATCAAAACACAATATGATGGGATGAAAATAAATAAACACTTAAACAAAGAAAGAACAAAATATATATTTTTCTACTACATGTTCATGACTTTATTTTATTAAAAAAAAATTGAGCTATTTTCCTCTTCTTTGTTTTCCCCAAAACTCTCTGATTATTTAAAATTGTTAACTTCTTTAATATCTGTATGAGGTTGAGCAAGGAATGAACTTTCAACATAATTTAATCTCAAATTTCCACGATTTTTTTTAAATTAAACAAAATAATTGTTTTCATCAAATTAAAATCACAAGCATCATGTAGAAAATATTATTTCATATCACGAAAAAAATTGAAACTTCAATCACTAAATCAGACAGAGTCAAGTGAAGTCGTACCAAAACCGACTCATACCCAAACAGACTAATAATCCATTGGTCCAGTAGTAAATAATGATACTTATGTAGTATATGTAAAATATAATCTGTTAAGATTTGGTTTTCATATAATTACAATAATTAAGAAATTATGAAATAAATGTAGAATTTTTTATAATATAATGTCATCTCCTATTACTTTGCTAAAGAGGTCCTGATATCAACATTTGATAGAAAATGTCTCTGTGTATTTGCATTTATTGCACTCTTTACTTTAAAAATCGATTAATTAGATTGGAAAATATATATATATTATTTGAAGTCATTTTTCACTCGACAATTTTATTACAAGTCTGTTTGGGTACAAGTCGGTTTAGTTACTTAAGAGTTCACCGTAATTCAATCAGACATCTCTGCTATAATTTTAAGTGGGAAATCCGAATTACCAGTATTTGCCGAAATGACAGTATTTACCGAAATGACACTATACTTGCAGAAATGACAATGTTTAATCAGAGACATAAATAACAGAGATTGGCAACTGATCTCACGGTCCCTATTGTAAAGTATTCCCAGTTTAAATCAGTATATCTTTCTAATCAACAAATATATCGAAATATAAACATTAAAAACCTAAATCCTATTACCAAAACATTCAAAATATTATATTTTCATGAGTTTATGTCTTATAAACAATATTTAAAGAGGAGTTTCATGAGGCAGTTGGCTACCTGCCAATGTTTTATAGCTAGCCTATATATTTTCTTAAAATTAATCTCATTTTTTAAATTTTTTGCTTCAAAAACGTCTAAATCCTATGAAAATTTTTCATAAAAACAATATACTTTTGATTTAAGATCAATATATCAATTAACTAATATGTAGTTCTCAAAGTAAGGTTGGTCCCGTAGCATTTTTGAACAACATGATAATGGCGGAGTTGCCAATCTCTGTTATTTATGTCTCCGGTTTGAAAATTATAAGATAAGCATTGCATGTAGTCGTGCCGTAGTTTATCAGAAACGATAAATATTTCTTACTTTCTTTCTTTAAATCATTTTACTCAACGTTAATTATTACTCATAAAACATAAGCATGAAGAATCGCCGTCATCCAATTATCATTCGTTATGATGTAACACTCGAAAAAGAGCACGTTCAATAAATCTAAATTGAATTCCCAAAATCTGCAACAATTAATACTGCATGTATAGAGTTTACCTTTACACATAAACCGTTTCAAATGATACAAAGAATCTTGACGTACATCGATCAATTCAATCCAAAGATGGCCGCTTTTAACAAAGAGCCTCGTTTTCGTTTTCGAATATTGAACCCGAACTGAAAGAAAATAACACGTGCTTACGATTTGTAAGAAATATTTCCAAGAAAATGCGCTTCTTGATTTGAACAATTTAGGTTTTACATTAGATCAGAACAATTATCAGAAATAAAACTTTATAGCAAAATAGTTTTTGAGAAGATAATCTATAAAGATCTATAAAGATCCACACTTGTGTTTCTATGACAATTAACCCCCCGGTCTTTTTACCGATTTCGTAATTATTTCACTTTCTACTAAATATTTTGCTCTGAATTTTACAATTTACATTCTCCTTTCCATGAGAATGCTTTGTGCCAGAACAAGTAAAATTTGATTGAGTGGTTCTTGAGAAGAAGATTTCTGAAAATGCACCCCCCTTTTTTTAAGTTTTAAGGTTTTTTTCCGTTTTGAAATTGAATTGACCTTTTCTTTTTACAATTTATATTCAACTTCGTATAAAGATGTTTTGTACCAAATTTGGTTAAAATCGGTCTTGTGGTTTTAGAGAAGAAGTTCAAAATGTGAAAAGTTTACAGACGGACAGACGGACGGACGGACGGACGGACGACGGACAACAGGTGATCAGAAAAGCTCACTTGAACCTTCGGTTCAGGTGAGCTAAAAACTAGATCCCAGAACTCTTCTTATGATTTAATGAACAAACACATCATATCTTGGAATGTGATAGGGACTGTCCTATAGATGGGCAATAAGGTTTTAAAAATTAAAATTTCATCATGGGAGTCAAAAAATAGCAGAAAATTGACGTTTATCACTCCAAAAAAAAACCCCAACAACCTAGTTCCCAGAACTCCTCTTATGATGTAATGAATAGACACATCATAACTTGGGAGATGATAGGAGCTGTCCTATGGATGTGCAATAAGGTTTTAAAAATTTAAATTTCACCCAGGGGGTCAAATAATAGCAGAAAATTGACGTTTGTCACTCCAAAAAAATCGAGATCCTAGAACTTCTTATGATATAAGGAATAGACACATCATATTTTGGGATATGATAGGGACTGTCCTATAGATGTGCAGTAAGATTTTGAAAAATTAAATTTAATCCTGGTAGTCAAGTAGTAGCAGAAAATTAATATTTATCCCATGCGTGGGTCTAGAGGGGGTCAGGGGAGTCCAGATCCCTCCTCCACAATTCAAATTTCTTTAACTTTCATTATAAAATTGTCAAAAATATCCCCCGGCAAACTCAAATAACTGCCCCCCCCCCCCTCCCCCCGGAGAAATAATATGGATCCCCGCATATATCCTTCCTTAAACTGTAAATAAAACGACGGGTTTTTTAAAATTAAAAGCCTTGCATTCATTTTTGCTTAAAATAAAAAAAACCCTTACATTTACACTCTTCCTAATTGTCGAATGATCTATTACAATCAAAATATAATTTGGGGTATAAAAAGTTTTATAAACTGGTAAGAAATGTTTCTCTTTTAAAAAAAAATATCACATATTACAACTTGCATAATTGACAAATGATCTATTGAGATATGAGCAGAAGTCTTATTTTCTACCTGGGGATCAATAACTAATGTTAAAGTTAAAATTAATAACAACAAATGATTAAAATTAAATGTTTATCCCCACCCATGCAATCAAAACCTGGTTCTAAAGATTCAATCTTCTTACATTAAATTCTTGCATGTGTACTGTGTAATAGTAACAAATTTTAAATCATTTCTTGATTGGTATTTTTCTCTATAGATGCACATTAAGATTTTGCTTTTTAATTTTTAAGATAAACAAAATGTTATATGTTTTCGGGCAATTGTAAAGTCTCCTAAACAAAGCAGGGTCATCATAAGACTAGGAATTACCCACATGTGCCAAACACTACATATGAATAAGATTAAATACTTTATTATTTCCAGTTCTGATGTCAGGGTGTCTCCAAGGGGGCATAACTTTTTTACTATTTGATGCGCAATGACATAAAGATCAAGAATAAATATGGTTTAGGGATGGGGATCTCAAATTAAAGTTATCAAAATATATATCTTCATTTCCTATAATATTTGATATTTTCCTGTTTACTCATAGGGTCAGAACAATTCCATAGGGTCATGGCCTACATTATATTTGATGCATCTTAATACATTAAGAAAAAAAGACCTATTCCTTCATATTATAACTTATATAAACATAAGTCTCTACACTTAATTTCATATAATACACAAATTTAATAAAAAAATGTCATAGAGTCGATCAATATGGGTCAACTCAATAGTGTAAGTCTAACAAATGAAAAAATAACCTTTGCAATTAAAATGACAGAAACTGTACAAATGCGATATGATATGTAAGGATGATAAGCTTATTTAAATATTAAAAGATGATGATACAGTATGCTGGCGAAGGGAGATCACTTATTTAGAAAGTGAAAGTAATACTTACGTATACCGGTGTCTCATAATATTGTGCTACTATATACATGTATTATGCTTACCTATATTGGTCAACATCATAATGATGATCCAGTTAGAGCACGATATGAATCCCTTTAGCTGATCATCACAAAAGAAACGTTTATGCATGTTAATCAGTCCTATTCTGCATATTGAAAAAACTTACCGGTATGTACACCGCGTGAAACCCATCTATTAATAATCGAAAAGCTGTGTAAAACGTGTACCCGCTAATGCGACCTGAAGACCTGTGTTATGTACGTAACTTCAGACAAAGATCGGTATTTTGTAACATGCATGTATTTTCATCACTTATTCTTTAAAACCCCTTGCACTATTTAATTTAGTTGAATAACCATGTAAAACACACATTTCAGCTTTAAGGTGGTACAGGACACCTGTATATTGTGATGTACTCCCTATTAAAATAAACAATAAAGTATAATACATGTATAATACCCCCCCCCCAAAAAAAAACCCAACAATGTTACCATACAGTGAAGCGCAATGGGTTAGAGCGTTAACTATACGTGTCCGTAGATAGTTCAAATCCTGCTAGAGCTTTTAACATTGTGCCGGATAATTATGCCAGTGCCAAGGTGGCATTTTTGCACCCGTCTAAGCTGCATAATTATATCGAAAAATTCAAATATGCCATATGATAGACCATTGCTTTAAGAGCTTACAACCATCTTTGTTATCACTGTATCTCACCTGTCAGGTGAGATATTTACCTTTCAAAAATAAATTCCTACAGGAAAATAATTTTTCCCATAGGAAAAACAATATTCCTATAGGAAATTTGAAATTTCCTATCGGATTAGAAGAACTTCCTATAGGAATTTCAATTCCGATAGGATTTGATAAAATCCGATAGGAAATCTTAATTTCCTATAGGAAAACTAACAGTATGAAGCAAACTCCTACAGGAAATACCATTCTCCTATAGGAAATATAATTCCTATAGGATTTTTCAAATCTTATAGGATTGTCAATATTTCCTGTAGGAAAATCATTTCTCCTATGGGAATTATCATTTTCCTATGGGATATTAATTTTTAAAGGTAAATATCTCACCTGTCAGGTGAAACACATTAAAAACAAAAGTGGTTATATACTCTCTAGACAATGGTCTATCATTTGTTATAATTGGATTTTTCTGAAACTGCATCTTAAGCGGATGTAAAAATGTCACCTTGGCACTGGCATAATTATCCGGTACAGTGTTTTTTCTATTTTAACTTAATTATAAGTTTCCAAAAATTTTAAAGCTTTTTTTTTGCCAAATACATGTATTGTAAAATTTTAAAATTCTAAAACGTCACCGTGAAATAATTTTGATTAATAATAACGCACTTTTATCCACATAAATATCGACATGTGTCTTATACCAAATTTTAAAATCAGTAATTATATCTTCTGTCCTGGCAGTTCTGCATTAAAAATCATTGCACAACATAGTTACATTTGTATGTCATTTATTTTGCACTGTTTACAATCTTCTTTGTGCAACAACATGTACAGGCTTTCGTTGTTAATAAAATATTCTGGTGTTTATTTATCCATGAGGAGTGGGTGTGTTTCAGAGTAATACATGTAATTGTGATTGTAGGGGGGGGTGTTGGGGTCTAAGGGGTAGTTTTTGGTAATTTTAATATTAATATAATGAATTTTTCAAAATTTTGTCTGGACTATTGTAGCAATGCGTAGTATTCCTAAATGATGTTATAAAACCAGGTGCATTATACGGGCATAATAATATCCAAATTGAGAGTTTATAAATAAGTGTCATATTTGGCGATTCCGTGTCTGCATCGATAGCTCTGGTATTCTATATTGAGTCATGTATTGTATATTCTATATAACCTTTGTAACCTTTTAGCCATGTATGAATGAAATATTACGAGTAAGTGATGCATCATACCAAGGTGGGGGACTCCGAGACTCAGGACTCGGAGACTCAAACCCTGCATCTATACTCTTTGATAGGCAGTTTTGACAGTTGTGTTACTTTATTTAGAAATAAAATATAACTCTGGAATTTGAACACTAAATGTTCACTCATGGTCATCGTAGATGGGCCGAACTAGTCAGAACTGTCCATCATAAGTAAAATGTTATATATACCCCTGTAAAATGATGTTAAGCAGATCTTTCGTTTTTTGCCTTATAATTTTGATTTAGGATTTAGAGAGATCTTATATTTTTTGGACTTAGAATTTTATTTGGATTTGAAATTAGAGTTTTTGATTTAGATTTTAAATTTGAGATCTTTGATTTTGGCTGCTTTTAATTGAATATGTAATTTTGACTATAGGATCACGCTTATTAATAAACTGCTGGTAAAAGAAGTACTGGACTTCGTGGTTACTGAGCTTGAGTCGCATCTCCAGGAGATAACCAAGGTGGAAGGCTTACAAATAGAAAATATAGGGTTTTTTCTGCTGTTGCAACAATTAACATGCTTAGTAGCGATCCCCCCTAAGGATCAATTTCGATCAATTTCGATCCGCGCCTGACCTAGTAAAAACATTAATAGTGAAACATAATATACTATTTTATGCGGAATGTTACTTCAAAATGGCTCAATATACTAAGATTTTATACAAAACAGACACCCATTCTTTTTTCAAAAAGCATGGTATTGGACACCAAAAGCATAAAACATGGCTATGATTTTATCAGGCAACCCAATGTTTACATTTTCAACCACGTGTAGAGTGGTTGAACACGAACGATAACTCTTTTCTAAATATAATAATCATTTAGTTTTAATAACCGCTAGATGATGAAATAAGACATATATCTTAATAGGTGTTCATGTTTTATTATAAATCAAAGTAGGATATAATACGAAAAACGACCAGTACTTATGTATTTTGAGAATATTATCCGAACACTTATACTTCCGCTCGAAATTTCACAGGAACTGGACAAATCTTGAGGAAGTCTTGTGAACTTTCTTTCGAGCACCTCTGGATTTATTACATACTTAGCAACGATAGAGAAAACATTCCGAGCACATTCGCAGGGGTGAACAGTTTTAACTAATATCATGTATCAACATGTATTCGATATTATTTTTATCGTATTACGACATATAAATGTTCTCCTAATTTTAACAATATAATGTCTTATCATTTTATTGTTACTGGTACATTTACATTATAAACTGCAAATAAACTCTTCTTCATAAAACCCTCATCATTAAATGCTTGGTAAAAAGGTAAAAAAAAAAAAACACCGGAAGAGTTAAATCTTTTCATAATATCTTTTCATCCCTAAATAGTGGATTTAGAATCTACGAAAGACGTGCGCTTTTTAGTGAAATGGGCTCCTAGATACAAACGCAAGGAAAAATGAATTAATGAAGATCAGTAGAATCCAACCTCTATAACATCTGGCCAAATTTCTTGATTTCATGTTTAATATAACTTACATTATTTAAACATTTTGTGACAGAGATCAAATCTGTTTTAAGCCAATCATGTTAAGTCTTTTACTGACTATTATTACTCTTGGAAATTGTCAAATAAATATCCATTGACTTTACTTGTTTTCTCTTATTTGTAGGCTACATATTTGTAATAACAACCACTAGAATCATCAACAGTTCCATCACATTGGAATCGGTGATGGAAAAACCTCCAATCTAGCTATGTTTATAAATATTTATGATATTTGTTAATTTAATTACTGTTATTTGTTGATGGAAAATTATTTGAAGTTGTAGAGCTTTAACTTTTTGTATACTTTATATGTATTTTATATACATAGAGATTTGAATTTTCTTCTCATATTTCAGTTATGACAATTAAAAAAACGATTTGCTGTAACAGTTGCTTTAGCTAATAGCACAGAATTTAAAAACAATCTTATCATTAAAGCTGCTCGGTTCTGTTTGTGTGCAAATTTTATGTACGCTTTTAAACGATGGTTTCGTTTAGTATATATTCATATAATAATTGGCATTACAGTGATTTTCCCGATCAATTAGGCCATATTCACATGGGGAAAGGTTATACAAAATTTGTTCACAAAACAAACTTTACATAAAGTGATACCGCGTTATTTCGCCCCTTTTCAAGATTCGCCTCCGACGTCGAGTCGGGTAAGATTGTATTACGACTTTTGCGACTATATATAAAGGAAATAAGATTTCAAAAAGTTTGGTAAATTATTAGGAGGTGATAATTTCGGAAGAACGTGATCAAATCTATCATAAAGTCGTTCGGACTTTATTGGACTCAAAGAATGACTCCTTATTCCTTAATTCAAACAAATTTATACAAACCCACATTTGCTGTATGAACATTTTTAAACACACAGTTGGTGATTCTCCGTTTAATTATAAACTATTTACAAACTTTAAAATTTAAATATAATAGATTTTAATATATATTATTATATTAGATTTTATTACATTGTTATAAAATCTAACTTCCCTGAATTTCAAAGCCTTTTCACAACCAGCAACTTCACCAACAAGAAATCGGTAAGTTCCACGTAAGAATTTTATACACTTAGGGCGATGCACTCCTTTTAAGATTCTGAAGATCTTGCCATAAATGGACACTACATGGATATTATTACTTTCGTATCCGTTTACATATACATTTCCAAGTCCGTCAACGGTTAACCCATATGGCTTCTCGTGTCTGTAGTTGAACAACATCTTTCCATTTTTGTCTACTTTTTTGACATTATTACCAAAACGTTTGCTAAAAACCACATTTCCATATACATCAAGTGTTACATCATCAGTAGTCCCTTTCTCTGTTGCCAGTGTTTTCAAAATGTTTTGATAGAGAAAGTTATCATACAATACGAAAGACTTGCGTGCACCAATCACAGCGGTGTTTCTATACGTTGATATTCCATGGCAGCTACAATCGACAGACACTGATTGTTTTATTTCAAACGAATTGGCATCAAGTATTACTACCTCGTTGTTTTCAAGTATTGTTACGAGGACTTCATTATCCCCTTGGAAACACATTCCCCACGGTTTCCCCGGTAAAGGTATTTCCTGTAGAACTACTCCACTGGTGTTGCAGAGCACACATCTTTCGTTGTTTTTATCTGTCAGTATTAATTTATCACGACTTAAAAACTCACCGTCAGTGACATCGCAGTGTTCAATTCTGAATTCGAAAATGTTTATTACATCAGCAGATTTTAAATAAAGTATCTTTTGATCCATTGTATATTGATCAATATTTTCTAGCGAGGTCGTCTTTGCAAGACACGATAAACTTGTTAACTTTAGAACACTGTCGAGTATTTGATTTTGAATGGAAATTTCTAACTTTGCATAATTTAATTTTTTGATGTTTTCATAAATATGCTTCATTTTGATGTATGCTAAGACCTCGTTTGTTTCAAGAGTTGTCGCGTTTGACATATCAGTCAATAACTTTCCTTTCCAATATTGAAGGTAGTTAAGTCTATGCTCTTTAGATTGCACAGACTTTTCAAGTTTCGATTTCGATTCTTTAGTTAATTTTGCAAGTTCATCTAAATGCTTTTTCTCCAGCATTTTAACACTGTCTATGATAGCTGTGGTTGTTTTCGACAATTCTTTAGCATGTGCGTCTGATGCATCATCAAGGCAGTTCATATTATCTTTCTGGTCTGTGATAAGTTTTTTAAGATTTGAACACATCATTTCCACCTCGAGCTCACTTTACAAATTTTTGACATGGTGAGGACCTGCGATATTATCATTAACATCCTCTATTTGACAAAACTTTTTACAACCGACATGTTCTTCAATTTTTATTTTTATATCTACTTTGGAATCATAATAAACAAGTACGTCCTCTTTCAGATATTTCTGCAAGGAACTTCTAAAGGCTGTCAACAAGAGATACATTTATTGTTGATTTAGCATTGCCATTCTGATCTGTCAAGAAACAATGCAGAAAATTTGGGATGAAACAGTACAAACACACTTTCTGTTCTGTTTTCCGTTTCTTCCGGGGTTCTAAGTTTGCCGGGGTATGGGTTCTGGTGAATATTTTCTCTTATTTCACTATGTAAATATAAGAAAATTGAATTTTGCTGAGGGAGGGGGGGGGGGGGTCCGACCCAAATATGCGCACATGACATGTAACTGTATCAATAACTGAATACTGCTTTAATCACTACAGGTTTAAAGATCTCCAGAAAAATTGAATAGAAAACTCTACTGTGTTATGTGGAATGAAATTAGGAAAAAAAATGTCCATTTTTCTGTTGATGAATGCAACTACTGAAAAAATACTTTCAAAATTATTTAGTCAGGGGTGCAGTTTTAAACCAAATACACTGAATCTCAAATAATATTTTCAATGGAACTGTATTTACATTCATGTACAAAGATCATTAAATCTAAAACAAAATTAACATGCTTTCATGTATATATTTTCCCAGTGGTTGGAGGGTCAATGTCAATGTCTGAATTAAATGACTAACTTTTCCAGGACAAGTGAATACAAAAAATTGACCCTTTTCCCCCTCCCCCCCCCCACCCCAGACGTTTGTTTATATCATTTAACTATATTTTGATAAAAAAATGCATAGGTATGCTTAAAGTATGCCAAGTCATTTTTTAAACACATACTTTTATTGGGGATATAATATTGAACCCATGTACATTTGCCATATACTAGTATTGTTTCTGAATGTTCACAACAGAGTAGGAGTTACCTCTCTTTACCTAAAATTATCTCAGTACCCTACCACTTTCTAAATCCCCTTCAGCTTTGCTCCCCAAAAATGTGAAATTTAACTGTAAATTTTCAGAAGGGTGCAAGCAAGGTTCAATCATTAAGGAGGCTGGGTGGTCAACAAAATTAACCAACAGATCTTCCTTAAAAGTTTAGGTATACTTTGTTAAGCTGTAAATTATGATTTGTAAAAGAAAAAATCAATTAAGTTTTAAATTTGCTCTTACATTTATTTTGATTTCATACCTCATTTTTCATGCACACATTAAATGTTAATTTTATTATAAACAACTGAAGAGTATTTTTGGTAATATAACTGAATTTAATACATTTGAATTTAGGGATTTATCAGTACCTTCTCAGGGGCCGAAATTCGGCCCCATTCCCAATTGAAAAGAAAAGGTTCAATTTTTCCCAATTTAGAAGTATTTTTTCCCAAATGGTGAACAATGCTTTTATGTTGAATTCTGTTGGAAAAATACTTCATTAAATAATCAAAATGTCCTTAGCTTTTCTCTTTTTAACTCATTTATCAAAGCTGCAGTCATAATATAAGTTTTAAAATACCATAGAAACATCGCCAACTTTTAATCCGAATTTCCTCTGTTTTTCTATACATCGTGATATTATTGCATACTATTAAATGTATCATGTAATTTCCATATACTCGATTGATATTTGAGTAAAAGGTAGGCATTAGAAGTTATTTCAAATAGAAAAATATATTTTCAATGCATTTTTCATTTTAAGAGACATAGGGGGACTTTGTGAAATTGCATGCATGTGTATATACATTGTATTTCTTTGAAGGAGTTTATTTAGAAAAAGACTTTTCAAATGACCAGAAATAGGAATCCCATACATAACTATATAAAGTTCAATCATATTTAAAAGTCTAGCTGTTTGGTTGTACAAATTCAGAAGTCTATGTGACTTACTTTCTAAAATCATGATGTGATCTTTATTAACACATATAGAACTTTTCCCAATTTCATCAAATTGTCGATAAAATTTTCCCAATTCACTAAAAATGGCATTTCCCAGAATAGGCTGATAAATCCCTGGAATTTTTCAGGGGGGAGGGGGTCTGAAATTACTCCTCTCTATTCATATTTTAGGTACATCAATCTAACATATCACTTAAATGTTTATCAAATATTAATTTGAACAAATATAGGAACATAACAACACAATCAAAATGTCATTTTTCATTGACAGAATGCTCGATTAACTCGAGAACTGAAACTGCATATATCTTCAATAGTAGATATTCATGATTTAAACACTTCCGATATATTCATAAATTTTCACATTTCCGCCTGCCTCACCAACACAGAATTTAAATCCATCTCCCCGGCAGGTCACCCATACCGGGTCCTTCAATCCTTCAAGAGTTCTAATCAATGTCCCTTTCTCAGAGAGGAAAACAATGCTGTCATTGCCGCTATCCACCACATAGACATTTCCCCCTTGATCAACAGACACACTGTTAAAATAGTCCGAGTTTTGCGATGAATGTGTGAACACCAATTCTTCTTCCTGATCTAGCTTTGTGACTGTTGAATGCCCATCATTCACTGGATTACTGCAAAATATTACATTACCATTCTTGTCGACAGCGACTTCATCTGTGTTATATGATAAATCCAGTGTGTTGTCTGTCAGAAAATCAAAGTTCGTGTTGTAATACACCAAAGACTGCCTTGAAGCGACAATGATTGTGTTGTCGTATGCAGCTATTCCTCTACACCGGTTTCTAAGCTTTATCTCCTCTCCATGTGTTAAAATTGAATTCTCGAAGTGCAGGACTTGAATTTTCTTTTTTCGTGGAACTGTCACAAGGATTTTCCCTGTGGAATCAATGCACATTTGCCACGGCGTGCCTGGAAGTTTGACCTCTTGTATAATTGACCCATCTTCATCACATACAATACACCTTTGCTGTTTCCTGTCTGCAAAAAGGATCAGTTCCTCTGTCAGGAAAATTCCAGTGGCAATATCACTGCGTAGAATAGTAATCTTTTTAAATAGTTTCAACTTGGCCTTTTTAAGATTGATATTGGTCATTATTTCAGTTGTATCCTCTGTCAGATTGACATCAAAATATGAAGTTAAAGTTGTCATCTTCTTGAATAATTTGCACATGTCTCCCTGCAGCATAAAGCTAGTTTTGATTATTTTCATTTTTCTCATGTCCACAAGTATTTCTTTCAGTTTCAAAAAGACTAAAGCAAATTCTGTTTGGGTATGTCGTCCCCCTTTTCTTTGTTGCAAAAGGTTCTTCCAATGGTTCAGGTACGCAACACGATTTTCCAGAGATGTGATAGACTTCCCCAGTTTTTCTTTAGCCTCTTTAGACAGCTTTGTCAATTCATTTAAATGTTTTTCTTCCAGCTTATCTAACAAAGTGACCATGTCAGCTTTAGTTTTCATTATATTTCCTTCATATCTCTCCGTCAGTTCCTCGATGTTCGCAATGTTGGATTTTTCTGCCATAATTGTTTCATCTAGTCTCTTGCAAAGTTTTGCAATTTCAGCTTCAAGGGGGTGTGATTTTTCCTTTTTACAGTACTTAGAAATCTTTTCAATCAGACTGACAGTTTTACACACTCGATGTTGAAAACTTAAACAGAGAATGCAACAAAGAGTTTGGTGGTTCTCGCAAAATACCTCCATTTTTCTGTCACCATGTTCTCTGCACATATCCATATCAATATGAGAGGGTGGTAAGGTTGCCGATGCATCACGAAGAGTGGTGATTTCATGGCCTTGCAATGCCTGGAATCTCTTGTGAAATTTGAAACAGTCCTTGCACAAAGCCTCGGTACATTCTCGACACCAGTAACTTCCCTCCGTTTCCGCATTGTCTACCTTACAAGGACCACACAGGACACCGGTTAAATCGCCATACTTTAAAACAACGTTTGACATAAACTTGTTTTCTGGGAAAAGGTCAGCCCATGCATTTGGCGGGCATTTGCCAAACCCTCCGGCCGGTTCTGGGATGAACGCACTACACAATGGACAAAGAAATCCTAATGGTGAATCATTTTCATCGCATGACAACTTTATGTGCTCCGTTAAACAGTCGTGGCAAAATGTGTGAAAACAGGGTAAATACCGTGGTGTTCTGAAATTTCTCAGGCAAATGGAACAAACTGCAGCTAAATTTTGTTTCTCGACGTCAACGTCGCTCCCGCCGCTCGCCATCTCTTTTCATGAATATCAAACCCGTTGTAATTAGCTTGCATCCGAGTCCGACTATTAAATATCATAATTTGTTAAATTTTTATCTAAATTGAAAAACATATTAGTAAATAATCTGTGAAAAAAATCAATAAATTAATAATTCTGAAGTGGGTTTACAGAGAAAAATCAAGAAACAATGGGACAAATGTCAAAAAATTCATCATGTACCGTTTAAATTTCTTTGACCCTGGTTCACAATATAGCTGTACATTGTATTTCATACAATTTCATACTTAGTATGAATTTTGTTTGGGTGGTGGTTATATATAATGCATAACTCAGTAGGACGTGACTTATGTTTAGAGCCAGCATATCTAAAATAATTTCTTGAAGAAAACTTCAGTTCATTTTTTGTAATTATATGAAAAATAATATTTTACAAACAGGTTTTTTTTTTTAGATTATTGATATTAAACATGTACATGTACACATAAAACTCTAAAGCACTTTATCAAGCTTAATTAATAAGTTTATTTTTCCTCTTAATATTGACGATACTCTGAAATAAAACTGCTTTAAGATAAAATTATTACACTCATATTCTAAATCAATAAATTAAATGCTCACTTCAAAATTATGAGTTATTAATAAACATCAAACAACGGAACTATCATTTTGATAAGGAGAAGGGGTATGAAAAAAAAATGTCTTCTGAATCAATATACCTGTTAATCCATCAGTATGAAAGGAAAGGAAAAACAAACTCGAACTTCATAGGCTTACTTGAATTTGCTGAAATAATTAATTCCTTTCTAAATTAAAACATGAAAGCCCTAGTGATAGATTAGCGCAAGGAATTAATTAAGAAAGAAGTAACTTTTCTAATGATTGGAGACTTCTTGTGTTTTCTTTAATATATAGTAGAGGTAACTATAGAAATACGTATGCATAGTGAGAACCCACTCATATAATATATAGTTATGTATATTATATAATAATAAAGAGTGATTTAACAGTGACGCGTGTCCATAGGAGAGGGCATTGATCCAATTAATAGAGGAGAAAAAAGACAAAGATATCAGCTATCTATACATGATATACTTAATTGATAAACAAAAAACATATTTTTCTTCATCTTTTGAAAGATTTTCCTTGCATGTATATACAGTTTCCCGTTGGTTAATTCTCATAGGAGTTTTGTCATTTTTCACTGTTAATTTAAAAAAAAAACAATCAGTCTTGTGACTCGAAGAGTGGTCGACTTTTTAATTAACATTTTATGACAATCATAATTAATATATTCCTAGATATGTAACACGAAGCAAGTTATTATCATTAATTCTACTTTTTTTTGGGGGGGGGGGGGGGTTGTATCAATGAATATCAAATTCCGCCATCGCATTTATATATTTCATTTGTTCACCGATTTTTTCGAGATATGGTGGATTTGGATATGCTGGTTTTAAGCTTCCTTGAACTACATGTAAATAAAAAAAAAATCAACCCATAATTGTACTCACATTCACAAACAACCATCTACATCAATATCTGTCTATGCCGGTAACATTAAAAATATACGGACATTAGAAATCATATAATTAAGGTGAGAACATAGTAAGAGTTCAATCCTTTTTTTTTTTTTTGTTCGATTTTCACAACAATTTACCCATTATAGATCTTCCATTTAATTTTAGATAAGATTTATTTAGCTTTAAAGTATTATAAAGTATATAAAAATCCAAGTATTTAATTTTTTTTAAGTTGAATTGTTTTCTATATCTTTATACGTACAGATCTCTTATTTTGTAGAAGATTGATATAGTCTAAAACTGGCTACCGCCATCCAGCCCTCTTAAAATCATGCCAGGTTAACAGGATGCAAATTTGTTACATTACAAAAATATAACAAGATATTTCTCTCTCTCTCTCTCTCTCCCTCTTTCTCTCTCTCTCTCTCTCTCTCTCTCTCTCTCTGAGGGGTGTCATCTTCGTAATTCCTCTATATCCATATATAGATATACATATACATTGTTATTCATTTACGAAGGGAATATTTTTTTTACTGTTTGAGATATATCTCAATTTAGCCAAGGTGCGGACCTTTGGTTTTTTCAGGGAAGGATGATTAGCCTTACCCGTTACACCTCCCCCTTCACTGGCCATCGCCTTTAACAGATATTTTCCAAACTTGATATAAGGCGAAAGTGTTATTATTTAAATTGTATGTGCGTGTGTCTATTTCTCATAAGGTTTACTTAAATGTAATTTAATAACTTTACAAATTTCAGGGAGGACCCAGACCTCCTATTAGATTCGCGCATGCAGTTCTCAAGACACCATTCACAAACATAACATCTTCTTGATACCCCAAAAAAAAAAAAAAAAAAAAAAAAATCAGACACAGGAAAGAATGAAGAGGAACACAAGAAATTCATTAAATTAATTACTTGTACATGTATTAAAACGTGGTGATAGAAAAATCTATGACGAACGGAATGTCTCATTGATCGATACAAATTACCCGCCAAAAAAAAAGGATATAAATCATTGTTTATTCAGCAGTTCATGATCCACAGTTGAAACAGTTATTGTTACTAGATGCTTAAAAGTGGTCCTTAACGAGCCCAAACAACCCACAGGACTGCATCCTAGTTGTTTTTCACGAGTAGCTGAATCGACCACTTTACATTGTGTGAATGGACATAAACGGTTGTATCGGATTGACCGTTCATGCTCATTAATTAATTTTATTGACATTTCTGGCCATGAACAAACTACATTAATAATACATCTTGTATCAATGATGCTCTACTACATCCACTCAACAGCATTCACAGAGTGACACATTTCAGTGTTTTCAGCGAGTTTACACGTAATTAAACATGTAGATGTTCATAACAGCATAATTATGCATGTAGTTTTTTTTTCTCATGAGAAAAGAAAGGCATATATGCATAATCTTCATCAATATAATATAACGTCTGTCCATTTTTTCTAAAGAGAATACTGTATATATAGCTGAGGGTGTAATCTCACGATATTGAAATTTATGATGCATGTATCAGTGAAATATATACATGTATGTGCACTGGAGATTATCAAGTGATATTTATAGATAAAACTTGAGATAGGAGAAAAAAGAAATTGTAATCTAAAAGCTTTTATCTTCAGCATACAATTGCCGGAATAGAATGTTCCGTTTTGGAAAGAGATGATTAAGATAATTTTAAGAGTCATCTCTGTAATCAAATGGACAATCTGCATGCACCTTCCTTGTCTTCACCCCCCCCCCCCAAAAAAAAAACAACAACAAAACAAACAAAAAGAAAATAGAAAATAAAGAACAAATCTATTACTCATTTTGTTTCGATTTTATATTCCGTCATTCCGTCAACTTTGGATTCAACAAAACGTCAAATATCGTCATCCTCTTCATCGTCGACGTCATCGTCAATATAAACATCGGTCATCTTGTGACCGCCCTTCTACCCCCACCCTCCATCCTAATTCCTCATGTCGTCTAAAAATCATACGAATGAAAGCAACCCAAATCATTATAATCATCATTTTTCAATGTTTATTGATTTTTTTTTAAATGTCAATATTCACACGAATTTATTCATCATTTGTATCGTCCCATTTTCTCATCATCTTCCTCTTTATAATCGCCATGTCATCGCAGCATCATCTGTATCTTTGTAATAGAAATACTGTATATACTGTTATGTGGGGGCAGATTATAAAATATAGGTTAAATAAATATATTCAAAGATAATTTTCTAATAAATATTCATATCACTCTCGTTGTATTTCATTAAGACATTTGATGGTTATTCAATAATGGAAGCTTTTACAACCGAATCTCGACTCACATTTATCATTTTAGTATGATTTGCATAGACAATACCAAACCTACTATACCACTAAGGCACGCTCTCTCTCTCTCTCTCTCTCTCTCTCTCTCTCTCTCTCTCTCTCTCTCTCTCTCTCTCTCTCTCTCTCTCTCTCTCTCTCTAGCTTATTACAACGTCCAATCAATCTGAAGATATATCAGCAACAGGTTGCGGATACCAAACATTTCATGTATCTCTCTAGCTGTCGGATAAAGAAGCCCGGCCATTGATTGAAAAACTAAAAATCAGAGCAAGGTGCAATTAAAGACATGCATTTACATAGAAAGACAACCACAGCAGCATCTTTTGGTCAAAACAATCGGCGCATCAACTTGGTGTTAATGGCGTCTCTAGGCTCCAAGTGGCAATAAAGTCAGGTTTATTATCTTTTCCCCCTCCCTGCTGAGTTTATGAACACACCTGGTTATAATGATATCAAGTTGCCAAGAAAAAAGGTTACATTTCAGAGGAGAATTACTGGTATGTCCTCAAAATCTCGATAATGATGGATGGAATCTGAACCTATCAAAGTCGCGTTGGAAGTTCTAGTCTGTCGCATGGATTCAGTATTAGTTTATAGTTCATCATGCGGACTGGTTCAAAGCTAGAACAAATGATGATCCACTTGTCTGAATTTAAATAGAAAATTGGTTTCTTTTCAAAGGCGAGGAGGTAGTGAGATCAATTAAAATGTATTACGACGTATCGGATCGAGTCGGCAATCACCGCGTTTATTGATGTGAAAGGCAAAGAACACCGAGAGAAACGCCGCGTTTAACAGAGAGTACGAGAGACCGTACACAGTTGTCTATATTATAATTACAGCAGCATGACCCTAGGAAAATCTGACTTCATTTCTAGGAAATCACATTTACCGGGTGATCAAACACGGGTCTTCGTTTTATCCTTCGCTTAAGCGACCCTCAGGAAATGCCGCTTACTGTATTTTGGTAATTGGTTCAAGGATTAATTATCTGGTATGCTCGTGATGTAAAAAAAAAAAAAGCAGTGTATGTTCTTCTGTCTTGGATGAATATAGATGCAGCGATTATTTATCATTCTGTGCTGGCAATGGCTCTTAAACAAGCTCATAAGGTAGGTGTTTTCTGTGTACATCTATCTACCAGTTGTTCACAATTATCAGTTTAACGCAACATTTAATTGTAAGTTTGAGTAGAATTAATTTCTATGAATAATGTAAAGACTTTTATATTTAATATATGAAAAAACCCAATTCACACGAAGATGATAATTTGATGATAAAATTTCGATCTTTTGAAATGTCATCCCTTTGTCGACATCTGTATGCAGTAGAATGAACGAATACGTAGTATTTTTTTCAAAAAATGAATTCGTGGAGTAAATTAAAGTATTATGTACATTCAAAGAAAAAGTGCTACACACAATTGCTAAGATACAACAAGATAACTCTAAGTTAACAATGGTTCGTTGGAGTTGTTTGCCCGCATAAATGTCACGGTTATTAATATACAAGAACTCTAACATATACATGTACTAGACCTTTTCATTTCTGCTCTATGGCTTTGGGTTGAACCACCGTTCATGAATGCAAGATGGCAAAATATAAAACACAATATAGAACAATATAGAACATCGTATTTGATTGATGAATGGGGTAAGAAAACGTACCTTTATGTTATATAAAAGTCAGCAGCAACATATTCATCATTCATCTTTATTAATTCCATTCTACTCTACATCAAAGCGTAATAATCTTGTTTTATTTGTATCTTTGATATTATATATTTTATTAATTGAGACATTCCGTGAAAAGTAATTAAATTATTGTAGTATTGCAGGCATGGTTTTTGATTAATTATGTCGATATATCGGCTTTATTTCTCACCAACGATAGAGTCAAATATAAGTTTATCTAAGAAAAGAATTCTTTTTCAATTTCATGAGCGACTTATATAGTTGTCCGAAATCTGTGAATAACTTCTTTTTTACCATCAGTTAAGATTTTTACTGCTTAAGAGTATTGGAAGAATAATGGAATTCTTTTTTGGGAGAAAGTTAAAAGGATCGAGTTGTTATTGTAGGTTAAGGCGGTAGGTTTGGTAACCCATGTTTGAATTTTAAATAAAAAACTTAAGACAATCTAAATCATCACAATCATATGATAAAATTGCTAATAATAATATGAAGTTACTAGTACTTTTTTCATTGGAAAATATTTGAACAAAATACTAAAAAAAAAAAACCTCTTAAATTTGGATTTTAAACATGAAATCAGTAGCCTAAAAAAATGTACGGTACATCACGACATTCCTTCAGCTGTTCAAATCAACAATGTCCGGGCATAAACAGTTGATCGATAGTTACACACTGGCCAAGCTAATAGCCACTTACTTATTGCATAACCCCCGATCCACTAATGACTGATATTTCCAATTTGCATATACTGAACTGTAGAGTTTCATTATACCGACATTGTACCTAAAATGACGGCCATTACGTTTAGCAAGTCTAATGCAAATTATTAGCTGAGCTTCACCAAGCATGCAAAATTACAAAATGTCTTTTAGCGAACCTTGTGGCGGAAACAACGTAGCAGAGTGGCCGCATCCTCGTCATGTCTTCAACAAATTAGTTTGCCTGGGTTCATCTTATTAATTTTCCAGTTACTCGTAACAATATTGATTTCATTGGAAGCAGGTTTTTTCCCCCTGCTGCCTGAAGTCGTGCGTTCGCTCTGAGTTTTCTTGCTTTTTTCAGCACTGGTCTCTAGTATATAGAAAAAGTTATATAAAGTCTACAATTACAAACTTTTATTTTCCATTATCGGTTATTTAATGTATCAGCCAGGAACCATTTCGTCTCGATTACTTTCAAAAATACACCAAAATTACAGAGTACAAAAACTTCTACCGAATACGGAACATATATATATATATATATATATATATATATATATATATATATATATATATATATATATATATATGTTTTATCGCCATTTTACTTCCTTGCGGAAATGCAACTATTAAATCCAATGTAAAATCATTTTGACATTCGTACAAAATCTAAAGAATAAATCAGACACTGTGATTGTGAAAGAAGATCACGAAGCTTTCAAAAGGTTGGTTGGTATTTTTGTTTATTTCATATAATCTATTTTTTCTTTGTTATCAGTAATTTCCCTGATTAATACATGTATATTACGATAAAATATCCTTCTGAATTGTGTATTTGGATAAATTTGGGTTAATGCGATTGATGCTTTGTCATTTTGTTGAGTTATATATCAATTTTATTACATGCATACCTTGTATCGAGAACGTTTCGATACTCCTGAAAAGAAAAGTGGACTACCTTAACTCTACTAGTCGTGTATAAAGCACAAAGTAACTATAATGATACTAAAATACATGCCAGTTGCCTGGCATGCATAGATATGAGTAAGGATTACTTTGACATGTAATTATATATCAATAATTTTTTTCTTTTCTTAACCAGTCTTTAAGTTTACCAACGCTTAGTGTAGAAGTAATCACGTGTAACTATAGTTACTAGGCCCAGTTTGATTGCAAATAGTGTTGTGGCGTCATAGTTTGTACCTTTAAGCAGACGGACAAAAATCAAGAAAAAAAATCGCATGACATCATTTAACTTTGATGTCAACAATTTTTTATACTTAATTTTACGTTGGCTGGTTGATGCAAACATGAAATTAAATGTATTTTTGAGTCAGAATTCAGGACGATAGTTGGCAAGCTACAAAAGTGGAAGGTTAGAGATACCTTAATTTGCTAACGGAAACACGGATATCATGCATCTGTACAGATGACGTAGAAAAAAGATGGTAAATACTCCGTATTGTACAGCTATATTTAAGCATTGAATGCTTATTTTTGGATGTCGTCGGTCCTCCAACACACCATGCGGTGCAGACAAATTACATGTATCATACCGCGCGGTAGCGCGGTATTCAATTTGTCTGCACCGCTTGGTGTGTTACAGGACCGTCGACATCCAAAAATACGATATTTATATTCTTACTGATGTCTATTTTTATGAAATATATGTGTATAATCGTATATGATTTTCTGAGTTTTTCATAGTTGTCTTGATAGTGTTGTATTCCTAAGCGAGAAAATTGCTTTACAAGAGCGGAAGTCATGGAATTGATGGCATACAATTGACATATTTAACGTGTATTTAAAAACAATTATTAGTGAAACTTCAAGATTTTCAAACGAATGACTATGAATCTTGAGTTGCATTTTTCTGACATTAACATGCATCATTGATTTATACATGGTGAGACTGTTTTCTGATATAATTCAATAAATCAAGCCTCGTTTCCTTCGTATCTTTTAAACGAAAACAAATCTTTGAGCATTTTCTCTTGAAATTCCAAATAAATATTATTAATTCTCCCGAATATTTGACTTTAGATGCATTAGGAAAAATTTATATCATATTCTCAAGCTACCGGAAAAAATGTTCTCCTAATTAACGTAAAAACCCCGTATTCTCCAGGATACCTCACTTTCCATTTTAAGATGATTTAACGACAATGTGTCTTTTGATCTCCGATGACGTTTTACGATAGCCAAAAAGCTCATTATGACTAAAAGCAACTGGAAGATGATAGTGCGTTTTCTTTAAACATAGGAATGCGTAGACAGTGTTACCCAAACAAAGTGTTAAGAAAGATTTTATGCCTACCTTATCTATTTAAAATATCCTAAACTCTCCACAGTAACTATTCAAATTTAATTGCAAGGCCTCAATTTTGCTACATTTGATACCACACGTCAATTTTTCCTCTTCCTCTTTACGACCCTTTATGTAATCTTTGTGCATGTGACGTTGAGATTCTTATCATTTCATTTGAAACTATAACAACTTTTATAAAATCCCGATGAGCTGAACTACTATGAATTCATCAGAATTCGTTGAACACATCAGTCTTTTGGTTAATTTCGATGTGGAGTCGAACCACGAAATCAAACGTTTATTTAGATAATATACATGTCAATGTTACATGTATAGTAGAGATGTAATACTAAAACCATTGTTAACGAACGAAATAACTATCTCTGAACTATTGGTCTTACTAAATCCACGAAGATACTTTAGCAAATACATGTACTTCTCCCTTTTTGTATATATCGATAGTCCTTATTTACAGTGTACATGTATCAGATGTATACTATAGAATACTAAGAATGGGTTATACACGTAGGACCAAAGGCTTACAAAAAGAGTAGTTCTGTGCTTTTATTAACCTTATGGTTTAGTTTGTATCAATTATTTATGCATTTGTTAGTTCTCTGTGTTTTGAATAAAGAATAGATAGTAGAGCCATAAGGTTTTGTCTTGGTCGGGGAAATACAGTGTGAGAATATAGATGAAAGAAAATAGAAAGAAAACTTATATCTATATTTTTTTAAATAAATGTATATACATTATTTCTTAAATATGAGTTTCATCTATCTAAACAATAATCAAATCATAAAAAATTGTGTTTGCTACATTTAGTATTCATTATTGGTTTGATTTATATGAAGTGTGTTTGCTTTTGAAATACTAGACTTTGACCCGTGCGTGCACGGGTTGACATTGCATATGATATCGGAATAATCTAATATTATTCTAATAGAATAATCTAACTGTGTCTCGGGACAGGCCTTCACCACAGTTAAAATGCCTCCCATATACCCGTAATGTAGCAAAAAACTGCAGAATCGCTCCGATTTTGAGAAAATAAATGAAGCTTTATTGAAAATAAGTCAAATTATTCATAACAAACCATTTTGAGGCTGTGAATACATTTCATCTGAAAATTTAATTCATATTAATGAAGAATTCAACACTTTTACACCAACTTTTTTACTCGCTTCAAATTTTACACACCCTGTAGACATTCGGAACTCTCGGGATTTTTCATATCAAATGCACTGAGTTAGAGATATCTCCCGTATTTTCTTTGATGAACAGAATACATACATGTAGCAAACTTTCAATGAAAATTTACACGTATTTGTATTATCGTTTCTGAGTTTATCCATGCAAATGTGATATTGTGGAAACATAAACTAATGAGCCTCCCGTGATTTAGCGTGAATGTAATGCGCATGCGCAAGATTGTAAAATCAAAAAAATCCAGATGATTTCCGGATTTTAAAAAGGAATTTTCGATGATTATTAATTAGCGAAGCTTGATTGAGAAAAAATAAAAAGAAATTGGTAATCTTCAAGTACCAATGATGTTTAAAATATATAAAACAAAAGACAGTACTCTTCCGATTTATCGGTATTAAAGCCCAAAAATTCGAGTCTATTATTTTAATATAGTAGTATAGATGAGTCTCAGATTATTCATTCAAACAAAATTGAATACATGTATACAGACCAGATGTAAGACCAGTTATAATTTCGATGGTAAAGCAAGCCTACAATTCATTAAGCTATGTCTGTGTGACAATATGGGAAACAGATCAGTTAATATGCTATTTTATCAACTTTTTTAAAGTCACTTGAACTGAAGGCTCTTAAAAGTGACTTTTTTTAAAATCTAAGTAGTCGCCGGCTTTTTCGTCATTTTTTTTTTTACATTTTTATCAGAATTACATGCGCAAGAACTTTTAATCACACCAGCTAACTCTAAAATCACTATATGTATAATACTCCATCTTTCATCATAATGTAAGGCGGAATATAATTACATGTATGCAATTATTCTATAGGAATCCAACCCAAGGACTTTGGTTATATATGACTATGGATGAGTTCCCGTTTTTTTATTATTAAACTCGATTCAGCTAATTACAAGAGCTACATAGTCGGCAGTGATCAGTAACAGGGAGTTTATTAGACGTACATGTAGATATAATTACTTATATCAGATATCGGATCCAAATTCAGTTTACATGGACCGTGCTGCTGAAAGATTACTTTCACGTCATTTTGTTGTATACTCAGGGAAATGTCTCCATTGCCAAAAGCTAATCAAGAAATCTTTAACAAACCAGCAAAAGCATTGAGTGTAATACTAAATCAAAAAATACAAAGGTTTGTCGAATTCCGTAGTCTGTAAACGCGTTTTCCTTTCCTTTGGAGTCATAATCTACATAATAATTATGAAGCGAGAAGTTTGCCAAGTATGAGCGCTGAAGTCTCCAGTTTCCATCAAATTGTGGTTCTGTATAAAACGACACCGCTATATACTCAAAGTATTTTGTATCTAATTAATACATACAAGAGGAGTAAATATATCTGGAAAATAGATAATAATCAGATTTAGAATTCCAATCCAGTGTTAATAACGCCTGAATACAGAGAAAATGATATTATATCGAAGTGTACCTTAATCGTGTTGTTTCAACTTGTTTGTAACATCGATATACCCATATAAATAAATATATTTTCCACGCATAAAATTATATACTTATATACGTCATACATGCGAGACTGTACTGTCATCAACCAAAACACTACTGCATCCGTTTGCAGCTTCCCTGTCAGTATCTATACCAAGAACGGATAGGATTTTATGTTTTCCTTCTAGCCATGTTACTTTTCTCTCTTTCACGTACTTATGATGTAGAATATAACCCCTAGTGGATTGGTGGCCCACGGATGAAGTTGTTTTTTTTCTTCCCGACTTTCTGACAAATGAATTCCGACAAATAACGGACAGTGAGAGATCCACGAGGAGAAATTTGAACACTCAACCTACTTTTAGTGACGGGGGTAAACTCGGTCTGGGCGCAGCAGCTGGACTTTAAACATCAGATTTTTTTTGTAAATTGATCCTGTGTCAACTCCGTGTGGAGTTGGTCACAGGTGTAATCGACAGCTTCAGCAGCAAAATAACAGACTTGCAGTAAATGAAAATATAGCGGGCGAGACACTTTATCTTTAATCATATGTTTTGATCTTCGGCTGTCTATTTCTCCTTGTTAGTCAGAGTCTTGGCCGTGATGTGCTTTACTGGTTTAACTATGTTAACGGGTAAGTCTCTCTCTCTCTCTCTCTCTCTCTCTCTCTCTCTCTCCATTCACATACACAAGATTTCCCTATGAACTCTCTCTCTCTCTCTCTCTCTCCTCTCTCTCTCTCTCTCTCTCTTCTTTTTTTACGACTGTAACTACATCAAAATTGATTTGAAATAAGATAATCAAATTTTGATCACCAAATATAATTTACGATCAAAGTACTTTAAAAATATATAGCGTCTGTGGAAATATCTTACTATTTTTCCTTTGATTCAGAGACAAACAACTCGCCATTATTGTAAAATATGCAGCAGTAACCAGGGAACGTAAATCTTTATAGTCATTATTTATTATGGATATTTCAGACGAATACATACATGTATCGTACATAGTGCTAAGAGGAATAGTGTTAATTGAATAACAAGAAATATGAACCATTGGCAACAAATGCAACAAATCAGTGGACAGTTATATCTTTATCAATATATTACGTATAATTGTATACGCAGCATTTTTAAACTCCCACATTTTGTCAGCATGTAAACCCAGTAACCATGCAAGGCGAGAAGAGGGATGCTCATAACAATGGGTTAGTGCTTTCACCCTCTCAGTGCGTTCATTGTAATTTACTCAAGTGCAAAGTGGCTTAATGTAAAAGAGAGGCCTCATTTCAGTGTCTTATTCCACTCTTCGAAATAAAAAAAGGGGAGTGGGATAAACCACTTGCTTAAAACTGGTGATGTAGATGCCTGTAATCTTAATTTGTTATGTTGTATATGAAAAGAGCTGTTAGCTGATGTTTTCTGATCAAGTCAAATGTTAATTAGACCTGACAAATTTATTACGGTTCTTAACTGTCTTCCAATACAAAGGAATTCGTTATTATGGCAGATTATGTCTTTTGGTTGCTTCTTTCGTCCGTAATGAGGACAAGAATAGTATTTCACTTCTTCAGGTCAATGGGCTGAAGTTCGAATCTTTTCGTCTCAAATTCTTTTCTAATTGTCCATATTCATCACTTAATCCATTCCGTCAAAGATGTCTTTTTTTCAGGGCAAATTAGGAAAAATCTATATGATAGGCAAAATAGTGTGATTAAATTGTTTTTGATTTTTGCAAGACTCTCCTCTCTCAATTGGTATAGGAAACATTCCTAGTAAGCTGTTCAATTGTGCATGAATATGCTATCAAAAATAACATTTCAAGAGATTAACCCTTGGCTCGTGCAAGCACTTACGGATATTCTAACTTCAGCGTCAAACAATGGGAGTAGTTACATGCATATATATAAATTAGACGTGAATGCGAATGCGGGAGTAGGGTTTTTATGCATTTTGTTCAATGGAACCTCTGTTAAGACCCTGATCGGCCCGGAACTTCAATTTCTTTTGATTTACCTTAAAACAACATTTACTAATTACTTTTGAGTGTCTGTTGTTGTATGGTTTTGTTGTCTCTTTAAATGTCATGATTTACTTAAAAGTCTAAATGTGTTTGGTTATACTGTATGCTTAGAAGCTAGAGGGGGTTTGGTAAAGGTAATAAAGGTAAGTATATTCGAATACGGATTCTTGGGATAAGGGGGAGGGGCTAGGGGTTTTCGAATTCACTAAAACTGTATATAGTTAAATAATTTGAAAATTGATTTAAGATGGACCCTTTCATTCATAATTGTATATATTTCTCCTTTCGTTAGCTGAAAAAAAAGCGACTTGGCTGTTTTGTCATAGCCCCCTCCTCATTTTACACACAAACACAACACAAAATAAGTTTTCGCTTGTGGAGAGAAGTTTAGTTGTAGCTATTCTTTTCTTAAATACATGCAAGTTGAAAGCTAGCTGACTTTTTCTCGGATGTGGTACAGTCCAGCCTAACCGTGTGGCAAAATTTGAAAGATTCTCGCCTGCATTTTATATAAAAATCATACTGCGATTCTGATTTGGTACAAAATCGTTTTTTATATAGTACTTTTAGCGTACTTTGAAGATATACTGTGGAATCATTAAAATTCGTGGTGGCTCAATTTTCGTGGAGTTCGTGGGTAGAATTTACATCCTCAACGAAAAGAAGCGTTATCTTTCTTATTGAAACAGAAGACCGAGGCATCTACAAAATTACTTCCCCACGAATAAGCAAAAAATCACAATCAACGAAAATTGACCCCACAAAATTAAATGATTCCACAGTACATGTAACCATCAATCATATTTTTACTGAGTTTTCGCTGATTATAGATTTGGAATATACATTGTATGGTCTGTCAGCTGTTGTTGCTTAAGATGGTATGGGACATCTGTCGATATTTATGTGAAATAAAGTACATTATAACTAAAATACTGTCCCCGGTTTAGAATTTCAAAATTTACAATATTTAACACAAAAAAAAAATAGGTTTAAAAATTTGTTGGAAAGGTAAAAATTTTAAAATCCCCAGCGGGATTCGAACTCATGGCTTACAGATTCCTAGTAAACCCTCTTTTTTATATCTTTTATTGATCAACAATCAATTATCACAATGATCACATTAAGTATCACCTGGGAGGACAGCGTTGATGGTGATTCTTAAAAGATTAGACGTTTTTTCGTGGAAAAATGATCACAGACAATTTGAAGCATCGCCATGCATCAGATCACATTAAATCAGATTTAGCTGATATCGACCTCTCTAGAAAAAAATGTCTGTACTTGGCACGCATCACCTGACTCATTTACCGAACCACCCCGACGTCACACACATACACGCGGATGCTTGGCTATACATTTACTACGCCCTATGTGTTGCTGTAGGTTAGTATTCTTAAATTGTACGAGGTCTTTTATAGCAGGTCCGATACTGATTCTTTAAGTTAGTACCGTAATATGTTTCCAAATAAATAAGATACTAGTATATATGAAGGAAAGCCGGTATACGTGTATACATTTGATGCTTTTAATTTGGTATACTTCTTGCACTTTAAAAAGTTTCTAGCTTTAGCCAAAATCTGGCCATTATAACGATACCCGTTCAATGATGGATTGCTTCTGGTTTGATTAAGAGCCCCTTGCTATTAGGAAAGATGGAGTATATTTTTATTGAAGGGGAAGGGGTGAAATAAACTTAATAATGCAAAGGTCTATAAATTAAGATGTTGCTGTTGTTTTGGTCTAGACCTCACGGTAACAGTGGTAACAGTCAACAAAGCATAAACAATATTGGAGAGTACAGTCTGTGTAGTGTCTTTAGTTATATAATGCTTCTTCAATTATCGCAATTAATGTACCTCTCGGCGAATAAGCCGGCGAGAGCTCGTAAAATGCATTTCACTAATGACTATGTCACAGAAGACTAATGGCAAATAACAGAGTTCTTCATGGTTGTTAATTTGGACAGTTAAGGCAATGGAGTCTGTGTATTCAGAGGTAACATGTTCCTTGAGTTGTCTTCACTGTTTCCCTCTTTTTGACTGTGTACATGTACCACTCACGCCCAACGGTTTATGTCTGTTTGGGAGGAAGAGGTGTAAGTCTTACTGAGTGTAATTATATATTTGCCTTTATCAATTATATATTGCATAAAGAGTTATTACGGATGTTTTTGGATGACATTAGTGAACTTAAATTAATATAACCGTGATGGAGGGACAATGTACATGTATGACCTTTGGTGGGAAATTGGTGCATTTTAAAATTAAAATTGGGTCAAAATAGAAATGTAAACTGATGTAATTAAAGAAATAAAGAAGTTATGTTAAACAAAAACCTAATGTTGTGTAATAATTTCATGTATACATACATGTATGACGATACTAATCTTTGATTTTTAGCTGGGATGCAACAGCTTTTGATGATTGTCTGTTGCCTTTTTATTAACATTTCTTGATATCCCTCTCTTTAAAAACCCAAACAATTGAACTAAGTAAAAAATTGTTACAGAGATTTATAAGAAAAACTATGGCAAGTTTAAGCTATACATATCTTTTTAGATCGGTACTATTGCACAGTTATTATCCGCTTGTTTTCATTTCGTATTCAAAGAAAATCCTTGTTTGATGGTTTTAAAGCACAAGCCCAGGGTAAATTGTAGTCCTGTTGAAAAATGGTTTTAGAAATTAAATTAAATTTGGAAGAGTATCAAAAACATATATATTGTTCATCAAAAGGGAAATATTTTGTTAGTGAAGAGAGAGAGAGAGAGAGAGAGAGAGAGAGAGAGAGAGAGAGAGAGAGAGAGTATTTTCACGATTTAACTTATATTCTGGAGATTTTTCTTCTAAGACATCTTATCAATTCTAGATTTTTAACTTTTTTAAATGGAGACAGAAATTATGGAAATTCATTATACATGCATGGTTCCTAAGCCAAGGCAACAATTTTACTCGCACCGTGCAAGTGCTGTATGACATGTACCTCTCGTGGTAAGTTATATTTTGATTTAATTGTAAATACTTAAACGGGAAAAATCGTTTATATTTGTATGTGTTCTATAGAAAAAACATTTGTGACAATCAGTTTAAACCCCTTTGACTGTGTGTCTAAGCACTTGTTTTACAATACCCGAGATCTTTTCATTATATAACAAGGCCACGTTTAGCTCGTTGTAAAAGCACAGTTCAAATATTTATAAAGCTTCAAAAATGTTGTTTTCTTTCCAATCGCTTTTGAGACAATTTGTTTTCCTTGCACATATTCTTTGTATAGTAGAAATCTGAAGAGGAATATATTATTCCGTCTGCGGATGAATATTTTATTTCGTTTTTATTAGTGGCATTTAGTTGGGAAAGAAAAGTTGGTGGAATTTACTTACTCGTTCTTGTAATGGATTTACACAAATGATTAGAATAGCAGATATTTGGTGTTACTTTGACATCACTCACTTCTCTTGTTACAAAGGTACATGTACTGTTGATAATCTATGCATTTTTATCTTTGGATGCAGATAATTTGTTGTCATGACAACCCATAACCCTTTGCTGATATCCAGCCCCACAGGAACTTTCAAACGATTATCACAGGCTGTTTTCTTCTTTCTTTTCTTTGCAGGTAGATGATAAGGCAACGATTTTTGATAGGCACCTGTAGTTGTTCTCAAAATTTTTCACGATACGGACAGCTATGAGGCAATCCAAGAGATGTGGTGAATTTATACGAAGAAAGTGAAGTTGACCTCTTCTAAAGTCAGTGTATTGTACTAGGATATCCGTGCTGGTGTACGTGCATACATGTCTAGTTTGTGGATCATTCGAAGCATCCGGTTTGTTCAAAGACATAATGTTTCAATGAATGACTGATATTATGAATGAACGAGAATGGGGTGGATCAAAATATCATTAACAAAGGTATTTACAATTATTTTTTTGATCTCTAAAAGCGTATAACCCATCATTTTAATTTTTACTCTATTTGTACAAGCTGTTGATGTTATTTGGAAAATTTACGCTTTATCGATAAACGCCTTCTTACTGGTCCGTGTATTTCACGTTTAAATATGCATATGGAACATTAACTTTAAAGAGACATTTTTTATTCAAACATGGACATGCAAAAAAAAAAAAAAAGACCCCCCCCCAAAAAAAAAAGACCGTACCCCTTGTTAAAGACCCCACCGTACGTCCATGTATATCAATCCAGTTTGATATTCCATTTGTTATTCATGGGTATCAAATCCAATACTAATATGTGATGTCCGTTCCTTTTCCAACTCAATCTTGAAATATACATGTATATTAAGTTGACCTCCTTTCAGTATCGCTCCAATACCCTTGACCAATTTGATGTAATTGAATATACTAGATACAATATAATATTTTTAAAATTATTTACAAAATACAACTTGGATCGAATTCAAATCTTAAATTCGATACATGTATTAAATACCACGATTACGCAATGTAGGTTTTTGTTTGTTTTTAGAAATGACATAAGAAATTATTCTTTCCGCCTTGGAATATTAATAGTTATGCATATCGTATTATTATGCATTTCGATCCTTTCCTAAGTAAAAAAGTCTTCAATTAACTTCTTTGTGTATGATATGGAATAGACATTTAGATGATTCTCGGGGAAATTTCACTTTAAAAAAGTTAATATTTATGTCATTTCTACCAACATCTTTACTAAAAAAATGATATAGTAAAAAACTACATTTATACAGTGTATCAAAGATAGTAGTACATGTACATGACTGTGTATACTACATGTATATAGTAGATTTTTTCCCTTGCCGGTTTCTTACATGTAATTGATTCTTTTTTTCAACATACATGTAAATGTTGCACCGTGGATGTTTTTGGCACTTTTTATAAGAAATAGAATGGATATATGTGCGGTGGAAAAAAAATGGCCAGATAATGTGTTTTTCCCCCACAGGAAATCAATTGTTTTGAATAAATAACTGCTAAACTATATATCGAGAAAGGAAACGCTATACATTTGGCCAGACGTAGCTAAAACAAGACCTAATTATTAATATTTTTCATTTATCAGCCGTATATTGCTTTCACTGATAATTTTATCCCCGCCCATTATATATAATCAGTAAAGAGATCTACATTTATACTAGTATGCATACGTAACTGACATACATAGTACTTGCAGTGTAATTTATATACGATAGTATGGTCACTGTGTCATGTTGGAGGCCTGTGCATATCATACCAAAAAAAAATGTTGAAAATGATGTTTATATTGGATTGGCTGTGAAAAAAATGCAATATTTTTTTTTTCAACATTTCATTAGTTACGTATATTTGATGGATTATTTGTCCCTAAACACATTTATTGAAGACGTTTGATATAATAATTCTGAATTTTGTTTTACTTGTTTTGAACGGGAAATAGCTATGTGTCGATTGCATGGATAAAGGGTTAATAAATATTCGAAAAAGAATTTTAAAATAAAATAAAGGATTTTTTTGTCAGACTCATTTTGTGTCAGATTTTAACAAACTGCAGGTAGCTTTCTCTACCAAACAAATCTAGGCTACTAGAACCCGGTTTATATTTTGCCCCCAACTTCCACGCAAGTTTAATTTTAGCAATGCATATTTGATGACCGACTGCCCATTGCGGGCCAATAATAGTCTCGTATGCATGACTCCCAGAGGTCAAATCAAACCACAGAGAATACTGGCAGACTCTAAAACGTTAACTATCTTGTGCACGAAGGCGGAAGTTTAGAAAATAGAACCCGTTTCATGCGAAACAATTGTTGTTTCTTTTATCTCGTTGGAAACCAACGGAACAGCACAATCACACCGAAGCAGGAGATATGGAGAGAAAAAAATGGAATATTGTAGAATAAAGCAATTGGTTCAGGTTTATTATTTCAGAGGGTAGATTGATTAATGCCGAATTAGTTTGGAATATTATTAGAGGCGGGGTTCGATCATAGCTTTCGTTAAAACTATAGGGTCAATAAATGTATAATCTGTACCAACTTTTATGTATCATATATACAAACTTTCTATTTTTTTTTTACGAGTAATATTATTTGGTAGTGAGAAATCGGAACGGTGTACATACATGTACTTTGGAGTGAACCCGTAGATTGTAAAAAATCAATTTGAAACTAATATCTGGCTTAATTTTATCGAATTAAAAACATAAATTCCTATCCAGCAAAGCAAAACCTGTTGAAGGTCTCGCTTAGGTGCAATTTATGACACAAGAGTTGTAGCTGCATGCGTGAATTAGTATCAAAATACATGAACATGTACATGTATATATATGTAGGATTCAAATTGTCAGAACCTTTGGTACAAATAATAGGTGACACTGACATCATATATATTGCAAGAAGTAGGATATTTTGGTAGAATATCATTTCTTATAGTTTTTACTAATAGTCATAGCATTGCTGATGCGTTGCCATGGATAAAAATCTTCGGTGTATATGTTGTGTGTGTCAATATTGGTATGTGAGTTGCGTGTTCATTTTGACTTAAGTGAACATGTATTAAGTACATGTAAAGAATTTCTTTTTACTTTTTACTGGAATTTAATAATTTTATATGTTTCAGAAATCATCTATGTACATTGCAGTTCTGGAAATAATCACAAATCGAATTCATTGTATTTGATCGAAAATGTTTCTCTTGCTTTTTGTATCAAGTCTAGTAAGATTTGTTACAAATACTGTATGCAGCTTTTAACAATGTTTACTGCTGTTCGACGTTTCAAGTTATTTTGGTTGGAACCGCTAAATTAATCTCCTTTGACGTGGTCTAATTGATTTAAGACTGGGACGCAATAGACTAGAATCGTCATTTCTTTAAGAAATATGGCCGTTGACTCGTTCAGGCTATAGTTTGATTATCCACTGATAATTGCGGAACCAGACTGCACAGCTTGCGCGTAATTTGTGTCGTGTAGCATCTAACATAATGGTTTGATAAGTTATTCTGAGGATATCTAACTATAGATATGAAATTATTATTTAATTTGATTATTTAACACATATCAGAATATCAAGCCACTGATGCGCGTAGTGACGTAAAAAGAACAACGTACAAAACTCGATTCGACCAATCAAATTGTGTAATATAATAGAAAAAAAATATCTTGATAGCCATTGCTGCAGCTTTTTTTTTTTTGCAATCTAATTAACGTTAGTCTTGTAAAACCGCTCCTCTACGATACTTTATGCAAGGTCCAACAACATCAGTACGGGGTCATCTCAGAGCGACCTTTCAAATAGCCAATTAAATCGCTGCTGTCGAAATCTTAGCTGGAAGTTCGGATATGTGTTTCTTTATCACCGATGAATCTAAACCCCGAGGTGCCTCGTGTAGTAAACTCTATCTGAGGGAGAAAAAAAGGGGTATATATTCAAAGTACACTTGTATAACAGGGGAGAATTAGCTAACAAGCCGCCATTGATTTCTCGGTACTATTATTTACCTGACTTTAGAGAAACTTTTTAAAATTATTCGAACCTCTGAGAAATATAGGCCACCTTCGTGAACCCTACATCATTTTCCCCATGCAATTTTAGTTCATTTCTTTCATTTTCATTCCGCTGAGTTTCATATATCTTAATATCTCCATTTTAAGTGCCGCTAGTCTTTCTCACAATATTTGAATGTGTGTTGATCGTCCCTGTTGAGAGATCGAGTTCATTTTTACCATCTACATGTATTAGCCTCACAGTTCAATCTGGTCAACCATATTTGACAATCGGAGCTCCTCGCGTAGCTTCACATGAAGCATAGCGGAGCCAGGCGAAATTGCGAGAATTACGTATTTTCGCTAACGCCCTCGAGCGCTAGTAACAACGATAGTCTTAATTTTTTACTGGAACACGCATGCTCAACTTCCCTGTCGGGCATTCTGGGAAAACAACTGAAGATGGACTGTACGATAACAATTTTGTTTTATCATAAAAAATAGGTACATTTTTATATGATTCGATTTCAGAAGTTTCTTAATTTATTGTTCTAACCTACACATATTTAAGTCAAATAAAAAGTTTGGTCATAAATTGCCAAGATTGTAGAGATCAACTGGTAAAACCTAGCTTTCCTTACAGTTAATCCATCTTCATAGATATATCCAGCAGCTCAGACCCCCCCCCCCCCAAAAAAAAACCCCAAAAAACACCAGGGTCTTTTCAGAGTACAGTGTATGTCAGAAAGACAAGAAGCGATTGATACAATGCAGTAACCCACTGATATATTTCTTTAATTTTTCATTTTTTGACGGAAAATCCCGATTGTTATTAACAAAGAAACGACATTCAAGCGGGAAAATTTTACGTCGAAGTACAATTTCTCATTGGTCAGTTGTGCTTGAGTCTATCATGCGAAAAACTCCGAGCAAAAAAAAAAAAAAAGGCGTTCACGCTGAAAATTTGCTTCCGACCCTTGTATTAAGATTTAATTTTTAGTTTTTTATACTTTAACTTTAATTCATCGCATAATCACAGCAATTTTAGTATATCAGCAAAATAACCCAGTTGATCCCGAACCTTCCTTTGTGTGTTTTAAAATGGCCTCAGCGCTAGCTTACCTATCTTTTTAGAAGATAAATATCAAATCAACCATACGGCGAACTATTTCTCGGAAGTTATGTATTTGTAAAAAGTTTCTGTGAAGTCAGGTAAATAATTTCTGCATGACAATACAGAACAACATTCTGCCTTTTGACTGAGAGTATCATTTATCAAATTATCGAAATTATTTATCAAATTACCAAAATTTTGAGACTTTGAAGCGAGGTATCGGGAAATCAATGGCGGCTTGTTATCTCCCTTCTCCCCTTTTATACTATATACCCCCTTCCATCCCCCTTCTTTATCTCTCGCTCTGATTGAGACAAATTCCTGTGTTTCTAAGTAAGTGTTATAAAATAATTGTTATTTCGATGTATCATGGAAGAATTGCAGAATGGACGGATATTAAATATAGTAGACGACAAAGCGTTAGAGCGGCTATCTAACTATTTTAAGACTTGTTAATTGAAGCTTGAATCTGATTGGCTAATATATTTATGTTTATTCATAATTGAAAGGTCGGTCTGAGATGACATCTAATGGGATGTTGTTAGATCTTGTATTATTGTATCGTAGAGGAGCAAGTCTAATTTTGATTAGATTGCTGTTTTTGGTACTCTGCTATCTGTGTTGTGATATTTCGATTAATAAAATAAATTTGATTATTCAACTAAAATTTAATAAATATATACATGTATTTAATTACATTTAGCGAGAATTTTCTCCTCTGTTTCTTAAGAAAACTGATCGTGTTTCATAGGTCTATAGAAACTGACAGGGCTAAAATCTACACGACCCAGTTCTAATCAGTTTATTGATCGGTCTAAGAATCAAATCACTGACTGCACGAAATAATCATGATGATGTCAGACTCAAACTCCCGTATAAGACGACTTACCAATTTCTTTTATCTAACGTACTGATGTACAATAACAATAATTTAGTTACTTTTACTTACTCTTTACGATCAATTCAATAACAAAGAAAGATGTAAATATAAACAATAAAATGCTTTCTTTGATGATTCATGTGGGTTATGATGGTAGCGATCATTGCAGAAAAAAATTCTAAAACACGCTCACTGCACGTTACAATAAAAATAAAATGACAAATAAAATCAATAACAATAACATTGTAAAGATAAAAGTATAGGTGGGTCTGAACAATGCACGCCATGTTTTCATGAAAATTGCTTTTGAGAGAAATGTGGATACACGAAGTATGTTAATATACACTGTAAGTATATTAAAAATTTTTCTTTCGTTCAAACACATTTTTTTTACATATTGAATAACAAAGTCATTTGTAAACATGCCGTGAAAACCAACTTTTACTTTTAACATCTTAAGACGGAATGTTGTGTATACATGTACATAAATCTACCAATGCTTTTAGACGGCACTAAGTATTTCGGTTAATGGCAATGCTGAGTTGTCTGCCCTTGTTGTTGTTCACCTACGAAGTATTTCAAGGCTAATATATACTAATTACAAAAGACATCCTCTATACTCTTATTCCGGCAGAGTAAATTACTAAAAATTCGCCAATGTAGGAGCTCCCTCGAGGGTTTCTATAATTATCAACTCTGCCAGAGTTTCAGTTCGTATTTCATTGTACATCAGATTAAAAAGAAACTATAAATGACATTTAATACATGTTCATTTATAGGAAATTCTCAATATTAGGTATATATCCCAATCGGCATATATCCTAGTATTTTGTTTATTGAATATGTACCCAGTACATATATTTACATACTTGTGTTTATAATTTCCATGTATTACTGCATCATTTAAGGTTGACTTCTTTTTTTTTTAAATTTGAAACACGACGTCGACAGAACAATGCTGCATGGAGAAGGCGCTCAAATATCACAGAGTTATTTTCAGTCTAACATTTTTTTTAACTTCCTCATAAATTAAACTGTAGCTTTATATGCCCGTAGGAGAGTTACAATTTACTGAATAATCGATAGTTTGAATGGGTCTTTAGTAAAAAATAAAATATGGAACATTAAATTTCGTCATAATTCGTTTCAACCAGACTTACACAGAGAGAGAGAGAGAGAGAGAGAGAGAGAGAGAGAGAGAGAGAGTAGTTCTTTGTAGAGACATGAAACAGCTACGATCATAAACAGAAGAATCCGTTACTCCAAATTAAGAAGAAGACTGTTTAAATATTGTTTTTAAACTTAATAACAGTTTATAAAGAAAATGAAAATTATGCAGAGAGCAGTTAACAAAGTAATGATGATTTCAAAATAAAAATACATCTTTCAGTAATTCTATACAAAAAAATAAATAATAAATAGCTGTGTCTTCCGCTGCGTTTTCTTTTAATTATAAGATGAGACTTATTTGCCTGCTGTGCTTGTGTCCTCTGTATTTTGAGCATGTCAAATTGTTTTCCCAATCTTTTGAAACAGGACAGTACATTATCTTTAGACATACGAGACAGCAAATTCGATAATGATAACGTTTGGTCTCATTACTCCACGAGGAACACCTATAAAGGTATCTTGTCTCTCAAAATGAATGAATGAATATAGGTGGGCTAGTATTGATAAAATAATACCATTTTACGAGATTTATGGTTTTTACTTTGATTTCATTAATCAAAATCAAGTTTTACCTATGATATCTAGGACCATATCTATCATTTATGACAAATTAATATGCAGAATAAACGTTCAATCATCTTATAGGGGAAAAAAACCCCCAACATCTTAATTACTGCAATACAGTAGTCGAGCCCCCATCACCAATCATCCGGGGTACATGTACATCTTTTTTATTATCTGCTATAAAAACACATTGACTCTTGAGCAGGATCAACTTAGAAATAAGTCGCAGAAATTCCAAGCATTGCTTCCAGTGCAATCGTCATCTAGCTGTGGTCGATATCAGATCCCCATTTTATTTCCCCTGGGGACAGATAGTTTATTATAACACTAAAGGCGGTTAACGCGACTCGATCTCTGCAAGTCTCTGGTTTTTTAAAGGTCTCCCAGCATAGGAGAACACATACCGTATATATCCCTGCATGTGTGGGAATTTCTGTTAACTTTCTAATTTATACGTATAGACTGATGGATTAAGAGGGAGGACCGGGGGGGGGGGGGGGGCCTGTGATCAGAATTAAAAAAAAATTAGTAGAACCACAGAAAATCATCCATTAATAAAGTCCTGCTCAAATTAATCAGGTGAAAGATTTTAAATGTTGATAAAATGAAGGAATTATAAACTCATTTTTTTTGGAGTTAAAACATGCACATACAACTAAAGTTCATTTGTATACATGTATGGCACTGTTCCAGTTTTGATACATGTATGATGCAGTTCCACTTTTAAACCAGTAGTTTGAAGCATTTGAAATACCAGCTTAAATTACTGTAACAAATCATACGGTAAGCAATTTTGGACGGTAGTTAGTACATGTATTATAGTGAAATGTTGTTTTTTTCCCCCTTTGGCATTAATCAAGAGTTTGTGATGAAACATTGTACATTATTTTCCAACCTCAACTTAACAGACAATGGTTAAACTAATATTTCTTCTTTCTATGTTCCTACATGTACGATTCACAATTAAGCTTAATAGCGTATTTAAGCACTAGGTTAGCTTTTTTATCACTGCGATGCACAAAGTCGATTGAAATGGATTGTGTGTGGATTCTAAAATAATCTTTAGTGCTGAGAGTTTTATTCTATTGATATGTGAATCGCAGACACTTATTTTCATAACGATGGGGGGTGGGGGGGGGGGGGGGGTAGGGGGTTGAGGGGAGGAGGAGACTTAAGCAGTCTTATTCACTTTGTCTTGGTTTAATTGTAACGGGAATTATTGATTTGCGCGTTTCTGTTTAAGAGGACTTCAGTGTAGTTTTAAAAACTGGTAATACCAAGGATCAAAAGGAATTGCCAACACTCATAATAGTTGCATTTTTATTTTTACTGTGGGATTTTTGTTTTATTTACTAGGCTTGTCGAAGAAATTAAACACGCATAGTGGTTAAGATATCAATCAGGTTTTGTTAAATGACAGTGAAAGATTTGATACAAAGTTTAGAGTGGGGAAGGGGGTCACTGCTTATCTTAATTTTTTTAATGCAAAGTTGGGGGGGGGGGGTGGGTTAAGAAATGAAGAGGGAAAAACATTGTTTGCCACAGATGAAAAATCCGTCGGTTTCTTACATATGCAAGAAAAAAATTATTAAATAAGGATCCTCGACGCCCTGTGTCTTCTACTTTTTATGACAGTACGTCACATCATTGCGTTTTCAACGCATTGTGAAACAGTTTATATCGCCAGAATGGTGTGTCTATTGCTGTGGCGCAATGAGTTTAGCTTCTGACTACCAACCCGCAGGTCCCGAGTTCGAATACAATAGGGACTTTTATTTTCATGAAGAGCGGTAAAATTTCGAAAATTGATTTTTTACCCTAAAATTGAATTTTTCATTTTTTTGGGTCATTTTTAAATAGAACACATGCTAAAAATCCATATCTTTTTAAAAGTATTTTAGAAGGATGGACTTGTATATAGAACTTTTTTCCAGGTGTGTGGAGGACCCTTAAAGACTAAAGTATACAACTGCAATGGGTTAAAAAGTAAACTAATGCGCGGTCCAATCATCTCTTCCTTAACTTTTATAGTACTTCATTCTGTAAAAAGAGAGATAACTCGAAAAACTCTTGTTCATCGTTAAATGTAAACTGTGTATTGGGACACTACACACAATGAATACAATAGCCTTTGTACTTGTAATAAAAGGTCGCTTAATGTAGGTTAATAAACCGTTGATAATTAACGCTGATTGCAGAAATGTAGTGAGATATTTTGATAACTCTTAGCACTTGTCTTACAATTTTTTACAAGAATGTTATGCTTCTTAATCAAAGGCCATACCCTGATTAAATAAAATCTGAAAAATCTCCCAAGACTTTGCCAAAACAACATTAGGACTCTTCCACCCAAAATTATTCTATGAGGTAAGATGAAAAAAAATTGAAGACATAATTGCATATTTTACAAAGTCTTTTTTCAATATTTTTTTTTCCTGTTTGGGGAAACGTTATGAGAGAGAGAGAGAGAGAGAGAGAGAGAGAGAGAGAGAGAGAGAGAGAGAGAGAGAGAGAGAGACTTTTAAATGTAAGGAAAATTGAAAAATCAATATCATTAATTTGATTTGTTTTTAGTTAGTTTTGATTTTCTGATGGAGATAAAACTCTTTTAAACATGTCAAAGCAATGAGCTGTGCAGTGAGAACAATGATGTCGCAAAATCAAAAGATGGTAGCAAACCCCTGTAATTGTCCGGCAAACGTCCATTATTTCTAAACGGTGCATATTATGAGATTAAATACGAAACTGTTTATCCTGCCATAACAATTTTTTTCCAGCGACATAAACGGCAAAGCATTGATTAATTGGCGATCGTAATAAAAACACAACCCGCCCGCTACTTCGTTTTACCAGCTGTTGCGAATGGTCCCCATTCGATAAAACTCCCACTCCTCGTTTATTATTGATGGCGAAGTTTATTTTCAGCTTTGCAAGGAAAATTTCATCAACTTTTCATACCTTTTTTTTTAGTTCTCGCAAAGATTGAGAGATACCTCTGCAATGAAATATTTATAATTTAGATTTGGTGTACATATAACAATGCTCAAATCTCTGGCGCTGATGTGTCATAAATGTGCACTACGTTTATTTTTAATTTTAAAGACTGCGGCGATTTAGATATGGGCGCTCTTTGGATTTTTCTTTTGTTGACGTTAAAGAGAAGAATATGTTTAATTAACTAGAAATGTGGTCATTGTTAATTTGTATCATTATTTTTAATCTCCTTATAATGCATAAATGAACAACTTTCTACATGTGTATTGTGTTGGTTTTTTTTTTATATAATCATATTAATTCTGATAAATATACATGCAGCTGAACTACCCTTGGAGTTTTATACATGGCATTCCGAATTGTTCAAAATAACATGACTTAGTTCACTGCATATCCTCTCTCATCGTCGGATACCCACGGGTGATCGCGTATTTTACTTAAGTAAAAGACGCGATCACCCGTGGGTATCCGACGATGATCCTCTCTGACGGATTTTATTTAAGAAATAAAATATGCCAGAAAAAACAATACCATAGTATAGAATTAGATGGAATTCTGTTTAATTAAATGTGGATGGTCAATTTATGGAGACATACATGTATACTGTACGTACATTGTATATAAATACATGTAAATATCGACGTCACAAAAAAAGCATATAAAGACCAAACACGAGATCAATATGGCTTTCTATGAGGTCGATATATAACTAGAGATTGACCGACATAATGGGAGACATTTGCATGTTTTAAAGATTTTCTATGTCATAGAAACAAGTGACAAAGTCATTACAATAGGATCGGTATGTTGTCAAGAGAATTCACTCTGAATTTCCATTTCAAGTCAACATCGAAATATATGTACGTTTACTCTAGCACGTGAATCTAAGCAAACCTTAAGGTCTTTTTGAATTTCACAGTAAAAAATGAAACAAACGAACAAATCTGTATATTACTACCTTAAATAATATTTTTTTTATAGTTTCATCGAATATGTATATCAATATGTAACCAACTTGTTCCCATAATAAAATATTGATAAATTAAAAAAAAAAATACCACAACCTGTGCCATGTAGAACAAAGTTTAACTACCTGTGTACCTACACATGTATATATACAATAGGCTATATAATGCACGTATATATACAAAAACACTCCGCACAGTAAAAAATGCGGTATAATATATCAAATCAAATGTGTTAACCCAACCCGTCCTTATATAAAAAAAAGAAACAGAAATAAAAGTTTGAAAAGCAACGTTTGATAAAGCAAAAGCATGAACAGAGAAAAAAAAGATATGGAAATAAAGTATTCAGTTTTTCTATCATCACCAAATATAATATTTAATTATAATATAACTCGGTAAAATAATGAACAAAATGCGATATAGTTTTGTATTTTACACTAAAGGTATACTGTAGATCACTCTAACTTTATGTACATAATAACTTTAGCTTCAGAAAATCCATGTGATTTAAAATTGCCTTTCTAGTTCATATCTTTCTACCACGACGGAATTAATTGTTTCTCTACATGTACCTTACAGAGAAGTATTGTTACATGACCTTGGAGTACATTTGAAGGGTCAAGGTCATATTGAATCAAATACATCAAAACGAACACTAATTGAAATTAAGATGAAGCATTTCTTTACAACTGGTCACGTTTTCAGTGCCAATGTTTTTTGTGGCCTTTTCATGCATTTTTAAATTTTATCACCTTATCTTAAACCGTTGCAGTCATGTTACCCTTTAGATGCAGATGGCACATGTATGCCATACCTTCAATTAACTCATGACATTCATTCATTTAACTCATTAAAGGACTTGTGACCAAAGATAAAAATGAAAAAAAGTCTCTTTTCCATCTTTAATTAGCATCTTCTTTAGGCAGTAAATTATCATGATTCTATCAGAAAGGAAGTTAAAAATCAATACGTTGTTGCTAATCAGATGACAATAATTCTACTTATTTACGCTCTTCTTAAAGGATTTATACCAAGCGGCAAATAGGATAAACCTGTAGAATAAAGGTCGAAGATCAACACCAACCGTCTGTAATCTGTATCTAATTACTTTACAAATATAGCAAAAACATATATATAGAAATCCAGACACTCCTGCATGCGTTTTAAGGTGTTTTGATTTACGCAAACACGTGTATGACATTAAATCAAAGACCCACAGCAAGAAGCAACAAGGACCATTTAGATGAATGTGTTGTTACTACTAATTTTTTTTCGAAGGGTTGCTTTATAAAAAATTGCGTGGTTATGAAATAGTTTTTAACTTATCTCCTCCAACCCATGTTATACCCGTAGATATTTGGTGGTTCTTCGAATTTTGTTTCCTGTTTTGAGTTTTTTAAACATACATCGATTTAGTAGTAGAGCGCATTTTACTGTATCTAAATCTGTTTTAAGTGTTACACTTATATCTCAAAACTATGCTAATATGAAAAAATAAATAAATTAGAAATACATATATATGGGGAATATATGTGTGTGATTGAAGAGGTGAGTGTGTGTAGAATTTTGTTTTACTTTTTGCATTCGTCCAAACAAATATGGACGCAAGAATTGATATAAAAAAAACTAATTTCAATTATTCCCTACCATTGTATATTCAACGGTCAATGGAAATGACAGAACATTTTTAATTTGTTTCATAATTTACATTAAAACGCTATAAGGTTTGTCATACTTTTTGAACTATCAAGACAATTTCAATCTTTTCAAGGATAAAACACGTTCAAAGCAAACACTTGCTTTCATGCTAGAAACATTTTGTTTTTAAAATCTTGGTTTTGAAACAAAATGCTATAGATCTAGATTATCTTCTTAAAACACTTTTTTTTTTTAAATCTCGGTTGCCTTTCACTCACTTGCTTGGTTCAAACATTTTCTAGATAATGGTCTTATATTTTAAAAAGAAATCGATATCGGAACGAAAAAAAGGAGCTACAAAATAGGGCAAAGCAAAACATATATGGATAATTAGGATTTCTTTAAATGTGACAGACTACAAAATTGTAGATCTAAAAATCAATATCCATACCCTTTTACTACCATGGTAACCACTTTTATGACTAGAGTTATTGTTAGGTATAGCATGTATCTGTGAAAACAGGAATAAATGAAAGCTCTTCTTCAGAAAGCTTCTTCTAATTCTCCTTTATTTCTGCTGTTCTTTTGTTTTTTTATAGCTTTTTTCTCCCGACTTTAAAAAAAAATGCGATAAAACAATGAGTTTGTTGCAGTGTGTTGCGGTGTTGCTTTAGTGGAGTGGAGGTTTTCTCGGACTGTTACAAACAAATTGCTTTTTGTTTTATTTGATTACCTTGAAAGTCTTTATTTTTAAACATAAACCGGGTTAGGGAAATGGTTTAAATTCCCTATATCGGAAAAGGAATAATTAAGTAATAAGGCATGACCAAAAAGAGTACGTTGATCACTTTTACATAACATATGAGCAGTAATTCTTTAATCACGTGGTGTATTTTGAAATTACATTTTTAACGGTAACTTTATATTAGTAAAAAGTCTTTCAAAGAAAAGGGACTATATTTCTTAATCAAAATGATAAAACAAATGTAAAGAAAAAAAAACAAAATATTTATTACTTTTTCGAATATTTTTTTTTTTGGGGGGGGGGGGGACGGGGAAGGGAATGAAGGCGATGGTTTGAGGCGCCGACAGGGGTTTCATCTATCAACAGTTTGATTTTGTTGTGTTTTAAAATGTTTATTTTACAACATTATAAACGTTAACCTTCAAACTGATGATCTACGGTTTGTTCATGAAGTATTGCCCTAAGCTAAAATCAATTATTAAAAATGCATCAATTTATAAATCTGCATTATGAACATCCATGCAGGAATTTTCGAAATACATGTACATGTAAATATACGAACATGTAGATGTACGAATGCATGCATGTGTCGATGTACATGTACGAGTAAAGGTGTAACAATAAGTGCATCGGTACTGCCAAAATGACTAGATACGGTGAAGACATATATATCACGGCCTTCGTACATAAAAACATATGAATGATGAAGATTACCTAATTTCTGAAGCACTTTTAGCTTGATCTCTTAGGAGATGATAATAAAAAGTACACGTTTTATATTGATTGACAAGCCTGGTTCTGCTAATAAAACATCTAAAACAGATCCTGGTTTGTATGACGGGGTGCTGCCGGCACAAATGACAGTCGCTATTATTGCGCGAGATTTCCGATATGAAATATGATACATTTTCATCAAGTTTAGCACACCTGTCGCTGATTATTTTTTTTTTAATTTATTTTTTCTTGTTGTCAATCGTAAAAAAAAAGAATTACGCCGAGAAAAATCAATTTTTGGGGAAATATTTTTCTTCTTGTGTTTTCTACACATTTTGGTTATGGCATTAAAACAGTTGTAATAGAAATCCTCACGTCTCACACACTTTCAACCCTGTTTTGCCCAGTGCATCCCGTTTTTCATTGGAGGGTTGCAACTACCCAACATCGATCCCATTTTAAACAAAATCTAAAAAAAAAAAAAAATAAGAAATAATAATAGATGTACATGTATGCTTTACACATAAAAGTCTTATAAACAGTTGAAGTTTAATTCCTGAAATCAAAATTTATTTAGGGAGTTGTTTTGTAAATGGCAAAGGCTACCAAGTACATCAATAAATCATTTAACAATGTTGAAAAAAAAAATATAATCAAAGGTGTTAAAATGGTGGTAACTTATCGATGTGTACCCATTATGCATATGGAAGCTAATTTTAAATCAGATCTCGCTTGTCAAGACTTGATGATGTCATTACGTCATAATCACCTCGTCCTGGTGAAATTGTGGAAGATTTTTTTTACTATCGCATTCAAGCCCCGGGCCAAGAAAATCCCTCTGATATATTCTCTCAAATCATCACCCTATACATGCCTCACCAACTTCGAATTTCCTAAAATAGCTAACGCTGCGACAACTCAAAGCCATGATTTCCTCAAAGTTAAATTAAGCGTTTTATTGCAACACATTTTCTGCTAATTAAGGCTCTCTCCCCCGCCGAATAAAGACTTCAAGAACCAACTATGTGTAAACAATTATTCATGTTAGAGTGCGCGCTCTTCATTTAGTTCAATAGAGTTCTAATGCGGGTAAAAAAAGGAGAAAAAAGAAGAAAGGGCTCTTGGCAGGAAATTTTTATGTGAGCATTGTCCTCAAAAACCAACTAATTAACTTAAAGTTAGATTTTAACGAAGATTTTTGTTCTCCATCCCTCTCTTTATTTTAACGCAGAGGATTTCTCTCCAACAAGAGGCCGCGTTCTTTGTGCCCATATCTATGTTTAAAACAAATCAATTCGCGGTATTATAATCCACAATTAAAATCCGATAAGCGGGAATCCTCGCTGGTTAAACAATGGATCGGACTGAGGTTTGCCAATCAATAGCTTTATTAAACATATAAGGAATCGTGTGACGCGGCTATGAATTTTGATTCTGATAAAAAAACGGCTTATACTTTATGTTATGATTGTCTTTTGATAATCGGGGCACATACGTATGGACACATTCTTTAGTCATGTTTTGGGACAAGATTGCTTCCAAAGTCAGGAGGACAGGATTTTTGTTTTTCGCCATTTAAACTTCAGCGCGGGACCTAAGTTGCAAAATTCCTATCCATTTTTTAGATTAACTAAATTCATATATGTTTTTTAAAAAAAATGACTGTTTTAAGGAAAATTCAAATTTGTTTTAAACGAAATAACAAGAAAAAAAAAATTGAAGTCTCCGCTGCTTAACGATCAATTTCAAATCTGACACAAAATCTTCTACTCTGTTACAGCTAAATCCAAGTCTCCTTTGACTAATTGGATGGATTTAGATATAAATTATAGAACATAGTAATATTTGAATGATTTGAAAAGTGTATTCCGAGTCCAGCTTGATGTTGTTGTTTGATATGATTACACTACAAGCACGAAGCTGAAAAACCAATGGGGCTATAACCCCCCCCCCCCCCAAAAAAAAAAATCAAAAAATCCACTTACTAACTCCTAAGGCACGTAGGTTTACATCGTATGCTAAACATGTTTTTCTTTTTCTTTTGAAATTGTGGAACAATATTTTTTTTTTCATTTGTTTCCCCCTTTATATAAGTCCATATAGCGAGGAGATCTGTAAACACACGTTATACCATGATAAAAAGGGTATGTTTCCCTCAAGGCTGATTTGTTTTAGTTCAGAGTAAGGAAATACAAAGAACAAATTAAGCAGAAAAAAAAGTCTTTTTGAAGTCAAAGAAAATGTAGTGAGTGATTGAGCAAATTTGATTTCCTCCTACTCATTTAATCATTAAACAAAAACAAACACGATAGAAAAAAATAAAGAAGACAAAATTTAAAAAAAAAAAAGAAAAAATAATTTCATACAATTTCGCTCCCTCTACCCACCCCACCCCTATTCACATCCCAAAACGTTTTGGGGAAACAATTTTTTTTTTTTTACATTTCAATATATAGGTTCTAGTTATTATGATAAATAAGAACTGAACACCCGATGATTAATGGGACTATAGAAAAAACACTGTTATCTACAGGGCATCTTACCATCAATTTTATAGAACATCTTAATTTTTGATGACTCCACAGAGATCGAAACATGATCTATGAATTTTAAAACCCTTGATACAGTCGCAATGAACATCAGAAGAACGATTTATTACAATACATGACCAACCCTTTGTAGTCCTAACCAGAAAAATAAGGGGTCGGTATCAAATTTTAAATCATGCCAAGAGGAACCGTTCTTAATCAAGATAAACGATTGAGAATTAATGGTTACATCCCCTGCACTGACCTAAAACGTAAACGGATACGGTATTATGTTCCGTTCTCAGTATAGGCATAACTGACTTGGTAAAGACATATCTTAGTTACTAAAAGACCATTATTCTGGTAAGTCTGCGTGCTTAGTTCTTGTACAGAAAAAGTTATTTATTTTATTGGAAAAAAGTTTATTAGTTTTGAGTCAGAATCATCCTCAGTTTACTTCACCTAAGTTAATTTTAGAAGTTTACACGTATAGGTCGTGTGGTAATTCACATGTTGGGTTTTTTTTTTTTTTAATGATATAATCTAATGCAAATCTGAGACCAATTAAAGGGTCATCGTTCTGCGTTCAGCATGGGGAAAAAATTTTAAGTGTTGAAATGTTTAATCTTTTGAATCGGCTTTTCACACCTATCCTTACGAAGAATAAATATATATACATGTGTAATATTAAAACTTCTTATCAAAAAAATAAGTTATACTCAACGGAGAAACATTCCTTTGAACAAGTCACATTTTTGTCAAATGTTTTTTGGCTTTGTTTTTTTTTCTCTTTATATTATCTGGAAAAGAAATGGACATGCAGTTTCAAGTTGATTCTGTTCTTCTATTGTAGTTGTAATTAAGGCTAAGTGAGTAATCCCCTTTAGAGTATGTTACTCTAAGGCGTACAACTAAACCTTTAAAAGTGTAAAAATATGTAAATAACGATAATCAAAGAAGAAGGGTTTTCGTGTTGTTGGGGGTGTTAATCAACTATAGCTATAGGGTGGTCTATGACTCCATACACGAAGTAGCAAAGAATTTAAATATTTTTCACCAGTAACAGATAAAGAGGAAGTGAGTTAAATTATTTCAATGCTCAACGATCTAGATTTTCTGTTATAAGCACAATTCGATAAAATGAAGATGAAAAATACCATTTGTTTATCAAAACTATTGTCAGATCAGCAATAGGGTTCTGGGTGATAAGTAGATATATGAGCTATAGTCTTAATATTCCAGTGCACCATATGTCACACTGCATAAATAAAAGTACATGTACATACTGATCATGATTGACATTGACTAAATTATTTATGTTTTAAATATTTTTCAACCTCATAATAAGAATATAGGAAAAATGTGATTTCTTATGATATCGAGTTGCTTTAATTTGTAAAAAGGCAAAATCCCTTAGTTCAATATAATGTTTTCAGGTAAGTCAGGGTTATAACTTTTTAACATTACCTTTAATTGAAGTTGGAAGTTGGCATGTCCACTACACAAATGCTTTTTGCTTCAACAAAATATCAATCTAATAAAATCAAATCTACGGGAAAAAGTGGAACAAAAATAACCATGTGATCTATAATTATTTTAACGCGTTCATCATGAAAATATAGCACTACTTTGTATGTGTAACTAACGTTCTTCTTGTTTTCATTGTAGGGACAATCAAGTTGGCTTACATAAAATTGATGCCTGTTTTCAACAACAACATCAACAAACTTCAGCGTCTAACGAGCAGACGTTCTTCTATCGTCTGCGTTCTCCCGTGCTTCCATCATAAGTAACGATATATTTAGCTATATTTTGGCGCAAAACACACCGTGGTACATAGCAGCTGGGTAATATTCAGTAATTATTCACATTATAGAGCCATTTTACATGTGTTCGACTGTAATAGGTATTATCCTATAATTAAAAAAAAAATTGATTAATTTGCGTGATGTCGAGAGAAGACAATGCGAAGGGAATGCTACGAGCTATGGTGTCACGCTTTTTTCCCCATTTGTCTACCTGTAGTGAATGACAGCTGTTGAATCGATATTTTGATTGAATTTTCCATCACATTTGAATATGTCAGCTCTCGTCATGGTCGAACCAGCCAATGAAAAAACACGTATTGATTCTACGGAGCAGCTAATACGCCAAGTGCCAGTAGCATTCGCGGATCCAAACGATGAAACCAGTGCAAATGTCAAACGTCCCAATTCATTGCCGAACAGTCTCGATAAACATTCAGAATGTCTTACTGAGCACAAGCAAAATGCCAAACTTTTGCAGGATTTAAAATTCCGGGAACATGGAGAAATTGACGGCCGTATTAATCAGGCCTACTCCTCACCTGACATCGAGTTACAAAATTATAGCTTTCAGCAGGTAAACAAGAAAGTTGACCACGGCAGCCAAACAGACGAAGAAGTAGGTAAATACGATTCCCAGATGAGTCTTCAAAATACTTCCATTCCACACACGCGGCTGCCGCAAATAGATTGTGCCATCATCACCGAAGACGATACGTCAAGAAGCGTATTATTAGAGGATGGTGGGGGACGAGAAGAGGCGCGAAACAACAACAAAGCCACGAAGGACAACATCATTTCGGACATTGGTGCCGATATAATGAGAGTGAATGGGGCCATTGGTTCGTTTAAGCAGCTACAGAAGCCAACCTCCATGCAGTCACTTCCCACTTCCTCCAAAATGAGTTTTAATGACGAAACCGGAGCCGGTACGGCTCTAGTGGAGAAAGGTGATTCCGGAAAGTGTATGGACGATAAACAGAAAAAGGATAATAAACCGAATGCGGGGTATAGACTCGGCAAACGGAAAGCGTTGTACGAACGGCGGAGAAAAATCTCCGATTACTGCCTCGTCCTTGGCATGGCCGGGATTCTGCTTATGATCATGGAAACAGAGCTCATAATGGCCAAAGTTTATGTCAAGGTGAGTACGATTTTTTGGGGTCATCTTAAAGTGTGTTTTTTGTTTAATGCTGTTGTGTGTTTTGATTTTGTTTAAGGCGCCGTTATAAGTGCACAATATTTTTCGATATCTAGGCAAAACATTGTTTGGATGCCGTTAAGAACAGTTGTAGTAGGAGTCGATGATGATGATGATGATGATGATGATGATGATGATGATGAGTAACAAATTATGAGATCCCCCGCTTTGCCCTGTGCATGAACACATACATATCTACTTCAATGCACAAAGCATACTTCACGAAAATAATAGCGCTCCAACCAATTACCCACTGTATTTGACTCAGCCCGTTGGCATAAATCCTCATCTGCACTCTCCCCAGGATAAAGATTTAAACTTTCCCCCATCAAACGACCGGGATGTATTTTATAGTTTCTCATGCTGTGTTCAATATCATTTATTATATGATCTGTCGCATCCCACATGTCATGTTTCATATTAAATCTAGCCGACGCTACACGATATGTCTTTGTATTGGAAGTTGTCCGTGTGTGACTGAATATATATTTTTTTAATTTTCCACAAAAGACCTACAGGGAAACAAGGAACTGTCAAAGACACAGGCTCAGGTGTTTTTCGTTAAGTAAATATGCTGCTCACTGCATTAAGCCATCATGTGCCTTGGCACGTGTCTAAAATTAGCTTTTCGTTTTCCATCTTTCATGTGATACTAGTGGTGTGTGTTTTGTGCATTGTTTTCATCTTCATCTGTCATTTATGTGTCATGAGAGACAACAAAAAAAGCCTCACATAACCCTCTGTTATTATAGATGGGGGATGGAGAGATGTTATAGATATTGAAGAGGAGAGAGAGAAGGATTCAGAGAGAGAGAGAGAGAGAGAGAGAGAGAGAGAGAAACACGGATATATACACCCAGAAAAAAACCTGCCATTTTCATTAACCGCACGCAGTTGCTGAAACAGACATAGTGTGCCGGGGGCTTGGATCTCAGCGGGAGTTTTGTGTTCTACGTCATCACGGCAATTAACGCTGATCAACTTCTCCTGATGGCGACATCGTAGGTGAAATAAACATATTCCTTATTATGTAAAACGCAGTGAAAAAAAAAATCAAAAAACCAGAGAGCGTTCAAAAAGCGAAAGGAATGTTAAGAGAGGAAAAAAAATCGTGCTGTATCTTGTCCGTCAGCCGCAGAATGTACTTTAATTAACCGTTCGATGTTTCAAAAATAAAAGAGTTGGCTCGGAGGATTGAAAATTGATTTGTTTTAATGAATACTGTTTTAATGTAAATCCGGGCTAATAGCTGATTCTCATAGACGTTAGTCAATTGATCATGCGGGTCACTGGTTTTAATGTTCAACATGAAACGGTTTTGAGTTCCATTAGGGAATACAATTTCATATTGAACTAACCGGCCAAAACAGTCCGTCATTGTCATATTAGACAACACATATTTATCAAATGTTTAATTGAGTCATAAGCATATTTGTGAATGCCCATGCCACTTTTAAAATCATTCAAAAAAAATGAAAGGAATTGAGGGGTTTTTTTTCCATGTACATATTTAGGTCATTTCGGTAAAAGCGTGCTGTGTTTCATAAACTCACACTTGGAAAAGTGCACTTAACATGTATGATTATCGAAGCGGCTACGATATACGTGATATCAACAAAATATTCTCAAAAGAGATCTTTCTAAATGACTCTTTTCTTAGTTAATCTACTTCCCTTTTGAGCAAGAGGAGCCAGAATGCCCGAACGGCATGTCTGAGACTCAAAGTCATATTGACGACTGTTTCGTCAGATGTTTTTGCGAGCCTGAGAGAGCAGAGCAATTAGTCAACTATACTAAGATAATGCATAATTTACGAACCGATAGTTTCGTCACAGGCAGATGAAAAAAAAAATCCCATAAGGAGCCAACAGAGGTTCCTCTTGAAATACAACTACGTCACTTTCTAGAATAAATGGCAAGTTTTCACAAAAATTTTGAATTATTTATCAACGTTTTCCGCACAGTGGCACAATGGTACTCCGTTAAGTTGACTGTTTATTTCTCTATGTGCGTTGGGATTTGAAACGGAGTATTCTGCTGTGGAATTAAACAAACCAATTTGAAATCACAATCAATGGATTCGGAAGAATAAAAAAAAATTCTCGATTCCATATTTTATGCTCGTTATCTAATGACAATATCAAATTGAAATAAGGCGAATTTTATACTCCCTCCTTGAATAAAAAATAAAAACAATAATCCACACATTTAAATGGTTTCCTATAATTAATATTATTAGACTTTAAAGCTAAGTTTAGGTGGATTGGGTTTCTAGTACAAATAATATAGTTTCTAGGGTCATTTAAAGCATTTCACGGATATTTTGTTATAGATACACACAACTTATTGTTTAATTCGGATCAGATTATCTTAGCTTGTAACAATTTTAAAAAAAAAACCACGAACCCTAAGATTTTTATCAGAAAAATGATTTCTTGTAAGATAACATTTTGTTGATAAATCGATGACAATATTTGAATGCACATGAAAGAAGACACTAGGAGACGGTATGAAAATCTTTTTGATTGGATGTTGTTTCGAATATAAGATTTTTCATTTAATGATGAATAAAAAATTAATAAAAAAATACTGAGATTATAACTTCATTTATTTTTTTTTTTTTTGCTCAAAAATATCTGACATATGACTTTAGTGGCATATACTGCTGTATTTATCTCTCAGTTTTGTTTGGGTTTTTTTTTGTGTGAGAGAGAGAGAGAGAGAGAGAGAGAGAGAGAGAGAGAGAGAGAGAGAGAGAGAGAGAGAGAGAGAGAGAGAGTATTAAATGCATAATTTGTTTTACATATATGTGTGCTTATCCCTAGCGTTCTGAACCACAATTAATGTTTATATTCGTCTGCAGCCCACCCGGATCTGTACGAGATAAAAGTTTCGATTGTAGGTGTTGATACATTGTGCAAATCGTAATTCTGATTGATAATTGTTGGGTGTTTAAACCCCGTATTCTTCTGTAAATCGAAGTCCAAATGGGGTTCATATTCCCCCGGGGTCTCCATTTTTACGACGATGGCACAAATTAACAACAATACCAGTTTTCGATATCAAAACTGTAACCTTTTTATCGAGCTAATGGCGTCCTTACGTGAGAAGAAGATTCATCAGTCATGAACCACGTTTTATCCGGTGATTCTACGGAAATTCTCTTATCGGGAAAAATATTCCAGAACACGAGAATACCACAAAGGCCTATGACCTTGTATTGTACCCAAAACAATAGCCGCTGGTTTTGATGGTTGGCAAAATCGTTTAATGTTACGTGTTAACCGTCTCTTAATTGTTTAGACGGATTAATTAATCAACCGCGATGTTCATCAAGCCCTTAGACGAGCAAATGTAGGCTTGTGTGTTATGTAGCAATAAACTTATGTGTGTTACATGTACCTTTGCAAGCTGTTTAAATGAGTGGGAAACTTTGTAAACGTAATCTTTATAGGATTTGGTAGAATTACGGCACTGACGAAACCAGCTTAAATCTGAACAGCTCATTCCACCCCACCCAGTAGAAAAGGTTAATAAGAGGAAAAAAACCTAATCAGATTTTGGTTGCAGTCGAGTTCTGATATACATGTATGAATATATACACCAAATCATCGATAGCAAGCTACAAGCTTCATTTATGTATACATGTGTTTGTAGTTCATTGTTATACATGTTCGTGTAGGGTGCCTCCGATTCATAACGTATACCTACTTTTACATTTTTCATCATTTGTCCTACATGATGTCTAGTTTTTTGTAGCTAGGCTCAATATTTATAACATTATTAACGTGAATCCTAAATATTACATCATCATTGAAGGCTGCTTCTAACAAACGAGCATTACTCCATTTTTTCCCCTCATTTATCCACGATTAAGAAAATAACATTAAAAAAACTTGCAAGGATTTTTAAAGCAAGAGTAGAGTTGGAAATTCGTGTTCCCTAGATTTACACAGGGCATCAAGGTAAAATATCCCCCTCAAACCCCAACCCACCCCCTCTCTCACCACTACAAAATTTCTCCCACAACAACAAATCTGATTCCCTTCAAACCATTTGGTGTCATTTACCAACTTTTCAAATTACAAAAATTTGATATTTTCGTGTTGTTTTTTTTAAATTAACGAAAAAACATAATGGACTGTACAACCTATTAGTATCATTATTACAATAAGTACTTATATTTACGTAGCGTTTCCCTTGAGATGTAAGGTGAACGTCTTACCGATTTTCTGGAAGGGACGCCATATTTATGATTGCTTTTGCAATTGACCTTTGTATCCACACGTTTCGGACATCTGTCATGTCTTGATGAAGTAAAAAATAAACCTAACAGCTGATTGACTTTGACTAATGAAAACTGTGTGACTGATTAAAAAAGAAAATACTGATTATCCTCCAAAATGTCATTGACTATGTAATTAGAAAATCCAACTTTGAATGATAAAAATCAATAGGATAGCCATTTAATATACTACATAGTATTATATATTTTGGAAAATCTCCAAGTACAATTAGTGAATCACTGGCATCTTTTAACTTCTTTTTTTAAATTTCAAAAAAAGCACAGGGATCCTATTTACTACTGAATGAGTCGCCAAACGCTAAAGCCCCATTGCTTTTCTCTCAAAGTATAAGTATACGTATTAGGGTACACATCTATAATTAAACACTTTGCGAGCAGACTTTCTTTGGCCCAATCTCCGACTGGTGCGGAATCAAGTGCTCTTACTGTCTACTGACACAATATAAATTCTATAATAATTCCCATTTTAGGAATCCCATAAAACACACCTCATTTAGAGCGGTTGGACCGGCAATAGGCGAACCAATATCCACAGAGCGCAGACGATCCCTATACAAACACTATCTAGAGGTTCAGTGTAGTTGCCGATAATTGTTTTGTTTTGTTTTTCTCGAGTCGGTTCAGCCAGTATACTCTTTCATATGTGTAATGGTATAGAAATACTGACATTTTATTCTCTCTCTCTCTCTCTCTCTCTCTCTCTCTCTCTCTCTCTCTCGCCTTTTACATGAAGAAATAATAAAATCGAAATTTGCATTCTTTAAATAAGTTGAATAAACAAGTGCAAAAAATTTCACGACGCTAAAAATTCAAAGGGGAATACACCCCCCTCCTTCCACAGTAATACAGCGCGCACACCAGGAGTACCTCCGATGAATCCGCTGACGTTTAGTACTGCTCCTGGTCGACGCATCTTCATTCAATCTGACAGGTACTTGCATACAGACAGACCTCCTGAAGCCAACCACCTTGAGAGAGAGAGAGAGAGAGAGAGAGAGAGAGAGAGAGAGAGAGAGAGAGATAACGTTAAGGATGAATAATTAAACCGATCGCAATATGCAAAATAAAAGTACAGTGTTTCTTTTTTTCAAAAGGCCAATGATAAGAGCTGCATAAGATTGTGCGGGGGAGTTGGATCACAGAAGGCTTAATGTTCTGTTTTTTTGCTGCACAGGGGCGCGCGAGATACGCTGCACAGGATTCTCCGCGGCTGTTTTAATGCAAATTATGCCAGCGCACTGCAGCCAATTTAACAAAGTAATAACCACCACAATTATTTCGTCAGCCACACAAATTGAAATTGCAGCATATTGTGCCTCCATCATCTACTTTCATCATCCGAGCTCCCCATTATCATACTTCCTAATAGTCTAATATGATACATGGAATTGTTTCATCTCGGCCACGTTTTATAACGTATCGGTGCCGAATTTGGCATCACGTTCACCTCATATTGACCTCCCTGCAATGTCGTTGCAAAGTTGCATTGGATGTAATTGTTGATATTGTTGTGGGGGTTTTTTAATTAAAAAAAAACCATTGAAAATAATATGATTTTCTTTAAAGGCCTTTTCCACACATTGCACTTACTTAAAACTACACCATTACGTAATTTTCCATTTTTTTAGCAAAATTTTAATGTAATAAAATAAGCCACGTTTGTAGTGTGCATAGTTACAAGTAAAATGTCACAACCATCCAGACGCTGCCCGTATCCATCATTTTATCTGATAAAGCTTGTCATCAAGGAGTTCTAGGTAGCTCCTGTAGTGCCCATATATGGGAAGAACTATTCTAAAACAGTTTCCTCAACTGTGAATTTGTCTTTTCTTTTTCCTAATACCAATCAACCTTTTGATCTGCAAAATTAGAGACAATCCTATGCAAAATCCACCGCAACCATAACATACACTGTATATTAAGCTCTACAATTACAAAAAAATTGATCCTTTGTACAAAACCAAGTTTGAAATGCATCACAGAAATACAGACTGTTACAACAGCATAAACATTTATGGTACATGTACCTCTCTCTCTTTTCATACTCCCTAGAAACAACAAATAGATACTGAGCATGGAAAATATTAACATATCTGAAACATCGGTTCCTTAATTCCTATTTCACCTGCAGCTGTTCAAAGGCTTACCGACTTCATTCACTATCGATTATACTTCAATACATGAAATTGCATTTCATCATCTTTTTCGTTTTATTCTGTGTGTTTTGCACTATAACTGTTCTCATATAATTTCCGAAAATGTCTCCCATTTTCCTATTGCAAACAGAGGGGGGAAAAGGGAGCAAATTGTAATAGAATTTGCAGACTTAAGTGTTAACTAAATTTGTGAGCATCAATCGCAACCCAGGATCTGTCAGACGAGAAGAAATTTCCTTAAGGCGCAAATTAAGTTTCTGGAACGTGATATCTTTAGATTTGACCACTCTATTCGTGCAATATCTCCTGTCCAACGCACGAGAATGGAACTTGATAATCATTAATTGAGAACACAATAGTGCTGTGACTGATTGAGAGTGATTACAAGTATTTGTCATGAGCGACTCTTGACTTCCATTATCCCTCAGTATAAAGCCATAAAGACATGGCGGCGAGCGGGTATATCGATTTTCATTGGCTACAGAATTTTCTTGCCTGAAAATAGCGCGGGTCTTTAGAGACCAGAGTCGACACCTTTTATGGACGAATTAATATTTGATTGAGGAGACTCGTCAGGGATGCAATGTGTATCCGAGTGTTTTTGTAAATTTATTGCCGACATCAGGTTTTGTTAAAATCGCTCATTAACTTCCCATTTGAACCTGTTAACCGTATCATCGGACAGGGAAATAGCTTTCAAAAACCTTAAGAAATCTATTTCTATGGGTACACAAAAATTATTTAAACATTGACCAAAACGACAATCAATTTAGAATCGATACTTGTCTATTGCTACCCTTTAACTTTTTTTTCATATTAGCAGGACTAATGCTATATCATTTAGAATCGATTTCAACTCGGTTTGTTTGGGGGACAGTTACCCCCGGGAAATTATATGAAAGTCGTGCAAAAACACTTAATTAATCCCTGAAATAGAATTTAAATATTTGCAAACTGTATATAGCTTTTTCATCATAGCTCGAATAATGTCTATTTAATGTGAAGTCTATCGAACGAGGCTTTCCCGTACATATCGGGGGTTTATCGTCATGTTTAATAACGCACAATAAAATGCTTGACTTGAGTATGATCTAAACACGTAAATTTTCCATTAACGAAGGGAAACAATTTGAAAGCAACTGTAGAAAACGTGTGTAGGCATAAAATTAAAAATACGAAACGCATCTAAAGTATTTGATATTATTAATTTTACAAATTATCTGTAAACATTCTTCATTAAAGTTTGTCTTTAAAAAGCAAAATCCTGCTCTGTTATATTACATGAGTTATTCGACAGAGGAACAAAGACAAAATTTTGGCACAAGTTGACCTTAATCTCCATAATAAAAACACCCAAATACCTCAGAAACACGTATATTCCACACGTCTTTGAATATTATATGGTTTATGTCTGATTAGTACGGTTTATCCTCAAACTGTAAAGTTCTTGTTTATGTTAATGCCTCATAATTAAGAGTATTATTTTTGGCACGTAAAACCATCTGTTTTAAACCATAAAAAAAAGAAAAGATGATTTGTGATGCAACAATAGTTGGCCATCTGTTGGCAGCGTTTCATAAGAATTAAGGTACTATACTCAAAAAGTGTCTGACGGGTTGCTCATTTTAACTTTAGTTGAAATTCAAAACGATTGGACATTCGAAAGCCAAACATGTACAATGAACTTTGCACGTGGCTTTGTGAAGGAGAACTAAGATCATTTTAAATATCAGTAGAACACAATAAAAAAATCCCAAAACACCTGATCTGAATTAAAAACCCTTTAAAGTAAACATGTTTTTTTCTGCCTGCAGACGAGACAAATATATAAGACAAAAGTCCATATATTGTAGTGGAACCTTACATTTTTCTGTTCTTACTAAAGACCCCAAAAATGAAAATTTCCGTTTCAACTCCATTTCAAAGATGCAATTCAAATATTTGTGTATCTCAATCGATTTAGCTTAATTCCCTCCCCCAATTGCTTGGGACATTTATTTATCTTACAACTTTAAACAACGGTTAACATTCAAGTTTTTAAACATGCTATTGAAGGAGTTGTCTTTATATATTACTAACACAAACAAAACTTTTACTGTCGACAGTTCAAGTGGGAATATGGATTTTCTTTTATTCCATCGGTAAATACTAAAGATATTTCTCTGTTTTTGTTGAGTAAATCAAACTGCATTACATAGATGAAAGAACGGACTTTGGTTGCAGATTCCGGGGGTTTCCTTTTATGATCTTTACACAGTTGATGAAATATTTGTTGAGCAGTTCAATATTAATTTTGTAATTGGCTTTTTATTTGACGCTAACGTACATGTATGACGCACGTCTCCGCTTCTTTATACGGTTTACTAAGATTAAATATTTAATTTCGTTAAGCACTTGGTCATTTCTTGTTTTCTTGTTTGATGCTTTGGAAATAAAACTGATGGCTTATTGATTTTCAATGCTGGGTTGAATTCCCTCATTAATTCATAAATATACCTTTTCTGATTTACATTGCATCTTCTTTGCAATGCAATTAAACGTAATCCGTGGTTTTCATACCTTTAGCATTTACATGTACTGGTTTGTGCTGATTTGTAAAGTTTGATAAGAATTTAGATCCATGATGATATCTGAATTAACTTTTATAGTCATTCACCTAGCCTTACCCAACTCAATATCTGTAAACACTCTGAAGTGTTACCCCCCCCCCCCCACCCCTTTTAATTTTCCCCCCAATATGCATGCAGTTGAATTGTGTTGCGTGACAGACGACTTTATTTGCCATCAATATCAGACAAGGTTTTTGGTGGGTTTTTTTTTTTTTTTTTTTTTTTACATTTTTGTGGCAGTTAGAATGCACTTGTAAATCATAGAGTCAAATATTCAGTACTCACGAAACAAGACATTGTCTTAGACAAGACCAAAAAAATAAGCGCGAATTTTATTATTACTAGGCGCTTTGTCATATGCTTAATTAATAAACAATACTGCCCGCGCTGGCAAGTTTGATACATTCCAAATAAATTTTTATTCTTCAAATTCTGATTTGCTGTCAATTTTGAAGATTTAGAAATAATTTCTGTAATATATTTAGTGAGATTCGTCAATATACCGATTTTTCATATCATCTTGCTGATTTTTCTTCATTGTTCTTTGAAGTAAGAAGAAAATAGACACAAAGTTGTCGTGCGTTTTCTATTCTCTTTAATAAGCATGAAATTGTACATAATTATAATTGATCAAGACACATATTAAGTTATTTTGTTTCACATTCGGTTTCTTTGAAGCCCAGATTCTCCTATTTCGTCCCAAAAGTAAATGAAGAATTCGCGTGCGTAGAAATCGTCTGCGTGCGTTGTTCTACTTTTGTCTGAACTCTTTGATTAGTAATCTGTAATTGTAATAAGCATATTAGAATGAACATGTTCATTTCCTTCCCCAAATGAATAAATCGTTTTTGGTCCAACCTAATCTACTAGGGGTCAAATAAAAGATTTAGTAAGACACCAAAAAACGACTAAGATACATGAACGTAATTTGTCGAAAGGAACACTGGTTTTAGATTTTTCTTCTTCACAAGAATGGCCCCCGTCAATCGTGCAGTTCTCATCAAGTTATGTATAATTTCTTGTCAATCTCTGGTTAACCTATTATTTAATCAGAACCAGAGAGTCTTCTATAAAGAGCATCAAAGACCGACGAGTCCAAATTATTAAATCCAGAATCGGAGACCGTTCGATCCAGCTATTTCCGGTATGGCGGCTGTGCAGACATAATTGGAAATCAGAACTGCTGAAACATACGGTTTCTTGGCTAGCTACATGTACCTTGGATGTACCGTAATTACTTGATTTGGTATTATAATGTTGTTTGATAGAATGAAAGAGGATATTTTTTTTCTCATTAAAATGACCATGACAATTTAAGCCAGCCCTTTCAAAAATGTTTCCATCGACACCTACATCTACAAGTCCTCAACTACAAATGTTTCGAAAAAAAGCCTAATGTTTTGGCACAAACGTTTAATATCATTTTTTTGGGTGAGCGACTTCATTAAAAATCATACAAACTGATCAAAGAGCAAATTATTAAAAGAAATAAGAGGAATGTACATCAGTATCACGACATCTAAGCCTTTGGATGTTTCAATATGCAGTAAGATGTGTTCAATTCATCTCCAATTTAACGCAATATATATTTGAGAACTGGTTTCTATTTTTAGGATAGTTATTACTCACTGGTGTTGAAGGCCTTCATCTCTCTGTCCACTTTTTGTTTGATTGGTCTTATACTCGCCTACCACGCCGTGGAGATTCAGGTACGTGTATATTTTTTTTTCTAATTTGACCAGTAAGTAGCTCTCTCTCTCTCTCTCTCTCTCTCTCTCTCTCTCTCTCTCTCTCTCTCCTCTTTGTTTTGTTGTTGTACACGTGCAAAGGCCTTATTCCCATCTCCCTTTGTCGACATACTGTACCGTACATTGTACATGTACACACGATACAACGATATTACACTCGGTTCTATCTCTTATAATTACCACCTTAAGTTTAACACTTAAACCGAAAAGAAATCGGAAAAAGAAAGCTGCAAAATATCAGTATTTATGACGAGGGGGGAGACGGAAAATTTCATTCATGAATTTAAAAATAAACATAATTAAATAAAACGATTTCCGGACCTGCTTCTAGTACACGTTCTGGTTGTCCTCGTGTATTTTTTGATTACAAAGGATCTTGGGGTGTCTACCTCAGTTCCTGTTACGCTTGTAGAGCTTTAGAACTCATAGCATACTATCTTTGTTGTCAAAGCTTTCAAACATTTACAACTGTACAGATACTAGTAAATGCAGCTTATGAAATATGCTTTAATTGACGTATTTGGACGTTGGGTATGGTAGCGGGTTCCTTGCAATACCCGTAACACTTTTCACTGATGACGTAATATTTTGTTTTGCTCTCTGGATGACGCCATTTTATCTTGGGTAGATTAAAGTAAGTACCAGCAATGAATTATACGTTTTGAACTTTTTGCTTGTATCACTGTGAGATCAGCATTTGCGCTTAATTAAAAGGAATGAAAATTGCGATCATGGCAAATTTAAGTTAATGTATGAATTTACAGAGTTTCAAACAGCATATTGCTGCAGAGAAGCCGTAGCGATTCAAACATACAGTTACTGTACGATATACACGTATGTAGGGTTTTCTTCCCTTTATCTTTCGCATTTTGACAGGATCTAAGCATTATTGGTAAGCCAGGAAAGAATCTAAATTCACGCCAGTATATATGATTTTTATTTAGAGAAAAAATATGTCAGCAGAGGAAAAAGTCTTCCTCTTATTTAGAGGCCCTATGTACATATACCACTCTGAAACATTTGGTAATTCTAGAAAGTATTTTTTATATAACAAGCTCTCAAGATTGTGGCGCCTTGCTATATATATATCTATATTTACTTGCGTAGAAAGCTTTTTTTGTTTTTTTATATGCCTGTATTAAGACTATATATATATATATATATATATATATATATATATATATATATATATATATATATATATGCACACTTATTTTAGCTTTTTCTAACACTTTTTAGGCAAACTGCTTACGTCTACCATCTCGTTGTATAGCTTTACATGTTATTTACCCCCAGGCTGGTTGTTTTAGCTGGATAAAGTAGTAGCCATGTTGTCATTCAGTTGTTCCTCCACCTATCATTTTACACAATTACTTAGGATTACACCGGTGTATTTTGAATATCTTTGACAATGCATACAGTTGAAATTATGTGCAATTTCTTTTCAGTTCAACTGTAAGTACGGTATTTCTATAGCGTTAGATCACGTGATGTTGAATCAAGATAAGATCACTTCCGCTATGAGGGCGAGGCGAAATCCTTATTTCAATAGAACAGCAGACATTGATTGTAGACGATTTGTAGTTGCAATTGTATGAAAAGTTACGGTAACTGGTGGTAGATGGTAGATCCTGTCTTCACCTGGTACAGTTGAAACTCGATTCTTTATCCTAAATGAATTATAGTTAAACACATTGTGAAACATCTATATCTGACGTTTATAGAAAATTGCGAATTGAATGCGTCATTTATGTGAGACATTTCATAATGAATAGTCGAAAGGGCCTGGGGATTTTAAATTTTCTATCATCTATATAGATTTTAACAAAAATAGCCACTGAAATTACAAAAATAAATTTCCAATGTACACAACCCCCACATCTTTATTCCATCAACGATGGAAAATAGCGGTTATTAATTTGACACTAGCATATCTTCCTAAGACACGATGGTCAGAAAGGTATTATATGAATGGCATATAATTTGTCTGTAAAGCCAATTGCTGATGTTGCCACTTATTTAAAAAGGCAATTTTTACCGCAAGGCTACATCGATCGGAAATAAAATGAGCATTTGCAGAATAGACTTTTACGATAATTTCCCAGAAGTCCGTGGTCCCACAATCGACATCTTTGCAAAAATTTTCGCCATAATACCATTCAGTAATTGCTACTGTAATATAACGATTTCTGTTGATAAGCAGGAGCTGATCATTTGTGATAGAACGTATTAAGTCAAAGTTAGGCACTTGCCTTTTGGCCATTTAACCAGATTCGTCAAATTAACCAAAAGTTATTATCACAATCGGGCTTGAGTGCAAATTTCGAAACAAGTGGATTTTAAAACTTTGGTTTCTTTATTAAAAGTATGTTATCAAACTATGCCTTAATATTTTTCAGAATGGAAAGAATGAACAAAATTGACAGAATGAAATAAATTAAATGCTGACTCAGTCAGTTTGAAATACCAATAAAACAAATGTTACCAAAATATATCTAGTAAAAGTTTACAATAAAAATCGTTAAACGATTGAAACTATCGATTCGGAATTCTGATTTAGAAGCAAGAAAAGGGTCATGCAATATATATATATATATATATATATATATATATATATATATATATATATATATATATATATATATATATATACATGCATTCTCAAAATATAACTGTGCTTTTAATTGTTCCAATAATGTATTGAAGAAATCTGTTTATTAAATTACATACACAAACTAGAATTGATTGTACATATAGATGAAGTAACAAATTACTCAAGTTTTAGTTATTAACTAACCTGTTAAATTGAAATCTTTACGAAAACGAATTTAATTTCTCTATTAAAATAGTTGTTTGCCATCGACAACTGCGTGGAAGATTGGCGGATCGCGATCTCATGGAAGAGAAGTTTCCAACTTGGCCTTGAAATTCTCATCTGTGCAGTCCATCCAATTCCAGGGGATTCTTTCTTCTTCATATGGAAGACGGAACTTTACCATGGGGAAACTGTGAGTGAAGAACCTGTCCCCGTGGATATACTACTATCTATTCCAATGTTCATGAGGCTGTACCTCATCGCCAGGGTTATGTTGCTCCACAGTAAACTATTCACGGACGCTTCCTCGCGGAGTATAGGAGCCCTGAATAGGATTAATTTTGATACTCGTTTTGTGTTGAAAACTTTAATGCACATTTGCCCTGGAACTGTGATGCTCGTATTTACACTTTCTATGTGGATTATTACCAGTTGGTTACTACGTGCCTGTGAAAGGTAAACCCAAATTTTAATTCTTTTTTTTTCAGGTACAAAACGTATAGGGTAAACTATTATCTGCAAAGTTACCTGTAATTAAATAGCCCCTCTAATGCAACCAGCGCCCCCAGTGTTCTTTTTTTTTTTAGCCCCGAACCACTAGGCCATGCACTAAGTCACTTGACGTATATATACATGTAGTACATATAAGCAGTAAAGCAGGAGAATTCTTAATTCTTCACTCTTCTTGTGTCGTTTTGTGTTTCTCTGAATACTACATACTGTTGAGACATTTAACCAATAATTATTTTTATTATTTATGTGAACTCATTGCCATTAATAGCGGCCCCCAGTACTGGCAACATTTCGAAGCTAATGAGAACACGATTTATCGAATACTCATTAACATGTAAAACCATATAATTAATTTGAAAAGCATTAGGTGCATACTACTTGTAAGTGATCAACATAATTATACCATATCGGACATAGATTTGATTAAAAGGGCTAGTAGAAGGTTTCGAACACAAAGTGAAGAGGTCGAAGGTCATCAATTTCAGAGAAATGTTATCGACCATTTTAAGATAACAGTGTTTGAAGTCATTTTGTGTAGAAGAAACAATCAACCGTCAATAATATGTATGTAAGAGAGAGAGAGAGAGAGAGAGAGAGAGAGAGAGAGAGAGAGAGAGAGAGGAATTAAAGTTGACATAGAAAGAGGTACTTAGTGTCTGATTTTATTCGTGTAAAGAGAAAAAGCTTGTTAAAAAAACCTAGATGCGTGGTATTCCTTGTGAATTTTTTTTGTAGATTACCTTGCTTACTTTGTTTGATCACCATGACAACAAGTATATAAAAATGTTATTTTTGAGTTTTATTTTTCTAGAATTATCACAGTCATGTAACATTAGAATGATCTTGTTGGGCTTTTCCAAAAAATTTTTTTTTTACCAACTGTTTTAGTCTAATCATGTCCTCTCTTGATTTTGTACTGTCGAATGACGAAAGAATTAGGGTTGATGCTTATTATTTGTAGAGTAAGTGATATTATTTCAGCTTTCATTGCTGTACGTAAACGCACGAAATGCTTTTTTTTTTTTTTTGCTGTGTTCTCTTCGACCGCAAATAAGAATGAAAACAAATCAACAACTTATTTTTGGCATTGGTGTCAAATTGTTCGTATATATAGTAACCGTAGCTAATCTTGTATAGTCCATAAAATTACACAATATTGCTTTAAATTGCTGGAGATGAAAAAGACAACAGACAGAGCACTTCCGTTTACATTTTTATTTTTGGGGTTTGGGAAAGAGAGAAGTTTTGATAAATTGCTGTGGCGGATTTTCCTCGCTTATCGAATAACGTTCATTACGCTAAACCAATTTCCAATTCCGCCCTTGCTACAAAGAAGTTTTATTAATCGGCAATTTCCTCCACTATAATTCAATCTTCCATCACAGTTTGTACGCGATGTTGCCATCACCTTAAAATAAAAGAACGCGACAAAAATTGATATCTTGGACATTTCTTCTTGAACGATACGTGCGAAATAGGAAAAATGTTTCGCGAGATCAACGAAATTCTGAAGCTTGTATATAGATTGGAAATCTTTAAGTTTCGTTCATATTTATGTAGATGGCAAGTGTCAAAAGCCTTTTATACGATTAATTTAAGATTTTTGACTGTCATCTTTATTAGATTTAAAGGGACTTGGACACGATTTGAGCTCAATTTTTTCAAAATTTATTTTTTCATTTTTAATGTGTAGAATGGTCAATATGGATGTTTTCAATGCTCTGTCAAAATTTGAAAGTAAAATATCGAGTTACAAGCGAGTTGTAGAGGTTAAAATTCTTTGTTTTGTAAACAAAGCTCGAGTCCTGTTATTGTTTACATATGTCTTGAATTGGTAAAAGTTTCAATCTAATGTTGAATTTTGTTGTTGATAAACTTATTTATGAACACATTTAATAAGTTTATATTGTTTCCACAAGTCATTTTGTCATAGAAATTGTAATTCTTTACTTTACATTATTTGTAAACAATTATAAGACTCGAGCTTTGTTTACATAACAACGACTTCTTTCTTCTATATCTCGCTTGTAACACGACTTCTAACATTCAAAGTTTGGTAAATCATTCAAAATACACAAGTAAACTATTTAATACATAAAAATCAAAAATAAAATTTTCATCTGAAATCGTGTCCAGGTCCCTTTAATAATACTTAAGACTACTCCAATACAACAATACTTTCAATTTAAGTAAAATATAGACAATATTTCCATGAAATTGATATTTCCTGGCACTGCGAAACATTTGCAGTAATTTAAGTCATTTCTGGTCCACAGATTAAAACATCCGGTGTCCTAGTAGATTTTGGCGCGAAATCCTTTTACATCTCAACATATATCGAAATTTAAAGTCAATTACTGTCTTTCGTTACATTAAAATATATTCCTATCGGAAATCGACGAAAGGTTCTGTATTATTTAAAATTAAAATGATAAATTAAATAAACAATAAAAAATCATATTTAAGAACCCAAATGTAGTAATCATTAATAAATTTGAAACGTGTTTCGAATATTGTTTGGATTTTTTTTAACTTTCTGAGATCAAATACCGGTATATTTTACAATTTAAAGTATTTGGTTTTTTTTTTCTCCTTTTAGAGGAACGAAATTGTTCAGATTATTTGCAAAAATATTATACGATAAATGTGATTGCTGCAAAAAAAAAAAAAAAACTTGAATTGATAATCGACAGGGAATAAATGGTAGGCTAGACTTTATTCGCAAACCTTCCTTAAAAGGAAATATAACTATAACACAATACCAGCTGCATATGCCAGTCTCAAGGTTGACATGTTGCAGCCATTTAGGGTGCTGTTTTTCTATACTCCGTATTTCATAGGATAGACCATTGCTAAGGTGTCTGTAGTTTGCAGTCACTTTTGTTTTTATAAAAATTCAAAAAAAAAAAAAAAAATTTTAAACAGCATATCCTGTGAAAAAAAATCTTTCAAAGGTAAATATCTCACGTGTCAGGAGAAACAAAAGCCTCCATATACAGTTATGTAAACTTTAGGCAATGGTCTTTATAATATGAAATATTGATCGAAAGATAATTGCACCTTAGACGGATGCCAAAATTAACACCTTGGCAAAGTATATGCAGATTTTTCATTAATTAGTTTGGTTAGTCTCACATAATATTTCATATAGAATTGATGCAGTGTTTTCCTAGTCAATTTCACTTGATCGTGAACGTCTGTTGAAAAACTTTGTGACTGTTAACAATATTGACTCAAGGAGAGAAAAAAAATCTCGAATTTTTTTCCCAAGATGAATAAATATGATTAGGAAAAGATAAATGAGGTCAAAGATAGAAAATCAGTTGTTTTGGAATAGAGTAACAACAGCTTGGATTCTTTTTATGTAAAGAGACATGTTTTTGCATTTTATTCATCTAAAGATGTAAGACCACATTTGAATAATAATTGCTTAAAAATGTAATTTTGCCCTTTGATAATGTGAGTTTATGACTATTAAGATGCTAATAAGAAGAGTATTCCGGCGGAAGCGGTTTTATTTATTTTTATTTTTTATTTATTTTTAAAACCTATACAAGTTGCAGCGTTGATTTAAAGTTTTCTGTACACGTTCAACAAATGAATGAAAATTGGTTACAGTCAAGGAGATTTATGGTTTTCCAAAGAATTTCCATGGATTTGGTCGTCAACCTTCTGACGCTTAAAACATTCATCCATAAGATTGGAAGATATAAGTAATACAATACTAGTAAATCACTATTACTATGGTCTGAAAAATAAGTCTATCAGGACAGCTTCGGTTAGACATTTAGAGATAAATTAGTGTTCACGATGAGAGTCATTTCCGCGAATGGTTGAAATTTAGGAACGGAAAGATATATTACAAATTTCCCTAAGGATCTGCAGGATAAAATCTCTCGGAAAATCCAGGACTTCAACGTCCGGTTTCGCAGCAGTACAAGTGCGTAAAATTTCTCACAAGTTCATAAAGGTGCGGACGTGATCATTTTTCTAAGGAAAAAAAATAATTTTAATGCTTGTTTATTAATGTAGCAGGAGTGTTAATCATTCATTAAAAGGACGTTTCTATTTGATATGGCAAATATATTACCTTGGCCCAAATTCAATGCTTTCACTTTTGCGTAAAAACCTTAAAATTTCGCCTGACTTGCATGTTGTCAATTGCTATCAAGCTGAATCTTGGGTTTCATCGATTTGGTTGCTTAAGACTGTGGATTTATAACAATTAGTCATTCTAAGACCGCCTATATTCACTACGTGACAAATGACTGTAGAAAGATCAATACTTTTTTTGTAAAAAAAAAAAAAAAAGGAAAAGAGAGATAGAAAAAAAAATACCCGTAAAGATGAGATCTGAGTGACTTTTATAACGCTTAGGTCGATATTTTCAAGGACAATCGTGAGTTGAATGCGCTTTGGCATGAAATTTTGCTATATAAAATATTAAAGTATTCCCCACCTGTTTTTTTTCTTAAATTCAAAAATCAATAACGCTTTTTATATCATCTCTCAAAGCTTGTGTGTGCATTATCCAAGTGATAGGAAAAATTTAAATGTTTTAATTTTGTAATTGGACTTAACGTTTTGGTGTTAAAGTATTGTTGTATACCCAGTGTATACCCAGTAATGATTAATTACATACATACCACACAAAGATACATGTACACACATACACATACGCGCGCGCGTTTAAAAAATCGCGAGCTTTATATGGACATCTGCTAAGGACTTCATTAACCTATATGTTTGAGACCGAGTAACTCAATTTTTTATGAGAGAGAAATATGACAATTTTGAAGAAATAATTGCATATTTTCAAAGCCTTTTTCTTTTTCCTGTTGGGGAAACATTATGTTTCAGAGAGAGAGAGAGAGAGAGAGAGAGAGAGAGAGAGAGAGGAATGTCATTTCGAATACGTTTAAATCGTGAATTCATTTTTATTCTTTCACATTTAAAAAGATTTCTGATCGTTTTTCTACAGCTATTTTGATCATCGACATGAGAATATTCTGAACGCCATGTGGATGATTTCCATCACATTTCTGTCGGTGGGCTACGGTGACATAGTCCCTAACACGTATTGTGGGAGGACCATCGCCATTGCGGTGGGCTGTATGGTAAGATGTGTACCATAAAACTTCAATTTGATTTTCATTCCGATAAAGGTTTTAAAGTTTGGAAATTATGATACTTTTAAGAAAAATAGTCAACAGTTCCAATGGGTTTAAGTTATCAATGCAATGCATATTTTTCTTAAATTTAGCACATCAGTATTATATAAGTTTAAAATGGATGGTCTGTTAATGTTGATATTTTGATTTGTTGTTTTCAGGGTGCTGGTATTACTGCTTTGATTGTTGCTATTTTGTCCAAAAAGTTAGAACTCAGTAGAGCAGAGAAACACGTCCATTTCTTCATGATGGACACCCAATTGTCAAAACGAGTACGTACATGCCGGACTCACAAAACGATACGTCTCAATGTATAAGGTTACCATAACTTCTCCTGAACCTCCTTGCTTAAGGTTTTAGTTAGTTTATCAAAATTAGTACACAAATGGCATACTACAGTGCATATGCATGTAATGCAAAAAAAAAACCCCAACTTGTAACGTATTTTTTTCTTCTGAACGCATATTGTCTGTAGTAACTAAAAATCAAAATATTGTTTTCTTCTATTCGAACCGTTGCGTATAATTTTATTTATTAACTTGCAAAAGAATTATTAACTTTCCCACCTCCTTTCAAATTTTTTTCAATAAAGGTATTTGATGAACCGATAGAATTTTCATGCTAAATGTATTTAGTCAACATTGTTTGCTACGTAAGTAAAACTATTGCACAGGGTTTCATCTCATTTTTAGTTGAAGAATGCGGCAGCTAATGTATTGCGGGAGACGTGGCTAATATACAAGTACACAAAACTTGTCAACAAAATTGACGCAGGGAAGGTCCGAGCTCACCAGAGAAAGTTTCTGCAGGCAATCCACAGGTAAACACGACATAATACGAAATTCCCCCCGAAAAAAGTAATAATAAAATTTAACAAAAAATTAAGTATTCAAGATCCAAAGGAAATTACTAAAGTGCAAAATACAAAACACTAGAAGGGACTGCTGCAGAGTAACATTAACTTTTAGATTGTTTTAACCAAATGTATCAAGTGTACAACTACATGTAGTACATGTACTAGTATTTCTGACTGTTATATCTTTACTTAAAACGTTTTAAAATAAATCTTCGAATGCTAAGCTCTATCTAGATACTCAGTAACTTTTTTAAAATAATGTCTGCTTTTCAAATCGTAATATCAATTTGGAGGAATAACGCTTATACATCTATAAGCCAAGCATTGTTATTTTCCGTTATGTTGCCACTTGCAGATAAATAATAATAATGTTAACGTATTCTTTTCGTATCTAGAAGTACATTAACAAGATCTAGACAATCAATGTTTGAGTATCGCATAATTTGCATTTAAACGCCAACAACCAATGTAAATTATTTAATGTAACGCCATCCGTATTATTCTAATGAAAAGTATGTCAAACTTGATATTGCACAGAACACAATTTTTCACCAGGATTAAGTACAATAGCGGTATTTTATGAACAAAGAGTGACACCAGTTTGATCACCTTGGTGCGCAAAGTGACTTTTCCGCAACCAAAAGCAATGTCCCGGGTGCATAATGGATTGACATGAAAATAGCTGTTCTCATTAAACTAATGCAGTTGTTCTTTTGTCTGCATGGGGGATCCGGCGACTTAAAATTCTATGAAATGAAACAGCTAAATGTCAAAGGTTCAACACGCCTCTACTATTGGTGTTGCATAATGTGACACATTTTTTAATCTGAGTGCAAACACTGTTTTTTTTAACGTAGTGGGAGAAGTAGTACAGTCGTTAGATTTTATTATATTTTAAAACGTAAGCAAGCAAATTGGCTAATTGGGTTGGATGTGATGTTGTGGGCTGTTATTTTATCAACGTATGCAGAAGTATCGGGTATTAATGAATAAACATAATACTGACATTAGGCCTATTCAATTTGTATGTTCTACTTTCATGTATGATTACAATTTTTATATCACATATAAGCCACAATGAAAACATTTTAAAACTATTGTCTTATTAACACGGATCTTTTAATCTTTCTTTGACTTTCTAGATAAAAATGTTCGAGTCAAATTAAAGATCTTTGTTAATGAAAAGAAGAAAAATATCTACCTTATTTAGTTTTAAGTTTTTCTTTTCTTTACGTGCACACTGAAGTTGTATCCGGTTTAAAATTGAATTTCTTTGATAGTGATCTAAAAAAAAAAACCCGTTCCAATATATGATTATGCTACGTTGCAATATTTGTTGTATTATTACATTTTCATTTCAGGTGTATTATAAATTGCATTTTAAAAAATTATATGCATTGTTTAATGTTATCAAAAGAGGTATTCAGCGTCTTGTGCAATGGTTATATTTATATGATTTTTTTTTCAGTATTCGCGACATAAAATCCGATCAAGACAGCGCGGACGACGAAAAATTTTCTTTAGACGACATGGCGAAGGTAAAAACGGGGTGACAAGACTAACATTCCTAATTTTTTCTCTTACAGTTTGCGCAAAGTAAAAATGGGGCAAAGGAAATTGGCCGAAAATCAAAACACACTAGTTGATATTGCGAAGGTACTCGTCCGTTTGTGTTGTAGCCTTGCAATATACACCCTTCCTTGAATGCTTGAGTAGTCACTTGCACGTCTCTATTGTGTCATGGATGTGACGTCACAACTTCGTATCTTTATTTCCTGCTACATGCATCAAACCTGCACGATCCTTTCTATAAAGTATACATGAATGTTGATTTGGGGGCTTTTATGCTTCTCAAGACCTCTGTTTTGAAGCCTTTGATAGCTTAAATGTTTTACCTAGCAAAGTATGCGAATAGTTTGCACGATTGTATCGGGTCTCTTGATAAATATAAGACCTTTATAAAATGACTCTTCGGATGATTTTTAAATTTAGGTGCCAATTTAATGATTTTGAAATAAAGTATGCCTTTTTGCTTAATATTGTTTCGGAAATCAAATGTGATGATTCCATTTCATTTTATTTTTTCTTTCTTGCAGAATAGCATGGTTCGAATAAGAATGCCTTAACTTTGGAAAAATTATAATGCAAATTAGTACGGTTTAAATTTGAAAAAAAATCCTAAGGGATATATTTATGGCAATTAAAATTATTTAATTATCTCATATAATTTCGGTACAAAGGAAATCTGTTTCACCATATCCTTGAGGGTATAATTGAGAAATTCAAATTGTATATTTTGAATAGTTAAATACCTTTGATATATAACAGAGGCTTTGAAATAAAAAAAATTAAAACAAATATTTTTAAAAGGTTAAAACTGAACTTTCAAACGTTCACATAAAAATCCAGTTATCAATCAAGATAATTGTAACTGCATTTTACTTCGTTAAACTTGTTTCTATTTTTAATATTTGATATTTGTGAATTTTGTGAACGTAAAATTGTAAGAGAATACTTGACGTTCTTTCGTGGTCTCTAAGCAGCAAATCCTACTCAGAATTTTGATGATTGAGAAATATGATCCTACTACAAAAAATAAGAGTTAAAATCATACATGTAAAAACCTATATTAAATAAAATTATACCAGTAACCATCGAAAACAAATATATGTATCGAATTGTAGTTTTGTATTTCTTGTGAAATAAAAAAACATAAGACAAAAGACTATGTTTTACATTTAATGGCAAATGCTGCTAATGTATTTCGAATAATGACATTTAGACTTTAGATTCAAAAAAGGAATACTCAATAACGCGGACATGGTTATTTTAGATACAATGCAAGTACCTGTAAATATAATTGATTATATAATCATTTTTCTTGCCAGCAAATGGTATTCTAGTATTATTTTGATGCATTTTCATGCCCACATGTAACATATATTATTATGAATCAAAACATTCCAAAATCATACAATACGGAATCCAAATAAATCAAATGAAATCAAATCTAGAGCATGCCAAGTTTAAGAATATGCATTTAATATTTTTAGTATATGAGTGAGAATGTAGTATTGTATCCTGATAGTTTGTCTATGAAAGTTATTCCAATGAAATTGTGCGTAAATGGATGCCATGAATTTAACGCCAAGAGAACTTGGAAATGGTGTTTCAAAATGTTTGGTATTAATTTAGATTCTGTAGGATAATTTCAACCTACATAGTGCATGGAAATCCCTTTTGTTTTCCACTTTGCTATTGTTCTATGGTGTGAATTCGTTGTTATGCAGAAATAGATGAAAAAGAGATCAATGCACTTTTTGGTGGCAGTAAGATTAAAAATATAAAGAAAGTGATATTTAGTGCAACCCAAAATAGTTGAATAGCCTGGTTACTTTTTTTCTGAGTGTTTTATGACCATCGGTTAAAATACTCCCTGGAAAACAAAAAGACCATAATTAAAAGGCACTGTCATCAGAAAACACCTGCTTTCCCAATACATTCCATTTTTCCTTTCTTAGCTTGGTAATTGGATTACTGTGAGCGAGTTCTTGGTGAAAATGTGAGCGTTGTCTGCTGCAATGAAGCAATAACTCCTGTCTTGAGATTTGTAGTGTGTAAACGATCCTCCTCCCTTCACCAATGTATATAGTTCTTATTTTTTTTCCTTAATGTATATATCATTGCACTCCTTCCGCAGAAACCTTTCTTCTTTTTGTATTCATTTTAGCATTTCGTTAAGTCTTTGTAAAAGACATTCAAAGGAAAGGGATAAATCCCCACTTGATTCATGTTAAGTCCAAAACAAATCGTTTTGCTATAAACAGCAGCAGGCTAAAATGGATACAAAAAGAGTATTTATGATAAATCCTAACAATGGTAATTGGAAAAATCATTTTGATCAGGTACATTTTCTATCGCTCTGTCTCTTACTCTCTTAACTTTTTTATGATTATTTTTAATGCTGCTCACTTTTTGTAGATTTTATTGGTCTGAGTCAAGAAGGTTCGATTATCCCTTTCCTTTCTTTGTAGAATTTAGGTCGTACAGGCCTGGAACCGCCTCACAGCGTCTATATTTCAATCCCCCACGTGCAATTCAAACAGGTTTGACCGCATAAATAACTGTGCACACTGTGCAGTTATATATATATATATATATATCTATATGTGTAGCAGGCAATATGCATCGTGGGCTGTAGCTATTAGTAGTTAGATTGTCCCTTATATCACGCATGCACGCGGGGCACATTGTCTGTCGGTTTATTGTCAATGTGGCGTTTTTATAAAAATAACCTTTTATTATTGACAACGAAATAAGTGGGATCTTTTCAAAATGGTTTTTGTACAATAAAATTTTTGCTTGTCCTGGTTGAATTTTCACTGCACGAACTATTGTCAAGACACTATTTCGCCATAAATATACCGTGTGTTGTGGATACAGTTGGCATGGAACTGATTAACTTACATGCATTTATTTGGTACAATTGCAGCTTCTTCTTTGCAGAACTGGTGCATACGTTTCACAGCTTTTGCCTCACACGCACATCTTTCTTTCCTGAAGAAAAAAAAAATCAAAATAAATATCTTTGTGTCCGAGTTATTGTGAAAATTTAAAAATCCGAAATGAGAACAAACTGTACATAGTTCGAAGACAATTTGTTGGATATCTAAATGTGTATAATATGTAAATCATTTTTTGAAAAAAAAGTTTTCGCATAAACGGGAGAGGCGTTTGAACAATAGACGAAGGACATAAATTATCCTTTCCTTCAATGCTTCATTTTAATTTTCCTATTGCCATTTACCTGGGCGCTTCTAATTTATACACTGTAGTATGGTTTTATGGAATCGGACACATCAGCCATTTCTCTTTAGCACTTGTGATAACATTGGACACATTCTGTGTTTCCTTTAAGCCAAAAAGAATAGGTACCGACAATCTGACAATCATACAAAAATCAACCTCTTACAATGTGATTCTTATTATCCCTTTCCTTGCAAGTGATTAACTACGCGTGTTGACGTTCTTACACAATTGTTGCGATAACTGAGTACAGTAAATAATCTTTACGCATTCTCTGAACAAATGGTTAGTTAAGGTTCTAAACATAGTATAAGCCATGTTCGGTTGAGAAAGTACATGGACAGAGAAAAAGAGAGTAAATGTAAATTGAGACATTTTGAAATAACTATCTCTGGATCAAATTGAATTTCACGTATGATAATACCACTAACATTGTTAGGTTATTACTAGTATATTTTGTCACTTTTCATAACAGATGTATGACGAATTTAGTTCTTTTTATCTGTACATACTAAAGCATGGTGCCATGTAAACTACTTGTATCGCTCTTAGTTCTAAATATAGGCGCCATTTTTTAAGGTTAGAATTTGTTAATTCTGTCTGTATCTCACCATCCTTATTTCTTGTTCACACAGAATGTACAGGTGAGATGACTGTTTTCACGTTTCGTGATTTTTCCAGGTGCTGGTCATTTTACTTTGGTTTTTCCTAATAACCCAATCACAAAGATTTTGATGAATTTTCTTGAAAAATAACAAAAGTGTCATTTTGGCTTTTAGACGTGATTTCGGCAATATATATCTCATCCAGAAAAAAGGGAAAATTCTTAAATCCGGAAATCTTGAAAATCTTAATCCGGTGGAGAGAGAGAGAGAGAGAGAGAGAGAGAGAGAGAGAGAGAGAGAGAGAGAGAGAGAGAGAAGCTACGTAGTATTCCTTTACCTTCAATTTCACTCTCCATTTCCTTATTTTCTCTTCCATTTCTATATGCTCCCCAAAAAAGAAGGGGGCCAACATCACTAAAAATAAATTTTATGTAAGTAAATTAAAGAGAAATGTCTGCTACGAGAAAAATGAGGGGGGGGGGGGCAGCCCCCCTGGCCCCCCGTGATGCTACTACGTGCCTGCTCATACATGTATCAGTTTCTCAAAATCAGCGTCTCAAATCAAACATACTTTTTCATTATAAAATTTATTAAATTCATACATTCATTTTTTGTCAATGATGTTTACCGTATTCAATACAGAAAATCATTTGTTTCTTTTGTCTAAAAATTCAAACCTTAAGCTTTTTAATTTTGAAGCTGAAAACATAATGAGGATAGCGATCCTTTTTTTTTTTATCGAAACACAATCATAAAACCTCATTATATTCAAAGCTCATATCCTCTTCGCATAGATCCCATTCATGGGGATTTGAGTCTGTAAGTCGCCCTATTTTTACACTGTTTGATCTTAGTTATAAAAGATGTCGTTATTGTAGTATGAAGAAACGTTTCTGTATCTATGGATACAAAGTAGTTGCTTACCCATGTTCATTTGTCGTATGAAAACTTATTCGATCAGAGGCATTGAAAGGCACTATGGCCTGTTGCTGTTGTTTGGGGTTTGTTGTATGGTTGTGCTTCAAATGAAATGTGCTATATATGTATACGTTACGCATACTGAGTGAGATGTTGTGATGTTGTCGTTAGATGTACATATGTCGGTACATGGTTGCAAAATGGTTGGTTGCGGTAGACTTGGCTTATAAATAATTTACTTTACTAATTTATAACAACTCTAAACATCGCTTTCGTTTTCTTTTGATGGCAAGCAAAATGCTTGACAATGAAGTGGACTAGGAATAAAGTGTAATGTTTTTAGATTTTGTATAAAGCATAGCTAATTGCTTATAAAACGCAAAACAGAATGTTGTTTCTTTGATTTGCAGGATATTAATTAATAAAAGAAAATGGCAGTTGCAGATCCTAAAATGTTCAGAAGCACTTTCAATTCTAAACGAAAATAATTAAATATCAATATCGGGTATATATATTTCAGAGAAGTTTTGGAAAAAATACACATTTTGATCCAATGGCATACCACATTCAGAACGAAAAAGAAATTCTTGTTTTTTTCAGACACAGGGACAAATTCATGACACAGTTTCAGATGTCTTTACCAAGACATCAACGCTGGAAGATCGTGTGAATAAAATAGAAAACACACTCGTGTCTTTACAAGTGAGTACATGTTATCAACCACCAGAGTACATCTATTAGAAGTGGAAAGCCTAAATAAAAATAAGATTACAAAACTATGCATTTTCCATAGGTTACATAAATACTCATTTTTACAGGGTCAGCTTGAGAAACTTCCATTTTTAATTGCGGAGAAAGTGACCTTACGAAGGAACGAGCCGCATTATTCTCTACCTCCCGTTAGGGATTTGGACAGGGATCGTAATTCTCGCGAAATACACGTAGAACGTGAGAAGCATGTAGAGTCACGTGACAAACTGTTTGAGCCACGTGAGCAGGTTGAACATCGAGAGCGAGAGAGGAGGAACGAGGATGTTTCTTCTGACCTTCGGGACAGTGCAGAGTCCACCCGATCAGACTTTCATCAACTTCGGAAAACCTCGCCCCCTCGTCGACGTCAGCAATCCGCACCTTCATCAAACACTCTTACACAATACCCACCTTCACAAGGGAGTATGAGTCAAATCTAATATTGACCCGGATTGTCTCTGGAAACCCCCTCAATTAACGATAGCGGTTTTTTGTTATGGAATCCTGTATGGTGCCAGTATAGTCATTCCAGTGTTATTGTGTGAATACCACTAGACTACATATAGCTTTATATCGATTTCTCATTAACAGGACTATCAACGATTATTGCTACATAAATACTTTAATCGCTTGTGAACAAGGTGATCATTTATTTGATGATTTTTTTTTGTTTGGTTCGACTTTTTTCCATTGCATCGATGAAGGTTTTCAGAGAAACAGGACTCTGGTGATTTGGTTGCTAAGTGACACAGATGTTTCATGAAAACTATATTATTGCCGTTAATTTGTGTTTGTTCTGTCGAACTTGATTGGCAAAAGCTGTGATATACACAATGTTATTTTGTGATGTTAAATGTTGTTTGACTTTCCATAGAAACTGAACGCTATATAAAATTTAAGTGTAGAATACACAGGTGTGGTTCCAGTAGTGAATGTCATCCCATAATTAATACAGTGTCTTCCGTTTGCAGGGCTCACCCTTTGGATCCGCCTCGGACACATTCCTCATGCTTTAATTCTTTTCCTTTCTTTTTTTAATAATATGCTACAGTGCCTCAACGATTAACTATCAATCATGCTATATGAACTTAAACAGCATGCATACACAAATTGAAAAAAAAACCTCAAAGGTTTTACCAGTTTTCTAATAAAAATTTTAAAAGACATTGCTCTACGCTCATATGTATGAGAACAATGTTGATAATATAGTGCACTGATTTGATTTGTGGTGGAAAAAGAAAGATAACTCCTGAGGCGGCAATCGTCTCAATACAACAAAAATCCATTGTCTTGTTACTTAATGAATTATCGTTATTGTTTAACTGCGTTAGTACTGATGTTTCTTGTTGTATTTTATGTAAAAAAAAGAAACTGAAAAACATAAATACTGCTTTGGCTTTCAAAATTTATTTACTAACAAAATAGGTTATTACCTAAACATATAACTTGCCAGAGGAAATTTGTTATTAATTTTTTAAAAACTTTTTGTTACAACAGGCAGAAAGAAGAATATATATTTTTGTAGAGTTGTAAATATGTAGTTCGTCTTTTCGAAGAAGTATATGTTTGTTTTATTTTGTTTGTTATTTTGTCAATACTGTGTTACGTGCTTAATCATTCCCCATGTGCTCAACAGGTTTCCATAATTAAAACATTAACACTTTTTTAAAATCAATGCTTAACAATAATCATTATCTATAGAACAGCCTCTAACTTTTCTCCTCTCTACTAAAATAAGCATCAGCGCATCCAGTCACCCAGTTACTTTGATTTACGAAAAATGTATCTCGACACATACACACGAAATTCGCTTTTACACATTTGATTTACGAAACATCTGACTGGTAAGTTCAAAGATATTCCCACCTTAAATGCATCTCCTTTTCTTTGATATTTAAAAAAATTCGCTCAAGGCACGATGTTATTGAGTTTTCTGGGAAAACAATTTGGGTTATGATATTGTACTTCATTAAAAAAAAATCTTTACAAATCTGTTTTGGTGGTATTTGCTTCCTGGGTAATTGCAGATTATTCAAAATGATGTATAATCTGTTGATCGATTTTATCAATAAATTGATTTTTTCATTTAAATCTTCAGTATTGAGAAAAAAGAAATTGCAATGTTAACATGATATGTATAAAAATGTTTAATTATCATATCTTTTTTTCATGTTCAAACTCAAAGAAACAAACATGTGCGGATAGAATGAAATGTATTTATGTAGTAAACTATTTGAAGGAAATGAACTTCAAGATCACAAGTGCTGATTCTGTAGATTTTATTATTTATAATTTGCAAGAGTTTTGTTCCTTTGAAAAAATCTTCTAATTCTCACATTCTTGAATTACACTTTTTATGTTACGTATTTCATTCATTTATTTTTAAGAAAAATAAAAATGAAAACTGAAAATGAAAACTGACAAGTGCCTGTAGTTTGCAATAACAGAGTGTCAAAATTAAACAAAATCATGTCATTTGAAGAACAGAAAATATATAAAACTAACAGTTTCTCTACCTTGATTTCATAAGTTTGCATCAAGACCCTGTTTCCCCATGTTGATTTATTATACCGAAGTGAAGAGATGATGGAGACATGACTATACACATTCCAGTTTAAATATCTTTTTTCTCTCGAACTCTTTTAACGAATTGGTTTTTTTTTTCCTTTTTGTTTTACTAATACATTGTGTGCTAAGACAATCACAATTATCTTAAGATATTTATTTGAAAATAAATATTTTTGTTCTTTATTGATTAATTTTCAAACAAAAAATCACTTTAAATTGTGAACTTCTAGACAATTTTTACTCTGATATACCTGTTTATAATGCGTTTTCAATGTTTTATTCCAATGTCATTGTCTTGTTTTTAATTCTTATGGATATAACACCAGCAAGCCCTGATATTAAAATAATGCACTCATATAATATATAAAATCATTGAAAATTATGGTTTGGAAGTGATACTGCGAAATAAAATGATATATATAACAAACGTTGGCAGTTTGTCTTTTATAGAATTTAGAAAGTTGTTCCTGTATTTATTTGTAGAAGAAGATTCCAATGAATGCACAAAATAACAAGACTTGCTCAATGATTAAGATATTTGTTAAGGGTAATAAATGAAAGAAAAAAACTAATTGGCAACGTAAATACGTACACTATTACATTTGCGAAACCTAATACAAGTTTTACCAAAAGAAATAAATTCTAATTCTAACGTCCATCAGTTAAAATTGTATATATCTTTTTTGCTGTCAATAACGGGGTAAAACCTTTTTTTCTGGTAAAGTGTCTGCCAAAAAGTAAGTATTATAAAACCATCGGTATTGTATATCAATTACATAAAATGATACAGTATACCTGACCAGTGAACTTGACCCTGGCGTTGCGAGCTAGCAATAGTAGATTTCTAACCAGTTTTCATCCCTTACAAGGGCAATAAATGACATGACAGGGCTATAAATATTGCCTTATCTACATGTATCGATGATTCGTGGAAACCGGTGAAAATGTGACATGGTAAACGGAGCAGGGAATGTATAGTTTTAGTCGATCTGGGAACGAAGAACGTGTTATTGAAGGGGCATGGTCACGATTTTGGTCAATTTTTTTCTCGGTTTAATGTTTACAATCCTCTAGTAAGGCATTTCTAATAGTCAATCAAAATTTGAGTGTCGGTCGTCGAGTTATAAGCGAGATAGAGAACTAACAATTCTTTGTCATGAGATCAAAGCTCAGGCCATGTTTTTGTTTACGTTTTGAATGTTGAAGTGAAATTTCAAGTTTTAGACATAAAATGAATATCATAAACGCTAGGAACTGTTTATTTATGGTTTAAACGAATTAGCAGATAGAAAATTTAGTTTGGAAAACAACTTTTACTGGTATATTGAACCAATGTAAAAAAAAAAACAGGGCACGAGCCTTGTTTACATAACAAAGAATTGTGAGTTTTGTATCTTGCTTATAACTCTACAACTGACACTCAAATTTTGGTTGATCATTAAAATGCATTTCTAAAGCATTGTAACCAGTAATATTAGAAAAATAAAATTTGACCAAAATCGTGACCGTGCCCATTTAACAGCAATTTTATATATATATATATATATATATATATATATATATATATATATATATATATATATACATACACACATATATATATATATATATATAAATATATATATATATATATATATATATATATATATATATATATATATATATATATGTGTGTGTGTGTGTGTGTGTGTGTGTGTGTGTGTGTGTGTGTGTGTGTAAACTATTTTAAGTTAGTTACCGTTTTATAGTCATTAAACGTTTTCTGGTCTGTTTTTAAAAAAATTCTAGGATAAAAGTTTGAAAAACCCAGATGACCTGAAGTTTACATTTAGGCTATGTAGTACTGATCAGTAGCTAACGGTTCCGTCAATTGAGTTTCTCTTGCGCTGTTAACCAACGAAACTGAAGCTTAAGTTTATTAAACAGTAATAACACGCCATCTTTATAGAGATTTTTAGGATGCGTCAACCTCTTTACCTGAAGATAATACAATCCATCAAAGGTCAACAACGAAAGTTGGATAGAGATACTTCTTCCGACTGTATGTCATAGTTTGTGGATGCTGTTAACCAACATTTTAATTCGTATAGATATTTTGCATTTATGAAAATAATTGCAACCTAAATAATATATAATATCTATAAATAATCAAGGACATACAAATTTGATGTCAGGGTCTGATAAATTGAAATCCTAATTAATTTTGACATCATTTAATTTCCTAGGTAATAACTATACGAAAGGGGTATAATTCTGACAAATGTTACCAGTAAAAGTGTATGCTTTTCTTGGCAATGTGATCTTGTTTGACGATATGGTAAGGTAGGATTTCTTTCAATATACTCCTTTAAACGCCAAGGTTTTCCACTAAATAGAAAACAAGAGGCCCATGGGGCCACATCGCTCACCTGAGCAACAATGGGCGTTCAAAAGATATTGTGCCATATGACCCCTAAGTAGAATAACAAATAATAAATATTGTAAAGTATTCGAATTTTACACTTATTTTTGCATACACGTAATCTTTGACATTGTATCTTTATGGAATACTATTTTTTTTTCAGAATAAGAAAATCCTACGCAAGATATAAAACTAAACATTTGGTAGGGGGTACACCTCCCTCCAATTCCCTATATTTTCGTTCTGCCCCCCTCCCCCTACTTTATAAAGCGATCAAAATATATGAGAGCATATAGGTACATTTTCTTCCTCAACTACATACTAGTTATTGTATTTTTTTAAAAATATCATATAATAGTTATTGCATTTTATTAAAAAAAATCCTATAGATGTGAAGAAGAAAATTGTACCCCAATCCGCTCAATTCCTCAAATTAAAAAAATTGTCTTCTCCATTATAATTAAATGACTGTTGTTTATCTGGCGTAAACTCGTGTGACTTTTATAACTTTACTAACATTTGATTGATGAATACACTGAAATGAAAATTGTTGTCACGTGACATGTTAAAGAGCTATAAAAATCAGTGTTACAGTATTGACAGGCACATCACTCTATTTTACTAAGGCCCACCCATTATTTTCATCTTTATTCAAAAATAAAAAATGGCTACAGACCAGGATAATTTTCCGCTGTAATATTTTCTTAGGAATAGCGATAATTCCTTTATCCCCGCAACAGAAATGTGTCAGAACTATGGAAATTGTTTAACGGTGTCGTTTTTATTTACACGTGTCTGAAAAACTATCACGATGTAGATTTCACATTATCCATTGTATAAAGAGGGGCCAGAGAGTAGTTATATACAGCATATCATCCTTTCATTTTTTTGTACAAGTATTTAATATTTAGCGAGACATTTCTAATGATCAACCAAAATTTCAGCGTCAATCGTCGAATTATAAGCAAGATACAGAGCTCACAATTCTGCTAGGTTTGAGTCATATATTTTGTTCACATGAGTTTATTACATTCAGCTTAAGAATTTTAACTTTGTATTTCCTATTCAACATTTAAAGTGGAAAAAAAGAATGGCCTCAGATCTGTGTACATAGAATTGTGAGCAAATCTCTGTATCTTGCTTATAATTCGAAGCATAACACTCAAATATGGTTAGTAAATAGAAATTGTAAACAATTAAACACAAGAAACATATGCACTATAACAAATAAAGTGCACAATTTATTTTTCAAAATATATACCTACATATTTCCGTCAGCGATATTAAACTCTATTTAAACTTATGAATAAATTCGAGAAAATGCTAAGCATCTCAACAAAACACATTGCATTAATCTAATGGGCCTATTACGCAAAAGATCATACCGAATTACCGATAGAATGAATAGTATTTTAGTACTCTTTTAATACATCAGATTTTGCTTAATTTGCGCAGGTTAACAGTTAACTGTCTGATTTACCGAAGTCTCTGTTTGATTTGATACGTAAAAATTACAAAATACAGGCGATAGTTCCCAGGTTACAAAGCATAGATAATGAAAACGAAACGAAAATCAAAACAAGCTAACACCACCGTCATATGTGAAAACTGTCAACGCATTGAAATATTTAACCTCAATTTACTTCACAAAATCGGCACCAATGTATTCTGCATGTTTCAAAGATCCCCTTCGTACGCGAACTGTTGCACAACAAACTAATTCATCATTGTCAGATCGACCCGTTTATCTTAAACAAAGAACTTCTTTTAGAAGTATGGCATACGAGTCTTGGTAAAATGGGTGGGCAAACCCAGGCCGGGGCAAAATAATCGTTAATATTAATCGTTAATAATCAAAAGTATCGCGACTTTCAGGATATACCACAGAGCTTTACCTGTAATTTATAAGTTAAAATCTAATGATTTTCTTTTACTTGCAACTAACAATCACACTAAACACAGAAACAAGAAAATATCTAGACCTTCTAAAATTTGAAATTCTTGGGGTTTCAAGAGTTTATTGTAATCTGATGCCAGGATTGCCATCTCTCGTACTTAAACTCAAGCAGTCTTTGCTCAATTTCTCTCGATTTTAAGAAATAAAATGGACTGGCGGGCAACAATGTCAAGAATACCAAATATAGCACAGATATACTAGTATGTAAAAGAGAGTGTTGCAAAACAGCGGGAATATTCCCTAACGTGAAAAGGACCTTTAAATATCCGTATCGCTTGAAGAGTCATATCTAAATATAGACACATTACGTAGACGACTATATTTACATAGCGGGTTATGTAGGCAACATACATTAATACACAAACATTTAACGCGCATTTCTATCGAACACGGCAACCTCCAAATACTGTTAGGAAGATGACCATATATTCTGTATTTTGATGTTAAAATATGTCAATTGCTTTCAACTGTTCAGCGTGTTTCAAGTGCCATTTTTGGAGCTACATGAAAAAATCTGATTCTGGCTTTTCAAAACCGTCAGAAATGTAATTATTATCATCTCATGTTTCTGTTCCAGATAAAAAGGGTAAACAAATTTATCCGTACATATTTTCATTAACCTATTGCTTCATTACCGATTCATACTTTTTTAATGATTTTTTTGTTTTGCTTTTAACAACCTGTACATTTATTTTTGAAATTTCATAAAAAAGGGGGAAAACATCAACTTTCTACATTGATGTGTAATGTTTATAATTCAAGTTTATAACGGGGACTTTACACAGTAAGTGATTTTGAAAAAAAAAATTAAGCATGCATGCAAAACATTACATTAACAGGCAATGTAACAACTTAATTTTTCTATATACATTACCTTTCCATGCGATTAAAATAAAAATGTATAAAAAAAAATTCCAACTCTTTCGGGATTCGAACCCAATCAAAAATGTCGGACAGGGTTACTCGCAATCCCAACTGCTATACCATTCGACTAATCCAGACATGACTTACAGAGAGGGAATTTATTAGAGCGTTCTTAGATTTCAAAGGTATTAAGGATTTTACCCAAAAGTTAGATTTTTGAAAAGTATGCCTCTATGAAACAAAAATCGGAAATGGCAGTTTTCAAAAAATTGTCTTACTATAAACGTTAAGATTCAAATAATTTTGTTTCAAGGAGGCAGTTTTTCACAACAATGAGGAATCCCCTTTTATAAAGCGTGAAATCTGCCACATTTGTCTGTGTAACCATTTTCAATTTTATATAATGTTCTTATAAAAGTTAATATAAACTTTCCAGATAAAATTCTACACTGCTTTATATACAACGTTGCCAGAAAAAGAAGAATTACATCAAATTCAGTAACTTAAAATTGTCCACTTTATCTGCAACTCCTTTAATTAGGGAAAATTAGCTGAAACTGAAACACCTTCATAATTAAGAATGAATATGTACAGATTACCTTGACCAATTTGATATTGATAAGCTTGAAAAGGTCCAATTATATGCAGCAAGAATAGTTTCAGGTCTTTCAGTCATAGCTTCAAAAAATTCTCTATATTTGGAAACAGGATGGGAACCATTAATAAAGAGACGAGACCGCTTTAAATTATCTACTATGTTCAAAATTCACAATAATCTTGTTCCTTCTTATCTAAAAGATATAACTCCTGTAATTAGAAATGTCACTTCCAACTATAATACTAGAAATTCCTCGAACTATTCTTTGCCTAGATGTAGATTAGAAGTCATTTTTTCCTGAAACTATTCGTTAGTGGAATAGTCTGAGTACTAATACCAGAGAAGCTACTTCATTAAGTATTTTTAAGAAAACACTACAGAGCGATTATACAAAGCCTCCTAAGTATTTCTCTTTTGGTAAAAGATTTTTAAATATCATTCATACGAAATTAAGGCATAATTGTGTTCTCAATTATGATCTTCATCGATGTAATATTATAGCCAACCCAATGTGTTCATGTGGAAGTTCAGAAGATGCACATCAGTAAAAAATATTCATTATTAAGACAATCATTTATGTATAATCTTTTATCGTTGAACTTTTTGAATATAATTGATTATTGAATATAATTAATATAAAATCAAAAAACTTTATCTTATGATGAAAATGTAAAAATATTTAAAGAAGTTCATACATTTATACAAAAGTGTGGAAAATTTACCTAAGTTTTAAATGTAATTGCATAACTTTCTTATCCATCCTAATTCTAATTTTAGATTTGCACAGTATTACAGTATTACAGCATTCAAAACTAGTGATTTATTTCTATTTCATTAAGTGTACTATACCTGTTATAAATGTTAACTGGCATTGTATGGCATTGTAATATATTAAAATGTACAACAAGGAGAGGACTCTCTAAGTTTTTGGAACTTGTGTCCAATCCTTTTGACATCATTAGTCAATAAAATATGTTCAACTCAGATTACCTTGATCTCAGATATATGCAGATATATTAACTCCGTTTTGAGATGATACAATCGGTCTATTTGTTAGCAGACAAGTTGTGGAATGGATACCGTTTGTCAATGACAAGTTGGTTGTTTTTCTATTTTCTAACTAACTAATGCCCTGTTGGGCATTTGAATAATTAAAAAATTTATTCAATTTTTTAAACGTATCAAATCATCATTTTTACCTACAGTGCTCAAAATTTGGCATAATATCATAATGATCTTTTACGAAACTGTTTCTTCAGGGTCTACTTGTTCTAGAGCTTTTGGCATGAAACCTTATCTGTCAACATATTTTGGGAGGATCATCATGTTTTTCTATTTACTTTTAATACATGTAATAAGGACAGATCTTTTCTTGTTAGTGGCATTATCATAACGTTCTGTAGCTCTGTAAGATGACCTGGGGCTCTAACAATTTACCAAAACTTAGGCGGTCGGGAGAGGTGCCTTAAGTATGTCTAAAGAATTGTTTACACACATTTACAAGTTTTATTGTTTGCATTTCAGCATTTGGATACAATGTATATATCACATAATTTTATACACATATATATTAGTTTAGTATATATAAATATTAACAGTGGTCGTAATAGCCGTAACATTTTCGATGTAGTATGCAAGCGGGCTGCTTAATAGGTCATAAACACTTACATGTACTGGTCAGTTTATAAGAAGTTCCTACATGTACATATAGTGTATGTATATACACGCAACACTAAGACAGAAACTCCCTCGGTGCTTTTAAAGGCGCGACGATTGTTCATTTCAAGATATCGACTTGATTAAAAAAATTATACTCAGAGTATGTGAATTTGTAAGGTGAGATGTAGAACGAAATTTAAAAAGAAAGAAATCTAACTATATAATATAATATTCTACAAGTTCTAACGGATATTACGCCAAAGGCAATCTTCAAGGATGGCTTAACTACATGTAGTGAATATTTGTTAAAACAAAGAAATAACAAAATAGACTGAATCATCGTTTTGAGCTACAATGTACATAAAATAATGTTAGGTTCGTCTACAATATACTCATGCCACATAGAATTTTGTTTCTGTACAGTTACTTTAACCACATCTTAAATCAAAGATATCGAGCACTTGTATATATAAGAAAACAAGATATTAACCCATGATAATGATTTATTATTAATACATTCAAATTAGATTTAAAAAAAATGAACAATTCGTAATACATGTAACTTTTTACATAAGCAGGACTTGGCTATGCCATTGCTGAGTTTGTTTTATATTACAGTATAACAGTATGGCAATGTAAGTAGGCAGGTCCTTAAATTCTGCCTAAGTCCTACAATGTACTTATGACCCTACTTAAGTCAAAATCTTAGCATGCTTTATATGTTACAAGCCACTGTATTGTAAAATGTCAAAAATGAAGACGTCATTTATTGAAAATTACAGAGTCGCTACTAATCTATACTTTGTACTCACAAAACGAAAGAAAAGGGTTTTAAAGTTTACTGATATAAAGTACTATAATTTAAGGAACATATAAATACGAAAACTTCAATGAGTTTAGAATGTAATAATTATACACGGCATGTTTAATGAAACATTTTGTATAACAGTTAATTTACGGCCACATAGCAGCCACTTAGAATTCCAATTGTTTTCCCATCAATTTTTACAACGTTTATTATACTCTTTGTGTTTTGAAAAAAATGTAAATTCTATCACTGAAGATGTCCAACGCGATTTGACGATAATATTTCTAATACTACTGGCACTGTACCAGTTATCGGCTAAAATTTAACGTTTTCTTTTCGTATTTCCTTATTTCTTGATATTTTTTAATAAAACTTGACATACTTTAAATGGTATACTCCTTGTTTATGCACCTGTTAGGTTAAATCATTATTTAGAACCCAAAACATCTTTTTGTGTGCTTTTTTAGCACGCCCAGAATTTGCCGAGTTTTTACGATTTACTGTACCAGTTATCGGCTTCGCGATAATAACATATAGTAAAATCCTTGTACATGTTGATTGATACTATGCAAAATGTAATTTGAATTATGCCCCTTTTGGGGTCAGACTAAAGTTCGTCGGGGTTATGATGCATACACAAATCTCATAAAATTATTCGTTTGTTATCATACGGTAATACACAAAATCGTAGACTATTCAATGCATAATATTGTGCAATCAGGCGTTCAACTGCGCTATGAATCTCTTAGAATTTAGTGAATTCCATTTGTTTCTACATGTTATATGTTATGATATTTTATGTCAAATCAAAGAAGGGAAATAATAATGTATTACAAAGGGGTTATATTCTATTTTTAACATATTACGTCACTTCCCCCACTGCTGAAAGTGCAAAGATGTAAATCAGCGGTAAACAATGATCGTTTAAGCTCATGTTTAAAACATATTCAAGTAAGTTTTCAAGAAAACTTACTTTTCTTTATTCAAAACAGAGGACTGAATTAAAAAATCTCAGATAGTCACGTGCTATAAACCCGAACTCTCAGTTTAGCCGATAACTGGTCTTAGCCGATAACTGGTACAGTACCAGTAGTATCTGTACATTTGATTTCTTCACTTTAGAAAGCCATTCAAAAAGGTAGTTCCAAACCGTCCTGATATGTCGGGCTCCGAAACACTATGCTGCTTGTGAAGATTTGCCTGTAAAAAAAATTAAATATCTTGACGATTGTCATGAGAGTTTCATAAACATTTTGAAATGATTTCAAATTATTTTCTTTTTTTAAAGAAATCTTACGTTTTTATGCAACGTTTTGCTGATGTCCTGAAAACTTGGCCGTTTCGCTTGATTGTGCGTCCAACATTTGCTTGTAAGAGTCTGAAAAGTGTCAAATATTCTAGTTTTTCTTGCAATTTGATACTTACAATGTATTATGCCGATCATTTATTGTTTTAAGTGATGTGCATGGTAATCACAGAGCAGAACTTTTGATAAAAAATTAAGATCTAAGATTTTATACCAGTGAAATCCTGGGTAGGTCTAAACAACTTTCGACTGTTTTATGTTATTTTATTCTTGTATGTTAAAATTGCCATTGACAACAATAAGAAATCTTGATTTTTTTAAGCTCTCATTGTACATTTTCTGTAGAAAAATCAAGAGTACGTACATTATAAACCATTTGGGCATTGCATATATGTGTCAGATGTATTTTTTCTGTTTTATATAGGCACCTCATAAATAGTTTTATTATATTTTCATTGATATTAGCCTATACTTACTGGAAAATCAAACAAACCTAAACGTCAAGGAAGAAGATGAAGAAGTTACACGTACCTCGAGAATTTTCATGCCGGTCTTATTAGGAATCCCTCGTTTTTTGTCCCTACAAGTTTGCCAAATAATAAATTCCGGAAGTTTTCCGTAGTATGGATAATGTCCTGTCAGCAGCTCATAGACAACGGTTCTTTAATTAGAATGAGAAGCATAAAAGTCAAACATTTAGTTATTTACAGGCGACATTTGACATTACGAATGTGACAATCAAATGAGGCGCTATGACGAACATGACGTGGGCGTTCTCTATTTGTCTTGATTCCTAAGAGATATTAGCAGTAAATAATTTCCTTGTTTCAATCTTTTTATCAGCAGAAAAGCACCAAATTTAGCTGCAGCTCGCGTAGAATTGCTAAAAGCAACTCTCAATATTGTTTGAAGAAAGAACTTTTTAAGTGGATTTGCATTATTACATTTAGGTAACAAGTCTCAAAAATGTCTTTCTGTCTTCTTCAGCGGTTGATGATAAATACTTTGACATTTCAGGTTTTAGAGAGTTATCATATCTTTGCATGCAACTGTCGAAGCTGCCATTATGGTGTTATTTTAAATTTTGAATTATGAAAGTCCATTGGTATAAAACCGAAAGAGAAATAAAAATTAGAAAAAGTACGTTTTTGTTTTTGTTTTATATGCATTATTGAACTTTTCTTTACGATTATTGAAGCATACATGTAATAAATTTAAGAAATGAATTCAATTTGTATTAGTTTTATTTGATATAATATGGTTTGGGACAGTTTACGCTTTATAAACCACGTAAACACTTTAAAGAGCAACCTTCGTTTTATTTATGCTATCGCGGTAATAGGGCCAACAAATCATCAAAAATTAATTTTTTGTATAAGAAAACCCCAATCTAATACTTTTTACGTTTCAGACCATGCAATCATTAAACCTAAGAAAACAAGCGGTGAAAATCAAAATACTTATAAGTGCCGATAACAAACATCATAGAATGAATTGTGCCACATTGAAATTGACAAATATATTGACGTCACTGGCGTCACCAGCTGCAGAAATGAATCATATTTCAACACGATTGTAACGTTACCATGGAAGTTTAGGTAATGATGTAAGATCTTCATTGTTTACATGGTTTTAAATTATGATGCAAAGACCTACCCGAAGGCATATACATCGGTCTCATTAGTGAAAGGAACGCTGGGGACGAGCATTGGAGGAACAACAGACATGGAACATAAGACTTCCGGCGCAATGTAGGTCAGGTCCCCTCTTGGCAAGCATGCGAATCCGGGTCTTTTAATGAAAATAAAAAGTGAGCAAGCTTACGTACATAATTTGACAATGTTTAACATAATGACAGACATTAAATACACTGTCTTTGATAACAGCACTCTAAGTTAAAACGGATCGAGGCTCCTAGAAAAATCATTGAATTGAAATTACCTTATAATAAACATAACTACATTATGTCCTTACAGCCTACAAAGTATCGTGAAATTCTGTTGAGTTTTGACTTTAGAAGATGTTGTGCTGACAAACTATTCGATACTATTTTAAATAATGCTAAAAAATGCTACACTCATACATGTAAGGGTCATCAATTCGCAGATAAATAATGCAAGTGGAAGCTCCTGGTTATAAGCGTATATACATGCTATGTCAAGTTTTACGAAATTCTGTGCAGCGGTTGTAGAGGAGTAACGGTTGTGCGGACACACACAAAAACCCAAGAAGTGACGGATTGACTGACAGACGGGTCAATGACATTATACCACCGTAACTTATTGCGTGGGGTATAATAAAACAAAACTTGTTAAAACTATATGATCATATAGGGAATATAAAGGACGGAAATAAAAAAAGGATGCTTCTCTGTTGGTATGGTTCATAAGTTAATGCATTAACATTTCGTTCATTTGATATTCATTTACTTCTGAAAAATGGTGTTTCTGCGGATATTACTGTTTCAGTACAAATGCAGCCAATATCTATGTCTATTTATTCAATAAATTTTCGAGATTTTCATACCATAAATGAATATGTTATTATTATGTCTTAATTTAATTCTGCAAGTCCTTGAAGTTTGTTGTAAAATGGATGACTGCACTTAGCGCCGGGTTTTGGGTCTTTTTCGGTCGCTTCTGTTGCGTTTATTTCTTAACGTAATATCACTTTTGTTTATTTTATTAAAGAGTCCTGTTTAATTCAAACATTAATTAAGATTTTAGACTGTGATACAATAAACTCATATTATTTTTTTCTTCCTAACAACTTTCGAAAAAAGAGAATTTTCGTTTATCTGCCCTTGATCGACCAAAAGATTGATATGTATGAGAGGTGGAGCTGACATTATCAGAATGGTGCTAAAACTAGACCTCATAAATAAAAATGCCATTTAATTTTATTATACTTTCATGTTAAATACTGAAATCTGATTGGTTTAGACGCAGTTGATAATCCGTTTTATTACCCTCGGCGTTAGCAACACACTTGGCAATGAGTAACACAACGAATTGTTACATGCGCGTAAATTATGCGCGTACGGTTCGCCGTAACATTTACGTCATTTCTATATTTTTACATTTGCAAATATGTTTCCTTATATGAACCTATGGAATAGCGAAAACGTACAATTCTGTATGAACTTTTTCATGACGTTACAATGCTCATAGCACGCGCTTATTGCTTGTCGCTTGGATTATTGAAAACATAAAATCTCGGTTGTTTTAACAGCCTGAACGATTTGTCTTTTTCAAACGTAAATATAAGTAATAAACAGCAATGTTAAAAAGTTTACCGGGATATGAAGAATTAATGGTTGGTACGTGATCAAATCTACTGAGAAGCCCTTCGGGCTTCACAGGATTTGATCACGTGACCAACCAAATTTCATATCCCGGTGAACCTTTTAAACTGCTGTTTATTTCTTAAATAAAAGCCATATTTTTTTCTCTAAAATTAAGACATTCAGTATAAAAGAATAAACAGTGCCTGTTTGGGAGGGTAACAGTTGAATTTTACACACCTCGAAAACCATTGTAAACCTCCGCTTTGCGTCGGTTGACAATGGTTTTCTCGGGGTGTCACTTTCAACTGTTACCCTCCCAAAACAGGCACTATTTATATAATGTGATCACTCTTTCACCGTGGCCCTTTCTATTCTATATGGTTCAAGTACACTATATTCTATGGTTTCAACAATTAGACCACGCCCATGAAAGTACGGTACACTTTAAATCAATGCTTGACAACTTAATGTGTACGAAAACATTGTCCTAATTAGCACATTCCATGCTACCTTACACGTCACGTGATAGAATTTTGTATGAGGTGAGAAATCACGTGGTGAGTTATAATATTCAGCATGTATCAACCCTTGGTTACAACAGAGAAAGCGAAAGTGAGAAGAAGCAGTTTTTTTCTCATTTAAACCACGATCTATTAATCTCCCTTTAATAAACACAACTTAAATAAGATAATGCAAATATACAACGACTGTTAAACGGAGAACAATAGAAAAACATGCGCTGACTATATATGAAGTCAGAATAAAAGTGGGCGTCCTCATTATCGTATGGAGATCCAAGAAATCGTGATGACCCCCGCCTATAAAAACAAATTCGTACTTGGTAACAACATAATTTTATTTAACGCAATTACGTAAAGTTGAAGTTTGGATGTTGACCATTTATGCAATTGAAAGAAAAATTCTTCTTTTAAAAGTTTTTTTTTAATCGCAAATATCGCATGTCCTTAAGTGCAGTCATCCTTTGACTGATCAATCATATCATAATTTGATAACGTTAATATTCAGGATATCTGATAAATTTAATTTATAAATAATACATGTATCTACATGTTAATTTCAATGCCATCAATTTTTACATCGAATGACGTCAAATCAAACAATGATGCAAAGACCAAGTAAAATATTTATATATTTAATCGATACTTTAAGAAACGCACCTATAAAAATCCCAGTAAAATTGTTCAAAATCAAATCCCTTTGCGTCCAAGTATGACGACAATAAGATTCGACGTTTTTATATGTTACTCAGAGAAAATAGACGTTTAGTGTTGCAATCTCGAAGGGGTTATAAAGAATGTACTGCATGAATTGTTCTATGTTTTTTGTTAAAAATACAACTTTTTGACGTTTGTTATTGATAAATGTGTTTTGTGTGCCCATCATCACTTGTCTAACTACATGCTGTACACCTTGCGATTATAGCTTGCAATTGGTGAAATCAATTGATTGGACTTTAATTATTGTAAAGTAATAGCGCAGCTCGCCGGCGAGAACCAGTGCGCGCGGGGGAAAAGGACGAGCTAAACAATAAAATTTTCTGGCAACATCCCATACTGCTCTCTAATGTTTTCTCCCGTAGTGCTATGCCAAAAATGGCTGATATTAGACTCGTTATTTACTGTGCCTTGAGGTTCGAAGACACGTTTTGAGTACCGCACAAGCTATGGCGAGACCCAATAGATATTTCACATGCTTCCATTTAGTTTAGTATTTAGTTGAGATTCGTAAGCAAATGATTATAGATTTTAACGTTTTATGACGTCACAGTGATCTCGCGCTATATTTCCCCCGATAAATTTTGAGGTGGATCAAACACCTGTAATACGTGTACTAGCTATCTCATTATAAACTGCGATACCTGCCTCAGATGATTTGTTTTTATTTAATTTTTTGGTTTTGATAGAGAGATTATATATATACAAGCAAGAGCTATACTTTACTGTCATATCGATCTAATTTTAAGATAATTCTGCATGCTTGAACAGTAAGTATAAGTTGGGAGTAAATTTTAAAAAATGGTAATTTTGATCTAAATAAAAAAAGAATAAAGAGTTTAAAAAAAATTAAAAATCTATGTAGATATTGCATATTGTCAAACCATTAAATTGAAAAAATGGGAAATTACACACCTACAAACAAGGATCAGGGCTCGGATACAACGCATGTAATTAGAATTGGATTTTTAAAAAAATACTGTAGAGAATATATATTACATGCATGCAACGGAAACTGTAATTATGGCAGTGTCATCAATATTCGTTAAATACTAATTTTCATGGATTTCGTTACAGAGTTGATCCACAAAATTTCATGATGTTCATTAAAGTGCAATTTCTAATAACGTATTGTATTGATAAGATCATTGCCCACGAAATTACGTATCCTTAGACAACGCGATTTTTCCACTAAATTCACGTTGATACCCACGAACTATAGATGTAAACACAGTTTATTTGTAAGCGGATTATCTACATGTATACCTGTCGTGCGGATTATCTATACCTGTCATACTTGACTTCGGCCAACCCGTAATCAACAACGCTGATTCTGACGTTGGGACACAGGAATATATTTCTCGTTGTGAGCCGCTTATGGACAATGTCCCTAGAATGTAAGTAACCCATTCCATAGGATACCTGTCTGATGAACTGGATTTTTGAGATCAAGGAAGTTTTTTCACGTTGTATGTGAATGTGGTCGTACATAGATACACCACCCTGGCAGCTATAAACAAAATACACGGTTGTGGTTAAAGCAAAAAACAACATTAAACAGGAGCAGTCAAGAAATATAATTATTACAACGAACATTATTTTGAAATTTAATGAGAGGTGGCTTTTCAAACGTTTTAATGTGTATACATTTTAGGATTTTCTCAGTTTAATTCTGACAAAATATTGTTTTTTATGAAAATTTATCCTGTATGAAGGTATTCTATAAAAGAAGCTTAAGGATGTTTTTTTTTTATTTCGAAAGAACCAAGGTCAGAAATCGGAAATATCAATTGAGTTAAAAACCGATTTGTTAAAGATAATAACGCCTGAAATGTGGTTATGGAACTGTAAATTTACTAAGGTGTTCAGTTCATATTACAATGGTTATCATGGTGTTTTGTTTGGATACAGAACATTTTTCCAGGGGGCGTGGGCCTAGGGATAATTTTGTTTTCCGGAGGGGGGGGGGTCCTTTTCGGGAATTTACAATTTAATATTAAATTTGAGTCTCCACCCCCCACTCTAGATCCGCTCATGATTGGTATCTTCTCAATAAACTCTTACAGTCAGCACAATAATCATTTACTTCCCTTCTGTTCCAATGTCGTTAACTTTCTATCTTTGTCTTAATATCAATGATTAATATATACATTAAAACCATTGGCACTGATGGATTAATATCCAAATAAATACCCCCAAAAAAGAGTAATTTACCTTAATATAATTGCAAGATGGCATTCTTCTAAGCAAGCCCCCATAAATAGAACCAAATTTTCGTGACGTATGCGGCACAGCTTTCTGACTTTATTCCAAAAGTCACTTGTATCTGATACAGCGTGGAAGTCATGGATATTAACATCACCGTGCCAGCGTCCCCTGGAATGAAACAAAAATCAATCTAACGAATTGTCATTTGGTCTCGTAAAACCTTAATTAAGTTTTAGCTTATTGTTATTTTTGATGCTAATTTAAGCCAGTTAATCACCTTAGTAAAATTTTCCGGATAAAGCTGAGCAGATGTTTTCTTAACTTTGAGATTTTATAGGACGCTCATATGTCCTCAGTCGTGCTACAGCGACTGTAATTTTAACTGCCTTTCGTATAGATTTTGATAATCGTCGATATCAACGAAATTTTGTATGAGCTTAAAGGAGGTTGATTAAACTAATATTCTCTTTACTGTCTATCGAAACCAATGTATTCATTCACCTATTGGATTTACTCCGACTCATTAGCTTCATATATACATGTAGCTGAAAGAAATAAGCGAAAAGTGTATAATGAACGATCTTTATATGGTGGATTACAAATTCGATTTTCTGATAAACCTTTAATTGAAAAAAAGTTTCCATTTACAGTTCGCATTTACTTTCAACAGTCCTTTCGATTTTGCAGTAATGTGTACACCAATCATTCTGTAACAATCCTATTCAATTATTTTCTCTTTGATATAAGGCATCCCCTGTCTTGATGCAATGGCACGATATAAAGATTTATCAACCGTTTAGCATCAGGGATGGACTTATCAATGGTGACCGATGGTTCATCTTCTAAACATATGTAAACATTTTTTTTTAAATGACATCAACAAGGAATATAATTGATTTATTATCCATCAAATAAATTGAGTGTTAAAGTAAAAAAAAATTTTCTATTCCATAAATTCATTATCCATCAAATAAATTGAGTGTTAAAGTAAAACTTTTTTCTATTCCATTAAATTTGCGTAAATGTTCTTTTTATGTTGCAATATTCATTCATTGATATGTGTGGCCTCCAAAAACATATTGCTTCATGTATGATGCATTTCATTGACTCAAAAATTCTTTTTTGTAATAGAAAGTCAACAGTCTTTTTAAGAAATAGTCTGAAGATCAAAACTAGAATTCTAATTATGCAGTTAAAGTAAGCTTACTTTTTTTTTTATTTCAATTTTAGTGTTGTCGTTGTTTAATTTTCCAGTGTAAATATGAACATTATGCTTTCTTCTTTCATAGAAAAGTTGAACAGAACATATCGTGACAACTTCCAAAATAATTACTGGTTTCACACTACCTGTAAATACTTCGCTGTCTTCCAACTCTAAGACAATCACCGAACTCGATATCCTCATAAGCAATGGAAAAGTCTTCTAGTCTGTCGTGTTTCTCAGATCTATAGAAAACAACGAAAATATTATAACAAGTTCATATGAGATTAGTATGTTTCCCGGAAATTTGAAATAAAGTACATAATTCAAAATAATGTCCTTTAGTTTTTTTTTTTAACTTTTTAGATAAATTTATCACCTAATACTCCTCAAAACAAATTTAAAATAAAAGAAGTGAAATTTAAAAAAAAATTTAAAAAAAATTAATCAAAATAATTTTCATCAAGAAGGCGAAATATTTTTTATTTTTTCTAAAATTAAGAGAAATTTACACAAAGATCAAAGGAATATATAATAACTTGTGATAAGTGTTAATCATATTGCATGCAGAATGAGGTTTGTTTTTTATTCACTTTTTAGATCAGACGTTAGTACTAGTCACTCATTACGCGTACATGTTTCTGCCCCTTGCAGCTTGAACTCTAAGCTAGACTGTTCATGAAATAAATAAAAAATTTAAAAATTCTAATTTATTTCATTAAAACTGCTGTATAAACATGACCATAATCTTAATTATTAAACTTTTGTGAAAATATGACCGGAACCAGTTTGCCTCAGTTTTATGGAGCTTTTATTTTAAGAAATTGCAATCAAATTGTCCTTTGGAGGATCCGCAAAAAATAATTAAGTTATGATTATATGTTACTCCCCGCTAAAGTAAACGTACGAGTAGAGGAAGATTATCATGTTTCTCAAAGAAAAGGATTCATGGGATGACTGACCAAAAATCAAACCATGATAAACCAGAAAAACTGAATGCCTTCCCCGTAGGCAAGTTAATGAAATCATTGCGTTGCCATGGATAAAAAAGAGTGTCTCCTGCGAAACAGCCAAATCTCACAACAGTTGAATAAGAAATTCATTTGACAATTTTAAGATTCAAAGACCTCCGAATACTCTGCTATAGTATGTCATTGTACTTATTGAAAAAATAATTCTTTTTCTACAACATCTCATAAGATTGTTTCTTTACAAAGCATCAATGTCCACTAGTACATGTACCTATACATTAATACAATATACTATTTTCTTCTGTACTTTGCTCATCATTACTATTTCACCTAAACCGCAGATCAATGGAGCCATACATTTACATATAGATAATATTTATATCTACATATACTGAATATTTTCTCCTCTATTTCGTAAGAAAACCGATTGTGATTCATAGTTCTATAGAAACTGATAGGACTGAAATTTAGACGATCCAGTTCAAACCAGTTTTTCGATCGGTCTAAACCTTCAACAAGTTTAAGAAAAATCACGGACTGCACGAAATTATCATGCTGATGTCAGGCTAAAATTTTCCATAGAATCTAAAATCTGTAAGCATACAGAAAATAGATTTCCAAATTGACTTGTATGCATAACAATATAATATACTTTTGTTTATAAGTTTATGAGACGTGTAATGTATTCGAGACTTTATCGACGACGGACATGGACGACAAGAGGACACCAGTAGCCTCGGTATTTATTGTACTGTAAACGTACTACATTTGGCGGTGTATTCTATTTAGCGCTTTTGGCGGAATTCGTTTTCCGCTAAATAAAGTACATCGCTAAATGCCATGCATATATGTATAAGAATAGTCAAACTCAGGAATACGCTAATTCCAATCCGCGCCAACTAAAAACCATTTCCCGCCAAATATCGTACAGGCTAAATATAATACGTTTACAGTAATTACATTAAACAAAAATAATGTTATTACATAGATAGATGTATAAACGTAACCGTTCTGTAATATGGCAAAACATCTGTATTATACCAGATACGTATGGTCCTTCAAAACTAAGTAAGGTGACTCACCAAAAAACAAATAAAAACGTTTAAAAGTTTGCATGCGTACTGCGGCGTGGAAGGGCCAGATAAAAAAAAAAATTATTTGTTCGGACGAATAAGATATTTGTTCGGACGAACTACGATTTGTTCGGACAAATAAGTTATTTGTTCGGACGAATAAGGATTTGTTCGGAAGAATAAGTTATTTGTTCGGACGAATTACGATTTGTTCGAACGAATTAGGATTTGTTCGGACAAATAAGTTATTTGTTCGGACGAATTAGGATTTGTTTGGACGAATTAGCTATTTGTTCGGACAATTTAGCTATTTGTTCGGACAAATAAGTTATTTGTTCGGACGAATTACGATTTGTTCCAAAAAATAATGATTAGTTCGGACGAATTAGTTATTTGTTCGGACGAATTACGATTTTGTTCGAACGAATTAGGATTTGTTCAGACGAATTAGCTTTTTGCTCGGACAAACAAGTTATTTGTTCGGACGAATTACGATTTGTTCGAAAGATTTAGGATTTGTTCGAAAGATTTAGGATTTGTTCGGACGAATTAGCTATTTGTTTAGATGAATATAAAATAGTTAATTATGAGAGAGAGAGAGAGAGAGAGAGAGAGAGAGAGAGAGAGAGAGAGAGAGTCATAATCATGTAAATAGGCTAAATCAGTTTACCAGTTCATGCACGGATCCACAAAATTTTGGGGTCTGATAGATAATTTTGTTTTCCGAAGGTGCGGATGGTGATGGTCCCCCGACTCCCTCTAGATGGAGATGCCCACTCTAGCAGCGCAGGTTTTTTCTTTAGTAACTATTGAAAAAAAATCGTGCTTTGCCAGAACAAATAATTCTATAACTCCCACCCTTTACCGACATGCAAAATTGTGATAGATTTTGTGAAATTGAGCTTATAATTCTGGCAGGAAAATATGTCAGATATTCTACAAATACAGAAAGTATTTCATATTGGGGCGGCGAATTTGATCTATAAGTGGGGGGGGGGTGCCATATTTAAGTTGTTATTCTAAAGTGATGGAAGCACTGGAAAGGAACCGAATCAACTTAACATGGCTTACATATTGTAGCCGTTTCCTTTGCAGCTGTTCTAATAATGATTGTGGTCTTGATATCTGTGCTATCCCGCAGAAAAACGGCCCATGGAATCACCTGTCAATTTTTTTTTTTATATTTCCATATAAGAAACAAAGCAAAGCTGTATTTTTATTTTATCTTTGTTTTCTTACCTTTGACGACATAAAATGCGTATCAAGATATTAAAGATACTATTATATAGTACTATCAAATTAGCGACAATAAAATTTATTAAAATTAAAAAAAAATTGACAGGTGGTTCCATGGGCCGTTTTTCTGCGGGATAGCACAGATATCAAGACCATAATCATTAGAACAGCTGCAATGGAAACGGCTACAATATGTAAGCCATGTTTAGTTGATTCGGTTCCTTTCCAGTGCTTCATCAACTTAAATATGGTCACCCCCCCCCCCCACTTATAGATCAAATTCGCCGCCCCAATATGAAATACCTTCTGTATTTGTAGAATATCTGACATATTTTCCTGCCAGAATTATAAGCTCAATTTCACAAAAATCTATCACAATTTTGCATGTCGGTAAAGGGTGGGAGTTATATAATTATTTGTTCTGGCAAAGCACGATTTTTTTTTTCAATAGTTACTAAAGAAAAAACCTGCGCTGCCTAGAGTGGGCATCTCCATCTAGAGGGAGTCGGGGGACCATCACCATCCGCACCTTCGGAAAACAAAATTATCTATCAGACCCCAAAATTTTATGGATCCGTGCATGAACTGGTAAACTGATTTAGCCTATTTACATGATTATGACTCTCTCTCTCTCACTCTCTCTCTCTCTCTCATAATTAACTATTTTATATTCATCTAAACAAATAGCTAATTCGTCCGAACAAATCCTAATTCGTTCGAACAAAATGTAATTCGTCCGAACAAATAACTTGTTTGTCCGAACAAATAACTTATTTGTCCGAACAAAAAGCTAATTCGTCCGAACAAATCCTAATTCCTTCGAACAAATCCTAATTTGTCCGAACAAATAACTAATTCATCCGAACAAATCATAATTCTTTCGAACAAATCGTAATTCGTCCGAACAAATAACTTATTTGTCCGAACAAATAGCTAATTCGTCCGAACAAATCGTAATTCGTCCAAACAAATAACTTATTTGTCTGTACAAATAGCTAAATCGTCCGAACAAATAGCTAATTCGTCCGAACAAATCGTAATTCGTCCGAACAAATCACTAATTTGTCCGAACAAATAGCTAAATTGTCCGAACAAATCCTTATTCGTCCGAACAAATCGTAATTCGTCCGAACAAATAACTTATTTGTCCGAACAAATAGCTAATTCGTCCGAACAAATAGCTAATTCGTCCGAACAAATCCTTATTCGTCCGAACAAATCCTAATTAGTCCGAACAATTAGCTAATTCGTCCGGACAATTCATAATTCGTCCGAACAAATAAGATTTATTTATTTTTTCATCTGGCCCTTCCACGCCGCCGTACATGCGTCATAACTTTGTTTGAAAACACTCGTGGCAAAACACGTTAATTTGCGTTTCATAAGATCTATCTAATTGCTGTGTTTAAGAAGGCTCGATGGTCATGGCCAATTTTAGACTGTTTTGATCTCTTTTAAAAGAAAAGATCAATATAAAAGTATAAGAAAATCCCCAAATTAAAATGCAACATGTATGCCTTGGGGTTTTTCTTTATTAAATAATAGTTTATGGCTAAATAAATAATATTTTAAATTTAAGGCAGATCTGATGGTTAAATTGTTGACCAGCCAGCCTCCTTTAGTTCTTTATGAATCATCCCTTTTCATAACCACCCGATTGCTTGTTCAAAATTAAATATCATCCAATGGACGTATTACTTTGGAATGAAAATACAAGAGCCAAATGATTTCGGATGAAATAAGACTTTTAACATCTCCTTGGGAAAACATGGCTGTAAATTTGACAAATTATCTAAGTGTGACTTGCGTAAGCAGCTGTTATTTAATAAACTAGTAACTGACGTCATTTTCAAAACACAGCTTTTATTACATCTCGCTACAGGATTTCAATTTCATAACGAAATTTGTTTTAACAATCCATTTTCTTGTTTCAACTTGTTTTGAGGACATAATGGGTTCGTCAACGTTTGAGTTTCGAAATGATAAAACTAATTCCTTTTCTTGTTTCAACTTGTTTTGATGACATATGGGTTTGTCAACGTTTGAATTTGGAAATGATAAAACTATTATACACGATAGGTAGGTTCCTAACCAACATTCACAGACAACTGCAAAGCGTTTAAAAGTTACATTCACAATAGTGAGAAAAAAACCTTACAATTATCTAGAGGCCTGTGGGCCTTAACGGTCACCTGAGTATAATAAATTATTTAATAGATTTATATATTAATAGTATTTACTTATTAAGTACAACGCACAACCATAATTTTGATTGGAAGATGTTAAGGTAATTGATCTGATGAACAGAATGCAACATATTGTACATGTACAACCCAGAAACAAAAGTGGAGGTCGTTGTAAGTTTGTTGGGATGAAGGTTATGAGAGATCAAAAGGCTCTGTATCATGTATTTTTGATTTGTACATAACGTATATTCGGAATTGGTTAACATTTGAAAATGCTGCAATTTTTCTGAAACTTTTCATTATTATGGATATAAAAATGTGAAAAATAACAAATTTTCATCAATAATTTTTTTTTATCCATAAAACCAACATAATTTTTAATTTAGTTATATTTCTTACCAAACAATGCATCTCTCTCTCTCTCTCTCTCTCTCTCTCTCTCTCTCTCTCTCTCTCTCTCTCTCTCTCTCTCTCTCTCTTCTCACAAATCCATAAGCACTCATTCAGTGTAAAATATATCTAATACAGCATATCTTAACGGTTTTTTTCAATCTCTCTTTTTCTTTTCTTATTGTAAAAATTACTCATCTGAGAATTTACTAACATTGCATAAATCGAACCAATTTTTATTTTCAATTTTCAGCTGAGATGAATATTTCACTTTTCATTGTCCCAAGTAGACTATGAAATTTCCCATGTAAACAATCGTATGATTCCTTTTAAACAAAGGCAAATTAGGTTATATCTGAGTGTGAGAGTCGAGTCATAAACTGTTACACTCCCGTATCCATGCAATCTATTATAATATCATATACATGTTTGACATTTGACTTAGGCAACTCAATTTTTTCTCAAATGGAGTAAAAGCAAACATGACCTAGATATTTCGATAAATTTAAAAAATTGAGTTTTGTCAGATTTGAGGGGAAAACAAATCGAACTTAAGGGCTAGATCTGACTGAGTCCCCCCCCCCCCCCCCCCCCCGTGAAATCCAAGCCTCATTTGCACAATGAAGTTAACGGAATGGCTTTACTCTCTCTTCCGGATTTAGTCTTTCTAGGTAAAAGTTGGAACATTTTTTTTCGTTTGCTTTGTCCTTTTTTTACTTGTAAACCCAGGAATTATCATAAATTTCAGAAAAATATCCCAAAATGCTTCAAATCATTCGAGTAAACTCTCCTGCGAACAACTTATTAGATAGCTTAAAGGTCGTTCGGACATGACGTTTTATTAGATTACAGCAATTACATATCTTTGTGAAGAGAAGTAAGATCGAGAGCAGGTAAATAGACCTAATTGTAATTAGACTGTTAACACAAATCATTTTGTAAAGTGGCTGAAATATGTGGAAAGGTTTTTTCGCTCCTGGAGCAACAACACCACGACTGGGGAATGAAGCTTCATTAAAACGGATGTCAAGAAATTATTATTAGCCGAAGATTGTCAGATTAGAAATTCTTCTACGGATGATATTTTGACGAGGTTTCTCTTACACTGACGACATTAATATAGTTTCTCATCTTTTGGATGCCTAATCCAACAATCCTTGTTTGGTCATTTGTCATACTACAATTTCCTGTGATTTTCACACATCACAACGGTTCAGAACTAATTTCACAAATAAGTGCGACTCAAATGGAATTCTCATTAATTCTTTAAAGGAAATGAAAGAACTGTACTTTATTAAAAATACCCAGTATTTTTTATTTTAAATTTTATCGCATGACTTTGTGCATTTCTTTTACATTAATTATACACGATACAGGGCAAAATCTGTATCACATTCCATATCAACCCGAGACTCCAATATAAGTAAATCAAAGCTTACAATGTACTTTGCCGTTCAATTTATGTAGCTTTGTATGGGCGCGAAGTATATACTAGGATTGCTAACTTTTTCTTTCGTTTTAAAAAAAATGTTGCATTGAAGTTTCCTACTAGAATTGATTTTTTTAAAATAACATATCAATCAAACTTACGTTAACAAAACCTGATGAAGGTACTTTTTGTAAGGCTATCATGTTGGTATTTGGGGTAATTGTCAAAAAAAAAATTAACATTGTTATAAAATATTGAAATTTTTTTTGTATTATTAACTTTTCAAATCATATTTCAAATTGGACATTATTGAGCCAGGGAATATTCAATGTTTAACTTGACGTCATGATTCATGTTCCTAAAATACTCCGAAAAACTGCTGGATCAATAATATTCGTCGGGCTCAATTTTCGTGGATTTCGAGGGTTTCTCTAACCAATGAATCAATTTCAACACGAATAATTAATGAAACAAAGGGTTTTTCATATTCTAATACATGAAAATGCAAATCAACGAATTGACATTTAGACGCAACTTAAAAAGCAAAATCTATAAAATTGGTGCGCTCAAATTCAAATAAAAATGATTCTTCAAAATTAAAAACCAAAATAAAATTTATTTGCCGATTTTTTATCAGCACAACGGTTTTCTTCAATCCTTAACAAGATATATGTGAGCCAATGCCCACTAGTAAAATCCCCGCTCTGATGTGAATATGCAAAAAAGCAAGGTCGACATTTAACAGGAAGTTGACATCCGATTGGTGCAAAGATATATCCCACGATATGGCATCACTAAAGAAATAGTGTGTTAAAATTTCAAGCATCTGCAATTTATAGTTGCTGAGGAATATGCGACAGAAATGTTTGTTACGGACAGACAGACAGACGGACGGAAAGACAGGCCAACAAGGGTAAAAACAGTATACCCCTTCTCCTTCGGAGCGGGGGAATAATTATTTGAAACTTTAAATTTTACAGCTGATTAATTATAATATACCAGCGACTGATTAGACCTTTTGAGGCTATGACGTATTTGTGTAGTATATTTATCGACACAATGAAGCAATTAATCCAATGATTCTTTTATTTAGAATTAACGACCCTTTTATCTGGTATACTTTTATAAACGATTGACATTTTACATTAAATATATTTTTGGCTGACATCTCTCCGCTCTATGATTGTTATTAGGAGTTAATATGTATTACAAATAATATTTGAGTTGTTGCAAAGGCCAAACAAACCCATTGATTACAATGATTAGACAATTTTTAGTTAAAAGATACCATTGCTTTGAGTCCGGTTTGACGTTGTGTCAATTTTTATTGTGATTTAATTATACAAAAACAAACCAGACAGCGTACAATTCCTTTCTACGTGGATTTGAACTAACATCTTTAATCATTTGGTGATAAACTTATTTTTAAAAAGAGCCAAGTATTAACTTGTTCAGTTAAACAGACCGTATCAAATGCGTCTATGAGAGTAGTTACATGTAATTCAGTTTATCATTGTATGAGAACAAAACAAAACACGGAAACCAATGTTCTGTATATATATTCTTTAAAGAATGTGACCAAAATATTATTTATTCTATGATATTTAATAATTTTTTTTCTCCATTAAACCTTATACACCGGTATTTGGAAAAATATTCTGACTTATGATGGAAACCTCGTCGTAAGTGAAATGTTGTACATACATGTAGATACATGCATGAGTGGAATTTTTTCTCTAGCAAACGTTTTTAAAATTGTTGCAATGGTTTGGTCCAAGCAACAACAAAAATACACATTGAAAAATGTCATTCATAAAATAGTCATCTTATCTCCAAATATGTACGATAAACCTCGAAGTGTATAGCACTTTCTCCTCTAACATTGCCATAATGAGGTAAAATTACGGGAAAAAGCCCATTGGTCGTAAACTAAAAATGTGTGAATTTTGTTTCCGTGAATCAAATTTACTAATTTTCACCTGAGCAACAATAGCCTACAAAATCTTTAGATTGTCTGTAGAGTATCAAATACAGATATCTAGACAAATCAGTAGAGTATTTCTTGATTTTTAAAGATTTTGAGATTTTTCTCCAACATATTCTTTAATATTGACCTGTTTTTGTTGTTTTCGATTTCGAGAATAGGGGTTTTAGACATTTTTCTCTATAATTGATTCCAATGTAACTATTCAACCCCTTCTAATGAGGACCCGCCTTACCCCCTGGGGATCATGATTTGTTAAAAAAAAGAAGAAGACTTTTCTCTATATATTGATACATATGTATTGGTTTTTAAAAGGAAAATCTTTGAAAAATACCACCAATTGTCACTAATTCAAATTGTCCCCCTTTAAAGAGAGTGTAACCCTTCATTTGAACAAACTTGAATCCCGTTCACTTAGTAATGCTTTGTGCTAAGTTTGGTTGATATTGACCAAGCGGTTTTGGAGAAGATGATGAAAATGTGAAAAATTTGCAACGACAACGACAAACAAATATTTTGCTCAGAAAAGCTCACTTGAGCCTCCGGCTCAGGTAAGCTAATAAAACATTGAATGTGTTTGTGCTATTCGATACCGTCATTGATTAAACCATACGAACAGAGTATTTACATTTGGGTCTTTTCAAACATATTATACAGAACTTATGGAATCATTTCATATTAATAAATAATAATTTCGCTCTTTGAAGTAGACTACTGAGTAAAGGTCTTGCTACTAAATTACACAAGAAAGTCATTTACTTCATGCAGACATCGTTTCATCAATCAACAGTGCTCGTAGACAGGACATTATATTTGAACTTGTTACGAAATAATTTCGTAAACTGTACAAATGAATTTTTAAAAAAATCTTGCCAAAAAAATTTCACACTATATTAGACATATTAAATACCTCATTTTAATTAATTCCAAGGAGATATTTAAATAGACTCCCAACAAATACAAATGGGGTGAGGATAATAGTTTTTTCTTCTCCATTTCCTTAATGTTAGAGATATAAAAAACCATGCAAATCAACAACAGATTGGCTTTTTAGTTTACGTTATGAAGTTCAATGTGTAAAAATAAAGTTAACTGGCGACACACTACAAAAAAAAAAAAAAAACAACAAAGACAAACAGTTCGGGATTTACTGTACTCGCCCTTGGTAACCCAGATTACTTCAAAAAAGTGTCATTTTTTAGTCTATAACTGCATTCAGTCTCATAATTCGAAAACCCGGTGATTTCTCAAACACAACTAGATCAATTTCAATCATTTTTTTTCTTCAAAAATAATCAGGTGTCAGCAATAGATTTTTGTTTACTGTTATGGATAGCTTATACATAATGACAATCAACTTCATTTGTTTTATAATCATATAGATTGTTCATACATTCGTATGAATTGTCTTAAACATTGTGTTGTGATACGGTAAAAAGCGAAGGAAAGAGAGCTATGGTATAAAGGGAAGGAAAAAGAGCTCTTGTCAAGGCCCTTTTGTCCCTCAAGGGACGAACAGAAATTAGAAATTTTAGGCGATTAAAAAACTTTCTCATTGACTTTTTCGTACAGCATAACTTCAAAAGTTTATGTGGTGTTCTTTTCTTTGGATGAAATTGTATGTTATAAATGGATGCCTGGAAGCAGATCATTAATAATTTACAATTTCGCCGTATTCCGTAGAGATTAAAAAAAAAAAAAAAAATAAGCGAAATACAACTTTCAATATTAAACAATGTGATTATGTCTGTTTTCGTAATTGTACTATCATATTAAATGGAAAGAATTATAGAATTAATATTACAACTGTGGATTCTTTAATTCTTCTACTTTTCATAGAATCTAAATAAAAATTCAATGTTATTTCGATGACTATGACCAGCATCACTTTTGCATCCATATTTTTAAAATATTATTATTGCAGTCTATGATTATTTCTCAACTTCGCTAAGTCACGCTAGTTTAAGTGAACTGTTTATATTTCTTATATTTCCAAACTGGTTGGTTTTAAGGTTGTTAGTTTTTTTTATTGCAATACACAGCATTAGATCATTACCATCTGTCTACCTTGCTTTTGTTCAGTCTACAAATTTGAGAACCTTTAATGTCACATTTACGTTTCGTCAATAAAAAAAATGATTAAGTCAAGTGTATTCATTTAGTCAATGATCCTTTACACCACGAAGGATAAAATGTACACCAACAAAATGTGATTAAATGAATACAAACAAAGCGGACTACTAATTTTTCATTAAAACTTCCTTTTTTCATTTTCTACAGCAGAACATAAAAACTGTAATTCTTAAGTTAACAGTATGTTATTTTCATGTTCAAACATTAGATAAAAATTACACCACAAACTTTCATTTATATTAAAAATCCATGCCCTTTTAGCTGAATTGAAAAATTCATTTTTACAACGTAATAAAAAAAACTAGCAATATTCATCAAATCAAATATATACAAGGGTTATGAAATTGTTCGAATCTACGTGCCTACGTGATAGTTAAAGGCTGTTAATGTCTTCTATTGCAATACAAACCTTGCGTCAATGATGAGCTTCTCGAACGTTGGGTCACACTCTTCCTCTGTAATTTGAATGTCAATGATTCACAAATGGATTATTTATAATATGCTGTAATAATATTGTATCTGACTGTCTGGTTGCCGTTGAGTAGAGTTATTGCCTCTATCGTGTTATATTGATTATGCTTTTAAAGGTGATATATTGTTTTCTGAAAGTGCATTGCAACCGAGAAATATATGTGTGCAAACGTAAATCAATAATTGAGCGAATTGTATTGATTTTAAAATATAGTTCTAAGCAGACTGTAAGAATGTAGGTCAGACAATCAAATAAAAAGTTAGACTAAATCAACCACAAACTTTTCTCTTGCATACTCTCATATTTTGATTCCGAAAACCGTGTAGAGGCAAGAATAGGCGGTGGTTTACATTCAAACCGATGTTTTGACTACTGTCTGTGTGGATGTACGTAACAGATTTTTTTTTAAATGTTTACAGTTTTTATACACGCATGCATATTCATTAATAAAATCGACACCCAATCATCGTTTATCCATTTAAGCTTGTCCTTTGCCACGGTATCAAATCATGACAGTCTATATGTATCAGCAGGAGCTCTCTTTATTTATAAAAATAAAAACTAGAAATCAATGAGATTGTGACCATCTCAAAGGGCCCCGCTTAAATAATGGACAATAGGATGAAAAGCCCTTCAGAGGACTTTGCTTTGACCTTAACTTATGAATTAGAAATGTTCCAGTTTGCATAGAATTTTAATTAAAGTTTATTAACCCTTACCTAAAGGGATTCTTCGTTTTAATCTGAGCAAGATTAAGCCAATTGGAAATAAATTATGGTCTAAAATGGATTTAAAATAGGTCTGGCATTTTCTTCTCATTTGACCTCGAAACTTGGTTTAAAGTCACTGCACACCCTTTACCCAAAATCTCTGTTTATGATAAATATGAGGCAATTTGGGTTAAGGGGAGAGTATTATTTGCTCTAAAAAGATTTTTTGCATGATATGACCTTGACCTAGAAACTTCATTCAAGTTCACTGTACGCCTTTTGACCGAAAGCACTTTGTGGGTGAAGTATGAGCCAGACTGGACCGAGGGGAAATATATGATGCGTAGAATTTTTTACTAAATTCTGCTATGAACTTAACCTTATTAGACCTAGAAACTTGGTTCAAGGTCAGTGCATACCTTTAACCAAAAGACACTCTGTGAAGTTTGAGAGAGAAGACAAGTGATCTCGGACGGACAGACGTTACGGTATTGAAGGACGGACAGACTGATCACCTTAGGCGCCCGCAGAACAGATTTTTAACACAAAACACAACTTGATTTACTAAGCTCATTTTGACTAAAATAGTTTAAACAATTTGTTTATTATTTTAATTACTTTCTTAAAAATCAACAACTATATTATACGTGTGTACCTGTATGTTTTAATGATTAAAATATTATAATATCCTATTCTTATTAAGCACTAAATCTTTAAGATATATTTACAGTTAACAGTAGGATTCATATGATTAAAACCTGGTGCAGGGAATGTGTCAAAATGGAAAAACAATAAGCAAGTATCGATTTCTTTGTATCAAAAGCATGAATAACTTGTATAGTGTTAAAAAGTTTTGGAGATGCAGGTTGCGTAAATCCTAGCATATTTGAGTCAAAATTTTGGTAAAAGAACAGGCCGTAAATATGTGCAACATTGACACGGTTTCTGAAATCAAAATATGAGGGTTTTCGAAAGGAATGAGGGAAAGATATATCTTTCCATTTTGTCAATAATAAAATGTCTAGTAAATTTCATACATAGTAAATAAAGTCGAATGAAACTTATGTTCACTTGACCGATTTTCACATGTAGGATCACGTGTAAATTTACAGCTTGATACGATCAATTGGTCATATGTTGAAATAATTAATAATGGATTTGACAAGCACGTCACAGAAACAGATTGATGACACTTGCGCTAGCAGTCAAATAAATATGCTACAAATAGCAGGACTTTTGTTTTGAATTATATAGAGCACACTGGTCTTGATAGCATGATAAATTTGAATCCACTTTTCTCTAAATATTTAAATACGAAACAGCTTTAGTTACCTTTTTCGTCCAACTTTCGTTTGGTCAGTGGCCAAGTTCCATAGAAATTAATGTTTAATACACCGACGCCACTGCTCTTTCTAGGCGGGCAACTGGAGGTCGCCCCCAGTGGTTGCCTCTCTGGTGAAACATCCTTAATCCTCACATGAATTGCCGAAACATGAAGGGTGTTCGAAGAAACGGGTTTAGCGGGCGATAAATTACACGCGTCATTTGTTTTTTGTTCCAAACCCACTGTTTCAGGCGATTTGTTACAAATATAAACATAGTTTACGTCACATCCGACGGGTTCTAGATGAATCGTCTCTTCATATCTACAGTTGTTTCCACGATTGCTCTCCTCACGAGAAAGCGGGTCAATTGCAATAGTTCTAGTGACATTTCGATGAATTTTTGTCATGGAAGTGTCCTCTGCATGGCTTTTGTGTCTGTTTTCAACGCGACATTTGGAATTTACCCATATGTAAAATCGACGAAACAGCGAAGTGCGTGATTTCTGGACTTCTTTGGCTTCTTGTTTCAATCGTGTCTTTCGAAAAGGTATTTGTATTTTTAGCCTTTTGAGAGACCTACGGATTAAAGGACGATGTGGTCTAGAGTGAAAAATGACCGGTGTCTCGTTTGTTGTGTGAAACTTCCGCCAATGTTCATCTCCTAAAAATCACATAGCTAATGACTGTCGGGAAAAACGGGGAGATATATTTGCTAACATAGTAACATTTTTATAGCGATTTTTTTAAAACGTTTTCTTTAATATATTAACATACCCACTGCATCTGGTCAGTATATTTAGCATTCATTATATTACAGTATGATTTTCACAACTAGTGCACGAAATATCATCATTAATACTTTGTTATTTCACTTTCTTCTATCTTCATAACATATGACTATATATACTTCTCGGGGTTTTTTAGTAGTTCTTCACATGCTTTTCTGTATATTTGTCGTAAGAAAAATTTTATTATTTTGAACATATTGGATTCTATTTTTACCACTGCTTTCAATTTTAATAATACCTGATATTTTCTTGGAAAGCTTTCGTTGGCATGCCGATTTATCTTCAGATGTTGAAAAACTGGAAAGAATTAAATGCATGGATGAAATCATTAGAGAAAGGTTTTATTCAAAATATCATGAAGAGTTTATAAATCAAACACTGTTGTAAACGCTGCGGTTGATGCTCTGGGATATGTTGTTCGTAGGTCGTCAGTATAATGCCTTTATAATATAATATTAACGGCTTGTTATCGCTCATTGTCCAATTTTACTTCATTGGCAGAGTTAAATTAAGTTCAGTTCCCATTATATTATGCAAGTCACTGACAGACGTGAGTATTTTTATTAAAGCATATAAAATGTTAAACAAAGTATACAGGTTCTCATGGATAAATGTTATTGAAATAAACATTTGTATGTAACATAGAAGACTTACATTGAAAACGTATGTCGACGACGCAAAGGAGGGCATTCCTCTAATTCATCCAAACAGTAATTGCTTCCAAATTTTTTCGTCATTTTTAGATCACATCTTACTTTTTTTTCTTTGTTCAACTGGATGTACTATACAAATGATCATCATAAGATTCATACATATACAAATTAAATATCAGTCGTCACACTCATAACATGATATGTTAGATATACACGAGCGCTGGCTAAATTTGAAACTCACTGCTTATAAAATAGCCAAGGAGATGGAAGTGAAAAATATTCAGCAAGCGACAAAGAGACTACATCTTCAACCTAATTTGAAAAATATAATTAACTTCGTTGTTTATAATGCGTCTGTTAGGTATATTTTATCAATAGAAGCCTTTGATCAAATTAAAGATCCCTCTTCTGATTATTAATTACTGATGAGAGGATTTTTTTTTCTTCTCAATAGTACAAAACAAAGGCTGCTGCAATGTCAGACTGTATTTTTTGAACTAATTCATTAGCACGCAAGACTCTTGTCAAATCTCAAGGGAAGTATGAACAGAACTACAATATTTGTTACCAACTAAAACGCAAATTAAAAAAAATACCCACCAAGTAATCCTTACCGTTCGACAAAGTCCAAAATCTCTTTAAAGTCCATCAAAATATACATTTCAACGAATGGTATATCTTTTGATAATTAATAAATGGTGCAAAGGACGAAACAAACCAAATGAACATACCTAGTTTTAGCTTCCGCGCTGTTCAACCAAGCAATGTTTGTGATCGATACGAGACTACGCTTCTACTGGCGAGATCTGCCAGTCACACGCTCTCGGCGAACGGTCTTTCTTCGGTGGCACTGCTGTGACATATAAACATTGATTACAACCAGCGATTTATTCGTTGATGTGCTAATAGAAAAATTATCAAGAAATATCAGTCTTATCCGTTCTTCCATCTTCTTTTTTAATGCTTCTTAGTAAAAACCATTTAGTAGACAAACTTTGGTATTTTGTTTATCACAATGCATTGCGTATACATGTATCGGTTTGAAAATCGATCCTTATTGAGTGACAAACTATGCTTTAAATGCAGCAAATTATTTAATTTATTACTAAACAGGATATCAGAAAAATATCAAATCAACATTATGTCCTTTTTTACTACAGAGGTTCATATTAAATTCATTGGTTTCAGAGGAGCGGCATTGATAAACTGCTTTGTTGGTATTTTCATTAACAGCCAGTTATAAATCCCCAGAAAAATATTGATATAAAGATTTCCTTCAAATTTGTTCAAATTTGCGCATCTACATATTATGTCCTTATTAATTTTAACGTTTAATGGAATTTTGTTGAGCGGTTTAAGAGGAGTCACTCGACAATATGACAAAAAAAAAAGAAAAACCGACGGACTGACTGATTGACGGATGGGTCAAAACCATTATATTACATGTATTACCCCCAGCAACTTGTTACGTGTTGTATAATTAAAGTACAGGATCATGTATTTGCTCCCAACCACTTATACTAAATCTATTTCCAACCGAAAAAAGGGATCTTGTAGCATGGAAACATGTAGCTGCAGCCTGTACCTCCCTCTCTGACAAAATTCGGATGGATGGTGTTCCTTAGTATTAAAAAAATGTAATTTACGGCACACAAATATTTGAATGATCAATCTTTTGTATCGAACACATTCTGTACAAATATCCGATTCCAGAAAAATTCTAAGACATTTTCTTGCATATTCTGTTACTTTATTTCACTCTTATATACATTTTTAATGCCAACACCAGCCCCGTAAAGTGAATTAGTGAAGTTTGTTTACATGTAACAGCTGTGTAATTATGGGCGACTCTAGATCTGCACGTAAATTTAACATACTGATTGTCGGTTTGCGTGTTTTAGAGAAATTTTGAAGAAAAACGACATCAGTAGTAAATTGTTTGAAGTATTTATTTAATGGTACAAATTAATGTCACAGAATTTTTTTGAGAACAAGGTTAATCCGTGTAAAACTAGCGCAAGTGTGCGCTGTAAATTGCAACGTTTAAACATGTAACTATCTCTAGCTTGAAAGTTGCCTATACGGTTTTTAACCAGGTTTTCCGTAGGAAAAATCCGGCTATTGAAATGGCGAGAATGGCGGCTGCCAGAAGGGTACCTATCTTGTATGAATTGTTCCTCCTACAGTTTTTAAGATAGGAACATTTTGTTTTGCAGATCAATTGTACATACTGTATACAGGGAAATATTCGCCCCCGTTTTATTTTCGAATTTAATACTGGGCGAACCCAAAGGTCTAAAATCATCTCTCTTTAAACACAACTGCGTCTGGGCGAATTCGAGTCGAGACGGACTGTTTGCAAGTGTAGAAGGGCAAAAATTATGGTAATTCCATACTTAAAATTATTTGTAAACAAATATATGACTCGAGCATTGTTTACATAACAATGAATTCTTACCTCTGTTCATGTATCTCTCTTATAACTCAAATTAAACATTCAAATTTTGGTCAATCATTCAAAATGTGCTTGCCAAGTAAACCATTTTATATATAACAAATGAAAAATAAAATTTTGATTCAAAATCGTGTCCAAATCCCTTTAAAATGACTCATTGGGTGAAAACATGTTTTCGTCAACAAGTTTGATAGTTGCCGCTTTTGGCGGGTGTACGTTATCGGAAATTCAGGTTTAAAAAGTATCCCCCAGTTTCACAATATAAAAAAAATGAAGAAAGTCCATTTTATTTTCTCAAATTTTGCAATTTATCGTTATCAAGGGCACCGCTAGGCGGAGCATCCCCTCGCGACATGAATTATTGTACGAGGGAATGCATTATTAAGGAAATACATGTAAATGTATCAGATCAGAATAAATATGACACAAGTATTAATAATTTTATTCTTAAAACCACTTTGAATTCATAATATCTATTTTATCCCAATCCCCAAGCTTAATTTGTGGTGTATAAATTGGGAGGGGGGAGGGGAGTTTGTACAGTTTTCCTGTTCCTAGAAAAAACTCAACACATATGCTTTAAAGTTTAATTATCTAGATTCATTTAGTGACATTCATTATAATATAAGCATACAAATATACGATTAGCATACATTATGTGAAACGTAGCTGAGATCTAGCGATCTTTAGTTTGCTCTGACGGACAACTCTAGTTGCTTATCGTATGTCAACCCATAGTAGTAGATATGCAGACCATACTAATTAGAAAAAAGAAACCAATTTGCTTACAACTTATTAATAAAAAGTTAAATATCAGCAATTTAAGAGACAACAATAACAAAGAAAATATGCACATAGTTATACATCTATAATGTTTAGTTACAGAAACATAAGATTTTCTCTTATTTATATATCTTCTATTAATAATAAATTAAGTCATTTTGCTCTATAATATTAGAGAAAACAGGAAGGACAAGGGAAGAAAAGAAAGAAAAAAAAATAGGAATGGAATATTTTAACATTACATATCTACTATAATAGAGAATATAGTTATTAGAAACAACTAATAAAAAAGTCATTAAATTTAAGTATAAGAGACCATTATTGCCAGAAAGTATTAAGACTATTGATATTTGTACTGTCATTAGCATTGTATTTCAGGATTTTAAAGTAATGACTGAAGATACTCAGAAAACCTTTATTAGATGGACAGGTATTTTGACAACGAGCCTCATAAATGAATTGTTTTATTAGTATTAGCATAATATTAAATTGTCCTGAGAATTCGTTCTTATTAATTTGTCCAAACATAAAAGTTTCATCAGTTAAATTTAATTTATTATCTTTTGATACACACAGAAATCTTTAAACTGTTTTTCTTTACAAAAAGTGCATTTATTTGTATCTGTTATACCTATTTTGTACATAGTACATGCGATGATTTATTCGATATTGAAACCACTACAGTTTACTGTCTTTTAAAAATAAAAATGGACGATTATATATAGTTTTCCATTGTTTATCACTACATGTAATTTCAAAATATCTAGCACACTTATCTTTACCCTTTCGTTTTACTACTGATGTGTTTAGAATATCATACACAGGTTTTGATCATTTCTTTGTTTCAACAAACACCTAATGTTACTTGGAATCATAGATCTAATAACAAATTAATTTCTACAAAAAATGTACCTCTTTCAGTCTGCTAATATTGTCTCTCGTAGACCATTGTATGTTACATGATTTGTTTTAATGCTTAATTTCTTTTGAAAAGTTTCCATTGATAAAAAAATGCCATTTTCATCTAAAAGATCAATTACATGAGTTAACCCTTTTCAATACTAGGATTTATAAAAAAAAAACCAGTTGGTTTGTCAATTCTAATTTTTTATTATACCATAAAGGTTGACATACATACTCATTCCAATCATTAATTGTTAATTTATTTTGAAATTCCTGATAAGCAATAAAAGTATCTTTCCGGGAATTGGTTTTCTATGTGCAAATTTATAATTTCTAAGCTTGCAGATCCAGTGTTTATTAGTTTATCAGTGTTTATTATCTTGTTCATTAATAATTTTCCTCATCCATGTTGACTTCAAAGCTTTTATATAACACTTTAAATCAATCATTTGGAATCCACTAAATGAATATTTCTGGATTGTAATTTTTTTTTATTTTATCGACATTTAAATTCCATAGAAAAATAAACAATATATAAACAATATATTATTTAGATTCTTTAAAAAGCTAATTTCTGGGCTTAGCAAAGAGATAAATAAATGATTGAGCTCAGTTAACTTAAATAAAATCACTTATTATATCACAGCTAAGCTGTGATATAGTAAGTGATTTTATTAAAGTACCAATATGTGTTAAGTTTCTCTTTTTCCACTGTTCCACAATTGATTTGATTTTAACTAATTTTTGTCATAATTCATTCTAAAAAAATCAAAGATCTTTGAAAGATCTACATCATATTGAATACGGAATAGTTAAAAGTAAGTTGTCCATATTAATTCAATGTTTTGGCATAATTTGTAATTAGAATATGTTTTACTACCTATCCATCTAGCTTTGGTTTTTGATGGATTAATTTTAAGCCCTGATATATTATAACAAGAGAAAAAGCTGTCAATGTGACAGCAAACCGGGTTTTCTTTTGTGTGAACAGTATCCATAATCATTTGTCAACCCAGAGACCAAAGAAATGGGGTACCTTATATGAAATATATTGAGTGAAAATAACTTAGTTTAACATATGATTTTTTTTCATAAATTATCAAAAATCAAAATCCAAGTAATATGCATATCTCTGATAAATAAATAAATAAATAAATATATATATATATATATATATATATATATATATATATATATATATATATATATATATATATATATATATATATATATATTTGTTTCTGTTCTATTTTCACATGAGTTTATAATTTGATTATGTAATACCCTCCATTAATTTGGATATATATATATATATATATATATATATATATATATATATATATATATATATATATATATATATATATATATATATATGTGTGTGTGTGTGTGTGTGTGTGTGTACAATTGATCTGCAAAACAACAACTTTCTATCTTGAAAACCGTACAATAGGGGCACCCTTTTGGCAGCCACCCGGCTGCCATTTTCACCGTTTCAATATCCGGATTTTTCCTTTGGGAAACCCGGTTAAAAACTCTTCAGTTCATACATATGGTCTGAAGAGATTTTCTGATCCATCAAAGATTATTGCAGTATCATCTGTATATGGAGACAATAAAAATGCAGTATTTCCTATTTCAATTCCCTTTATGCTTTTGTTGATTGTAATTTTTCCGTATAATATTTCATCACATAATTAGAAATATATATTGGGATATGGGGTCACCTTGTCCGACATCCTAATTTGAAAATAGTTGGATAAAAACCCAGCCTTGGTCAAACATGAATTTGAATTGTTTTGAAAAGTTTTAAACCATTTACAGAAAGATGGACCAAAAAAAAAATGAGTTTCTTGAATAAAATTTCCATGATACTGAGTCAAAAGCTTTTTCAAAGTCTATTATAACCAGTAATCCTGGTATATCTTGTAATTTAGTAAAGGACATTAATCATAAATCAGGCAGGTATAATCCCCTATTTATTTCCCTGGTATAAATCCTGTTTGATCAGCACTTATGAATTTGGGTAAACTATCATAATGCTTTATTCGTTGTGCAATACAGTCTGACCCAATTTCATAAATAACATTTAGCAGTTACTAAGATGAAATTTACTTTTACCTTCATTAGGTAAACATGTTACTACTATTCCTTGTTTTTGTGTACAAGATACTGTAGTTCACCATTTTCGTACCTGTGATTTAATGAACGGACAATAAAATGACTTTTTTTCAGAAAACTTAAAAAAAAATTCTGCAGTAAAACCATCACTTCTTGGACTTTTATTGTTTGTCATAATTTTTAATATTAAGTGCTTCTGAACATATTTCATGTTTCAAACATAAAATGAGCACACGGCGGGTGTGACCGGTCAGCAGATGATGCTCGCTCCTCCTACGCACGTGATCCTACCTCTATCTTTTTAGATGTCCGTGTTGCTCTGCTTTGAATTTGTATTTCGTTTGGTGGATTTTTGAGATGGTTGACGGTTTGTTATTGTCGTTTTTCATTCCTATCATGGCTATTGACGTTTGGAACATTATGATCTTTAAAAAATGTATGAAGATCAATTTTTTCCTCACTTAGTGATTGTGAAGTGTATAATGTGTTGTAGATATTTTCTACTTCTTATAAAAATTTCACTTTGTTTCGTTATCTCTATTTGTTTATTTTTTTCTGTTCTAATTAGTTTAGGGATTACTTTATTTGTAAAATTTCTATTTTCAAGATTAAAAAAGTAATTAGTTGGCTTTTCTCCTTCATTTATCCATTTGGCTCTAGATTTTTTCAGATTTCCCATTAACTAATAAAGTCTTGTTGACTCTAATTAATTTTTTTTCTCTTCCAAAGTTTCTAAATTTCAATAAATTTTCTTCTAATTTGGCTATTTCCTGAATTAATTATTGTTCTTTTTAAGAATTTTCTTTTTTAGGTAGCTAGAAAAAAATAGTTTTAGCTCTTATTTCATCAAAAGTTTCTCTAAAAAAGTTTATACAGTAAACTAAATTTCGGAGTTAGGTATTTCATCAATAAAGTTTTGTTCATATATTGGTACTGCATATTGCTTTTTACTTACTTTTATATGTTTTATTTATGTATAAATATGAATATATATAGTATACTTGAAAAAAGGCATGAAATGTGTATTTTGATACTATTAACTTTTTAATCGATCGGAACGTCTTGCGATTAACCGATTAGCAATTCTGTATTTGATTGCAATTATATATATATATATATATATATATATATATATATATATATATATATATATATATATATATATATATATATAAATTTCATTGATTATTTACAGATTATGGAGGATTTCAAGTGCAACTACTGCAGTTATACCTGTTGTCAATTTGAAGTCATAATAGATAATTAATTGTATCAGAGCCCACCCTACACATTGTGTAAAATACAGACAGTTTGTTTTGAACTTTGTAACCGGAAAATTTGGATTACAAAAAAAAAACCACACACCGGTTTAATTCACTCAAAGGACTATATTTGGTTAATCAAACATCTGCCCCCAATTTAAACCAATTTTTAAAAAGTATTGTATAAAAATCAAACCTCCATAGACCATTATACAGAAGATGCATATCACTTTAAAGGGACTTGGACACGATTTGAGCTCAATTTTTTCAAAATTTATTTTTTCATTTTTAATGTCTAGAATGGTCAATATGGATGTTTTTAATGCTCTGTCAAAATTTGAAAGTCAAATATCGAGTTACAAGCGAGTTACATAGGTTAAAATTCTTTGTTTTGTAAACAAAGCTCGAGTCCTGTTATTGTTTACATATGTCTTAAAGGGACATGGTCACGGTTTTGGTCAAATTCTATTTTTCTGTTTTTATTATTTACAATACTTTAGGAATGCATTTTCAATGACCAAATGAAATTTAAGAGTCAGTAGTAAAGTTATAAGCAAGATACAGGACTCACAATTCTTTGCCATGTAAACAAGGCTCGTGTCCTGTTTTTGTTTGCATAAGTTCAATTTAAGGGTAAAAGTTCTTTTTGAAGCTGATTTTTCCATCTTCTAATTCACTTTAAGCATAAATAAACAGATCCTAACATTACCACATTCATTTTAGGTTTAAAACTGGAGTTTTCACTTCAACGTTCAAAATGTAAACAAACGCTTTGTTTACATTGCAAAGAATTGTAAGCTCTGCAACTCGCTTATAACTCAACGAATGACACTCAAATTTTGATTGCCTATTAAAAATGCCTTACTGAAGCGTTGTAAACATTAAAATCGGAATAATAATTTTTGACCAAAATCGTGACCATGCCCCTTTAAATTGGTAAAAGTTTCAATCTAATGTTGCATTTTGTTGTTGATAAACTTATTTATGAACACATTTAATAAGTTTATCTTGTTTCCACAAGTTATTTTGTCAAAGAAATGGTAATTTCTTTACTTTACATTATTTGTAAACAAATATAAGACTCGAGCTTTATTTACATAACAACGGCTTCTTTCCTCTGTATCTCGCTTGTAACACGGCTTCTAACATCCAAATTTTGGTAAATCATTCAAAATCACAAGTAAACTATTTAATACATAAAAATCAAAAATAAAATTTTCATCTGAAATCGTGTCCAGGTCCCTTTAAGGAGTGTCGGGGGAGAATGTTTCAATCATACGATTTTTTAAAATTTTTTTTTCAGTGAAAGGTCAACTTATGAGTAAACTATGTGCAAAATATACAGTAAATTGACCGGATAGGTTATTTGTTTACCGCGCTCAAATTTTGGTCGTATGTCCGAATCATCGCCGACATTTTACATAGGAAAAAGGAGGTTTTCATCTTCAAATTCATATGTAAAAAATACATACATACGATTTTCTTTTAATGTTCGGCGATGGAAGGTTAACGTATAGGTAAACCTTTTGCCAAATTAAAACGAAATTGACCGTATAGTTTTTATGCTATCCGCCCTTATAACTTGGTCCTACAAAAGTGTCGTGCCAGCCATTATACATATAGAATTGAATGTATACAATAAAAGAATGTTGACGAATCAAATTTAATTTTATTTGTAATAGATAAGAATACCTTTCCACTCACACAGAACATGAACGGATCGCGCATATGTTTTTATTTTGCAAATTATATTTTCAATTTTAACTATAACAAATGCACAGCGTTTATTTTTGTCAATTGTTACGTCAAAGTCTCAACTGACGTCATCGTAAGACGTTGACTCCGACGTCGATTACGTCAATTTTGAAGAAGCGGCGAAATAATTAAAATACTTCTGAACATTATTCTAACGATTCATTTCACTAAAAATAATTTTTATGATAAGTTTTTTTTTTTAATAAAAAAGATACATGATAACCTGTATATTTGAACATTTTACTTTGCATTTGCGTTTTACGACAGTAATGCACAATACCCTGCGCAGAGGGCGCAAAATTTTACACCCGCGACCGACCTTAATCTTAATCATTATTGCTCATTTGCTGTTTATTTATGACGTCACCTTAATGACCAAATTCCCGCAATTTTGCAAACAAATGAAAATATTCTAATTTTTTCCTTATATTTTGCATTTGGAAGTATATAGCGCAGGTCTGCTCAAGTACGATTTTAACATTTTTTTTCCTCATATAATTTATACATTATACTAAAAAATGGTACTTCAGCAAGCCTGCGCTCGATGTTTCCCAGTTGAAAAACCATCGGAAAACACCCATATTTTGCATAAAACATTATCAGAATAAGATAATATTCATGACGTCATTTCTACATTATGACGTCACTGTGGTGATAACCTTTTACACACTTATATATTCAATATGATTTTAACTCTTCTCTACCTTATTTTTAATGATCTTTATAAAACTTTAATTTGGGGGCGAAAAAATTCATACATGTAACACACAGTCCTTTTCTACATGAAGGAAAGCAAGTTCAGATTTAAGGAAGTATACTACTGGTGCAGAGAAATTCGAAACGTTGTGGATGACTTCAGTAAAAGAAACTATGATAAATCATTAGAAATTTACAAATTAATCAGGGAATTAATTCCTGATGTTTATTTTCTATCAATTAAAGATCAAATATATCAGTTTATTAAAATTATAAATGCCAAAACACTCACTTTTTGAACACGTTACAACGCCATCTAATTAGGTCGAAATCAAATAAATATAGTTCGATGTCCAGTGTAAAATATACATAAAAAAAGAACAGGAAGTATTTGTGGATGACTTTCGTAAAGGAACCTCTGATGAATCATTGGAAATTTACAAATTAATCAAGGAATTAATTCCTGATGTTTATTTTCTATCAATTAAAGATCAAATATATCAGTTTATTAAAATTATAAATGCCAAAACACTCACTTTTTGAACACGTTAAAACGCCATTTAATTAGGTCGAAATCAAATAAATATAGTTCGATGTTCAGTGTAAAATATACATAAAAAAGAACAGGAAGTATTTGTGGATGACTTAAGTAAAGGAACCTCTGATGAATCATCAGAAATTTACAAATTTATCAGGAAATTACAAAACTTTACTTCCTTATGTTGTTTTCTAGCAATTAAAAATCATATATTTGAAATTTAAAAAATGCCAAAATACTCACCTTTTGAACACGTTACTTATTCCAAATAGAGAAATTAATAACTAAAAACATGTATACGTACCCGGCTACTATCAGTTTTTAGACTTTTTAGACTCAATAAAATTGAAAGATTTCGGATGTTTTTATTAATTTTTTGACATACTGTGTTTCCAATAACAAAAACTGTTTTTCCGACTGCCTATTGAAATCAAATAAAAAATAATTTTATTATTCTCAAATTTTACATTTTCATGAGTCTGACGATGCAATATCGTGTACAATTATTAAATGTTATGTAAACATAAAGATTTTGAAAATGGAACTATATACAATAATACATACTGGACAAAGCTTGTGAAAAATTGCAAATTTGACAATTAAAGTCTTTTTAAGACTCAAACATACAATAATAAGATAAGTGATAGAATGGGTTGCAAGTAATTTTATAATTATTTGTCGTTTGAATAAATTTATTATTGCTCTCATATGTTTCCATATTATACAGTTTCATTTAAGTTATTTATTTGGTAAACTCACCTATGGGTTTCGATACATGTAAAGTATTTAGGTTGTTGTTCATGGTCTAGTGATTCTTAATTTTGGTTGGTTTGTTTTAAGGTGAAAGGTTGAATTCTTTGAAGGTAGAGTGATTTTGGTGTGTTTGATTTAATTTCTCCAGTGAATACTGTTGAGAGCTGTCTGTCATATTGTTGTGAATTAGGAGCTACTTTAACTTTTATTTTACCACGATTTATGTACATTACCTTTACCGTACTATGACGTCATAAAGGTGTGACGTAATAGACCGTTCCATGACGATATAGATTAATAACATAAGATAGTTCAAAATAAACCACTATACGAATCAGATGTGTTTTTTCTAACTCCCTAATATTGGTGCCATAACCAAACGGAGATGCCTTCTTAACTTAAAGCAATTCGTTCCGGACAAAGAAGTGCTGTAACAAGACTTTTGAGAAAATTGGAAGAGTCCTATTCAGAAGAAAACAATTCAGAGGATACAGAAACTATAATAGCAACACTTAAGGAGAAGCAAGAAATTCTTAGGAATCTAGATGACAGAATTCTAGAAGATACAGTTGAAGAGGAAGTGGAAAAAGAAATTCTTGAGGCAGATGAGTACAAATTTTATATAGAGTCAAAAATTAACAAAACAAAAAAACATCTCTTAGTACAAAGATCAACTTTAAATGCAACTGCCAGCAGTTACCGGTTTTCAGATCACAATGAAAATCTACAAATCAGAGAGAATGCTCATTCGTCGCATGATTTTTCTCAACATTCGTGTGTTCAGCAGTCCGTTACAAGCTTCAATTCGAATCCAAACTCCAATAGTGGTGCTTACTTTCATAAGTTACCGAAACTCAATCTACCTATTTTTGAGGGAGATGTACTAGAATGGCAGTCTTTTTGGGATTCGTTTGATTCAGCTATTCATAGTAACAACACGTTGACAGAAGTACAAAAGTTCAACTACTTGAAGTCCTTAGTAGAAGGAGAAGCTTCCAACACTATTGCAGGATTTTCACTCACACATGCAAATTACACCAGAGCTATTGAACTTCTACATGAGAGATTTGGTCAAAAACACAAGATAGTTCAGTCCTATATGCAGGCGCTATTAGATTTACCAGCTCCGAAGAATAATCTTACAAGTCTACGTCATTTCTACGACCAAGTGGAAACATATGTCAGAGGATTAGAGTCATTTGGTCAAGCACAAGACACTTATGGATCACTACTCGTCCCTATAATCATCAAAAAATTACCCAGTGAAATGCGCAGAAATTTAGCAAGGGAACATGGTTCTAACAATTGGATACTTGGAGAACTGAGAAACAGTTTGTTCAGGGAACTTAAAATTTTAGAGGCTGGAACAAATAAAGAGGATATAGAACTCAATGCTACAGCAATATTCTATACCCAGTCAAAATCCAATAATAAAATCCAACCAGTGCCTCGTAACTACAGTCCAAGGAAAACTCACTTATGTTGTGCATTTTGTAAGGATATGCATTCTGCAAATGATTGTACAAAATATGAAAACTACCATCAGCGTATGAAAATTGTAAAACGTGACAGATTGTGCTTCAACTGCTTAGGACGACATCGGGTCTCAGATTGCCAGAGTAGGTCAAACTGCAAAATCTGCAAAAAACGTCACCACACAAGTCTATGCAACAATAGAGACACAGAAAATGCTGAAAGGACAAGTAGTTCTACATTAAAAACAAAGGCTGAAAAATCAGAAACATCAGTAATGTATTCCTCTTCACACAGAGATCAACCAAATGTGTTATTGCAAACTGCCGTAGCTCCTGTTAAATTTGGCCAACGAACAACTGATGCAAATATTTTGTTCAATGAAGGAGCTCAGAGATCATTCATCTCAAAGAACTTGGCCGAGAAGTTAGAGCTAAAGCCATCAGGAGTTGAGGAAATTAACATTCTTGGTTTTGGTGACTCGGGAAAAGAGAAAAGGGTTTAGAAACTACATACAACAGGAATCAAAGTAGAAACTATAAAGAGAGAAGAGATACCTGTCAAGGTTTTAGTTGTTCCAGAGATAGCAGCTCCAATACAAACCCATATATCGACTGCAGCAAAATTACCTCATTTGAGGCTTTTGAAATTGGCCCACCATGTTACTGAAGATGAAGCATTTCATATCGAACTACTTATTGGTGCAGATCAATACTGGAATTTGGTGAAAGATGACATAATCAGAGGGAATGGAACAACAGCCATTAAATCCAAACTTGGATACTTACTTTCTGGACCAGTATATGGAACAAAGCTACACTCAATTGATTCTTCAATGATGAACGTCATGGTATCTCACAAACTAGAAGAGCAAGATCTTGAGAAGTTCTGGCAAATTGAGGCAATTGGAACTGAGAAAATAGATGAGGAGTTACCAATGCAAGATTTTCAACTTTCATACGAGAAAAATTCTATACAATTTCATGACAATCGTTATCATGTAAAACTTCCATGGAAAGAGGACCATCTTACATTGCGTTTAAACAAAAACAAGGCGTATCAAAGAACAATCAATGTTATAGATCGCCTTAAGAAAGAACCGGAGTTGTTGTTCAAGTATGGAGAAATAATTGCTGAACAGGAGAGACGTGGATTTATTGAAAAGATACACAGCCAACTTCCAAATGATCGAAAGGTTCACTTCATACCACACTTTCCAGTGAAAAGGGATTCAGTTACAACTCCAATACGGATAGTATATGACTGTAGCTGTCATGAAAAACTAAACGCTGCATCTCTGAATGATTGTTTGAAGAACATTCCTCCCCAATTAAACAGTATTGCTTCAATATTACTGAGATTTCGCCTCAGCAAGTACGCAGTGACAACGGACATTGAAAAAGCATTTCTGAATGTAGGATTAGAAGAAGAAGATAGAGATGTTACAAGATTCTTTTGGTTTGATGACCCCACAAACCCTAATGGACAGTTATGAATTACAGATTTAAATTTGTCTTATTCGGAGCTACATGTTCTCCATTCATCTTAAATGCTGTGTTGATGAAGCATCTAAAGGAAAGCATGTCTATATGGACGTCGAAGTTAACAGAAGATCTCTATGTTAACAACATAATTTCAAGTTTTCGGACAGAAGAGGAGCTGATTTCTTTCCACAATCAGACTCGATCTATATATATATCTTTAAGTATTAGGAATGAAATGGAATGTCAAAGAGGATAGTATAACATTTGCTTCACAAGAGATAGCCAGCACAAAGAAAAACATCACAAAGAGAGAAATACTGAGTGAGTCATCCAAAATATTTGACCCACTGGGTTTGTTAAGCCCAGTTACTGTTCGATCCAAAATTTTAATGCAATCACTTTGGAAACAAAAATTAGAATGGGATGTTCTAGTACCAAATTAAACTCGGTCAAAACAACATGGTTGGATCTGTGTCATGATTTACAACAAGTCTTAAAAAATGAAATCCCTAGATGCTACTTTAAAGAATGGAATGAATCCGATACACAGCTTCATGTATTCACTGATGCAAGTCAACTTGCCTATGGTGCCTGTGCATATTTTGTCACGAGAACTGAATCAACACTAGTTATGGCACGAAATCGAGTTGCCCCACTAAAAAGTATCACATTACCAAAATTGAAACTTATGGGAGCAGTCATAGGAGCAAAATTAGCGAATTATCTTTTGGAGAATTTGAACCAAAATTCTATGGAAGTCAATTTCTGGACTGATAGTCAAATTGTTTTGAAATGGATGAATTCAAAGAAGACACTTAAACCATTTGTCTCTAATAGAATCAAAGAATTCGAAATCAAAACTCAAGTTGAAACACAAACTTGGAGATATGTTCCCACTGATTCGAATCCTGCTGATCTCCAAACAAGAGGCATCTCGGCAAAATCATTCCTTGAAAACAAATTATGGATGACTGGACCTTTGTGGTTAACAGATCCTGTTCTTTGGCCACAATGGGAAACAATTGTCACCCATGAATGTACGACCTTAATATCCTTAGAAGATGAACTAGATGAGGAGTCGTTCAATGAAAAACATCTAGGCATCAGCAACATAATTGACATAGAAAAATACAGCAATCTCAGGAAGCTACTAAGAGTTACAAGCTATGTCCTACGTTTCATTCAAAGGTGTAGATCAACAAAAAAACTCAACCAAAGACGTAAATCGCAATGCGAAGCGGAATCATACATTCACTTGGATGAAATCAACAAAGCCACATTTGTATGGATTAAAGACATACAGCAACAACAATTTCATCAAGAACTCTCAGCAATTACAAAAGGAAGGTGCCTACCAACATTAGTGAAACAACTAAAACTGTACCGTGATGAAAACCAGATTTTACGCTGCAAGGGTAGAATAGACTATTCATCTCTGGATGATTCGGCAAAATATCCTGTCCTGCTACCCGAGAAACACAGATTTACCGATCTGATAATAATGGATATCCACAAAAGAAGTTTACACTCAGGATGTTCACAAACCATCACAGAAATTCGCCAGTCATTTTGGATACCGGCTATAATACAGAGTGTTAACCATGTTCTAAGAAAATGCATTCCATGCCAGAAGGTAGTTGGACAGTCATTTCAATTACCAGATCCACCACCACTTCCAGTTCCCTTTATGTTAGCCCCCCCCCCACTTTCCTATACGTGAAAGAAGAAAATTGTACCTCAATGCGCTCATTCTCAAAATCAAAAACATTAAAAAATTGAATTGGTCTTCTCCATTATAAATGATTGTAATTTACCTAGCGTGAATTTATCTCGTATGACGTTTCATAACCTTACATGACTGATGAATAACTATAAAACTGAATAATGTTGTATCATGATAATTCTAATCAATGTATTGACAGGCATATCGCTCTATTGTACTAAGGCCCATCCATTATTTTCATCTTCATTAAAAAAGAACAAATGGCTACGAACAAAGATGCTTTTCCACTGCAATATTTTTCTAAGAACAACGATGCTTTTATCCTCATAATAATGTGTCAGAACTATGGCAACTGTTTAAAAGACTTCGTTTTTATTTACTTGTGTTTAAAAAACTATCAAAATTAGTGAATATATATATATATATATATATATATATATATATATATATATATATATATATACACACACACACACACACACACATATATATATATATATATATATTTAATTCATCCTATAAGAAGGGGCACCAGAAAGTAGTTACTGCATATCATCCTTTTAGCAAGACATTTCTAATGATTAACCAAAATTTCAGCGTGAATTATAGAATTATTTGGAAGATACAGACCTTGTTTTGAGTCATGTTTTTGTTTACATGCATGAATGTATTACATTCAACCTTGGTATTTCCTATTCAGCATTTAAAATATAAAGAAATTAAAGCATCACCTCAGCTCTTTGTACAAACATAGCATTGTGCACAAAGCTCTGTATTTTGCTTATAACTCGAAACCTGACTCTTAGATAGGAATTGTAAACAATGAAAACAAGAAAAAATGCACTGTAAACAAAGAAGGAGCACAATTTATTTTTCATCATAAAAATACCTACCAGTAATTATATTTCTATCAGTGAAAATAATCTCCGTTTAGACTGAAAATGCTGAGCATCTTAACAAATCACGCTGCATTATTCAACCATTACGTAGAGATCGTACCGAAATACGAATAAAATGAATAGTACAAATGAACTTTATTTTACGATATGTTGTTAATGCATCAGATTTTGCGTATTTTGCGCAGGTAAACAATCAGCTGTCTGATTTACCGAAGTCTATGTTTGATTTGATACGTAAATATTCCAAAATACAGGCGATAGTTCCCCTCAAGTTAAAAGGCATAATTAACGAAAATGAAATTAAAATCAAAACAAGCTAAAACCATCATGACAAGTAAACATGTCAACGCATTGAAACATTAAACCTCAATTTACTTCAAAAAATCGGCACAAATATATTTTGCAAGTTTCAAATATTCCCTTCGCACGTAAACTGTTGCACAACAAGCAAATTTATCTTTGTCAGTTTGACCAGTTTTCGTGCGTGAAACATGGCTGCTCTAAACAAAACCTCGTTTTCGATATACGAAATACCGAACCCGAAGTTATAAACTGATCGACCCCAAATTTCTTTGTTATTATTTTCGTAAATTACTCAAATTTGAAACAGAATTAGCCTTTGACTTTTGCAATTTATATTTTCCTTTCCATAAGGATTATGTAGGCTAAATTACGTTGAATTTGACTCAGTAGTTCTTGAGAAGAAGATTTTTAAAAATGCACCTCCCTTTTTTTTTTTACAGTTTCGAGGTTTTCTCCGCTTTGAATAAAGATCGGTCTTTCATTTCTGCAATTTATATTCGTCTTACCATAAGGATGCTTTGTACCAAATTTGGCTGAAATTGGCCAGCTGGTTTTTAGAGAAGAAGTTCAAAATGTAAAAGTTTACAGACGGACGGACGGACAGACGGACGACGGAAAAAATGTGATCAGAAAAGCTCACTTGAGCTTTCAGCTCAGGTGAGCTAATAAAAAGTCAAAGATCAATGACTGAAATATGACCAAACATATACAAACTGAAAAAAAAAATTGTAAAAATTCGCGAATTATTTATCAATTTTAAACATTTTGATTGTATTTTTTGTTTTTGTAAGTTGTATATATTGATATGAAAAAAATAGTCACCGATAATGTCTGTTTGTATTCTGAAGCGTTTTCTTCAAATAACTATACTTTTGAAGGTTAAAATGTAATTACATGTATATATGTATATTTCAAAACAATCATACACAAGTTAAATATATATACCTTGAAATTTAAAATTAACAAGAGGAAAAACAATTAAGTTAAATAATCTTAGATGTATATGAAGAAAGTATTAATTGTCACTTCAAATTAATCGAGATTTAAAAAAACATGATTCAGATACATAAAAATAATTATATATAATTTATATCTAATAGAAAAAATAACATAAATTATATTTTTTTTATCTGTTTGTCTCTTTGTATGACCTCTCTGGAAGTAATAGGACTTCAAATGTCAATCGAAATATACAAATTTTCACTTTTCTTGACGTTTAACCAATGAGACACAGAGCAAAGCTTAAAAAAGGCAGGATATTCCATGCAATAACATATAATGAATGCTTAAATTTTTAATATGCAATGTATTAATTAGACCCTGCAATCCGTGATTTTAAAATATGTTAGAAATTTTATCATTTCTGTAATATTGAAATGTAAAATGTAAAGTTTTTTATGCATTTTTTTCATATTTTAAAATTGAAAATCACAAAAGACATTTGTATGCACCTGTAAATAAGTACAAAATAAACAAATATAAGTTAAACTAATGCCATTCCAAAACCTTATTTTATCGGCATATTGTCCCTCGTAATGGGTCTCGAACTGAAATTTAATCGCAAGTCAGTTATATACACCGTTTAATTCTAACAAAAACTAAGTTTTTTCTACTGAAACAAACATGATTTATTATTAAAAACTTGTACAACTGAGATTTCCTTACTTCATATTTGTTAATCATACTTCAGAAGAACTAGCTTAGTGCAGTATCGATAACAACCGATCAAGACTAGCAGAGATTCAATTATTCTGTATGTTTAAGAAGATCTCCATAATAATAGAACAAATCAAAATCAATGTATTAAACTGGTAATAATTTTATCATTTACTATTAATTTTATAAAATGTACTCAGAGAACCAAGAATACAATATCATTCGCTTTTCTTCTTCCTTTGTGGTAAGAAATACTAGTATCAGACACATCGATTTCAGAATATAATTGATTGAATTGTAATCTTAGAAAATTTTAACTCTTTCTTGAAACAACCATAAATACAAGTAAATATGATTTATTTTGTAACAAATTCTTGACAATCTAAATTACGAAATATGCTCATTTCTTCAATTTAATTGTCTTATAAAACTGATTTGATAAGAAATTTCTAAAATCAGACAAAACTGTACAAAGAGGAGTGTGCAAGTAAGGAAAATACGACATATCATCAAGAAGTCGAATTACAAAACTAATAATATTTTCAAAGGTTTGTTGTTACTTAACAATGTATATTGTATAAACATATATGCATTATTACTGTAGTTGCCTCAGTATCTGTGAATGCGATGTTTTTCACCTTTATAATAGCTTACAAGGCATGTAATACTATCGCATAGCCAATCCTCCTTGTGTTCAACAGTTTATAAATACGAGACTTTGTTTCAATCAATGTTTGTTTTATTTACAAGAAAAATATTAAAAATGTATACTTGCATAAGACTTTTTAGAAAACAATAACTGTTAAATTAAAAAAATATCTTAATTTAAGTAAATGAAGAACAACAATGGTTGACACAAAGGAAAGAAAACATAAAAATGCTTAAATCTTAAATTTTTTGCTTTTTAAAAATATTTGACTTGAGAAAACTACGACCGGACAAAAATGTATGAAGAAGATGATATCTTTGAGAAAAAATAACTTTCAGCCGTGAGGTATGCCGGTCTATTAAACTCGAAAAATAAGCGACTTTTTCTATCTTTGTCACTTTACTACTGCATGATGTCAATTGCATGTTACTAAGGTTCTGATACCATATATCTGAGCCATATATCTTTCATTAGTTGCAATAAATCTGTTGCATAGTCTACGTGTGTCCAGTGATAAATCCCGTAACAGATATACTGGCGCTTTATTTCGGATCTGTATTCTTTCTTGTATACACGTATATTGGGTCATCTCTTCACGTTTTAGTCAATCGAAATCGATTGGTTTTCCTTTAGACATTAATTAGACTATAACAAAAAATAAGGTATAAAAATGACCCTTGACCATTTTCCGTTTATTTTCTTTGCAGAGGTTGCACAAATTGAAATGAATGGGTGGATAAGGCGTGCAAAATGCCTATACAAGGAAGGAAAAAATACTGAAAAATTAAAATATCACCAAATCTAATAATTTATTTTGGTCAAAATAATTTACAACAATGTGAAATTAAAAAAAAAATTGTAACCAATAAATATGTTCAATACTTAAAATATGCTGATTTAAACTGGAGTATACGTATCAAATCCCCTCAAAAGGGTCATTTTTATACCTAATTTTTTGTTATAGTCTAATTAATGTCTACAGGAAAACCAATCAAGTTCGATCAACAAAAACGTGAAGAGATCACCCACTATACATGTAAAATATCATTTTGTATCCCAACAATTAAACCTTTTAGGAAAATAATACTAGTCCGTAAATCGTGACCAAAGTCCTATATAGCATTAAAAAAACAAACTTTGATGTGACTGAAATTGCTGAGTGGTTAGAACACCCGACACTAGGAACAACAAACAGAACAAGGATTTTTAGGTTGTAGGTTCGATACCATCAAAACTTATTGCAATATTTTTTTCCTCATCGTTTCTTACAAATTCAAAATTAACTGATTATAGTTAGAAAGTGTGCATTTAAAAGCTTGTATTAGAAAATTATTATATTATATATAATAATTATTATAGATTTAATTGGAATACAAATGAATTTGAAATTGTATTTTAGGACTAAATTAAATGGGCATTAACGCTATCTTATCCCCCTCCCCCTCCGTCTTCTTTATACACAAATTAGTTTAGGAATATCTAGGTCAAATTCGGTTTTGGGTACGATCGAGCAATTTTTGATAGAGTTATGTCCATTGGAATTAGGGAAAATTCCAATTATATCCTTTTCGTTCATTATCATTTTCGCTATATGGCCATATTGACCCCATCCTAGGGGTCAACCCCTTACCCAGAAGCAATACATTTCACAATTTGGTAGAGAGCTTCATGGACATTATAACCATGTATTTAATTTATTTTCCAACATGTGTAGGAGAAGAGAAGGAAATTTCTTAATATTTGGCCTTTTTGCATATTTCGCCCTGCCCATGAGGCCCCAGTGGTAATGAAATCATTAATTTTAGAATTTAGATTCCTCTTATCCTTAAGATGCTTCAAACCGAAAATGGTAATAAAAAAATGACAATAACAAACCGTCAACCTTCTCAAAAATCAATAAAACGAAATACAAATTCAAAGCAGAGCAACACGGACCTCCAAGATAGAGGTAGGATCAGGTGCCATGAAGGAGTGAGCATCCTCTGCTGACCGGTCACACCCGCCGTGTGCTCTTTGTCGTAATCGGGAAAATAAAAACCGCAAAAGTCCGTAGACAATTAGGTAATTAATTATGGTCTAACAATTGGTATGAAAAACGTCAGTCAGCATGCGACTCAGTGGAAGATTGTATCTGCTGACAAGGTCGTTGTATCGACCATAGAACTTACGAAAAGATGACTTTAAACGAGACTGTTGATAGTCCTGTTTTATCAACTTGTTTAAATAGTTTGCCCTGTAATTAAAAAGTTAGAAATGTAAAATTGTTAAACAAACAAACGACGAAGACCGTGCAATTACAATAGGTCACCTGAGTGACTCAGATAACCTAAGAATTCAGTAGAAAAAATTCTTGTTCAGAACCAAACTTGAACTCAGTGATACTGGGTGAATTTAATGTTTCTTGAAAATCATGTTTTGGAAATTTTAAAGCAAAATCTATATACACGAATGAAGGTTAAAATGAACTAGAATCTTTAAAAACATAACCGTGCATAAAGCATTCTCACTGTGTATGTCAATGCTGTTTATACATGTATTTGTTCTAAGGATTTAAAAAAAAATAAAACTTATGGTAAATTAAAATGTATTTAATTACATTTCTCAAAGTTATTGAGTAATTAATTACATGTACATGAAAAAATAAATGTAATTGTAATTGCAAGTAGTTGACAAAATTATCATGTATTTGAAAGTATTTAATTTAAATTCACGCTAAGCCTGTTATACAAATTATTTACACAAGAGAACCAGTGAGAAGACTTCAGTTAGGATGCATTTTTGACCCGGTGTCATAGACTAGCTTCTCCTGGGGAAATCTCACTATGAGTAAAGTCTTACTATTTGACACTGGAAAACGTGAATATATTGGAAAACATGGACTTGCGAAAAAAAAACCATAAAAGAACTTTCGGCGTTATGTTATTCATCCCATTTTAAGAAAAATAGCATGATCAGCAGCAGAAAAATCTTAAATTCAGACAACTCGATTATACAAGCCTACTGAATTTTAACGGGAGCACCATACCTGATTCTTTTTCTTTTAATAAGGAACTGGACATACAAACGTTATGGGATAAAAAGCTTGTATTTGACAGTAACTTTAACATTACCTTGTTTCTTCATTAATGTTAATTAGGTAAGGAACAGTGATTTGTTGATACACTTGGGATATATTTTATCACCACATCTCCAAAGAATCAACTTTGTTTCTGGTTACATCTAACATATGTATGCGTGTTGAGAAGGATACATAGGGCCATCAGGTCATTGTTTTTACATGTACAGCAGGATTTTAGTTTTGTTACTGAAATCCAGTGTTATAAAGTACATGTACAGTCTGCTTCAGTATGCACATAACCTACTTAGCATTACTGTTCCAAAATAATATGCAAGGTTTGTGTTTGTATTTGCTTCATACTTTCAGAATGCTTGCATGTTTAACAAGTTTTACAGCACTATTTTTAGATTAAAATTTAATATTCAAGGTTAGGATTCCCGCGTGTTCATGTTGTAACTGTCATTTTCCGCATTGCATGAGACGTCCCATCGCTTAGGAGCCTACTTCTTCACCATGCTGTTAGACTATTCCAACGTCCATGTCGACCAAGACTACCAAACACCTTTAAAAAACCAAATAATTAACGTGTCAAAATTGACACATTCAAAATGAATAAAATTCCGTCATGTCCTGGGTAGATCGTCTTTAAAATACAAATGCTATTTTCATAAACATGTACATGTATATATGAATTGTGTACAAAAGACACCTTTAAAACACACAAGTGCAAAACTGGAAATTGAAAGAATAAACATGAAATAAACTTTTAAAATTCATTAAACCTCAAGTGTCACGATTTTTAAAGCACAGTTTAATTTCCTTTCTCTTTCAGGCAAACAGCGTCCCCTTTTATTGACGACGAAAAAGAGTACATTACACTCCAATACATATGAATGGCAAGTTATACAACCATGGGTTGTTTCCCCTTCTATCGACGACAAAGGAGTACATACAAAATCCAATACATATGAATGGCAGCTGTACAACCATGGGCTGGGTAGATCCAGACTTTTAGAAATTTTTGTCCAAAAGAACTTTTTTTAACCAATTAAGAAGACCAAAATAAATCTACCATGGCACGTTTGTTTTCATATAGTGAGCTTCAGCTCACATGGTCCAAAAACTTAACGGCAACAATTTAACACAATAAAGCTTGATTTATTATTTATAATATTATTCATCGAAGTACATTGTTATTTCATAATTTGAGAAAATCAAATAATATTTCAGACGTCTTATTGATTTTTAACCGAATTATTATATAAAACATATAACTTTTATTCTAGAAAAATCACATAATTCCATACTTTTGGAGTCTTCTAAACTTATACTATTTACATACTACTTATTAAGAGTTAAATATTTTGTTAAAAAATAATAGCTTATCAAAATTGACTAGCTATGTTTTTGCATCATAGTCCCTTGAACATGTATACCACCGCTCTATTGTGAATATGTAAAGTCAACATTTAACAGGAAACTGACATCCAATTGGTGCAAAAATAGATCCAAACGTATGACATGCATAAACAAATAGTGTGTAAAAATTTCTGGCATCTTCGATGAATAGTTGCTGAAAAATCTTTGTCGAGTTAGGACAGACAGAAATACACACAAGGGTAAAACGGCATACTTCCTTCTCCTTCGGAGCGGGGTATATAAATTGCATTCAAACAGTATTATTCATTTTGAAATTTTCGTTCCCATTGACAAAGCACGTAGAAACGAGTGCAATAGCACATCCCCTCCCCCAATTTCCGTAAAGTACATCTCCCCCAATTTGTAGGTCACCTGAGTGGTGACCTTTTGCAATTGCTCTTCGTCATTGTGCGTTGTTCGTTAACAATTTTACATCTTTCTTGAAAACTACATGGCCAATAATAACAATTTTAGGACCAATAGAGACAAATAGTCACAAACATGGTAAAAATGTATTCAAGATAATCTTCCACTCCAATACCATGTATAATTGAGAAAAAAGAAATGCGTGGTAATAATGTCCATGAAGCCTTCAATCTAAGTTGTGAAATTCATGACCCCTGGGTCCGCCGCCATACACATTTTCAAGTCTGAGAATGGTCTAAAGTCTGAGAATATTCTCAACTCCACAATTCTCAAATTCTGTTTTATTCTCAAATAATTCTCAACTTCAATTCTCAAACTCGGTCGCCGCCATAAAAAAAAGTTAACCAAAGTAAAATTTCTTAAATTATGTTTTATTCTGAAATAGTTCTAAAGAGTTGAGTTGAGAATTTTTTTGAGAACTCTTAAAATTTAATGGCGGCGGACCCAAGTGTTCAGGCCCTACTGCGGGGCCAATATGAACATAATAATATTAATTGAAAATGCATTAAATCTGGATTCGCCCATGCGCATTGAGATCGCAAGACACAAGTTTGTAACTGCACAAGTTGAAGTTATTATAAACAGTGTTAAAGCCTACCTGGTAAGTTGTTGGTTATTCTTATCGGTTTCCCCGACTATCTCGCCATCTTAGCGGTGGGAAATGCGACAAATGGCGCTGCGATCAGGGTCTACTTTGATGTATGTGGAGAAAATTTCCATGCAACGCCGGGACAGCGTAGTAGGCGCCATTTTGAAAAAAAAATATTGTATGTTTTAGTTTTGTACTCGCGGTGATCCGCAGGGTGTTTATGTGTTGAAATATTGATATAAGTTTGTTTTGCTAATGATTGTGTGTTCTTTGGATTAATTATGGCTGAATAGATCGAAACTGCAGGTATTGGTAGGGGGCCCGGAGACTTCCGAATGGCCGGTACGTTCTGTCTGGGAGAAATGGCCAGGATAGCATAGTAGGTACCTCAGAGAAGTGAGGCAGGGAGGGGTTTTCATCTATCAGTTGGATACATTTTGACCCGAGGCTGTTTAGGGGAGGGGAGGGTGCCCCTGGTAATAATTTCACTCGGTATGAGCAGGTTGATATGTCGCTCAATCAAACAGGGGTAGGATCCAAGAGTCATGGGGAGAAGTACACGGATAATGATCTCGAGAAGAGGTAGCGAGTGCTCGAGAAAGCATTCGGTAGTCTACAAAGTATGGTAGATGGTTTGGGTGTTGACTTTGGGTGTGTGAATGCCACAATTGACACAGCCGCAGATATTACAATAGCATCACAAACGGTTTACGACTCGATGCAACCCAAGCCGCACATTGTTGAGGAGTGGAGTATTGGACTTGCGGGTGAGGGAACTGGTATGCGTGCTCAATTTTTATGCAAGGTTGGGATTACAGTTGGTGGATATAAATTTGTTCATCCGATTTATGTTGGTCCCTGGTATGTTGGCAGGATGAAATGTTGTTGGGAAATGACTTTCTTAGGTCGCATGGTGCACACATTACATGTGAGACAGGAACTCTGAGAGTCATATGAGTACCAGGCATAATAGAAATATCAAGTGGTGTCGATTGGTTGGTGCTAAACGCTGTATCATCTTGTCGGATGCGGATTCCACCGCATACAGCTCAAGTGATAGAATGTAATTTGGCTTATGAGATGCCAGATTTATTCATTGAACCAGCCAATGTTTTTCCCATGGGTATTGTTGCTTCCAGGACTACAATGCTTCTGGGAATAAGGGCAAGTTGTGTGTCATGAATTTGACTGACCGCAGTCATATTGTTAAAACAGGTAGTGTTGTCGGAAAAGCAAAAGCAGCTAGTGAAGTAAAAAACAGCGAGGCTTCAGTGCGTCGGGTGTCCCAGAAGGGCAAAGGATTATGAGCATGTCATATCGCTTTTTAGAGATCTGGAGGAAAATGCGCCGGCGGAAGTCCGCCAGGAAGCAGTTGGCCTTGTGTCTGAGTTTGCAGATATTTTTGCAGTAATTTGTGCAATTTCGTAGAAATTGAGCATCGTATCGACACTGGCGATGCGCGCCCCATTAAGTAGCGGATGCGCCGCACTCCTGCTATTTTTTGGGGAGGGGAGGAAGGCCACTTGGATTAGTAGCTGGGAAAATACAGACCTCTACTTCAGATTTGGCCGCTGCTCCAGTGCTTGTTCGTTAAAAAGGGACGGAAGCGTGAAATGGTGCGTTGACTATCGTGTACTTAACAAGGTCACAATCAAAAAGGTTTTTTTTTTATTTTCTTTGCCACTAATAGAGGAATGTATGGATGCCCTATCAGGAAATAAATGGTTTTTAAAGCTTAACGCTAATGCAGCTTACTGGCAAATAAAGATACATCCAGATGATATGAAGTATGGACAGTTTGAATTCACGCGAATGGGGTTTGGTTTATGTAACGCCCCTGCAACATTTGCCAGAGCAATCGATTTAGTGTTGCACCGCCTTAACTGGAAAATTGCTGTTGCATTCTTGGATGATGTGCTAGTGTTAAGCTAAACTGAACAAGAGCATTTGGGGAATTTGAACCAAGTTTTTGAGCGTTTCTGCAGATTTGGGTTAAAGGTCAAACCTCACAAGTGTGAATTATTTCGTCCTAAAGTAGAATTTTTGGGGCGCACAGTAAGCCAAGATGGTGTCGAGATGGGAGATCAGTATTTAGAGACAGTACGAGAATGGCCCGTACCATGATATGTCGAAGCAGTCGAGAGGTTTCTCGGTTTTACAAACTATCATAGGAGCTACATTCCGCATTTCTCAAAAATCGCAGCACCTTTATATGATTTGACTGGAAAGAAGGGGTTCCAGTGTTATGCTCTTGAGAGAGATTGTTTCATGTTAGATGATAAGGGCGTAATTTGGCGAAAACCCGCTGAGCAGAAAGATGACATGCGACTTCTTGTGTCTAAAGCTTTGCGTGAAAAAGTAATGTACTTGTGCCATGACATTTCTTCATCAGGACATCAAGGTATTCAACGCTCGAAAGAGATGCTAAAGCCAAATTTTTATTGGTGGCGGATGGTCACCAGAGTTATGTGCTTACATGTGATGTCTGTTGTAAAAATAAAAAGGGTCCACTGCCAAATCGTTCTGCATTGAAGAGCTATCAAGCAGGTAGTCCAATGGAAAATGTTCATCTTGATTTCCTTGGACCATTACCTCGCACAGAGAACGGAAACGAATACACACTGATGATGGTGGATAATTTCACAAAGTGGGGAGAGTGTGTCTCACTTCCATCGCAGACAGCGGAAGTGACCGCAAAAACAGCCATTGATGAATTTTTCTCAAGGTCTGGGTACCCTTATGAAGTGTTTACAGATCAGGGTAGACACTTTGAGTGACCTATTCCGTAAAATGTGCGAGACTCTGTGGATCCATAAAACACGGACAACTCCATACAGACCATCATGGAATGGCCAAGTTAAGCGTTACAACCGCACATTTATGGACGCGGTACGCTGTTACATTGATGACTGTCCTACGAGCTGGGATCAGTACTTGGGTCCATTAGCAGGTGCTTTGAGGTCTGCTATCAACAGGCACATTGTGTTTACAGCAAACAAATTGATGTTAGGTAGGGAAGTCAATGTGGCCGCAAATATCATGTATCGACCCCCAGATTCCAATGATTTTCAAAATGGAGAGGAAGGAGAAGTGGATTATGATATTAGATCCAGAGAACACCAATTTAAAGTAGGTGATGCTGTGTACTGGCGCCGGAACTCAGGAAAGAAGGTAGAGTCAATGTGGATGGGCCCAGGTATCATAATTGAAGCAAAATTCGACACACTTTTTTCAATGAAATCACGTCAAGAGGTCATGACAAACTTAAGAAATGTGATGCACGGAAACTGTCAAAGTGGTTGGTAGATTACATGATATCACTGCAAAGTAAGTCGCACAGTGCCCTGGATGATCATCCAGTTGATGAGGTAAGTGCTGGCGGATCAAGCAATACAGGTAACATTTCCGCCAAAGACCCTGCCGATATTGCCACCGGGACCCGGGGAGACTCGAGAAACAGCCTGATAGACCATTCAGGGGTACAAGGTCTCATTTAAAAGTTATCCCTTGGCATGATGAAACTATTGTCGCAAAACCGCCAAGGCGGGGACAGAAAAAGGCACAGAAGTCATATTGTGCGTGTAAAAAAACAAAATCCGAAAGGGTTAATGGTGCATTGTGATTCCTGTAAAGACCGGTTTCATCCGGAATGTGTGGGTATTACTGCAGAAATTATACCTCGGTACGCTTGCCCAGAGTGTTATGTAATAGATGGGCAGTGGGGAATATGTATAAATATTTTAGGTAGTTATATCAGCAGCTTTTAAGGTATAAAACTGGTTTCCGAGTGTTCTCGGATATAATTTATTTGCTAATGTTATATTTTTATTTTAGTTCAGCAATGAAGGAGCAATTCGAATTGTATGTTTTCGGTGAGGAGGATGGTATTTTCTAGGAGGAGAGTGCTGGTGGGCTGCAGGAGACGGTTTGACTAGAGGACTGGGCCAGTATGACGGTTGTTGATCTGAGCCAGAGCCGCGACTCTGAGAGTGAGGTTGGCATGCCAAGTCAGGGTGAAGCCTCTACAAAGGGGAAGGAATAAAGAAAAAAGGGGAGTTAGAAAGTGTGCTGTCCACAGTTGCAGGGAGACATTTTCGGGAGCTACTCCGATGCTTCACAACATTTTGAGGGATAATGCTGGATGGACAAAGACTCCTGAGGAGTGTGTTTCATTCCTAGCGGATTTATCCGTTGAAGGTTTTTCAGACACACAAAGGAGAGCCTGCATTACCGTCCTTGGACAGGTAAAGGGCTTGGGCCAAGAGTCGACTGGGGAGAGTGGATTGGACATTCTCAGGCCTGTGCAGGAGGTTGTGGGCAGAGTGTAACACTTTTGGAACAACCCGAGTAGTAGGTTCATTGTTGGGGTAAGTCAAGGTAGAATCGGCCATGTGGCTCTACTTGTCCATCAGAAATTGATGGCAATGGGAATTTACACTGCTGATAAGGATGGAAAATGGGATACCTATTTTTCCCGCTCCCGATCAGATATATCTGTGTCGAGAGAGGGGAGTCAGGGGCCAGAAGAGGAGGGTCTCCTTGTGCCTGTCCGGTCACCAGTTGGCGGTGGTGGATTGCCATTGGCACCCTGGACGGATGCCAGCTCCATTTACAGGAGCAATGAATGCGGTAGCTCTAAACAGCCGACCTTCCTTAGTGCCGGTAACCATTTCCGGTGGATGCTTGGTCTTTGGTATGGAGGAGGCTTGCATCCCAATGAGGTTGGAGAGAAGTTTAATTGTCGCAAAGGGAATCCATCCTAAGGAAGCGCATAGGGTAACCAGGGCTGACGTTGCCACAACTATGAGTTTGAGTAATAGAGATAGGTCTGGACTACTCTGACAAAGAGCATCATCCTCAGCAGAAGTTCATCCTTGCGGAATTTTTCCGCAAAGCGGATCAATTTTGCAATATGGTGTTGCACCTGAGGGGCGCAGATGAGGATAGTTTCAGCCGTGTTCCTACCCGAGACTGTATCACTCTATAAGATGGTTTTGGTGTATCTCTCCAGGCCCCCATTTATCTACACTGCTTCCGATGGGGCCCAGCGCATGTCAAAATATGGCTGGATACTGGGAGGCCAGTTTACGGCCTTGTTTTTGCGTATTTCTTGTTCTTGCTGTAAAATGGGTATAATAGCGAATTTCAAAGTCCTATAATATGAAAATGCAGTGAACAGACTAGACAATATTGAGTTGATGACCATCTCAATGGTAAACAATCTATGGTCCAAGTGTAGAAAATATATATATGCTCTTAAAAAGGAATTTTGTGGGGGTTTTTCAGAGCATGTAAACTTTACACTTAGCCCTACTTTGTTCATAATTCACATAAACAGAGCTTTTGAATAACGGGTGTGTAGTGACCTTTAACCAATTTCAAGGTCAAATGTGAAGGTCATAGCAGAATAATATGAAAAATCTTTGTCTGGAGCATATCTTCTCTCCCTTTGCTCCAATCTGGCTCATACTTTACCCACATGGTGCCTTTGAAGAAAGGGTATGCAGTAACCTTTAATGATGTTTGTAGGTCAAGATCATATTAGATCACATAAAAATAAATTGTTTTAATCAAAAATGAAATCACTCAAATTTTTACATTTTATTTATGAACTTTTTTGTATAAACCAAAGATGTCCCATCCAAGATATGAATATCTTCCGCGATACATGAAAAATACGTCCTACACTTTTCGCCATGACGTTAATTAGTCAAACTCCGTTCTTGGTTACCCCGCTCTGGAAAGTTCTATTTCATTCTCTCGCCAGAGGTCGCACCTCGCTAACTTCTAACTATCAAAACTACGCATGCAAGAAACTAATTGTCTTATTTCATTTTTTGTATTGCATTTGTCAAATCTTAACTTCTATGCATAATCCAAGTAATTTTCCTAATATATATATATTCACTGTTTTCGTAATAATTCAATATTATTTCATTGCAAGGATTTACTTTAATGATTACTTCCACTGACTTGGATCCGCCAAAGGGTGTCCACCACCTTACTTACATTTTTGCTATTTTAAGGTGGTTTATCGAAAATGAAAGTAGGTTTTTAATTAATTGTACAATAATTACTTATCAGGTAAAATATAACAATAGCTTACGGACAAAATATAAAACGTGTTGAAATACAAAAGATGTAAGCAGTTACGCTGGTGCAGGCATTTTAAGCTTATTGGAAAAAAGTCTTAATTTATAAGTATAGATTTAATGTTGATAACCTTTGAACATGTTTTCAATATAGCCATAAAAAAACCACCCCCAAAGCCACTCTATTTAAAATGCCACCATCATTGCCAGTTGACATGATGGTACATTGCATACACACAAATTAATTTTATTATAATTTCAGTTTGATAGTTGACAATTCTTTAAAAAGATTTATACACAAATTAATTATCAATGCTTTAAGACAGCTTACAGATTCCAGACCTGGTACACTCTCCTTTCTGGATTCGCTTATGTCATGAATTTTTCAGATATTTTTATTTAAATGTGAAGATTAGCAGCCTTGGGCCCTCAACTTTATATAAACACACGATATATTTACAAGAATTAACTGTTTCATGGAGCGACGTAGTATAGTTCTTATGAGTTGGGGGCTTTTTAAACATAGGCGGGTAGCAACTTGCATGATTTTATAAATCATTTATTGGGGGGGGGGGGCTATAATTGTTCAACAGTTGGTGAGTTTTACTAAAGAAGTACCAGGAAATACAATAGCTATGTCAAAAAGTAGGGAGATAATTGTCTCCCTACTTTTTGACATAGCTATTGCTATTGGTAGTGCAACCCCCGGCTACGCCCATGCTATGTTTGTTGATAGCTAGAAAAACAATGAATACAATGTGGTTTTCGCATTTTGACTATTTGTTCCAAAATGCAGCTTGTTGTCGCGAATGGATTTTTTAAAATATTATGTTTGTCTTCCTTTCCATTTTTTTTACAGATTATTGCAATTCAACTGCATGCCCTATTTTATAATGTTTATCGAGATTTCATTAAAAAATTACCTAAACATCAAGCTGTAGGTATATTGTATGTGTAGGTGTGGTTTGTCAGTAATTACTTTATTTTGTCTTCATGGAATCGTTTTGTTTCCAGTGTTAATCATACATGCATTTAAATATGACAGATGTTTTTAAAATTCCTGTATTTTATTATTCATATATTGTTTTTAATAGCCTTGAATGGCATTTTCCACCCCAGTCTGATTCGTTCAATTCTATCAATCTGACCTTTTATCATTTTTAAATCACTGTGCTTTGTTTTCGATTCTATAGCATTAAGCATTTGAAAATCAATGAACATATAAGTATGCACGTGTTTTGAGTGCACGTGTTTTTAGCTTGCATGAAAAAGAACATGTATGCCAGTATCGTGTTTCCCACCGCTTTGATGGCGAGATAGTCGGGGAAACCGATAAGAATCACCAACAACTTACCAGTAGGCTTGAAGTATCTTTATATAAGTATGATAGTCTTGTAAAACAACGTGTCTTGCGATTTTCAGACGACAGAGAGAGTCTCTCTTGCGCATGGGCGAATTCATCCGGTGCCCGATGAATTCGCCCCCGCACTTACAATAGTGGGTAAAATCACCACACCAGTTTCTTTAAAACTATACAAAGAATTTTTGTTTGAAAGTCAAACTCGAACGAAATTTTTGAAATACCTGATTTTTATTAAGAAAAGGGATCTCGAGTTATGAAACATGCCAGTAATTCAGGAGTCTCAAGAAGAATGTTTCAAACATACGATTTCCTTTAATTTTTTTCAAGTAGAAGGTCAACTAATGAGTAAACTATGTGCAAAATATAAAGTAAATTGACCGGATAGTTTTTCTGTTTACCGCGCTCAAATTTTGGTCCGAGGTATCCCCAACATTTTATATAGAATTATATAGAAAAAAGGGGGTTATCATTTTCAATTTGTATAAAATTACAAACGTACGATTATTTTTTTTAGTTCAGCGAAGAAGGTTAACGTATAAGTAAACTTTTTGCCAAATTAAAACGAAATTGACGGGTGGTTTTTATGCTATCCGCCCTCATAGTTTGGTCCTAAAAACGTGTCTTTGTAGACATTTTACATACAGAAAAAAAAGGACGAATCAAATTGAATTTTATTTGTAATAGATAAAAAATTGCCCTTTCACTCACACAGAAAATGAAAGGATCGCGCATATGTTTTTATATTGCAAAATAAACTTTCAATTTTAATTATTGACGCTGCAAAAAAAAAAAAGAATGCTGGACGTTTTTTTGGGGTCAATTGTTACGTTAAAGTCTCAACTGACGTCAACGTAAGACGTTGACTCCGACGTGGATAACGTCGATTTTGAAGAAGCGGCGAAATGATGAAATACACCTGAACATTATTCTAAGGATTCATAATAATTTTTAGGTCACCTGAGTAAACTCAGGTGACCTCCCAGATAGCAAGACGTCATTGGACCTTTGTTGGGCCAACAATGCTCCTTATGTTGGGCCATCGTATGCATTTAACATTGGGCCAGCGGCAATTTGCTCATCGCCCTTAATCATACCAACTTGTTGGCTTATTGTTGGGCCAATGTAACAGACAATATTGGGCCATTGTTGGGCCACTGTATTCTTTTAATATTGGGCAAACGTCACTTTTGTACGGTTGGGCCATTGTAAGCAATTAACATTGGGCCAACCGCAATTTGCTCATCGGCCCTTAATCGGACCAACTTGTTGTCTTAATGTTGGGCCAATGAAAGGAGCAATATTGGGCTATTGTTGGGCCACTGTATTCTTTCAATATAAGACAAAAAATACCTGAGCAAAAAGAAAAGAGTAAAATATAATTAAATTGTAACATTTTATTGCTCATGGATGCACTTCATGAAGAAAACATTTATAAAAAAACAAAAAGTTAATGCTCACTTGTAGTAATACATGTATGGTTTTATCCCTGTTGTGATGTGAATGCACAAGTTCAGTAAATTAAGATATCAATAAGCAAGTCTAAAAAAAACGAAGATGGTAAAACCACATGTATGCCATAGTATTTTTCAAAATAATAAAAATTATGCACTGCCACTTTCCATCTGCTCCCTCTCCCGAGTCTCCCTCTCCCTTCTTTTTTTTCTGCGACAGTGCCTTCCCCCCTCTTTGGCATATCTTTCCCGTTGATATTGTTCTCAATGTCCTTTATTATAGAATCAGCCGTTGCTCTAATCTCTAAAACTGTAGTATTTAGTATTTAAAAACATTTGTTACTTTTCTCAGTAAAGAGTAAACATACAAATACGATTGAAATTATAAGTATATGTATATCAGTATATGTTTAAGCTTTTAAATAAGAATTCAACAAGAATAACAAGTCATTGAGTTTACATCATTCTTGCTAAAGTAAAGATGTTTATACTAAAATAACTGGTAAATAACCTTTTTAAATTCTACTTACTTTCAATGACTGTCCTTTAAGACAATCTTTGGAAGAAAAGTTTTTCCCTTTCCAATAAATACTTACGATTTGGATGCAGATATACAAGGTATCGGTCTCATTTCTCTCATGTCAAATGAAAAATGGCGCAGGTACGATATTACGAAAAGTAGCCCGGATGTTGTTTACCCATGATGCTTAGCCAGATTCATGACATTGGGCCAACCCAGGGCCGATGTGAACCCCGCAACAAATACTCTCTCTAACTACAAGAGTTTTACGATATTATGCCAACAGTTAGCCCAACATTGGCCCCATAATACATAACTAACTATCAATAGTTGATGTTGGACCACCGTTGGCCCAATAAAGATAACCCAACGGCGATAATACAACCACATTGTGAGATTGGGCCAACGATGCGCTGCTATCTGGGCTATTGCTATCCGTTTTCGTCCGTCGTCGTGCGTCGTGCGTTAACAATTTACATTTTTAACTTCTTCTTAAAAACTACAAGGCCAATTGTTTGAATTTTTGGTGTGAAGCATCTCTATGGTAAGAGGAATGTAAATTGTGAAATTGGTGGCTCTACCACCCCCAGGGTGCCACAGGTGTGGCCAAATATGCAAAAAACAGCCAGTTTTTCAAAAATCTTCTTCTCTACTCCCACACATGTGAGGAAAAACCTGATTGCATGGTTATGATGTCCATGAAGCCCTCTACCAAAATTGTGAAATTCATGGCCCCTGGGTCAGGGGTTCAGGCTCTAGGGTGGGGCCAATATGGCCATATAGTAAAATTGTATTAAATCTTAGAAAATCTTCTTCTCTACTCCCATAGATATTTGTTAAAAACTAAATACATGGATATGATGTCCATGAAGCCCTCTACCAAAATTGTGAAATTCATGGCCCCTGGGTCAGGGGTTCAGGCTCTAGGGTGGGGCTAATATGGCCATATAGTAAAAATGTATTAAATCTTAGAAAATCTTCTCTGCTCCCATAGATATTTGTTAAAAACTAAATACATGGTTATGATGTCCATGAAGCCCTTTGCCAAAATTGTGAAATTTATGGTCTCTGGGTCAGGCTCAAGGGTGGGGCCAATATGGCCATATAGTAAAAATGTATTAAATCTTAGAAAATCTTCTTTTCTACTCCCATACATATTTGTTAAAAACTAAATGCTGGATATGATGTCTATGAAGCCCTCTACCAAAATTGTGAAATTAATGGTCCCTGGGTCAGGGGTTCAGGCTCAAGGGTGGGGCCAAAATGAACATATAGTAAAAATGTATTAAATTTAGAAAATCTTCTCTACTCCCATATATATTTGTCAAAAAAAATGCATTGATATGATGTCCATTAAGTCTTCTACCTAAATTGTGAAATTTATGGTCTCTGGGACAGGGGTTTAGGCCCTAGGGTGGGACCAATATGGCCATATAGTAAAAATGTATTTAATCTTCGAAAATCTTCTATAATCACGTATATATTTGTGAAAAAGAAAATGCATGGATATGATGTCCATGAAGTCTTCTACCTAAATTTTGAAATTCATGACCCCTGGGACAGCGGTTTAGGCCCTAGGGTGGGGCAAATATAGCCATATAGTAAAAATGTATTAAATCTTAAAACTCCTTACTCCCACACATGTGGGCAAAAAACTGAATGCATGGTTATGAACTCCTCTACCTAAATTGTGGAATTCATGACCCCCCTAAGTCAGGGTTCAGGACCTAGCATTTGGAGAGCATTTGGAAAGAGTTGAAAGGGGGGGGGGGGTAAACAGTTAATGGAGTTATTTTCCCTTGCTTCTTCCTAAAGGAGTTATCTACCTTAGCTTGTTCATATTTACTTATTAATCATTGAATATAGAAAAATAATGAAGCTGTCCATCAAAGTTATTGATAAGATATTGTGAAAGCATTTGAAAAGAGTTCAGGGAAGAGGATTATAGCAGTTAATGGAGTTATCTTCCCTTGCTTCTTCATAATGGAGTTATCTTGATTGGCTTGTTCATATTTAGTAATAAATCATTAAATAGAATGTAATTATAAAGTTGTATGATCAAAATAGTTATGCAAATATTTTTATCATTTGAAACAAAAACAGTTTTTAAATTTTTTAAGATAAACAAATAGACTTGTTAATAAGTAAAGTAATAAGTAGTATACAAATCACCTTGTTTTAGTTTATCTATGAAAACATATAAACATAAAACCTATTTTGTTAACATACGTGGGATAAATAAATTGAATGGAATCTGGGCACCTCTTCTATAGTATGTCATAACCTCTGTTAAGAGCTTCAAGTCTTGTGCTAAACCATAGGGTTAAGAGTCCTTTCCAAAAGATTTCAGGCAGGGAGGTGGATGTCATTACATTATTATAATCTTCTAATCCATTATGAAACTCAATTAAATGCATTTATGAGACTCCTCTATGAGACTCCTCCTTTTGTGTATGGGCTATGGTACTCAGGTGATCGTTAAGGCCTATTGGCCTCTTGTTTTTAAATAAAAACGTTACATGATAAGCTGTATATTTGACATTTTACTCTACATTTGCGTTTTACGACTGTAATGCGCAATACCCTGCGCAGAGGGCGGAACATTTTAAACCCGCGACCGACCTTAAAACACGTGTTTGTATATATTTTCTCGCGATTGGTGAGGGCGTCCTTCCTGAAACTTCGAATGGAATATTCAGAATCGAACTTGTTTTCTGTAAATACGCACGCTCAAAATTATTATTGGGATAATTATTATTAGATTATTATTAGCATACGTCAATAAGTATAGCATTGAATTTGATATATACAAGTTGTATTCCACCTTTGAAAAAATGAGGTATGTAAATCCAGCCGTCAGTTGGTTTGAAGTTGTCCGATCTATATCTTGAAACCCATTTGCTGGACAGACATCAGTCTTGGTGAATTGGAACCCGAAAACGTATATGGCTGATATATAATTTTAATTTCGGTGTTAAAGATAACAAGAGGCCAATAGGCCTTAACGGTCAACTGAGTAGCATAACCCATACACAAACTTGTCAAGGAGTCTCATATATGCATTTAATTAAGTTTTCTGGAATAGAACATTTTTTAATTTGTAATGACGACCACCTCCCTGCCTGAAATCTTTCAAAAAGGACTATTAAACCTATAAATTTAGCGAAAAACATAAAAGATCATATAAGAGTGCATGACCTGATTTTGAAAAGGTGCAAGACTCTGATAGAAAATAATTTAATAATAATAACAAGGTGGCTATAATTCATGTTTTATCTAAAACAACCTCCCATCCCCCATCCCCCCGGGGCAGACAGAAACTCTCCCTGTGGGCATTTAAACAAACGAAAAAAAAACCCCAGCTTTATCGATAAAAGCCATCATGAGTTACTCACTTCTCCTGTTCCAGTTTTTGAATATTCAACATTCGTTGAGAATCAACATCTGGCATATATACCAAAATCATTTTACCTTTATATCAGTGATTTTAGTTAGCCAATTATTACTTTACTATTAACAAGTCTATTTGTTTATTTTGAAAGTTCAAAAACTGTTTTTGTTTCAAATGATAAAAAGCCTTGCATAACTCTTTTGATCATACAACTTCTTTATAATTACATTATATTCAATGATTAATTACTAAATATGAACAAGCAAAGGAAGATAACTCCATTAGGAAGAAGCAAGGGAAAACAAGATGTAATCATAATCGGGGCGATTATAAAGTCTCCCAAACAAACGAGGCTATCATATAGAGTAGGGATGACCCAAAAAGTTTCATGATGTTTCCAGGGGTCCTTTACTATATATCAGGTAAATTAACATGACCCAAGGAACAAGAATATATGTGGTTTAGGGGTGGGGATCTCTACCGTTTTCAAGTTATTTGTGCACTTCCTGTTTGAGGGGGTCAGGACCATCCCCGGGGCCCATGACCTACATACCATTTGATGCCCCTTGACACAAGAAACAAGAATATATATGGTTTAGGGGTGGAGTTCTTAACCGTTTTCAAGATATTTGGGCCCTTCCTGTTTGAGGGGGTCAGGACCATCCTTGAGGTTCATTACCGACATACCATTTGATGGCCCTTAACACAAGGCACAAGACTATATATGGTTTAGGGGTGGGGATATTAACCGTTTTCAAGTTATTTGTGCACTTCCTGTTTGAGAGGGGGTCAGGACCAGCCACAGGGCCCATGACCTTCATACCATTTGATGGACCTTAACACAGGAAACAAGAATGTGTATGGTTTAGGGGTAGGGTTCTTAAACGTTTTTAAGATATTCTGCAACTTCCTGTTTGAGGGGGGTCAGGACCATCCTTGAGGTTCATTACCGACATACCATTTGATGGCCCTTAACACAAGGAACAAGACTATATATGGTTTAGGGATGGGGATATTAACCGTTTTCAAGATATTTGTGCACTTCCTGTTTGAGAGGGGGTCAGGACCAGCCACAGGGCCCATAACCTTCATACCATTTGATGGACCTTAACACAGGAAACAAGAATATGTATGGTTTAGGGGTAGGGTTCTTAACCGTTTTCAAGATATTCTGGCACTTCCTGTTCGAGGTGGGACAGGACCACCCCCGGGGCCCATGACCTACATACTATTTGTTGCCACTTAACACAAGGACATCATATCCATGCCTTTAGTTTTTCACAAATATATACAGGAGTAGAGAAGAAGATTTTCTAAGAATTAATACATTTTTTACTATATAGATATTTGGCCCCACCCTAGTGCCTAAACACCTGTCCCAGGGGTCATAAATTTCACAATTTTGGTAGAGGGCTTTATGGACATCATATCCAGCATTTAGTTTTTAACAAATATCTATGGGAGTAGAGAAGAAGATTTTCTAAGATTTAATACATTTTTACTATATGACCATATTGGCCCCACCCTAGAGCCTGAACCCCTGACCCAGAGACCATAAATTTCATAATTTTGGTAGGGCTTCATGGACATCATAACCATGCATTTAGTTTTTAATAAATATCTATGGGAGTAGAGAAGATTTTCTAAGATTTAATACATTTTCACTATATGGCCATATTGGCCCCACCCTAGAGCCTAAACCCCTGACCCAGAGACCATAAATTTCACAATTTTGGTAGAGGGCTTCATGGACATCATACCCATGCATTTAGTTTTTAACAAATATCTATGGGAGGAGAGAAGATTTTCTAAGATTAAATACATTTTCACTATATGACCATATTGGCCCCACCCTAGAGCCTGAACCCCTGACCCAGGGGCCATGAATTTCACAATTTTGGTATAGGGCTTCATGGACATCATAACCATGCATTTAGTTTTTAACAAATATCTATGGGAGTAGAGAAGAAGATTTTCTAAGATTTGATACATTTTTACTATATGGCCATATTGGCCCCACCCTAGAGCCTGAACCCCTGACCCAGGGGCCATGAATTTCACAATTTAGGTAGAGGGCTACATGGACATCATATCCATGCATTTAGTTTTTAACAAATATCTATGGGAGTAGAGAAGAAGATTTTCTAAGATTTAATACATTTCTACTATATGGCCATATTGGCCCCACCATAGAGCCTGAACCCCTGACCCAGGGGCCATAAATTTCACAATTTTGGTAGAGGGCTTCATGGACATCATATCCATGCAATCAGGTTTTAACAAATATCTATGGGAGTAGAGAAGAAGATTTTCTAAGATTTAATACATTTTTACTATATGGCCTGGCCCCACCCTAGAGCCTGAACCCCTGACCCAGGGGCCATAAATTTCATAATTTTGGTAGAGGGCTTCATGGACATCATATCCATGCATTTAGTTTTAACAAATATCTATGGGAGTAGAGAAGAAGATTTTCTAAGATTTAATACAATTTTACTATATGACCATATTGGCCCCACCCTAGAGCCTGAACCCCTGATCCAGGGACCATGAATTTCACAATTTTGGTAGAGGGCTTCATGGACATCATAACCATGCAATCAGTTTTCTCCTCACTTGTGTGGGAGTAGAGAAGAAGACTTTTGAAAATTTGGCTGTTTTTTACATATTTGGCCCCACCTGTGGCACCCGGGGGTGGTAGAGCCACCAATTTCACAATTTACATTCCTCTTACCATAGAGATGCTTCACACCAAAAATGGGAACAATTGGCCTTGTAGTTTTTAAGAAGAAGTTAAAAATGTAAATTGTTAACGCACGACGCAAGACGCACGACGACGGACGAAAACAGATAGCAATAGGTCATCTGAGTTTACTCAGGTGACCTAAAAATTTATTTGACGCCGTCACACTTATCTGGCGCATTTGTATGCATAATGCCCAGTGGTAAAAAATACAAAATAAAACGATGCGAAAGTGAAAAGTTTGGGAGGGAAAGTAAAAAGGACATCTATATATTTATTTTCTGTCGACTTAAAAAAACTTCAAACGAATTTCAATATTTAACAACTAATTTGTAGTACTTGTATAGGCTGGGGTTAGAAAAAAATTTACGGAAATTACGCATTGCAATAGAAATATAAGTACCCGGATTATAATGTTGAAAAATTGTGCGAGGTATTCCGAGTGATTTTCGAATGGAGAAAAGATGTAAACATTTCCTATTATAAATCGGCAAAAAAATTGTTTTCGTTCCTATATTATGTTCAATTAAAAAAGAAGAAATACAAACATTTATTGAAATGGTCCTTTACGCATCTAAAAATCTAATTCAATTTTTATGTTAATTTTTGATTGATTTTAATATATCTTTAGTAACTCTACCTCATATAAAATTTTCATGATAATCACCCTTGTAGAAGTTAATTGGGTCTGTCGTCCTTAATCACTTAGACTTAGGTGACTCTAAAATGTTACTGATTACCTTTATCTTCTCAAATTACCTTCAGGACAAACTTTTGGGTTTTATTCTATTTTTCTCATCGAATTCATGCATTTTCCTAAAAATGACAACTATATCGTCGATTATGAGAATTACGCATCCCAGGTCAAGAGTAAATAATGAAGTCAAATCGCTCAAAATAATGCACTACAAGAAAATTATTAATTTCCTTTGTAGCTTGTTACACGAGATTTGATTAGCTAACAAGCCAATTGTAAATTTCCGTACACCTGACTTGAGCCGGTGGTAAAAACGCGACGTCAAATTGCATTGTTTCACTACATGCAAGGAAAACTTTTTCTTCCGGTAAAGTACAGGACTCTTTAGAGAATCATCGCACTTCGGCTTGTGCTCGGTTTGACAACAAGTGCATGCATATTCAGTGCAGGTGAGGTTAAAACTGAATAAAAGAAGGTACATGTACATGCAAACAAACCAAAATGAGATGAAAATAGTGAATTAAATAATTAAACAAATAACACTTTAAAAAACACTCCGTTCTCTTATAAGTATTATAATTAGTGCAAATTACTTTTTTGATATGGTCAAATATTTGCCCCCCCCCCCCCAAAAAAAAAATTTTTTAACCATTTTTAAGGATGTTGTTTACTCAGGTTTAAGTTATCAAATTCAGATTGTAATAAAGTTCAATGTCATAATGAATAAAATTTGTTCTAAACAATTAATTTTTTATCGAAATGAATATTTATTGACTTTACATTCGATATTTTTATATTATGGAATTAAGCTCATTTTTTTGGCAGTACTATTATTTTAAAAGATAAGATTTGATATTTTAGTCAGCATAATTTTGCATATTTTTTGTTGGCTTTATCTCACTTTTGAGTTGGATAAGCGTATGGCACTCACTACAAAAATCTTGAAAAATGCCTTAAAACGATAAAAGATATAATTCCAAATTTTGATCATTGATCTCATATAAATTTAATAATAAGGTCTATATAATTAGTTTAATACTATAAATGTTTTAGTATTGTCATCATTCAATTTTTTGTTAAATTGAATCAAAAATGGGTATGGATAGAAAAAATAGAGGAAATTCGGACTGGAATATTTATAAAAATTGTCAATGAAAACTTAATGCTTTGTATATATTTAGTGCCAATGCCATTCATAAACTGTATTTCATTAATATGTTTTACGGTGCGACCGTTGGGGCGAGCGCAGCATGTGATCAAACAATGAATTATGATAAATCAATAAAAATAAAATTTACAACGTAAATAAATTTGATTGCCAAAAAAAATAAAACATACCTATTTTTTCAGTAAATTTCCATTATCCATGCATAGTTTATAAGATTTCATATGTTATAAGATTTGTTATTTATTTATTTATAAGTAGAACAATAGTTTAATCTCAGATGAGATAAAATGTTGTTGAATAATAAAGATTTTAATATAAATGTTCATTGCACTGTATCTCCTCTTTTAAAGTAATTGTAACGTCAGTTCATCCCCCTTTTTACAGTCGACATTTTTTTTTCTTCTTATTTTTTAATTTACGCTTAAAAATATTTTTCTTATCATATTAAAGGGACATGGAGTTGCCCCCCCCCCCCCCCCCACACACTTGGGATTGGTAGCATGTAATAAATGGAAGTGAAAATAAAGAAACCATTGAACTGCTAAAGAGCTGATGGATTAGAATTTTCAGAATTTTGAGAATTATTAAGGTCTTCCGTTTCCAACGGAAGACCTTACTATTATTGTGCTTGTAAGATTATTCTTATTTAGGGTCTTCCGTTTCCAACGGAAGACCCTTTTGTTATTCTTCGGTTTCTTTTTATTAGGGTCTTCCGTCTTCAGCGGAAGACCCTACTATTATTCTATTGTTTCTTTTTCAATTTTCTTATTAGGGTCTTCCGTTTCCAACGGAAGACCCTCTTGTTATTCTTCGGTTTCTTTCTATTATTATTTTTTTTCTTTTTCTTTTTTTTCTGACTCCTTTTCGGCTTCATAACTCAAAAAGTTTTCAACTGATTTAAATGAAACTTTCAGAGATTATGTGCAACTATTATGCCTAGAAGGTTTTAAGGTTTCGATGACAACGTCACTTCCGTTTTTACGTTACGTCGTTTTTAAAATTTTAAAAAAGTCATTTTGTCCAGGGGATTTCTCAAAAACGCTTTAAGATAGAGTCTTGAAATTTTCTGTTGTTATGAATTTGTCTATTTACCTGTGCAATAAGGCTTGAAACAGAAATCCGTCACTTCCGGTCGAAACCGGAAGTGAATCAAATTTTTCGAAAATTTGAATTTTTTGATCAAATCAAAAACGTATATGTGTTTTGTAAAGCTTTTCAAGCTGAATCTAACACTGAAATCCGTTTTAAAATCGGACGATGCATTACAGAGCTATTTGGGTTTAAAATTTGATTTTTCCGGAAATTTTGATTCTGCGTTCTTGGTTTAAAAAATAGCGTTAAGTTCAATGTGAAATTAACTCGTACCAAAAATCATTGTTAAGTCGTACTTAAACACATTCGGATTTTTTTTGTTAAGTCGTACTTAAAATTGTAAAGGAATTTGTTAATTCGTACTTTAAATCATTCGGATTTTGTTAAGTCGTACCAAGAATTATTCGATTTTTTATTATTTTTGTTTTAGGGTCTCTTGTTATTGGTTTAAGAACTTTTCTTCTTACAGGAACTTCAAGCTTTACTTTTGACATTAACGGAAGACCCACTCGTTGCTTTGCAACGAGCTTTGCTCTAGTTATTATTCTTTTTTTCCTCGCAAATTTTGTGCAGGCGATTTCTCGGAGATGGCTCGTTCAATTTCCTTCAAATTTTCTGGGCTGATGCCTCCTTATCTGAAGTTTGTACCGCCGCGACAAATTTTCAAAATATACTTCCGGTCGGAAGTTATCGTCGTTAAACAATATTTAAAAGTCAATTTTGTCTGCGACGTTTCTCAAAAACGAGAAAAGATAGAGGGCTGAAATTTTCATTGATGAGAGATATACCGATTTTCTGGTGCAACATGGTCATAGAAAGGTCCTCCGTCACTTCCGGTCGTCACCGGATGGAAAGACAAAAAATCGATTTTTTCAATCTTTTTCTTTTTTTATATTTTTCTGCAGGGTTGATAGTGACCCTTTTTCTGATTCAGAATATGTAATTCGTTTTAAAATCGATCAACGCATTCTCGAGATATTAAGCGTCAAAGTCCTGAAGCGAGAGCCCGAGTAGCTCAGTCGTTATGGTCGTGGACAGTGCCCAGGCGACCCGGGTTCAAGCCCCGAGTGCCGCAAAATTTTTTTTTCGTATTTTTTGCGTAGACTTACGATTTTATCTTTGAAATGATGGGATTTATCTCATTTTTTCAAAAATCGGACGGAAGACCCACTCGTTGCTCGCAACGAGATCGCATCTAGTTATTATTATACTTTTTCTTTTTTTTCTGACTCCATTTCGGCTTCATAACTCAAAAAGTTTTCAACCAATTTCAATGAAACTTTCAGCGATTATTGCAAGTTTGCGTCCCTCAAAGATGTTAAAGATTCAATGACAACGTCACTTCCGTTTTGACGTTACGTCATTTTTAAAATTTTTAAAAAGTCATTTTGTCCGGGGGATTTCTGAAAAACGCTTTAAGATAGAGTCTTGAAATTTTCTGTGATTATGAATTTGTCAATTTACCTTTGCAATAAGGCTGGAAATGGTAATCCGTCACTTCCGGTCGAAACCGGAAGTAAATCAAATTTTTCAAAAATTTGAATTTTTTGATCAAATCAAAAACGTATACGTGTTCTGAAGAACTCATTAGGCTGAATCAAACACTGGAAACCGTTTTAAAATCGGACGATGCATTACAGAGATATTGGGGTTTAAAAATTGATTTTTCCGGAAATTTTGCTTCCGCACTCTGGGTTAAGAAAATAGTCTTAAGTTCAAAGTTAAATTAACTCGTACCTAAAATAATTCGAAAATTGTTAAGTCGTACTTGAACACATTCGGAATTTTTTTTGTTAAGTTGTTCTTTAAATCTTTAAAGGTTTTGTTAATTCGTTCTTAAAATCATTCGGATTTTGTTAAGTCGTACCAAGAATTTTTGATTGTTTTTTATCTTTTTGTTTAAGTTACTTTTGTTATTAGTTTAAGAACTCTGTTTCTTAAAGGAACTTCGAACTTTACTTTCGATATTAACGGAAGACCCACTCGTTGCTTTGCAACGAGCTTTGCTCTAGTTTTCTTTTTTTTTTTTTTTTTTTTTTTCTTCCTAGACGCGAACTTTGAGGCTTCATATCTTGCTCATTTCTGAACGGATTTTGCTCAAATTTTCAGGGCTTATGGACATTACAAAACACTATCTAAAACATTTCATAAACTTTAAAATTCCTCTTTCGTTAACGAGTTATTCCCCTTTTAAAATTTTTTTAGGGCCTTTGGTTTCCAGACAAAGGCTCCGAGACTATGATAGCAGGGAATGGGAATCCAGCGAATTTGAATAACAGAGACATTGAAGTTGTGCACATCGATTTTTGTTTTTCGGTTACGTTTGTTATTTAGAAAAAGGTAGGGGGTCAAAAAAAAGGATACCAAAAAGTGCGAAAATTTAGACATATTTTGCTTTGTATCTTTTAAACGAAAAATATTTTGTTAAGACATGTAGAATGAAAGTTGTGCAGAATGTTAAGGGCTTTCATTTGACACCAATAAAAAAGGGCTGGCCCCTAAAATTAAGGGCCAATAGCGCTTGAAAGTTTTTGCTTAATAACTCAAAAACGGTTAGGATTTCGATATGGCTGTCGCTGGAAAAGTTGTTTGTTGGGATCTCATAAAGGTCGTTACAATGTTATTTTGTTGGTGATTTGTGTTGTATGAGTGTAAAAAGCTGTACATGTTAACATGTACCTCGTTTAATTTGGCAAGTTAACGAAAGTCTATGTGCGTGCAACTGGCATAAAGTTACCATAGAAAGTATGCTGGTTTATACAGGAAATTTTTTTTTAGAATAGATTTTTTTTTTTGGAGTTTATGTCAGTTTTGTTAAGTTCTTATAGTGCACAATCCCTAAAACGAGAATCGGAAAACAAAACATTCTTCTTCCTTTGTAGTAAAACACAAACTACGGATTTAAAATAAATATATGTTTTACAATTGAGTTTCCATACTGCATGCATTTAAAATCTACCTTGAATAAGAATTGTGTGTGTACCGTTACGTAAGCTATCCCTCACCCGCGGTCTAGAAAATCGGTCACCATGGTCGCGACGGGGCTAACTAGCGGTCAGCGGTTATCTAATACACGAGAAATGCGTCTCTCATATATGAGTTTATTTAGCCGCGCACTCTAGAATTGTTTTAGTTTACATACCCGTAAATAAAATACAAGATCTGTTTTAATTTCTTCATGTTATAAGAGTTTGTCCATCTTGTTTTTATTTAATTAAACATTAGAGTGTAAGAAGATGTTCTGAAAATTTATAAAGGCGATATTACTACAAATCGGAAACTTCGTCAGTCTTAAATTAATGGTTGGTTTGTAGGTCTAAAATGTTTATAAATCTGTACAAATATTGTTTTAAATCAACAAACAACCCACAAATATTAAAACTTTTAAATGATGATCATCCCTCGCACATGGCCGAGGAGATCCCGCGCGAGTGCATGTTTCAGACTTTTGTACGAACACAACTATTTTCTTTTATTATGATTTCAACTATGATATTGGTTTAAGATGAAAAGATAAATTTATTTTACATGTACAGTTGATTTAGCAATGAATAATACGATTGCGCACAAGGTAGTTTATTATAATCAAAGTTCCATGTTTCATGTTTGCGGTAGGTGCTGGCACGATAAAAGGTGTCCTGAATTGAGGCATTCGGATTTTTTTTTAATTGGCAAAAAGATAATTAGATTTAACGAAAATCATTTTTTGGCGACTTCTTCTTATGTGTAACATTTTCACTTTCCCAACCGTTTGTTTATTCGGTCAGTCTGTGTTAATTCAATCGCAGCGTGCGACCGAAAATCTTGTGTCAATACAGCGCACACAGCTGAGAACATCTATAGCCCCAGTCGGGTTATGTTTATATGGCTGCAGATCATCAATTGTTATGTAATTGAGTAACAATGTATCGAAGGTTATCGAATATTATTGAGTATCGAAGTGTGCTTTCACTACAGTGGTCAATTGTTAAACAATTAGGCTATTATTCGAAGTCAATCATCTTCACATTATACATGTAGGTGCGAAATCGTAATCGGATAATGTTGCTAATAAATCAACCTGTTGAACACGCTAAACTTCTACAGATATGAACGGAATAATATATTATACTTAAAAGTTTTAAGTCAAAGGAAAATTGTTCTCGGATTAAGAAGTTATGAAATACGACTACATTATGCAAAGCAGTCGGTCGCCATAGAAATCATCAAAGTACTGCAAGTGTCGACAGATTTCTTGTTTCTTTGAAATACATGTACCATGATAGCTCACTACCAGAGTAAAGCTAGCCAGCACTAACTCCAACGCACCAACAAAAAACAAGTATTCCTTTTAAAGGAATGATCGGCAATAATGATATATTAATAGCTAGAAGCAATCAACATGATCAGTTTGATGTAAAATAATAAAATAAGTACTGTATTTTTACAAAATATAGAATATTTTGAATCTGTACACCATAATTTTATTATTATAAACCGTCAACAAATTTAATTTTTAGATAAAGAACTATGTATGATAAGGGCCTAAAATTGCCCCCTAAAATGAACATCATCATATTACTGTAATTCTTTGTTTTCTTTGTACATATATATATGTGACGTTTTTACATAATGTTCATTTTGATTCAAGTGCCCACAATTTAGAAATATGACATCGTAAAGACAACTTTTTCCCGCCATTTTTGCATTTTTAGCATAAAACAGCTTGTTTTCAAGCAGTTTTTCTTTCAGAAAACATACAGCGCATGCTTGAACAAACAAAATATTTTAATTAGAGATATATCTAGCCAAGACTAATAAGTGACAAAAAAATTTACCTTGTTCAAGCATGCGCTCTATATTTCCCATTCGTAAAAATATAAGAAAAATGTCAATTTTGGACTGATTTTGAATGGATTATAGAAATAGCGTCACTTCTGACGTGATATACTGCCAGTGAGTGCAAATAAATCAAATAAACAGGTTAAAAATATATTTTATATTAACTCTTTTAAAAAATAACATAACATTTTATTGTGCCAGAAACACTCTAAAAAGTGGCTAATTATGGGGGCAAAATTTAACTCTTATCATATATAGTTCTTTGGGAAAAGCCGTTCGTTAACTCCTTGTCTAATTTTACGGCTCTTCAAAGAGCATTAACACGTATACAAAGAAAGAGTTGTATTAAAATAATTTAATGCGACTGAAAAACATTGAATGCCATCATAACTTGCTATTGAGGTCGCATTATTATAAATCAAGCCGTCTTCCTAGCTACTATTATGCAACATCAATAGATCGAGGTCAGTTCATGGAGCATCTTCTTATGATTGAGGTCAGTTCATCGAGGTCAACTGCATTACTGAATGAATCTTTCGATCGAAATTCTTACGCGTGAGACAAAATGTGCATTCTTGAATTAACAGGTCACTATTTTTCAAGCGTTTTCCGATCCCGATGTTAAACAACTGAAATTAATAGGCCGCCTTGCACCCACACTAGGACTTGTGCTCATAAGGTGAGCCCGGATTCCTCGAGAACGGGTGTACCCTCGAGGATTCCGGTGCCAAATTAGGCACTAGTGACAACGATTTCCGGCGCCAGGGCGCGGAGTAGACCTTAAGTGAACAAATTATTTCTGTAATGTAGCGTTCTAAACAAGACGTCCTCCAAATATTGAAAGTTCTTACTTCACACAATGATTGCTTATGACCTAAGTGTTGACTTGTGCTCATTAGGTGAGCCCGGATTTCTCGGGGGACGGGTAATCCCTTGAGGATTCCGGCGCCAAATTAAGCACTAGTGACACCGATTTCCGGCGGCAGGGCGCGGAGTAGACCTTAAGTGAACAAATTATTTCTGTAATGTAGCGTTCTAAACAAGGCGCCCTCCAAACATTGAAAGATCTTACTTTACACAAAGATTTCCTATGACCTAAGTGTGTGTTATGATTTTGTTTCAAGGTTATTTTGTGAAGTTCAAGGTCATTGGAGGAAATTTCATAAGTTGTGTCTGTAGATAAATACTTAAGTTATGATTTTGTTTTTCTTAGTGGGGAGGGGGGGGGGATTATTTGTGAGGTTGCTCACAGAACCGCCAGTTAGTCCACTGAGAGCACTCTCCCCCTTTCTCGCAACCAAAATTCACCTTAAATTAACTTAAAGGAAATTGAATTTTGGGGCATTGTTCCCCCTCCCCCAACCCACATTTTAGTAGAAGGCAATATAAATTTTTATGGCAAATTGAAAACAAATTATATTAAACAAAATAAGTTATAGCTGCCTCACAACCCCCCCCCCCCCCTCCCCTACCACTACCACGGATTAGATTTTGAAGATTAATTTTTTCTTTTATTGGCTTGTTAATACATTTCGGATGAATTTGTTCCCCGAAGCAAAAACGATGCCGAGTGCTTGCATGGCCAAACGTTATACGGAGAGTTGTCCCTCCCACTGAGCACCTCTCGTACAGCGCACCCTCAGGTTGGAGAAGCCGTCATCATTTATTTTTGATTTTCTGAACTTACTTTTATCATATTGACAATCCTGTCTGATTAAAATCACCACCCTTCTGCCTACACCCACCAGGGTCTGATAGGTATCGATAACAATTCATCTTCACTTAACCTCTATATTTGCACACAACCTAAATATATATCTCATTTACCAAATACATAACTTTATCTGTTAATGAGAGGTGGAACTCTTCAATACTCAGTCTAGGGGTTACATAGAAAGCAGGATTAAAATAATTTGCCTGTCTCCATTTTAAAAATTCCAATACATTTTCTAAAGCCCTGATTGGTCAGAATTTTAGGTCGGGTGAAGATGACCCCCTATCAATACCTGTCAGACCCTGTAAGGAGAAGAGGGTGCTTTTAATCAGACTGATTGACAATCCTTTTCCGACAGGAAGCTGCAACGGAAGACCTCTTCGTTGCTTTGCAACGAGCTCGTTTCTAGTCTTTTTTTCTTTTTGCTTGTAAAGATTTTTTGGGTGAGGCTGCCATCCACCCACCCCCCCCCCCCCTTTTAAAAAAACCGATGCTACGTGTACGTTCCTGGAAATTACCGTAATTATAGAGGGCGAAGCCCTTTCACGGGCCCGAAGGGCCCGTGAGAGCGAAGCTCTCCCTTTAGACAACACGTGTATATATGCCCAAATATGGAAATTAGACTCTATACCTATGAAGTTGAAAAACGTGTCCAAGATGGAGAAAAAGAATCACTTCACGCGCAGTGACATCACCGGCATCCATGTTGAATTTGAATCTCGTACTAACTTCACGTTTGGTGATAATTCATCAATATTGTTTAATGAGTGATAATTACATTCAAACTTACCTAGTGTGTTCTTGAAAAATTAATTCCTTATTAAGAAAACAAATTTTCGTTTCCTACAACTTTCAACAGTTGCATTAGATCCAATCAAATGAATTCCAAGACATCTGATTGGACAGAAAATGTTTTTCATCAGTGAAGCAGTTTTATTTCATAGTTTTCAAATTAAATCATGTATTTTAATTGAATTTGCTTTCTGATTACTGTCTGAAAACACCAAAGACGTTTTTTCTCCTATTTTCAATTTGAAATTTCGGTTTTTTTTAGGTTTCATCTCAAATCGTAGTCTGACCTACTCATACCCAGGTCATTTCATACCCAAAATTCAAATTATTTCTCAAAAACCAAAAAAAAGGAAGAAAATTTACGACCAATAACTCATGATAACTAATTCAATTAAAAAAATATTTTGTAGACATCATAGACTTTGATAGACACATTGTAAAATATTTTAAAACCATTCTGATCTCCCCCCCCCTCCCCCCCCCCCCCCCCAAAAAAAATGTGTGAACCATTCGTATATGATTAATAAATACAATAAATCATGTTCAAATTATCCCCAATCTGCCATGAAAATAAAAGCAAATAGTGAGATTATTTGCAGCATAATTCATTATTATGATAAATACTTAAAGGGACATGGTGACGCACAAACCCATGATTTAGCAAATATCGAATTTTTACACGATTTCCACATATTTTATTTATCATATGAAAATGTGAACTTTTGAAAATTTACGATGTTCAAAAGTAAAAAAATCAAATTAAAAAGAGAAAAATAGAATTACACGTTGGGCCAACACATAAATATTGAGTTTTCCTTCCGCTTCATAGCCACGCAAGCGCAAGGGAATGTAAATACTGCAGAGTGGCATACATCATGAACCAGAAGCCTCTCATTGAAACACGATGTCTTCAAGAACTAAATATTTATGAAGATGCATTTTCTATTAATGATATTTCTTACCACATACATCGAATAGCTTGAAATTCAAATTCTTTTTTCAGTGTGTCAATCCCACTGTAACTATTTTAAGACAGAAATCGCAAACACGTGACACAATACCAATGTCCAAAACAACTCGGTTTGTTTACATGTGCATTTTCCGAATGAGTTTTAATGACTTGTAAATTGATAGGTGATAACTTATGATGCGTGAAACCTTTCGTTTGATGAAATTTTGAGTAGCTCTACTTATTTCTGTTGTCATAATCAAAAAGTAAAACATATATTTTGAGTCACCGTGTCTCTTTAAATATAATAGGAAGTACTGATCTGCATTCACAATCATAAATATGTATTACACGCTAAATGTATGACATTTGTCAGATAAACTCGGAACAAATTATATATGTACAATATACACAAAGGACATAATTTGCACTTTATGACGTGAATTTGCTAGTTTTTCTGTAGTTTTAATGCACAAATTCATCATTGAATGTTTAATAATTAAGTGTTTGGATGACAAATTTTAGTAAATTTAGGGATCAAAAATAATCTCAATTTCTGTCCTTACAAGTGAAATATTCTCAAGATAAATTGATTTTCCTATTTTAAAAAAATATACATTACTCTTAAATTCATGTTTTATTAAAAGCAATGCATACATTTAAAATATGGGAGTAAAAAGTTAAAATACTTCGTGCTGAGAAATTATCCTGAGATCTGCGATGAAGATACTACATGTAGCTGGTATTATCCAATATATGTATAAATTACTTCAGACTACAGACAATAAAACATCAAAATAATATACATGTATATTGATAGAATCAAAATAACAAAAAAAATGCAGCTAAAATCTGTCCCAACATTTTTTGCTTCATTCCTACATGTACTTTCGCTAGGCAAGGGTTTGTGATCCGCAGGAGCGGCACAGATCAGAAACCCTTAGCTAGCGAAGATGAAATATCTCGGGGTTCAAACAATATTTATTTACATACCAGAATGAAAATTTGTTTACAAGTTTTTGTATTTGAATTTCCTGAACCCCCTCCCCCCCCCCCCTCTCTCTCTCTCTCTAACTTGTTCGGCTAAAAAAGGCGCTTTTAATAAAAATCTATGAATATTCGTATTGCAAAAGATATGAAATAAAGTCTGGATGACAGCATTTGAAAATTGTGTGAGGTGTTCCAAGAGACTTCCGAATGGAAAAAAGATAAATCTCCATAAGAAATCAGTTTTTCGTTCCTGTGAAAAATCTCTGAGTAAAAAAAAGAAAAAAAGAATGCCGTTTTAATGAATGATTTTAATTGTATTTCTTTTAGCTCTGTATATTTCTATAAAAATCGTCAAAATGTAATGGAAACAGTAACCTGAGACAGATTATAGTCTAGTATATCAGGGCTTGAACAAATTTAACAAGGACCGTGGCCAATGCTCTTGGCCCAGCAATGAGATTAGAGTCCAAACAAAACAAACAATATACATGTATGAGATGACAGGCCAGAGAGGATGAAAGGGCATCTACTGACCTAGCCCCATTTATATTGGCTTCGCCCTCCAAACGGTTACACCGTAAAACATATTAGTGAATAAAATAAATGTGAGCATTCATCCAAATGAGTGCAAGTAACAACTGTTTCCTATATCTGAAGAAATGTCCTCATTCGTTAGCTTTGCAAGATTTTGAGAATATTTTGGTAATTTCAGCAGATTTACAATAACTTCAGTTAGAGTAATTTCCCCTTATTGTGACGTCAAAGTTCACGTTGGTTAAGTGTCGCCTGACTCTTTAAAACTCCCCTGAGAAATAAAAGTAAGCGAAGTATACTGTTTTATTTACTTAAAAAGCATGATGTTCTTAAAATTACACATCTTATTGCTTCTCAAAAGTTTTACTTTGATTCTCGCGAGAACGTGAGGAGTTGGAAACCATTGGTACTATGAATTGTGGGTCAAAATTTACTGACGCCGAAAAAATATCGGATCAATGTGCAAACCTTTGTGACGTCACTCGATTATTTTTTTTTTTGATTAAGAGTGTACTGAGGTGAACTTTAGAGGTATGTCGTATACATCGTTGCGCTCGCTATTAAGAAAACAAATTTTCGTTTCCTACAACTTTCAACAGTTGCATTAGATCCGATCAAATGAATTCCAAGACATCTGATTGGACAAAAAATGTTTTTCATCAGTGAAGCAGTTTTATTTCATAGTTTTCAAATTAAATCATGTATTTTAATTGAATTTGCTTTCTGATTACTGTCTGAAAACACCAAAGACGTTTTTTCTCCTATTTTCAATTTGAAATTTCGGGGTTTTTTTAGGTTTCATCTCAAATCGTAGTCTGACCTACTCATACCCAGGTCATTTCATACCCAAAATTCAAATTATTCCTCAAAAACCAAAAAAAAAAGAAAGGAAGAAATTTACGACCAATAACTCATGATAACTAATTCAATTAAAAAAAAGATTTTGTAGACATCCTAGTCTTTGATAGACACATTGTAAAATATTTTAAAATCATTCTGATCTCCCCCCCCCCCCCCAAAAAAAAAATGTGTGAACCATTCGTATATGATTAATAAATACAATAAATCATGTTCAAATTATCCCCAATCTGCCATGAAAATAAAAGCAAATAGTGAGATTATTTGCAGCATAATTCATTATTATGATAAATACTTAAAGGGACATGGTGACGCACAAACCCATGCTTTAGCAAATATCGAATTTTTACACGATTTCCACATATTTTATTTATCATATGAAAATGTGAACTTTTGAAAATTTACGATGTTCAAAAGTAAAAAAATCAAATTAAAAAGAGAAAAATAGAATTACACGTTGGGCCAACACATAAATATTGAGTTTTCCTTCCGCTTCATAGCCACGCAAGCGCAAGGGAATGTAAATACTGCAGAGTGGCATACATCATGAACCAGAAGCCTCTCATTGAAACACGATGTCTTCAAGAACTAAATATTTATGAAGATGCATTTTCTATTAATGATATTTCTTACCACATACATCGAATAGCTTGAAATTCAAATTCTTTTTTCAGTGTGTCAATCCCACTGTAACTATTTTAAGACAGAAATCGCAAACACGTGACACAATACCAATGTCCAAAACAACTCGGTTTGTTTACATGTGCATTTTCCGAATGAGTTTTAATGACTTGTAAATTGATATGTGATAACTTATGATGCGTGAAACCTTTCGTTTGATGAAATTTTGAGTAGCTCTACTTATTTCTGTTGTCATAATCAAAAAGTAAAACATATATTTTGAGTCACCGTGTCTCTTTAAATATAATAGGAAGTACTGATCTGCATTCACAATCATAAATATGTATTACACGCTAAATGTATGACATTTGTCAGATAAACTCGGAACAAATTATATATGTACAATATACACAAAGGACATAATTTGCACTTTATGACGTGAATTTGCTAGTTTTTCTGTAGTTTTAATGCACAAATTCATCATTGAATGTTTAATAATTAAGTGTTTGGATGACAAATTTTAGTAAATTTAGGGATCAAAAATAATCTCAATTTCTGTCCTTACAAGTGAAATATTCTCAAGATAAATTGATTTTCCTATTTTAAAAAAATATACATTACTCTTAAATTCATGTTTTATTAAAAGCAATGCATACATTTAAAATATGGGAGTAAAAAGTTAAAATACTTCGTGCTGAGAAATTATCCTGAGATCTGCGATGAAGATACTACATGTAGCTGGTATTATCCAATATATGTATAAATTACTTCAGACTACAGACAATAAAACATCAAAATAATATACATGTATATTGATAGAATCAAAATAACAAAAAAAATGCAGCTAAAATCTGTCCCAACATTTTTTGCTTTATTCCTACATGTACTTTCGCTAGGCAAGGGTTTGTGATCCGCAGGAGCGGCACAGATCAGAAACCCTTAGCTAGCGAAGATGAAATATCTCGGGGTTCAAACAATATTTATTTACATACCAGAATGAAAATTTGTTTACATGTTTTTGTATTTGAATTTCCTGAACCCCCTCCCCCCTCTCTCTCTCTCTCTCTCTCTCTCTCTCTAACTTGTTCGGCTAAAAAAGGCGCTTTTAATAAAAATCTATGAATATTCGTATTGCAAAAGATATGAAATAAAGTCTGGATGACAGCATTTGAAAATTGTGTGAGGTGTTCCAAGAGACTTCCGAATGGAAAAAAGATAAATCTCCATAAGAAATCAGTTTTTCGTTCCTGTGAAAAATCTCTGAGTAAAAAAAAGAAAAAAAGAATGCCGTTTTAATGAATGATTTTAATTGTATTTCTTTTAGCTCTGTATATTTCTATAAAAATCGTCAAAATGTAATGGAAACAGTAACCTGAGACAGATTATAGTCTAGTATATCAGGGCTTGAACAAATTTAACAAGGACCGTGGCCAATGCTCTTGGCCCAGCAATGAGATTAGAGTCCAAACAAAACAAACAATATACATGTATGAGATGACAGGCCAGAGAGGATGAAAGGGCATCTACTGACCTAGCCCCATTTATATTGGCTTCGCCCTCCAAACGATTACACCGTAAAACATATTAGTGAATAAAATAAATGTGAGCATTCATCCAAATGAGTGCAAGTAACAACTGTTTCCTATATCTGAAGAAATGTCCTCATTCTTTAGCTTTGCAAAATTTTGAGAATATTTTGGTAATTTCAGCAGATTTACAATAACTTCAGTTAGAGTAATTTCCCCTTATTGTGACGTCAAAGTTCACGTTGGTTAAGTGTTGTCTGACTCTTTAAAACTCCCCTGAGAAATAAAAGTAAGCGAAGTATACTGTTTTATTTACTTAAAAAGCATGATGTTCTTAAAATTACACCTTATATGCTTCTCAAAAGTTTTACTTTGATTCTCGCGAGAACGTGAGGAGTTGGAAACCATTGGTACTATGAATTGTGGGTCAAAATTTACTGACGCCGAAAAAATCTATCGGATCAATGTGCAAACCTTTGTGACGTCACTCGATTATTTTTTTTTTTTGATTGAGAGTGTACTGAGGTGAACTTTAGAGGTATGTCGTATACATCGTTATTGTTTTGATTGTCTTGCTGATTCTCGTGAGAGTGTGAAGTGATAAAAATTGCCATGATTACAGGGAACTACTGGGACGATTAAAACAATGCAATACTGGTCCGATTTACTGACGCCAAAAAAATCCGTTGAATGAATGTGCAACTGGTCCGAATTTTCTATTCACACACGCCTTGCCGTTAGAGCTCGCTTCGCGCCCGGCGCTGCTCGCTATTAAACGAGTTTAGCCATTTGTATTATTTTTACAGATAAGAAAATCTCAATCACAGTGTAAAATTGTTAGTGATTTTTCTTAAATTTTCTAAGATATTTAGTGGCCATTAACTTGACCTACATTTTTGAAAGTGAAAATTAACACTACAATGAAAGGTCTATAACACACAATACATGGTTTTTCATTATCAGTGGATTTTTTTTCATTCTGAGTAAACGTAATCTTTAAACGGCATCGTATCAAAATCAAATCTTAATAAAATTAAATACAGAGGATGTCTATCACATAAATATTGATATTAGTCATCAATGTCCAAAAACCTATGACGTCAGAAAAATAGGCAAATTCCCGCAATTTTGCAAACAAATTAAAATATTGTCAATTTTTCTTCATATTATGCCTTAATTAATATAGAGCGCAGGTCTGCTCTAGTATGATTTTAACATATTTTTGGGATATATGATTATACACATCAATTTAAAAATGGTACTTGATGAGCAAGCCTGCGCTCGATGTTTCCCAGTCGAAAAACCGTCGGAAAACACCGATGTTTTGCTCCAAAATATAATTTATTAAAAATAGACGATCTGCATGACGCAATTTCTACATTATGACGTCATAGTGCTGATAACCTTTTCCACATTTACTTATAATATGACTTTAACTTTCGTTAACCTTATTTTTAAACCTCATTTTAGAACTTTAATTGTGGGGGAGAGAAATATATAATACCGTACTTAGTTCTTTAAATCAAAATAAATTTAGTTGGAATTGAACTATACTTTGTCTCGACTTTTTGCTTCCAGAATTTTACGCTTGATATTTCGATAATAATAAATACCTTTGTGCTCAAACTATGTTCATCCACTAATATGAAAAGGTCCAGATTATCTGTTTAGAAACGCCCTCTACCGCTTCAGGTTTCAATACACATCCCAAAATAGAAAGTCTTCGTGGATTTTGCATTGCTACAGCCGTATGATAACGTTGAAAAATTGTGCGAGGTACTCCCATGCGAGTTCCGAATGGAGGAGCTGTTTATATTTCAATTATAAATCCGTAAGAAATTTGTTTTCGTTCCTGTGATATTTTATGAGTGATAAATGATAATTTCTCAATGAAGATATCTTGGATAAATTCCCTTTCATCGATTTCAACTGTATTTCTTTCACATGTATGTGTATTTTTATTAAAATCATCAAAAAGTGAATGAAGCAATATCTTAGGACAGACTTTAGAACTTTCTCTTTCGAGTATTTTTACAAAGCGGTATAACTCTTTCAAGCATCGTCTGCAAATGGCGAACAGATTTGCATCCAACAACCCGTCGAAAATAATAATAAACAAGAGGCCCATGGGCCACATCGCTCACTTGAGGAACAATAGGTATGATAAAATGAGCTTAATGGAGTCATAACACAAACTATCTGGAAAAGGTAGTATAATACAAGTAGATCCTGTGTAATTAAAATCCATTTTCCCCCTGGATATTCTTATGTTAATTATCATTAGTCCCTTTTCTAACAGGAATATTTTATAGTCATATCACATGTTGAGCATTCCGGATTTTCGTAATGAAAGCTTGATAGAGTTGTCGTTCATGCGGGAAGATATACCTACTTCCGGTTTAATAGTGAACAATGGGGAAAGATTATTACTGCATCTTTGTCGCAATTATAGTGGTAGAGTCGGCAAATTTGGCAAGACAGTCACTTTACACAAACTTCCTAAAGAACAGTATATACGAAGAGCGTGGATAAGAGCAATCAGCCGTAAAAACTGAAAACCGACCTCCTACACTCGTGTCTGTTCTGATCACTTCAGGGACGGTATAGGACCGAACTCAGTCGATTAAAATAAAATACCCACAAAAAATTTGCCACGGAGAGGAATCAAAACTCATCAAAATAAATAGTAGCCACGGACGAGATTACAGAACGTGGGCAATCCCATCGATGCATCACAACACCATTCGTAAGTGACATGCATATTGAACAAGAGGCCAATAGGCCTTAACGGTCACCTGAGTAGCATATAACCCATACACAAACTTGTTGAGGAGTCTCATATATGCATTTAATTAAGTTTCATTCTGGAGTAGAAAAATTATAAATAGTATACATGTTTTATCTAAAACAACCTCCCATCCTTCATCAGGGGCAAACAGAAACTCACCCTGTTGGCATTTAAACAAACAAAACAAAAAAAACTGCTTTAAAAGCAATCATGAGTTACTCACTTTTCCTGTTCCAGGTTTTGAATATTTAACCTTCATTAACAATAATCACCATCTGGCATGTATACCAAAATCATTTTACATTTATAGTGATTTAAGTTAGGCAATTATTACTTCACTATTAACAAGTTTATTTAGAAAGTTCAAAAACTGGGGGGTTTTTTCAAAAAAAGACATGAATTTTAAAATTTTAGTAGAGGACTTTCTAGTAAAAATAATTATGAAGTCGGGTTTTTCTTACAGATGTATGAAAGTAGAGAAGAAGAGAAGACATTTTTAAACATTATATGCATTAACACTATATGGTCATACTGCGCCCCCCCCCCCCTTATGTCCTGAACTCCTGATCCAGGGAACATAAATTTCAAAATTAAGGTAAAGGAGTTAGTGGGCATCATAACCATGCATTCAGTTTTTTGGCCACATGTGGGAGTAAAGAAGAAGATTTTCTTAGATTTAATACATTTTCACTATATGGCTATATTTGCCCCACACAAGGGCCTAAACCCCTGTCCCAGGGGTCATGAATTTCACAATTTAGGTAGAAAAGTTCATGGGCCTCATAACAATGCATTTAGTTTTTAATGAATATATATGGGAGTAGAGAAGAAGATTTTCTAAGATTTTATACATTTTTACTATATTGCCATATTGGCCAAACCCTAGAGCCTGAACCCCTGACCCAGGGGCCATGAATTTCACAATTGTGGTAAAGGGCTCCATGGAATCATAACCATGTATTTAGTTGTTAACAAATGTATATGGGAGTAGAGAGATTTTATACATTTTTACTATATGGCCATATTGGCCCTACCCTAGAGCCTGAACCCCTGACCCAGGGGCCATGATTTCACAATTGTGGTAAAGGGCTTCGTGGAATCATAACCATGTATTTAGTTGTTAACAAATGTATATGGGAGTAGAGAGATTTATACATTTTTACTATATGGCCATATTGGCCCTACCCTAGAGCCTGAACCCCTGACCCAGGGCTATGAATTTCACAATTGTGGTAAAGGGCTTCATGGAATCATGTATTTAGTTTTTAACACATATATATGGAAGTAGAGAAGATTTTCCAAGATTTAATGCATTTTTACTATATGGCCATATTGGCCCCCACCCCTAGAGCCTGAACCCCTGACCAAGGGGCCATGAATTTCACAATTTGGTAGAGGGCTTCAAGGATATCATATCCATGCATTCAGTTTTTACTCACATGTGTGGTAGTAGAGAAGAAGATTTTTGAAAATTTGGCTATTTTTAGCATATTTGGTCCCGCCTGTGGCACCCCGGGGTTGGTAGAGCCACGAATTTCACAATTTAAATTCCTCTTACCATAGAGATGCTTCACACCAAAAATGGTAATGTAGTGGAGTTGTATTTTTTTGTTCAGAGTTATCTCTTAGGTTCTTGAACGATTTCGAAGTGCGCGGTTGTCATAGACAACCGGTGTCATCGTCTGGGAACCGGGCGTATCCTCTCCGCTCCCTGGAGCATTCGGTAGTTTATCTTCTTTCTTAACGGACGTCTTTAGGAGTTTGTCTCCTTTTTATTTATTTTCGTCCAGATATGATTATTATTATTAACTTAATAAAGTCAACATCGTCTGTCCTAGGTAAATATATTTATAGTAATCCACTACATTTCCCTTGCACTTTGTTGCTTACTTAAATTATTTTGTTATTTATTTTAATTCATTAAATATCATAAAATAAATCTAAGTCATTTTATCATCTGAATAATTGTTGCTGTTCTTTATTATGATCTCTAGTATCTCGTGATAATCCGGGATAATTAGTGGGAAATAACCGACCACTGTAACACTTGGCCTTGTAGTTTTCAAGAAGTTAAAAATGTAAAATTGTTAACGCACGACGTCGGACGAAAACAGATAGCAAAAAGTTAAAAGGCAAGGATGAACTAGAAAAAAAATAGATGATCGAATGAAAAAGAAAATTTTAGAGGCTATATTGTTGAAAATAAAGACGCACCTCTTAGTCCAGTAGCATTCTTCCAGAGATATTTAGGAGAACTTAATCCGGGAAAATAACCGTCTGTGGCAGCGAACACGAGAAACATTTCTAGACAGTGACCCCGCATGGTCATCCGCCGACTTTAAATTAAGTATAAGCATTACGGACAAACAGGCAGGCATACACTCAAAATTTATTGTGTTTCCAGATTTTAGTATGAATTTATAAACTGAAAAGGAGTTTTAAAAAGTTGTTCATCTCATTTCAATAATTTTATTGTAGATCATTCTTTTAGCAAATAACATGAAGGTCAATGCGGTATAGTTCGTCCATATATTAATTCAAACGAACTTCTATTGTAAATTTTCTATTTTCCTTGTAAATGTTCAGGTCTTAATAAAATCATATAAAGATATGAGGGGTGGCGTGGGGATGCCTACCTTACCTACCCCTACTCCCTTAACCCCAAAACTCAAAGTTTATAAGGATTGTGTTAAAACACGCGTTTGGACTAGAAAAGTGTGTTTTTCGTCAGAATTCATTATCAAACTGCTCCCGGGACCGAGGAACCCATCATTCAGGGGTTTAACCACCCAACAAAGACTGTTTTCAAACTATATTATAGGAACTGCAAGGTTTACGATGAAAGTTGGGTACTTAAATATACAGATTATTCCGTGAAGTCTAAGAGGCAATTCGATGTGTTTACGTGCAAACAAAAGGAAAGTCTAAAGACTTATGCTTTGCAAAATTCTGTGTATTCATTTGCATTTTTGCGTGAAGGGCGCTACGCCACTCGTTATCCATGTTTACAAATCAAAGAACATCAAACTCTGTATCTTGATTGCACTCTTTTTTGTCAATTAACGAAGCATTGAAAATAACAATGTTAACCATTCTAAACTTTAAAAACAGAAAAATGAAATTTAAAAATTTTGAGCCCACATTGTGTCTAGGTCCCTTTTATATCATTCGTTTGTATTTAGGGGGATGAGTAATTTCTTGGAACGAGGACGGCGTTGGCACGATAAAGTCCTCACCTTCGATTTTATTGAAAGAATCGCGATGTGGTTACTATATCGTCGGAGGTACTAGAATCGTGCCCCTTTTGGGGTTTTTTCGAGTAGCTCGCGAGGTATGTTTTGAGGATGCGCATTCCGTGAGTAAAATTTTATTACGATATGACGTCACTTCTTACTATGCAACAGCCGACAATGCGATCAAAACAGGTAATACTTTAAATCAAAGCCCTGTTATGAAAAAGAGGGTGGTATACTGTTTTACCGTTGAGATTTTCTCTGCCTGTTTGTCAGTAACACATTTTCGTCAAAGATTTCTCACCAACTATTAATCGCAGATGCTTGAAATTTTAAGACACTCATTGTTCCACGTATGCGATATTGTGCGATTCATTTTTGTACCAATTAGACGCCAACTTCCTGTTAAATGACGACTTTGTTTATTTTGAGCCTAAAATTTCTAACAAATTTCGTCACGGATTTCTTAGAAATTGTAGACCGCATATGCTGGAAATATTAACTCACTCTTTATTCGGCATGCCATTTTGTATATTTATAACAGAGCTGGGATATCACTAGTGAGCATTAGCTCAAAAATATCTTGTTTGAAATTTTTATATTTAACTATTTGCTAAGATTACTTTTTCAAAATTAAGTGACACATGAAAATTGTCAAAAACACGTCTTAACCCAAATTTTAAGAATAAAACAGCGGTTGTCACCTCAATTGACATCCAATAAATGAAAGTCATGTGATATTTTTGGCATGTTTAAGGCCAAACAAAAATAACTACAGCATTTTCATTTTCTTTTCTTATTGTGTAATTGGTAGGTTAATTCTGTGTCCAAAAAGTACAGATTGTATCCGAACAGCTCAAACAAATGCCTACAGGATGGTTACGGAACATAAAATTTCAGTAAAAAAAGGCACCGTTTGCAGCTTTTGGAAAAAGTACTGTGAGGAAGCGAAACTCGTTCGGCATTTTAAGACATGGCAGCTTACGGCTATGGTTACTCTAGACAGGAGTGTGTGAAAATGGTATCAGATTGCATCTTGGGAAGAGAACACTTTGGACAATGAAATGGATGAGGGGATTCCTCAAAAGATGACAAGAGCTTTAAGGTATTCAATATACATGTATTCAAGCAATGGTTTTCTTAAATATTCGTAAAATACATGTATAATGAAGGGATTTAGAAGAATTTTGAATCATTTTAAATTAGTTAAATATTTAGTGCAAAAAAGTGAAATGAACGAAATTCACATGACTTATCACACATATTAAAAGCCGGCCATTTTACATCTAAAACTTTTTTGAGGACTTATCTTCCTTGATAGAGAAAATAAAATTTAATTTTTTTTTTCAAAATATCTGCGGTAAATGATTCATTATACTTCATATTTGAAAAGAAAGAGTTTATATTATGCATAATATTCACTATGAGATGTGTATGAAATTCAAGTTATATTATCTTGTACAATATCTTATTAAAACATTTACTGCCCAGAGACTTCAATGTAAAATTCAATGTGCAATTAATTGGACAATAATAAAAATTTTGATCACTTGGTGGGGAATTTTTAATAGATAACGCCTTTAAAATGCTACCATGATTTAAAATATTGGACCATTTATTTATTCGGTACAACATTTGGTCGTTATACATTGAATACCTTAAGTCGTCAAGCAAAGGGACTTAAACATGCCCGATTAAAGATGTCATCAAAAGAATCAGTTTTTGGGTAACTCAAGAATCTTAAAAAAAAAAATTCAACACATTCACATGACATGCAAGATGAGCCACACCTCATGTACAACATAGATTACAAGGGATTATCAATTGATCACAAACCCCTTTCAGTTGTGAGTGATTCAACTTACAGCGCACATGCTGTGACATCAGATCGGGGGAAAGTATTGGCATTCTCGGAGGCGGAAGTGTCAGTGGGTTTGCCATACCACCAATTTTTTTTAAATTATTTTCCAGGGAAGCGGATGAGACCAGAATTATTAAGTAGTGCATCTCCAGTAACCAATGGGACAGAGTGAAACAGGTTGGTCAAATGATGTTATAATCCGCGGCGAATATTTAAGAAAACCATTGCTTGAAGTTTGTACCACGAAGATACAACCAAAAGGTTCTTTTACTTTTGGATGGACATCGATCCCATGTTTCTGTTAATCTGATAGAACGGACAAAAGAAAAGAACAGGGCATCATCATCATCTTCACTTGACCAGCACGTATTAGTCAAATTTTGCATGATGAATGTCTCTTGATTTGTTCCCTTTGAGGAAATATACAACATGTGCAACAAATTGAGGAGCGAGTCCCCTGCTATTATTCCAAAATCCAGTGTTTTTGCGGTTGCTCGCAATGCATACACTAGAGCACTTTCTCCAGAAAATGTTCAGTTCGGATTCAGGAAATCGGGTGTTTGCCCTTTGAATCCTGAAGCGACCAGGCTTCCCTTTATATTAACACAACACCAAGGGAAAAGAATACACATAATGATGCTGCAAAATTCAGACAATGAGGAAGATAACAGAAAAGTGAACACAAAAGTAAAATGGTCTTCGTCCGTAGTGCGTTAACAATTTTACATATTTAATTACCTCTTGAGATCTAGAAAGCTAATTGTTACCATTTTGTGTAAAGCATTCCTATAGAAAGAGGAATTTTTATTTTGAAATCATTGGCTTCACCGCCGGAGTCTCATAGGCGGGGCGAAATAAGGCGTATTTTTTATATAAAAAATCTTCTCTACTCCTTCACGTGAAAAAAAATTGAATGCATGATTATGATGTCCCTGAAGCCCTCTACCAATATTTTGACATTAATGGCCCCTGTTTCAGGGGTTCAGACCCGAGGGTGGCGCCGAAATGGCCAATATAGTTCTTTTTCTTCACTTGCATATAGGGTATCCTATATTTTGAGAAAAAAACTAAATGCATGGTTATAATGTCCATGAAGCCTACCGCTTCAGGCCCTAGGGCGGGGCCAATATGGCAATATAGTAAAAATGTATTAAATTGTATAAAATATTCCTTTCTAACTCTACACCCAAACATATTTGAGAACAATAGGCCTTAGTCACCTGGTACCATAGCCCTGCCCATATAAAAACTTGTCGAGGAGTCTAATTTATGCATTTAAGTAAGTTTCATTCTGGAGTATAAAAAATTTAATATTGTATGTAATGACAACCATCTCCCTGCCTAAAATCTTTTAAAAAGGACTATAAACATATAATTTTAGCGAATCTTAAAAGATCATAATGGAGTGCATGACCTGATACAAAAAGGTGCAAGACTCTGACCGAAAATAATTTTCCCATATTTGTTAACTTTCAAGATAGGTGTAATGTGTAAATGTTTTCATCGATAAACTAAACCAAGGTGGCTTGCATACATAATTTAAAACAACCTTCCATCCCCCATCCACAGCATCTTCCCAAGTCAATGGTTTCTGATCCCCTCCGCTGTACATTAACCCTTGACCGAAGAGACAACACATATGCGGGTTAACGATTACGCCATCTAGTGAGAGTTCTCAATTTTAAACTTTTGTGACCTCTTGTTCTGGCCAATCAGAGAATGCGTTATAAACAGAAACAGTATAGCAATATGGCTGCTCCCATGAATTGAATAAATTAAAATTCGTAGAAAATATGGATTTACTCGGACTAAAAACCCATAACAGTCAAATACTTACTATTCCGTCTAAAATTTATTTGACAACGGTTCAACATTGATCAATTCACAATTAACATCATTATTGAAACAACGTTTCTTATTGGATCATGCAAACTTGTATGACACCAACCAGCGTGCGAAGTTTCTAACCCCGTCAAATTCTGCCTATTCGGTCAAGGGTTGACGTAGAGCGGAGCGGATCAGAAACCCTTGACTTGGGAAGATGCATCCACAGGGGCAGACAGAAACAAGGGTGCTAATTACGTCATCAATGGGATGACGTAAACATACACAGTCGACCATTTTCTATTGGTTTAAAGAAAAAGGTAAGGTTGTTTTGTACCCAGAGACTAAATACTTAATAAATATTATACACGACTCTTATGGAAGAACATTAAATTCACTCTATTATGATTAAAACGGCATAGCTGTCAAAACTACAGTCTAAAAACACCTGGCATTTATCCGAATGTATGCCGAGGTAACGTTAACGCACTTGCACCATCGTACATACAATTCACACATTATATGCAGATTATACAAATTATATAACAAATCATGATCAATATAAAGCAGCGTCTTTAAGGGTTGTTATGCATAATATTTATTTGCGGTTACTGATATAAGTACTGAATCTGGCTTGAAATTTTATTCTTGCAATTCAGGTACTGTATCCGGCATTAACTGCATTTTTTAAAACATCAATCCAGACCATTATTGAAAACCTCGATCAGCTGAAAAACGAGTGACTTATATGGGGCACTATATCCTTTTAGATAAAAGAAAGCAAATATTTCATTCTCTATAAAGAAGGAAAATCGCTAAACACTCTTGAATTCCAATAATTATATTTCGTTTAACTATTAATTTGAGAAAAAAAAAATATTTTAAAAATCATATTATCTGATACATGTATGTACACTACATGTTTTCTTTCTCAGTTTAAAATCAAATGGTATAAATTAACAGGCAATGGATACAAGCTTACCAACCTTAAACATGCCAAAAATGAGTATAAAACACCTTGTGTTCCAGCAAGACCAGATCAGTAAATTTGATTATCATTATTATGAAAAAAAATGACAATAACAAACCGTCAACCATCTTAAAAATCCAGAAAACGAAATACAAATTTAAAGCAGAGCAACTCGGACCTCCAAAAAGATAGAGGTAGGATCAGGTGCCATGGAAGAGTGAGCATCCTCTGCTGACCGGTCACACCGCCGCGTGTTCTTTGTCGTAATCAGGAAAAAAAGGAAAAGTCCGTAGACAATTAGGTGATTAATTATGGTCTAACAATTAGTATATCGGTCAGCATGCGCCCCTGTGGAAGATTGTATTTGCTGACAAGGTCGTTGTATCGACCATAGAACTTACGAAAAGATGACTTCAAACGAGACTGTATATAGTCATGTTTTATCAACTTATTTGTAAGTAGCTTGCCTCGCCTTAGAAACTGTTCATACGAAGAGCATGCCCTTGCGTATCGAATTAACTGAGAGACAAAAACACCATAAGCAGGTGATGAAGGTATATTGCTACATAAGTAAGGAAAGTGGACTAAAAAAAAATAAAGTCATCGCGTTTATCATAAAGTTTTGTTGTTGGTTACCATCAATGTCCATTTCCAGTAAAATATCCAAATATGAAACAGATGACGCAGAATCTGTGGTATCTTTTATTTCAAGTTCACTCGGATATATGGAGTCGACGTACATGTAAGTATGGAAATAACAATTGTTAATTGATAATACGTCGTCGATATAATACATGAATGTTGAGTTGAAGGCCACAGCGATTGATTTATTTTTTTCACGTATAAGTTTTTTAATAAATTCTGCTTCATAAGAATACAAAAATAGGTCTGCTAACAATGAGGCACAATTGGTACCCATGGGAATTCCAACAGATTGTTGGAAGACTTGATTTCCAGAAACTACATAGATGTTGTCTATCAGAAACTCAAGCATCTTTTTAATGTCAACTTCAGAGTACTTGTGTGTGAAATCAGAATGGTTTTTAACAAAATAATTTTTTAGATTTCCAATGACAAGGTAGGCATTTTTACGACTTCCATGTTTATTGAAGAAACAACTGTCGATGATATCAAAAAATCGTTGTACAGTACTCTTGAAGTTTCTCCTTCACTACTGTAAGAACTTTAGTAAGGAGTAAAGAGAGAGGTTTGGTAGAACATTTACTGAAACCTGCTATATATCTCTGTTTGTAAGGACTTATGTGAAGCTTTGGAATCCAGTACAAATAATGTAAATCAAATTCATTTTGTTTATTGGGGATATTGAAGATATCCAAAACCGATTAATGATTTTGAAGTATTTCCTGCTTGGAAAGGCTGCTATGGGTGTAAGTAGGATGACCATGTGTAGAATCGAAACCTGGTTCTTTGAAAATGCAATTAATATAATGTGCCTTACAAACAAAGACAATGTTGTTACTTGCCTTATCAGCAGGTACCAGTACATACTGATCATGCATATATCTAGTTCTTTTCTCACTTTTGCTTTATTGAAAACAGAAGGATAGATGGTTTTCATTTGACCTCTCAGTCGTTTAATACGAGATTTCTATATACATCTGATGCTTTTAACCCACTCTGACAAGGTATCAGGGTCTTCTTTTTCAGATTTTGCCCATCGCTTGGCGTAATCTTCAACAGAATTCATGATATGTACAATCTGATTAAAATCAGCCGTTCTGATACGCTACCGCTCTCGAACATCTGAAACAACCCGCTTAGAGGTCACGTCCGAACGACCCGACAATCTAAATATTTAAATATCAGGTCGTGACCTTTTCGACCAATGAGAATCCCCGTCTCTTAAAGACTATCGGGTGAAGTAACAACAATGTAAATATAACCGCACAGATTTGTAGGAAATGATCTGCTGGCAGAGTTTTGCTAGGCACAATTTGATTGGCTTATCGAAAGGTCGTTCGGACGTGACCTCTAAGCGGCTTGTTTCAGATGTTCGAGAGCGGTAGCGTAACAGAACGGCTGATTTTAATCAGATTGTGATATGTATAAAATTACGACGCCATGTCAAGGATCTCGGCTCCCTAAATTTTGGTCCTTTCATAAGAAGTGGTTTTAGGTCTTCGTTGTTAACTAAATTAACATCACCAGTAATTACGTGTCCGGCAGGACTATAGTTGTAGGGTGAAGAAGAACATGAACACGTTGGAGGATTTGCGTTTTTGCATACATCATATACATTCATTTAGAAACAGTATCTTTATATTATTTTCTCTTTCTGTAGAACTGTATGAATATTATTTTCTCTTTCTGTAGAACTGTAAAGTCTATATTCTACCATTATAAACCACATACACACAGTTTATGCCTGTGTCTACACTTTAATTGTTGAACCTTCTTTGTCAATAAATTTATCTATGAATTGTTCAATTTCAGGTTGTGAACAGAATTATTTTCTTTTGCAAAAGTCTGCAGTGTAAGCATTTATATCTCTCTCATCCGATTTCAAAACATTCAACCTGCAGTTTAAAATTTTGCTGGAAATTGACGATGAGATTTGCTTATGATTTTCTCGGCTGTTTTAAGTGAAATAAAACGAGAAAGCTGGCGAATTGTGATAATTTTAGATATTTCATCAACAAGCGAAGGCTGCAGAATATGGTAATTATGCCGGGTCTTTTCTTTAGCTGAAGAGGAGATTTCTGTCTGAACGAAGTGGACCAGTGACTAGAGCTGGAACCGATTGGACATCTGTAAAAAATATAATGTATAAATCATTTTCCTTTTCAAATAAATAGTAATTTGAATTGTTTAACCTCGTCCTATAACCGGTAATGAATTTATTTATGCATAGTTTTCACACAGTTTATAGTTTTTATAATAGAAATTATACCAGTAGAAGTGACATTATCTTTCTTATAAATAAATGACAATCCTTGTGCTTCTTAATATTCAGTTATTGTATTTTAAAATGAAGATGAAACAACTTGTATGCACTATTTTTTTTCTTTTAAGAATTTAGAATCAATATGTAATTTTCCATTCACATTGCGAGATCTCAACCTATAAAACATTAGAAACATTTACACTCTAACTTATTTAGAAAAATTAAATACATGTACAGACTGTCTTCCAAAACTTATTAACATACGTGGTATTCTGTCAAAAGCAAAACTGCTACTGAACAATATCTATATTCGATATGGCAGTTCATATGACGCAGCTCGTTTAACGATATATTTACCGATTCTGTCTGTAGCATAATGTATGCAATCCATGTAGCATTTCCTATGACACGGTTCTTTATCAGATATACGTAACTTTTCTATTCTGCCAATCGTATAATTGAAACTAAAAAATGTCTGGGTTTCAGTTACCCTAATATACTAGAAACAAATCGCATTCTCATTGGTTTTCTGTATGTGTGTTGCTAAGTAGCATGACGATTAAGTCATATTAAACACCAATTAAAGATACTAGTGACGAAAATAATCATAGTACATATATTGGTAATAATACATAATATTTAATTATATTGTGTTATCTAACATATGTCATATGCATACATCTTTATAAAATGATGGACAATTTTTTGTTTACTATCTTAAGTCACATTTTTAAGGTATATTGCTTTAAAGAAAAGATTATAATACTAATAAGAAAGTTTATAAAACAGAATTTTACAATTATTTCAACTCATATATTTAAATCCAAGCAAAAAAATTTTGAAAATTCTAACAAAACATGTAGATGTAAGCTGCCTATAGGGATTACCACTTCTTCGTTACAGTTCATTCACATACCCTATAGACAGCGCTACTGAAGTACTGGTCTCCTCTCAGTAGATATTTAATCTATAAATTTTTTATCATATAAATATATATGTATATGTTTACATGCAGTAATATTATTACAACATATCAGCAAAATCAGTGATATAACTTGCTCTAGATTTGTACTTCAAGCGAAAAAAAAACAGATGCTTAGTTTAACAGAGATGATTTGATTTGCGCCTTAAGACCTTCTTCGGTTTCATCTATTTTTTCTAACCTACAATACATTTTATACTTATATATCTTAAGTGCTGTTAAGGATATTACAAAATTTAATGTAGCAGATTTTCTATTGTTTTCTTAGTAAAAACCTATAATAATATGTTTCCATTTAACATCAAAAGAAAGAAATTTACTTAATAACCTCCATATCAGTAGCACATTTTTACATTCGTAAATCAAATGTTTACTTTTTTCCATATCGTTACACATCCTGCATTCTGCCTTCACATCTAACTTCCATTTACATAAATAAGCATTATTACACAGTATACTGTTAAGTAGTCGGTAATTGAAGTCGGATAATTGTTTATCTTCAACATCTAAAACTTTACAGACATATTTATTTTCCCATTGTTGAGTACCGTGAAGTATACTTTGAATTTTGCCGTTGCCATCGCTGTCCTTTTTCCTTTGAATTATCTAGCTCACTTTTCTTTTCTGCGTTGATGTTGTTCGCTTATAGCTTCGTACTGCATTTGATCTATGGCCAGTAACCTCTGATATACATAGCATGATAAAGTGGAATAGCTGCGGACGCAAGTAACGAGTGGTTGCTTCTAAATCCATGTTATCCTCCTTCCTTGCAAATGTCTGAGACAACATTTGCAAGTTTATGCCTGCCAAGGGGTTGAGCAGAGAACCATTGGTTTTCTGTTGGTTTGGAAAGTGGACGAAGATAAAATGCATCACTTAGTTTTTCGTCGGGACACTTGCTTGTGTATTTTTCATAATAATTCACAATGCACCTTCCAGGTGATTCTTTGTTTTCATTAGCACAAACACATTTTTTTGTAACTCTTCTATGCTTCAGTCCTCCTTGGTTATTTTTAGAGGTATCCTTGAAATAACTTAGATACTTCCCATCTTGATCCTCACGGACAGATATATGAGAACGGTCTCCTCTTCTTAAATGACGGTGTTCCAGTCCCCCACGCAGCGCAAAATAAAACGCAATAAGATTCAATGTTGTATTCAGAAGTTTTTTTAGGAGTGTCTACTCCAAGGACACCACTGGACCACATCATGTTTCTTCTTCATCCGGTTTTTTGACGATGTTCTACACAAGTCCCTGTTGTAAAACCATTGTTACTGTTTTGTAGCAATCGTATCTTCTCGGGCCTTTCCGACAAGCTCGAAAAACATATCCGAGCTTGAAGGTAGTTAAATAAAGCTAGCTATATATTTTGATTTTTTAAATAACATTATAAGACCTAGGCTACTGTTACTTTTTGGCATTTTCAATAAAATACAAAAATTCAGATCATATGTAGAAAATAAATCGAAATTCACATGGTAAAGTTTATCTAGTAATACAGAATGCCCTACCATGCAGTCGAGCATGCGTATTTCAGTAAAAAGGACTAACTTCGAGAGCGCTAGCAATTAAACAAACTTCGTAAAAATATCTGAAAAGTAAAGGCTAAATCATGTACCATCGATAAAGACTAAGTTCCTGATTTCATTTTACAATATTCGCATAATAGAAGACTTATGTATCTTCTGACTATATATTAAAAACAGCAAATGCTCAGTCATATTAACCAATTTAGAATTATGAAATCAAGACGGCTTCAAGAACGCAACACTGCCCCTACCTAAAAAGAAGTTTGGTCCCCAAACTGGAGAGATCTAAGGTAAGAAATCAAATATTTCATTTATAATGCTTCAAGTACTCTTTGATTTAAAAATATCTACATTGACTAAAGTCAATAAACAACTATTTGGGATCAAGGAACTTATTCAATTATTTTAGATGCGCTTCTTAAACTCTTCTACAACAATGAAAACTCTGATACCCAGCATTACTGTGATCTCTTTCACATCTGAGGATCTGATAGGCTTCTCATCCACTGGAGCTAAACTACAAGACTATCCAGAAGATGAGGATGATGACGTGGCACTAAGGGTCCTCTTCCTGGAAGAAGGGGCTACAGGGGGGGGTGACCGTCTCCTAGGGGGAGGATCCAGGGGGAAGATTACCTGCTATTGCGTCTTGATCTCTTCTGTTCTGGAGACACTCGAGGGGAGGGAGCAACGGTTCCTCTTTCGGGTCGGGTAACAGGCGAAGGGATGCGGGAGATCCTACCAGAAGGGTGGAGCGTTAGCTCTCTAAAACTCCTCGGGGACACCGCTCGAATGAAATCGTCGATTCTACTTATGTACTTATCTAACTCATCTTGAGCTTTACTACCCCGCATCCCATCGGATCGTCTAACTACCTCCATCCTTTGGGAACTAGAGTATTTTTCATGACACGATGTATTGTTGTCACTACGAGGAAAGATCAATTGGCAACCTGTGTAGGTGAAAGCAAATCTTGAGTGCTGTTCCAGGATGTGTCGTTTTACTAAAAACTTCCGATCAAAGTTGAGAGAAGGATAGCACAATTTACATTTAAACTAATCTTTCGTCAACGCCATAGCTAAAGTAAGAATAATATTCTGTATTATAAACATAGAATAAATAACTTCTGTAATACTATAAAAATATTTATGTTCTTTTACATTTGGACTATGCCCCGTATCATAAACGAGTGAAAAAAGTTTCTATATTCAAGGTACATATCGGAATATTCTAATTCCTACATAACCCATGTAGTCATGATAAAACAATACATCATATGCATATAATAATATAATAAGCAAACTTGTTAAAATGTGCATACATTCTATTCCTATATGTACTAATTTTTCAAAAACACTTCAACAATATAGCTAAATATACACTACAGATATAATAATATCTGTATAACTAAATAACAAGACAATTTTTCAAAAACACAAGTTTAATAGTACACTATACTAATACAACAAATCTTCCTTTATTCTGTAGACCGAGTTAAGTCGTACTATTCTTATTTTTATCAGGAGGTTTCTCTTTGTGCACTCCCTGTCTATCTAACCATGTGGAAGGATTTTCTCCTTTGTAAGGCGCCAGTTTGTTCACATGCACCACTCTAGACTTTTTTCTGGTTTTTCTTGTTGTATTCTATATAATATCTCATTCACTGTTTCAGTAACTAAAAAGGGACCTTGCCACTTTGGTTTTAACTTCTTGGAATGACATTGACTAGACTGGATTGTAATACCATACCGCATCTCCAACTTTATAGGTATTCGATGTTATTTTTCTGTCATGATAATTAAGGTCTTTCGTTTCCAACGGAAGACCTTATTGTTATTGCTTTGTTTCTTTTTCCCTTTTATTTTTTTTTCTTACGCTTTTTTGTACAAGCGATTTCTTGAAAACGACTCGACCGATTTTCGTGAAAATTTTAGATCTTGTAGATATTGATTATAGCCTTATATATATTTTTTTATTTTGATGACGTCATTTCCGTTCGTGAGATATTGACGTTTTAGCGATTTTCAGAGGGTCTACTTGTCCTGTTATCTCCTCCTAAACGAAAAAAGATATTGAGTTCAAATTTTCAGGGATGGTAGACGAAGGATTGTAGATGTGTCTAAAGGCATTTATGATTGTCTGGTTTATAAGGCGTTGTGGCAACGCACTTTGACAAAATTAACGCACTTTGAAATTTTTTTCAAAGTACGTTAAATTTTGGTCCAAATCAACGCACTTTGAAATATTTTTTCAAAGTGCGTTATGAGTTATGACCACCATTTTTTTTACATCATGACACTTAACGCACTTTGAAAAAAAAATATTTTTTTAACATTTAGATGTAAAGTTGTGTTTATATATGAAATATTAATTGAAATTTCGTTTTCGATGAACCGATACGGCGATCCATTCTTTCAGCAAGGGAGTTAATAGCATCAGAAGGTATTGACACTTTCTCATGCGCTGATCCATACTGGATGAGCTTCCTAAATAGAACATTAATCCCACCGCTGGATTCAGTTCCTCCCAAGGGCCTGATGAATTGTGTTTGCCAATTTATTAGAGACCAGATACAAATGTATGCACCTACCGCGGCCATTGAAAAGAAAAACAAAAAGATCTTTTAGCATCAAATTATGAAAACAAAATTATAAAATGGATAATTAACAGAATTTATTCATTTTTGAAATCCTATTTTAACAATCTTTATACTGAATGTACATTTCAGTCAATTATAAACATATTATTTAATATTTAACACTAAGTAATTTGACGGCTACTTCTGTTGAAATAGTCCTTCAATTCGAAAAGAAAAATATAAACTCGTACTTAGAATCGCGTAGACAGGGATTTTGAAATATGGATCTATAAATTATATGTAATATGAGCGAGGGCTATTTGTTTTTCGAAAAAGGTACTCTTTATACACATTAAAGAATTAACGAAGAAGGAGATGCCTTATTTTTTTTTTTTTTTTTTTTTTAATAAGGAGATGCCTTATTGACATTTATGTCTTTGTTGAAATTTAAGAGAATTAATTTGATTTAGAATTACTGCTTTAAAAAAATTGTATGTCTGTACTTAAATACTAAGTCATGATTCACATTATCTTCACAGTAGATAAATGGCAATGTATGACTTGGACGTTATAACAGGAATAAATTATATTACCAATTTTTACTGAAAGTTTAAGAAATCGACAAAAAAAATTTTCAAAGTGCGTTGATATTGTCGATATTTACGCACTTTGAAAAAAAAAATTTTTTTCAAAGTGCGTTAAGATGGTCCCAAATTTAACGCACTTTGAAAAAATTTTTCAAAGTGCGTAATTTTTCAAAGTGCGTTGTAACAGGCGTGGAAGCTCGCCTGAACCTGAAAATTAAGTTTAAGAAAACGTCGTGATTTTTAATGGTTTTCTTTCATTATCTCTTTTCTCAAAAATATTTTAACAAAACATGTAGAGCAAATAAAATTTATATTTACAAGAGCTTTCGTTTTATATCAAGAAAAAGGGGCTGGTTCCTCAAATTAGGGGCCAAAAGGGCTATGAAGTCTTTCTTCCATAGCACTTTACTTTTATTTTGTATTTTTGTAATATTTTGTAATGTGTATAAGAAGCAAAAATGTTCATCTTACACTTTTGGAACAATACATTATAAAAACTTTATCATGCGTTACGTAATTAGGGGTTTTAAGGGGCCAAAGTCCAAAACTTCGATCATTTTTATCACGAAAAGGACTAATATTTTGAAAAGCAATATAAAATAAAAGATGCTTAGAATGATGTTTTAAACAATATTCAACCATCAACATTTCGTTATATGGCCCCAATAAGGAGATAAGGGGTCGGCCCCTAAAACGTTTTATCCCAGGCAGTATAAAAAACGATAACGAATTTCTAAACACTTGTTCAACAAAATATGTTTGATATAAAAAGACCTTTCATTTGATATCAAGAAAAAGGGGCTGGCCCTTTCAATTTATGGGCCAACAGGGCTATGAAGTATTTCTTCCAGAGAACTTTACTGAGAAATATTTTGTAATATGTTTAAGAAGCAAAAATGTTCATCTTACACTTATGGAACTATACATTATAAAAACTTTATTATGCGTAACGTAATTAGGGATTTAAGGGGCCAGAACTCAAAACTTTGATCACTCATATCTCAGAAAGAACAAATATTTTGAAATGCAATATAGAAAAAAAGATGCTTAGAATGATGTTTTAAACAATATTCAACCATCAAAAATTTGTGATATGGCCCCAATAAGAAGATAAGGGGTTGGCCGGCCCCTAAAACGTTCTTTACCAGATAGCTCAAGAACGGTAACGAATTTCTAAATACTTGTTGAACAAAACATGTTTAATATTTAAAGACCTTTCATTTGATTTCAAGAAAAAGGGGCTGACCCTTCAATTTAGGGGCCAAAAGAGCTATGAAGTCTTTCTTCTATAGCACAAAAATATTTTGTCATATGTTTAAGAACCAAAAATGTTTATCTCACATTTATTTAATAATAAATTATACATATTTTCTCATGCGTTACGTAATAAGGGGTTTTAAGGGGCCAGAAATCCGAAACTTTGATCCTCAATATCTCAAAATAGAGGAAAATTCTGAAAAGCAATATTGAACAGAAGATGCTCAAAATAATGTACTTAACAATATGCAACCATAATTTCTTTGTTATCCGGTCCCTAAAAGGAGTTACAGGGTCGGCCCTTAAAACGACCTTGTCCCTATATCTCGAGAACGGTGCAAAATTTCTAAACACTTGTTGAACAAAATGTGTATGAATTGACAAGATCTTTCTTTTGGCATGAAGAAAAAGGGGCTGGCCCTTCAAATTAGGGGCCGAGAGGGCTCTAAAGTCTTTAAATTATAACTTTTATCTGAAATAGTTTGTTATATGTTATAGAAGCAAATATGTTCAGTATAACGTAATTTTCCTATACATGACAATTATTTACTTCTTCGTTGAATAATTAGGGATTTTAAGGGGCCAGAAATCTGAAACTTTGATCCTCAATATCTCAAAATGGAGGATAATTCTGAAAAGCAATATTGAACAGAAAAGGCTCAAAATAATGTGCTTAACAATATGCAACCATAATTTTTTTGTTACCTGGTCCCTAAAAGGAGTTACAGGGTCGGCCCCCTAAAACGACCTCCGTATATCCCGAGAACGGTGGAAAAATTTCTAAACACTTGTTGAACAAATTGTGTATGAATTGACAGGAGCTCTCTTTTTACCTCAAGAAAAAGGGGCTGGTCCTTCAAATTAGGGGCCGAGAGGGCTTTAAAGTCTTTAAATTATAACTTTAATCTTTGAAATATTTTGTGACACGTTATAGAAGCAATTATGTTCAGTATAACGTTATTTTCCTATACATGACAATTATTTACTACTTTGTTGCGTAAATAGGGATTTTAAGGGCCAGAAATCCGAAGCTTTGATCCTCAATATCGCAAAATGGAGGAAAATTCTGAAAAGCAATATTGAACAGAAGATGCCCAAAATAAGGTGCTTATCAATATGCAACCATAATTTCTTTGTTATCCGGTCCCTAAAAGGAGTTATAGGTCGGCCTCTAAAACGACCTTCTCCAGATATCTTAAGAACGGTGCAAAATTTCTAAACATTTGTTGAACAAAATGTGTATGAATTGACAAGAGCTTTCTTTTGACATGAAGAAAAAGGGGCTAGCTCTTCTAATTAGGGACCGATAGGGCTCTAAAGTCTTAAAATTATAACTTTTATCTGTGAAATATTTTGTAATACGTTATAGAAGCAATTATGTTCATCATAACGTTATTTATCTATATATGACAATTATTTACTCCTTCGTTACGTAATAAGGTATTTTAAGGGGTCAGGCCCCGTCGTCACCAACTTTCCTCAAGTCAATACTCAGCCTCAATTCTGAGTTTTGACCTCAAATTCATGCACTTTTCCTATAAGGATGAGTTGAGGACTGAGCTGAGTGATTTGAAAATTTTTATGACGGCGGGGCCAGAAGTCCGAAACTTTGATCCTCAATAATTTGAAACGGAGAAAAATTCTGAAAAGCAGTATTGAACAGAAGATACTTAAAATAATTTTCTTAACAATCTACATGTACAACTATATATTGTTTGTTATCTGGACCCTAAAAGGAGTTATAGGACCGGATCTCGAAACGATCTTTCCCAGATATCTCAAGAATGGTAACCAATTTCTAAACACTTATCAGCGGCAGACAAAAGTACCTTTTAAGTGAATTGAAGGAAAACGAGCAAGATCCCTCAAATAATGGACACCAGAGGGGTAGATAGTTTTTCATCCATAACTTTTAGATCCCGCCTCAATTTTCAGACATGTTACGTTGACAAAGATCAAGAGCAAGTCATTCCATATTCTAAAAATCGGACGGAAGACCTCCTCGTTGCTCGTGTCTAGTTTTTCATTATGTTTGCAGAAATAACTTAACTTCTCACTAGCAAGAGAATACACTTTATCCATTCTTTCCTGTAACAAATAAACATACTCAGACCTGTTTATTTCTATGTTTTCAGGTTCCTGAGGACGTCCCATTACCAAATCTATAGGTTACCTACGCCATCATCAAAAGAGAAATATGCTGATTCCGGTCTTTCTGGTTTTTAGATACAAAGGATATTATCATATTTTTAAGAGTACGGTTCATTCGTTCTATCATCCCATCCGACTGTGGGTAACAAGGAGAGGTTCTAGTCTTGACTATGCCTGACAAAGAATATACTTCTTTAAAAAGAGATGATTCAAACATTGCTCCTTGAACTGTATGAATTTCATTGGGAACCCCTAAAAGGACATTTAAATCTTTCGACCAAAACTTTTGCTTATCTTAGCTTCCATATCGTTAATTGGGTAAGCATCAGCCCATTTCGTAAAGTAATCACCAATTAATAGGATATGTTTATTTCCTGAAGAACTTCTTGGTAAACTATGCATAATATCTACAGCTATGCGTTGAAGGGGATACCCTACAGTGTAGATTTTCGTGGGAGCTTTGGTTATTTTTCCTTGTCCATTACATTTTGCACAAGTACCGCAGATTCTAACTAAGTGTTCAAAGTCTGCTTTTATTTTATACCAGAAAAATCTCTGTTTCACTTTTTCATATTAGGTTTTCTTAATACCTAAACCCGCGGTCACTGAACAATGTAACTTCAAAAACTTACTGTAATAATGCTTTAGGGAGGACTTTAGCCACTCCTCCTTGTTTGGATTTACATCTTATTTTCTATATAATACATTATCTCTTAGATGTAAGGTGTCCCCTAAGTGATAGTAACACTTTACACCTGAACTATGTGGAGATATTTATGACCATTCAGGTTTTTCACTTGCCATTTTCCATTTATATATGAATTTTATATCTGGGTCAGACATTTGTAAATCAACTCTTTGTGCTTTGTCAAACTCTTCAATGCTATCGGAACTTGTAGTCACTTCGTTAACAGCAAAAGAGTCAGAACACTCATCATCCTCTGAGGCTTTGAACTAATCAGTTATTTCAGTTTTAAAAAAACTGTCTCAATCGGGAAATCAATTTTAGTCACTATAATGGACTCTACAAAGTTCACATTTAAATCTTGGTTTTCTTTAATTTCCTGTAAGGTACAATGTACACTAGTACTTGTCCTATGTAATATATTAACACTAGAAGAGCAGTGGTTGGCAGGTGTTTCAGTGCAAGTATTACTTTTATACTTCTCAGAGTTGCCACCTGACCTACATGTAGATTCTAAAGTAAAGTCATATCTATTCTAATTTCTAGAGCATAGCTTACATCATGTATTTAGACAGGGACGCCTTGGCAGTGCGTCAGCATTCAGGTGCTGTCTAGTTTTACCAGCACGGTATTCAATAGTCATATCATAAGTAGAAAGTAATTCTAGCCAACTGGCTAGTTTTCCTTCCGGATTCTTAAATCTCATAAGGGCTCGATGATCGGAACGAATTTTAAATTTTCGACCGTACAAATAAAGGTGGAAAATGTTTTACAGCTAGTTTTATTGCCAGAAGCTCTCTCCTTGTAACGCAATTGTTACGTTCAGATTTACTAAATGATTTTGAAAAGTAACTATTCACTCTCTCTTCTGCCATCTGTATTTGTGAAAGAACTGCGCCATCTCCATAGTTGGACGCATCGGTATCTAATAAGAAATCACCTTCATTTGAGTGACAAGCTTAAAAAGGGGAGGTTATAAGGAAACTTTTTAGTCTTTCATAGGCATCTTGATGGTCATCATTCCACCTAAACTTTGAGCCTATCTCAGTTAGCTTATGCAAACATTTTGCAATATTACTGAATCCCTTCACAAATCTACGATTGTAGGAACAACGTCTTAGGAAGCTTCTGAGTTCTTTGACATTTTGAGGGATATGCCACTCTCTAATATGGGAAATTTTATCAGGATCAGTACTTATCCCTTTGGAGCTAATGATATGACCCAGAAAAGAGACTTGCTTTTGAAAAAGTACACATTAAGGTAATGAAATTATTCAACAGGTCTAAGTATATCACTAGCCTTTCTGTCAGCCTACCTGCATCCAAATATCATTTGGTCAGTCTATCCTGTTCAGATGTTGTCCTGTTTTCAGGATGCAACTTCCTTTAAGTAAACAGCTTGAACGGTTCTAATCTAGGTCTGCCATCAATCAATCTCGATCGTTAAAATTTGAGATACTCTTACATATAATACATTGCATAATAACAGATGTAGTAAATTAACTTTCCCTGACACAATTAATTTTGAATTTTGAAATGCAGTTGAACATTTGCCTTGTAAAATAAGGGAGCGCGATTTAAATTGGAACTAACCGTTAATTATTGTCAAAACTGTAGTAACTGTTAAAAACTACGTGCTGTGCCCATGTTGCCAAAATCCCGAAGTAAAGACACGTGTGTGTCAGATGGAGGGTACCAGCACCGGATTCGTGTTTTATACCAAGATCTCTTCCACCACTTTCCTTTACACTTTTCTACATTTACCATTCTCATTGAAACATTTAAAGATTATGTCCTGAAAAAAACACGGTTCATTGTCACAGAAAAAAAAAGAACAAAAAAAATCCAATGGATATTATAGAATGTAGTTGTACTGAAAAATTAAAGCCTGAATTTCATTCGTAGCAATTTTTATTGTGTTCTCGTTTTCTCACTTTTTTTAAGATTTGAAAGCTACGAAAATTGATAAGTCGTAGGTAAAAAAGATCATCAGAAAATTATCTCCCTTGCGCCGAACAGTGTTTCAACCAATGAAATAAATGTAAATGTTCACATCATGTATTTTCTACCACTCACAAAGGAGAGGAAGTGCACAACCCGGGGACTGTAACTTATTTCAACTCTTTGTACTGTCTTCCAGTAATGATATAATAAAAACAGCAAATTCTCATAGTCATATTCACCCATTTAGACTTATGAAATTAAGACGGCTTCAAGAACGCAACAATGATAAAGAAAAAATCCTGATTTATGATGTATGATTCTACAACACACTTTTTAAACATATCCTTTTGCATTCTTGCTCAATTTCTTCAGGTTTTTTTAAAACCTTTCTCGCAATACGTTTCTGAATCGTGACATATAATTCTAAGTCCGATAACTCGAATATGATGACCAAACAAACGGTTTGCACAGGTGACAAATTGAGCTTCCTTATTATAAACCACCGATTTACCGGTTCTAAAGAAATATCAAATTTACGCAATTTTATAATTGGAAATAGCTCTACATTTGAATTTTACACAAAATTCATTCGAATATTAATACAACATAGATGAGAATCGGATTTATTTCATTATCATTCAAAATCTTAAAGTTAAGCCTACTAACAAATTTTAAACAAAAAGCGTAGTGAATAGTGTTAAAGATAAGATATCTGCAGACATGTTCACGAAACTTTCCTAAGATATAAACAAAGAGTTTACTTGAAATAAAACTAAATGGGGAAAGTTAGAAAATATTCTAACTGATTAACTTGAATCACATTTTTCGAAAAATGAAAGTCTACGGTATCTTAGGAATATCCTAACCTACCTAAATATCTTAAATCTTTACATTTATTCATACATTTGGATTTGAGCGACATTTGAAGGAAAATGATTATAAATCTACACATAGAAAGTAAATTTCAACAAGATAACTTCCGTATATTTTGATTGGTCTATGATTACAAATCTCCTGTTTTAACCCTAACGGTTATCCCGTTCAACTAGACCTACGACGATCTACATCTGTACCTACATGTAAATATCCGACAAGCTTATTTTCGGAGATTTCTAAGTGCCTAGTTGAACGACAACCCGAATGGCTTCCGACGAAATTTGAGTTTAATTCCATGTGAACTTTAAACATGATTATTTCCCCTCGCGACACAGGTACCTGACGTTTTAAAAGGGTTTTTTTTTTATTATAAAAATAAACCCCATATCTAATTATACATTATAAGGAAGGGGGGGGTATATTTTTTATTTTATTTTTTTTAATATGAGAAAAATATATGACGTCAGGTGTCTGTGCTTCGCGAATATTCTTTCAAAAGCGGAATAGGATTGTTTTGCTTATGATATGTTTAACCAACTAACGGTAATCATTAAAAATATCATTTCATTTATTTTAGAAACACTCACATGCCTTAAAGTACATCAATTCTCAATTCTATAAAAATTAGAAACTGTTCCTGTTCGATCGTTATAACGCGTCCATAATATTTCTAACTTCTATGAAATTGAATAGTCAGATTAATTACAATGCTTAAAAGGCACCTGCAGGCCAGCTGATGTGAACTTTATTTCATAGATTTTATCTAGACTTACCGCACCGAAATCGATGCAATAGTAATGGAGTTATGCCGCTTTAAAGTTATCCAATCACGCGGGAACTTGTTACATGTAAATGATTCCAACTGCAAACTTTCTTTCAGGCTTGCTCAACGTTTGTACACTTACACAGTCAATACTTGCACAAACAAAATACACACCCACGTACAGCAATAGAATATCCCTTTCGCTGATTGTTACTTATTAGTAAGTTAGATAAATTATTATAAATTAATAGTTAGAGGAATCATGGCTCTTGTTGACATTGTTTTGCAACATGTACAATATAGTCCCTTATGAGAATCAGAAGTAATATGCGAGACTTTTGTGTAACTGTTGGCGTAACAAAGTGAAATTGCAAGTTACAAATCTACGGGAGGTAAAATAACAGGAAAATAAGGTGGATGTGAGATACCTTTATACTTACAAAGTTGTTACAACTAGTTAAAGTGGATTTAGCCATTTCTCATTGTATCTACTTCTATATTTTACATTTTGCGATGAACTTGATTTAGCGGACGTCGTTTTTCGCCAAAAACGCTAAATAGAATACACAGGCAGCCAAATGAAATTCGTTTACAGTATATTTTTAAGTTTCAGACATGTGAAGATGCGACGTGCACCTTATACGAATAGTCAACTCTAAGGATTTAACTGTGGATGGTGAATTACAAGTATAACAAATCAAATAATGTACGAAATAACAAAACGGTCAAAATCTAAAAACAAATTTTTAACCATATGATTTAAAGTTTTACACAATTTTCTCAAAAATAGATATTAAACCCTACAGGAAGTGAATCAACTTGTATTCGTGCTCAATGAGAGCAGAGAAAATTCTAGTGACAAACTTATGAAGACGCACACCTCTGGCTACAATATAAAAACTTGGATTATCATGATAAAAGCTGTCCTATGCTACCTGTTAACTTTATCTCGAGGGGATGTACTTTTTTATCACATTACCCTTCAGAAACGCAGACCATTTTGAATTAACGCTTGCGCTTAGCATCTGCGTTCAACTTGTTGTTTGTTCTTGTTAGTTTGTTTTTTGGTAGGGTTTTTTTTTTTTTTGGTTTGTTTAGTTTTGTTTTTTGTTTGTTATGTTTTGTTTTTGTTTTTTTTGTTTTTTTTAGGGGGGTGGGCTGGGGGTTGAGTTTTGTTTTGTTTTAGGGTTTGGTATTTTTTTTTTTTTTTTGCTGGAATTACGCATGCTCAGAATCTTTTGTTCTCTAGCCAATTCGTATGTTTGTCATCTTGCAATATTAACATTCAGTGTATATTTCCCCTTATGTTTGCATTGGAAACTTGCGACGTTAAATTTTCTATGAATACTCTTTGCTAATTCATGCGCCATGAGCGCAAATATAAACGTCTTCACGTGTTTTGAGTGTATTTATTTTTGTAAGATTAAGAGCATGTCTACGATGGAGGAGGAGAATTTTAACTCCAGTTGGTCGCATCATAGTTGTAAAAAGTTTGATAATTCCAAAACTTAACCACTTGTTTATTTCACTTCCAAATCCAAAACAAGATGTCATTTCATCTCTTATTAAGAGCCTGTTCGAATTTATTTGGAAATCAAAGTGTGACAAAGTTAAGAGAGAAATTGTTACTCTCGATTATCAAAAAGGTGGTTTAAAAATGGTTAACATTTCTAACTTTATGGCATCTCTTAAATGCTCATGGATTAAGAAATTAACTCAAGGCTACAAACCATGGATGGACTTTTTTTTATCAATAAATGGTAATGACTTTTCAAACAAACTTATTGATTTTGGTGATGATTTCCTATCAGGCATGGTTGTTCAAAGAAATAATATTTTTTGGCAAGATGTTTTTAAGTTTTGGCTCTGTTATACTAAGAAAATGATCAAAAGCTCATTAATACCAAAAATGTTTTCAATATTCCTGTGTGGTACAACTCTAATATAAAAATTGCATGTAAATATGTTTTATCAAAGATTGGTATATGAAAGGAGTTAAAATCATTGGAGATTTTTTTAAATGAAAATGGAAACATATTATCAAGAATAGATTTTACTGAAAGATTCCATTTTTCATATATACCTCCAATGTTATATAATAGTTTAATATGTGCAATATCAAAATACTTGACATATATGTCTATTGATAAGTCTACTTTGAAGAGAGACTGCACTACATTTATGCCATTTTTTTTAAAGAAAAAGTAACAAAGCATATATACATATGTTTAACCTCCAATGATTGTGTACCTACAGCTATCAACAAATGGAATGCTGAGCTATGTGATATTTTGCCAAATGATCTCTGTGTACTGGATGTTTTTAAAATATGTTTTAGAACTACCAACGATTCAACTGTTAACTGGTTACAATATAGAATTCTCCATAGAATTCTTCCTGTTAAATATTATCTTAAGAAAATCAGAATTACTGCCTCTGACTGCTGTACTTTTTGTAATGATATGCCTGAAACCATACAACATGTTTTTGCAAATTGCAGGAAAATACAACCTTTATGGAATGCACTTAGTATACTTATATATGAGAAATGCTACAAAAATGTTAGTTTTGATGTTTGTAATGTATTATTTGGTGTTTATCCCCTTGATTGGGAGAACAGAATTCTAAACTTTGTAATTCTATATACAAAGCGATATATTTTCATGTTTAAAACAAAATAAGACGCCAAATTTTTTCGGGCTTTTACATTATTTAAATCAAAGATACAAGATTGAAAAGTATATTTATATTCAGAAATCAGAAATTGAAGAATTTGAAAAAGCATGGTCTCCATGGAATGATTTTATTAATTATCTGGCAGCTTAGATGTGACATGTGTACAATAATACATCACTTTAGTATTGCTTATGTTTTTTGTTTTTTGTTTTTTGTTTTTTTTTTTTGCTTTTTGTTTTTTGGGGTTTTTTTGGTTTTTTTGTTTGGTTTTTTTATTTGTTTTTTTTTTTAGGTTTTGTTTTGTTTTTTTTTTGTTTTTTTTTTTCTGTTTTTGTTTTCTTTCTTTTTTTTTTCATGGATTGTAGTTTTACTGCTTAGGCATTCTGTTTCATAACTATCACAAGCAACTACCCTACTCTTTATTTATATTACAATATGGGATGAAAATGTGAGTATGTGAGAAGTGAGAGAGCAAATATAACATAAAATGCTTTATATATTCAACCTTTGTTCACAATAAAAAAAAAAAAGAGCATGTCTACGTGAAAAACATGCAAATATGGGGGGGGAAGCCGTGGTCGCAAGTCTCAAGAATGAACATAATTTTATCATAGTTTTAAAGGATATCTATTTAGAGTAAGATCTATGATGTTTGTTTTTGCACTGGGTGTTTCTATTTATAGTAACAACCAATATTGCATTCTGGTCAATATGATTCTTAAATACATAAAATTTAAGGATCAAAATGGTACAATTCAGTACTTAACTATAAAACGTATAAGCAACATTTGAAAAAAAGAAGATTATATTCGTAAAGAGGAAGTTCCAACAATTAATTGTTGCAAATTTTGTGTTATACTTTTATTTATATACATATGTTGACTCAAGGGTGGAAATGTTGGCAGAATGCCAAGAAATAAGATTACTCATTTTTATCAATTTTTAGGAAGAATCTCACAGAAAGTGGCGCTTAATTTTCTAAAATTTTGTGTTAATAAAAACTATTTTATGTTTTGTTATTAATATATAAAATCCACCTTTGAACTCTCAAGGACTAAAAAATAATAGATTAACAAATTCATCCCAATTTCAAATATAAGGAAAATTTTGTGAGTTTTAAATTCTATTGCACAAGCAATTATAATCCACTGAAGTCAACAAATGTAAAATAAAAGTGAAAAAATAACTTATCGTGCATTTAATTAAAAAAAGAAAATAGTTATTATCACTCTTTCCCATAGAAATCTGATTCATTACATTTGATTTCATTACTATTTTTAGAATTGTCTCCCCTGTTGCGCTCTTCTGTAGAGAACGTAAACTTGTCACAATGTTGACAAGAAGTTCAAGTTCAAGCAGAAAATCGAGAAATGATGTGAGTGTTTTAAATGTATATTATTTATGTCATTGAATGATTTCAATTGCCCAAAAATTGTCCCATCCTAAAAGTGTTATTCATTGGACACAGTATATAACTTATTTGAGTTTGAAGGAGACTTGTCAGTATTTAGTCTAAACAATCTTATTTTTAATTTTCTGTCATTTGGTATAGAAAGGAAGGTCATTTGAACTTTAAATTAACATTAACTTTTACAAAATTAACATGTTACGTCAGGAGGATTAATGCGTATTTGATGTTATTCTTATTGTTATCTAAGCAAACTTCTTTAACGATATTAAATTATATTTCAGCCAATCAATTATAGCGTGTTTAATCAAAAATTATAATAATGCCTGCATGCGCGGATCTAGAGGGGGGGGGGGGGGGTCGGGACCCCCCCTGGAAAATGAAAATTTATTAAATTTACATAGTAAAATTATCGCAAATATGCCTCGGACCCCCCCCCCTGGAAAACACAAGTACCCTTCGGACCCCCCCCCCTGGAAAAATTTTCTGGATCCGCGCATGGCCTGTATGTGTAAAATAGTTCCTTTAAAGTCTACCAAAATAAAATACTTTTACAAGTTAATTCAGCATCCTTGTTCACTTACAAGTTACCCATTAGACCATAAAAAATGTATGGTGTTCCGATGGGGCCACTTCGACCTTCGCACTTTCGCCTGTAGGGCGAAGATGCGAGAGTGCGAAGTTGCGAAGGCGAAGAGCGAAGATGACTACTATCGCTCCTTTGCGTTTGCAACTTCGCACTCTCGCCTTGGCACCTTCGTACTTTCGCCCTCGTCTTTTTATATGTTTTACTCTATCGTTTAAAAATAATTTTAGGTGAGGCAGAAGGCAAATTTTGAGAATTTATTTTCAACAACTGCGCAGATCCATAATTTTTTCTAGGGGCGAGGGTCCAAAGGATAATGGTATTTGCTGAGGGGTGGGGGGTAGGGGGTCCGAGGCATAGTTTTGATAATTTTGCTATATGAAATTAATAATATTAAATTTCCCAGGCGAAAGTGCGAAGGTCGAAGTGGCCCCATCGGAACACCATATAAATGTGTTAACTCAGGTAAGCGTAAGAATTGATTTTTTGAAGAAAAAAAATCATCAAAACGCGGAGATCAAAATGACAATCACTCATTCACGTATAAAATAAAATTTGTGGTGTATGCAGATTGAGATTTTTTTTAATACAATCGTCTTAAATTAGTTTATTTATGTGTCAAAACAGAAAAATACGGAAGTGTGAAGTGATATAGAGGGTGATTCTGCCTGGTACATGATATGACGATCTGTCTTGTTTAGCAATCTCCTTCCTATTTAGTCCTGGCGACATTACATAAAAACACTATCGATCGGGGCCCTGTGTATAACCTTTGAGAGCCGGACCTATGGTGATGTAATGACGTATTTGACCCCACCATTACCTCTTACACACAGACTCATCATACATTTACTAACACCGGCAAATTCCTCGCGCGGAGAGAATATCATATATATCATTATTTTTTTTTTTAGTTACCTCCGATTGACTCTTATTAGCTATAAACGGAATCTGACCAATGTACAAATAGTGTCATTAATACTGTAAATATTAATATTGTTTAATAAAAAAAAAATGAGGGCCCCCTTTTTTTTGTTTTATAGAGTCTAGAATCGGGATTTGTTGTGACTGCGTCATGAAAAAGCAGGTACTTAGGGCATGACCGCGGAATGAACCCGTAATGTAAATATCCTCTGACATACTTTTCCGGCTTTGAGTGTCTAGTACCTAAATATACCTATTATTTCAATATACAGTCAAATGTCGATAATTTGCAAAAAAGAAAAGGTGACTAAATGACTTTGTAGGTTATTTGTGATTTATAAGAAATATCGGTGGCAGGTTGAACGCGCAGGCAGCCGTCTATAATTATATATGTAAACACCCACAGTCGTTTAGCGCGTAAAGGGTCATACTGACACAACAGCCTGACCCGACGTCAACTTTTAAGTATATATCGTCCATACATCTACATGCTCGTAATCAGATCGCGCTAGCCAATTAGCTCCAGACAAGAGAGAAGGCTTTGTTTGTCGCTAAAAGATCTTTGGTCTCTGCATCAAATACAGACGAGTTTTGTTCGGACTGTGGTCAATCGATTCGCGTGAAGAGGCTTTCTTTTCATTATATTTTTTTAAATCGGAGGGAAAAAAAGTCATTTCGGGTCAACGTTTGAAGTTCGCTGTCACCTGGTATTTCTATGTGATGAGAGACAAACCATCTTGTTTTATGTAAGTTTATTTGTTATTTATTTTTTTATTTCTCACTGTGGTCATCATTTTTATTAAAATTGATTTTTCCATGAACATTCTTCATACCGTTATGACTTTTGTCTGTGTTGTGTCAGGCGAATTTTTTGTAATAGGATGATGAAAGATTCACTTAAAATTCGACATCGCTTATTTAATATATATTTACAATTGGTCTTCCGACTATAATGTTACAATAAACTGTTTTAAAACAATTAGAATAATCTAAATTTACTTAGTTCTATTTTATAAATATATTTTAATCGCAAAAAAATAGCTATGGGTTTATGGTATAAATTTAGAATTCACACATATAAGACTCGTGCAAATAAAAAATTTTGACTTTGACTGTATGCCAATTTTATGGTCTTGAAGCACAGTTGTCGCCATAATGAATCGCGCTCCAATGCACGTGTAATAGTAGATTGTGTATCATGGTCATAAAACGTATACATTGGCAGATGGTTAGAAAGCTGTTTTGTCTTCAAGAGGGAATGGTTACTCTTGTGACTCATATTAGTTTACACAAAAAAACCCTAAATTTTTATGTTGTTGGGTTTTTTCTATTATTATGAAAATTATGAATTCAATTTTCATTTTTAACTTTCGAAAATATATTCGAATTTTTCATGCACAAAAATGTTTAAAGGGGTTCTGCATTTGGTATGTTTCGTTCACTTAATTTTTATCTGAATGTATTTTTCTATTCATTCATATATCTAGATACTAATTTTGATATTTTTGATCAACATATCATTCTATTTAGTTATAAGTGTATTTAATCTGCTAATATTTCTGATGTGGTGAATAGATAGAAATATAAACAAATAAAGGGAAAATCATAAGATATTATCTGAAAATATATCTGAAAATAAATGGAAATTTAAATTTTCGGCATGCGTTGGAAAAGTCCATCTCACTGGGTTAAAATTCGAGCAATCTGTTTTCTTTTCGGTAAGAGGTTTCTTGCACTATCTATATAAACTGTTTAAGTAAAGAGTAGCTGTAGGTCTGTAGCTCCCGGTCTGGAAAAAAATTCGGATGGACGACCCAGAAGCTACAGACCTGCAGCTAAGTAAAGAGATGGTAAAGTTTCATTTACCGTATTTCGCATAAATGGTTGTTTGCAAAACAAAATCCGTTTGTGTGCAAATATGTTAATATTTGTTATAATTATTAACTCGCAGTTGATCTAATTCATTTTTCTCTTAGTTATTGTTTAATAATAGCATATATTTTAATCAAACTTAATGTATTTTCAACCTTTTTCTTTTTTCTTTTTTCTTAAATATTAAAATTAAAGCTAACCATTTTTGTTTTCACGTGAAATGAACAAGGAAGACTAACGATAAATCTTCAACATATTATTACAGACATTTTTTGTCGAGAAAATTTGACATGAAGATACTGTTCGTGCTTTTTAAAGAAAACAACGTTTTTGAAGGCATTGGGTGTTCATATGCGTATGTTTTAATGTCAGAAAGCCTTGCCGGAAATACAATAAATTGTATTTTGGAAGGGACCCCCTCTCGCACGTTTTAGGTACAGAAAAAAATATTATAGGTAATTAAATCTAATGAATCCGAAAATACAAGTTTTAGGTAATTCGCTTCACCAACCCCAACCCCCTACCCTCTTCACCCCCCCCCCCCTCCACGGATTAGGATTTGGAAGGGTTACAAAAAAGGCTTTTTATTTTCATTTATGTAATTTTTTCTTTGCTTGTTAATATTTCGGAATAGTGTGTCCCCTCCCCTACTTTCAAAAACGATGCTACGTGTCTGGGGTTATGCTAGAATTATTTGGAGATAGTTCAAAAGACAGATGAAAAACCATAGAAAGTTGGATTACTTTAGTTGATAAAAGGCAAACAGAAAAAAATCACAATAAAAAAAAAAGATTTTATGTTCAACTACATATTGTATTTTGAGATGCCTGTATTGAATTCTTCGGTTTTGACATAACATTTATTTAAAAATGGCTAACACATGCGTATATTAAATTTTCTACAAAGTTCTGATGAAAAAAAAACCCAACCACCTTTTTAAGCCATAATGATTCTGAGGTGAGAAAATGAGACTGGATATTTTACTATTAGATATACGGTTATTATCATTTGTCCAAAATTTCGATAATTTGGTTTTATCGATCGGAATTTCTCTACCAAGAGGCGTTTGGATTGACCTGGCGGTGACATCTAGTCCACTTTTGTCTCCGTTTAAAAAAGATTTACACGTGTTTACTTAAAAAGGTTTTATCGGTCAGGTCGATAAATTAGCAACTTTTTCTTGGGTTAAAGGGATCTCTCTCTCTCTCTCTCTCTCTCTCTCTCTCTCTCTCTCTCTCGTCGAATAATAGATTGATCTAGTTAATTAACTCAGGATTAAAATTATTTGCAATAAACCACCGTTCAAAATTATCTTATTAAATCTGGTTGGTTTTTTTAACTATCCTTGTAAGCATTAGAATTTGATTTTTGACAATTATGCTTTTCACAATGCAAAGACGCAATTAAGTAAGATTATGTGTACTAATTAACGCGTAGCAAATAATATTTAATACGGACTGACGCTGTATTTTTGCTCAATAATTAGGTTAAGACCTCTTTAAGTCCGCGGTCATATAATATATTGATTTGTTATACCCACCTTTTAACCAATAAGTTTCATTAATTATGACCATGTACTGTTTATTATGACATGATGCTGGTATTACATGTACCGACTAGAAAATCTCCTTTGCACCGGCGACGATTTCATCTGAACTACTCGATATCATTGTTAGACAAAATTATATTTCTTTGGCTATATTTTTTTTATTTTGGAGATAAAGGGCATGGTTTGCTTTACGTATTTACCATTTTACGAACACGACGTATTCATCACATTAAGAGTTTACAATTTTGTTTTAATCTGAACGAATTTCCTTTTCAAAGTTACGCGTATTAAAAATGACCTAATCCCTTTGATTAAAAATTGTCCCATAGCGATAACATTCCAGACCAATGCGAAGAGTTTGCTTTAACTCGTGTGTCCTTTAAAATACATAATGATATAGTAAATAAAAAAAATGACATATTGCACTTTTATCCTCTCTAATTTTAGTTTGATCCGGAAGCTATACCCTTCAGCATAACGTGACCGAGTGTTTGTGGACAGTGTTCATACACTGCTTACTTTAAAATTGATTCACGTGTCATGATATTTTTTAATCCCAAGATATTAAATATGACATTTGAATAACCTACATAATTTTTGTAATTGATGAAATGGATGTACGTATAGAGGGAAAGAAATATAAGAAATGTGTTGGTGCCGGTTGCTTTGAGAGGGCTGGTCTATACGATAAATGCAAAATATAATTTATGCTACCCGGACCTGGTAGATGGAAAGATGGATCGAAATCTTAGACGTGTCTTAAATCACGCCACGATTTATTAATAACAGGAAGCGGTCAGTCTGATGTCAGTTACATCAGGGCGTCACGGATGTCCAGATCAGGAAACCCTTTAACTAGTAAAAAAAAAATAGGTCAACTAACTACTCGGGTTAAATTGAGGGCAGTTCATATTATTAGGTAAATTATTATAATTAAATTGTCAACAAGGTTCTTAGTACATGAATGTGCAATATGGTTTAATTATTTGCGCATAGTTTTATACGGATTTTAAACAAAATATATTATAATACTTTCATGTTAAATACTAAAATCTGATTGGTTTAAACGCAGTTGATAAAACGTTTCATTATACTTTCATGTTAAATACTGAAATCTGATTGGTTTAGACGCAGTTGACAATTCATTCTAATACCTTCGGCGTTAGCAACACACTTGGCAACGGGCAGATAGAACGAATTGTTACATGCGCGTATATTATGCGCGTACGGTTCGCCGTAGAACTCACGTCTTTCTATATAAAAGCAGTAAAATTTGCTATAAAATAAAGACATTCAGTATAATAAAATAAATAGTGCCTGCTTGGGAGGGTACCCCTCGAAAACCATTGTCAACCTCCGCTTCGCGTCGGTTGACAATGGTTTTCTCGTGTTGTCAATTTCAACTGGTACCCTCCCAAGCAGGCACTATTTATATACTATTACGCTCAGCGTTAGCAACGCACTTAGCAATGGCAACGAATTGTTACACGCGCGTAAATAATGCGCATACGGTTCGCCGAGGAATTCACGTCATTTTTATATAAAAGCAGTAAAATTTTCTCTAAAATGAAGACATTCAGTATTAATAAAATAAAAAGTGCATGTTTAGGAGGGTAACAGTTGAATTTGACACCCCTCGAATACCATTGTCAACCTTCGCTTCGCGTCGGTTGACAATGGTTTTCTCGGGATGTCAATTTCAACTGTTTCCCTCCCAACCAGGCACTATTTCTCTAATACTGTATTAACTATTTAGACATCTGCATCATAACTGACCGTAGATTATCCAAGTACTGGTCAAGGTCGTAGTCTTTACGTTTGCTTCGTAGAGTCTATAGGCATAGACTAGTATTAATGCCTACCAATTAAATTCAAATATTGCATTAGGATGTTTTCGTGCATGGAACTAGCATTGAACAGCCTTTGAGTCGTAATATCTTTATATGGTCACCAAAAGGTTGTTGCGTTTTGGGCGACATAAATAAAAACAGTTCGAAAATCAATCGGCAATAGAAATTGATAAATCCAATATAATTATTTTTTATTACTACATGTAGTAGCTGTTTGTGGTACTTTTCAGTTTAAAATACGATTTGAAAATGACTATAAAAGAATAACAGAGTTTAGAAAGTCAGGAATATCATTAATAGTTCCATAAGAAAACTTTCTATTATTTAGTACATTTATGTTGCACTTTTTAGTTTCGAATAACATTTGATAATAACTTCTATAAAGAACTGAGAGGGTAAGGCTCATCAATAAAAGTTTCTAAGAAAATATAATAATTTATTATTTTAAACTATTTTTAATTTTTTATCTAGGAAGCTGTTTGTCGCTTTGAATTTAAACAAAAGATATGCCAAAAACTAAGATATGCTAAAAACTATTTTTCTTTGTCTGAAAAAGGTTATATTTTCTTTCAAAAGGCATAACTGTTACCACCGGTAGCAAGGCTACAACACAATAGCTGTACGGGGAAACTCGGGTTAACCTACACGTAAATGGTGCGAAATGAATAAGAGTTATCCATTTTATTCGCGGGTTATTAAAAGAACCAATCAGTCTGCGGAGACTAATGTTTTGTCTAGTTTTAATATAAGGTTGACTTTTTTCACTTGCTTTTGAGGGCTATCTAAAAATTTTGTTGACCAGCCATCCTTAAATGAGAAAAACATTCCACATCGTGCTCACTCAATTATTATCTGTATATTAATCAACTAACGAGTTGGTAGATAATTAATTTGTTGTCTGTTGCTGCTTTTTCTTTCGTTTTGTTGTTATTTGGTAGATTCTTTTTATTAATTTATTTTTTTTTAATTTTTTTTTTGTCTGTTGCTGCTTTTTCTTTCGTTTTGTTGCTTAAGATCCCTTCGAGATGGTTTTTTCAGCTAATTAACAAGGCCGGCGTGTGGCTATAAAATTAGAACTTTGGCCTTTGTTTGGCCCGTATGGACATAAAATAGTGAGACACTTCATAATGTGACACATAGCCTTGGTTTTTACTATCTCTTTCCAAGGACCGATCTCCCAACCCTCACGGTGGAGTTTCGACCCTGCCCGTTTGACAACTCTGACAGGCCATAAGAAGCGGAAACAAGAACAGTAATATTTCTAAACAACTGATATAGATACGATTTCATTTCAAAAATACATTTAATTTCTGTTTAATTTTATTCAAAGCATTGGTTTATGTCATATTGGAATCAATGACATACAACAAAACATGCAGCAATCTTTTTTTTTTTTAAATAAATAACAGGTAAACTGACTAGTGTTTCATGTATAGGGGAGAAATCGCATCAAAATTTATTTAGGCTAATACAGACTATATATTTCTACATCTTGATGTCAAGAAATCGAAGAGTCAATCCAAGGCACGTACATGTACATGCAGAGACGATAGATGCAGAGTAAACTTAAGTGATGCGGTTTTCCTCCTTTGCCAGACAATGTCTGGTAAATCGACATGTTGGCAATATCGCCATACAACTTGGCCTGTATTTGACTGCAGTGGCTGTGTGTGTGTATATATAAACATGTACCTATATCCGTCTCCTTGCCACGCTTGACCTGTCTCTGTCACTGACCGAAGACCCGGGGCCACGACCGACGTCTGGGCAGGTGTGAACAGTTGTGTTATTATATAATCGTCCCAGATGATTGCGCAATTCTATGCAGGATATACATTATGGTGTACCCACTAAAGGGGGTAATGAAAGCATTCACGTTAATTGTTGGTGATCCTGTAAATCAAATAATAAAAATCCTAAAATGTTTAATATTTTGCATGATGTAGTGTTAAATAATTATCCATATTATAAACAAATACACAGCTATAATTTTCTGTTGAAAATATAAAATTACAGTTTATGAACAATGCACAGTTAGCGTAAAAGTTGAAACCAAATATGGCAAAGGTGTTTGAGATCAAACAAAAATCAGCATGTCTCTAGAGAGCATTGTTTAGTCCTACGGGCAAGTGAAGTAGCATGCATCAAAAAAGTGGGAAGTGCATCACCCGGGGGAGGGCGGAACATGCCGATTTAACCGAGGTTTTAGATGTTTTATAGTTTGACACCGCGGAACCAGACCTTCATATTAACGACACGCAGCTCCGCTGATGCGGAACGAGTGTTTGCATTTAGCCGGGGTCGCACGGGGTAAGTGGTAGCGACCTTAGATGACCGAGCATCGACGGGTGAAACTTGTCAACTCTGTCTACAATAGAATCGACCAATTTCCTGTGTGTACTCTCTCTCTCTCTCTCTCTCTCTCTCTCTCTCTCTCTCTCTCTCTCTCTCTCTCTCTGAACATTCTTTTGAAAAGGCATTACACGAAATCAACCTTCTTTATTTTATATAAAAACTTAGTCAAAATTCAAAATGGTCTTATCTTCTCAATTTCTTTCAAGTTTTGCAAAATTGTAATCAGCAAGCACATTTTCACAATCTTAAACATGCAATTATCACTTGCTTACTTTACCAATTTTGATAGTCATAGTTCGAGACTTTTACCTTCTATTTGTGCATGACAAATTGATGTTAAGATTTACAGAATATGCAAGGCTTTGAAAAAGTGGCGATTGAAGTCAAAAGTAGATATAAGGGTAAAAAGGGGGGAGGGGATCGTGAGTGGTTTGATGGACTCTGAATCCCAGAGGGGTCTGCGCGTTACGTGCAGTTAGTCAGCTCTAATGGCATTTTTATGTAATTGGCATGATAGGGGAAATAACTCCATTTGACCTACGCTGACCGGTCATTGTAGCTATTCTATTGATTGCCGTGAGTAGTTTCGGGCATTTGGAGGTCCCGACCCTCCATATCAAAGCGTTGAAATCGGGCAGCGAACTTCATAATTTGTATAACACCATCTATGTGTTTATACCTTGTTGAATTAACCCAAGCGCTCTGTGCCACAAGTTCAAATATCGTGACCAAAACCTCTTTCCATGTTTGAATTAATTGCTGTGGCTGCTAGCTATGTGTCCAGTGATATTATTATATTTACAAGGATTTTAATTTTTTAAACACTGCTCAGACATTATGTCGTTTGTGATTATTTGACTTAATTTCAAGTTACATATTTATATATTGTGTTCGATTCATATGTATATTGAAAAGTTAAATTGAAGTCATCAATACTACTGCATGCTTGATCGTTAACTTGCCCCAGCTGGAATGAATATTTTGTTTGAACATATATGTATGGTATTATAATTTACAATGCCTTTGAAAACAAGTTCTTAATAGGTTTTCATAACAAAAAAAAAAAAAAAAAAGAGTAACAATATTTATTGCATTCGTCAATACATTGCTAAAAAAAAATCTCCTTTGTATTTTAAGGGCATAAAGGCAGCTGCCATTGATATATATTTAAAAGACGGGAAGCATGTACTATTGGGAAGCGTATGTGACATTTAACATGGAATCGGTCATAGACTTCTTTTTCTCAGACGCTTTCAGTGCTTAATATATTAGTACACTGGGTTTTATTGGTTTAAACCAACGTCTCCTGAACAATGAAAACTGCTGATATCACGATAGGAAGTTAAGTTGTTCGGTGTAGACATGCATGTTGTCAAAACGTGCAAAAGGGTTATGTTTGCATATCATATTAGTTTTTCACAACTGTAATAAAGTTAATTGGCAAAGGGCAGTTAAAGATTAAATTTTTGCTTAGTTCAGTATTAACAGTGAGAGATGTATCATCCTGTCTGTAAAATATTGATGATACCTCGCGGTTGACCCAGACCAAGCAACCAGTCACTGACTGCAAGTTTCACCTTGAATTTTCTTTCACTGTGGCCTTTTGTCGTACAAGCAGTAGTTAATATATAGATGCATGTTTCTTCACCCTTCACCTGTGACCGACATGTGCGGGGGTTTGAGCACGCGCGTGTGTATACGAGTATAATTATCGTTTATTCATTAGACTCAGGTAAATTGATATACGATTCGCTGTCCCTTGCAAGGGTTCAATTTAGGTCAACCTGCATCAGTTTAAGGACACGAACTCTCGTCACGCCCCAACAAGCACGCACAACAGGCATCTGCACGCATCTTCTCAAATTATCTACACCCCTTTTTCTCTGCCCTTGCAAACGGTAAAGGAGGGAAGAGAAACGCCTTTATTAAACATTGTTTAATTTATAACAAAGGCTTCAAAAAGATCGTTGCAGGTCGGCATCCCCCCTTTTTTTCTTCTGTCCTTCTCTCGCTCTAGCTCTCTATACAGCTTTCATACCTCTCTTTGCACTGTAGTGAAGAGCGGCTCACCTCAGATGAACTGTCGATGACCCGGGTTTATCGGGGCGATAGATGTGATCCGCGGAGTGGAGCAAAAAACCTCTTTACTACATGTTTGTCAGTATATACAAAACAATTGCTCGTTTCTCCCCATTGGATTTTACCATTGGACATGGCGGCATGTTTACAATAAGGCAACGTCCTCTTTGCCGATATTATAGCACTTTCTTCTATTTCTTTATTGTGTTGCATGGGAACGCGACCGGTAAGTTGATTCGTTTTTCATTAGAAATATCGCGAGTATATTTTGTTGTTTTTGTTTTGTTTTGTTTTTTGTATGAACAATATTTTGAATATATTTTTGCCTTTAGACCAAGGGGGAGAAGGGGTGTATTGATTAACTAACAAATATTTTTGTTGACTTGATTGCTTAAGGCCAGTACACGGCCACAATGTCGACATTCCACACGGTCTAATTTTGCTGGATTTTGAACTTTTTTTAATATTATTTTTTTTCCAAGCATCTGTTATGTAATACTTTTAAAAAAAATACAGATATACCTGTATTCTGTACAGTATATGAATTAAACTTCTTTCAGCCTTTTGTTTCAAAATGTATGCTTTGCAATTTATTCTTTTTTCTTTTCTTAAAGAAGACCTTATCTTGGAAAGGTTGGCAAATATAAAAATAGAAATAAACTGTATTTACACGTACACATCAATATGATTTGTTTTAATTTTCTTCCTTAAAAGACCTTTATCTGAATATACTGTTTTAAAACTCTTGTCACCGTATGGGTTTTAAACAGAAATTAAAAAGGAAATCAATATTTGTGCATCAATGTATAACAAATGTAACTATAATCTTTTATATGATTTTTAAATATGGATATTGAACTACATTTTTTTCAAGATGATGATGCAAATACGTGTAAGGATAAAAAATTTTTTTATCAAGCTGGATGTGACCTCGATGCAACCTCAGGTTTGCATCAGTGTTATCTAAACGCTTAATCGTTCAATAACATCACGTATATCGTTCCGATACACGTGAAGGTTTGCAGATGCGCAATTCACGCACATATACAGTGTAACTAAATACATGTATCTCCACTTAGCTTTTAAAAACCGCAATGGTATTCCATAATCTGTTTTCTGCTATACTAATGTGTCTTTATTATATATATATATATACATTTACCCGACATTGTACCATACATTGTACCTAATGTAAATCATATATGTATGTATATTTACTCATGTTGTGCATAATGCCATAAGATGTATACATGTATCTTGAGCAAATAAAGAATAATATAGTCTACACTATACAATTCATGCACTATACATAATACAAAAATCATTGTACCTTATGCAACCTTATTGGTCTTTCTCTTTTTTGTGTCGTCATAGTAACCGTTCAGAATTTGGTTTTCAAAATCAAAATTAAACGCTTATGTTTCTGCGTCTGCTGTGTAGACACGCCCATATCTATATATGGGCAAAATGGGTCTCCTTAAGTTTGTATACATGTATGTTTACATATGGTTGTATATAAACAATTTTCATTTATTTATTTCCAGACTTGTAAAGAAATGACGCCTCATATTTCTGGAACATTAGGAGGTAAATATTTTTTTAATTATTAAAATGATTTGCAATTCGTTTGCCTGAATAAATTATTTATATAAATAAGATTTCCAAAAACAAAAGAAGAAGAGATACATGAAACATCATAATTGTTTTTTGGGAATTTATGTTAAAAAGGTCAGACGTTCGACTCGTGAAGAAAAAAGTTTAACTTATATTGTTTAGATATACTTTCATGGCTAGAACTCAGCTTCAGATTTAACGCATTGTAATCTAGATCTATAGCTAATTGCTAAAGTAGAATTTCCTTATCTGGCAAAACCACATCACCTTCAGCACCACCATTGCCCTACAAATCATGGTCCCTAATTCAGGAGGTCATTGATATTTCCCCTCGGACAGCCAAGTTGAAAAGGCCACCAGAGGGCAGTTTGATTTTTTTCATTCCCATATTTACCTCATTATATTTATTTTTTTTTTATTGCTTTTCCTTTTATTATTATTATTATTATTTTACAATTACTAGTAACCATAATTTACAGTTGTTCATATTGTATAAACAAATCAAAAAGATAAATGATGTGATATGGGTAAGGTTATTTTTTTATGTACAAATGTATCATCAGAATCTGACTTTTCTTATTTTATGAGCCATTTGCATACCAATGTACACTCAAGATAGGTTTTTAGTTAACTTTTAAAATGGTCCAGAAGGTCTACAAGCAAAAAATTGTTTTAAAAAACCGAAAGAGATAAAAAAAAAAACCCAGAAGAAAGTCTTGCATGGTATTCATATTTCAGTACGTACATCTTATGCTGTCTTAAACTTATATTTTACATTCAACGTCCAAAAAGATACCATTACGTAACATATTTAGCCGATGACGATGCTATTCGCTTCCTCGCGAGATCTTGAATCCGCGGGTTGAACAATGCATTACTCAGGTTGTGTCCTTTTGAATTAAAAAAAACACCAACCCCAGAGCCCCCAACAACAAAAAATCATAAAATTAAAGTATAAAATTTTGATTAGCAAAAATCACACAATAATTAAACCAGGCTTGATTGTAAAAAAAAAGGCTGAAGATTGTGGTTACGGAAGTGACCGAGTTGACTAAATTTGCCGTCGTATGGAGCTGTCGTGTGCAAGTGTGTGAAGTAAATGGTTCGTAAAAACAAACAGGATAACAATGTGCTGTCAAATTTAGTCTCATGCATGGTCTTGTTGGAAAGGCTTTTCATTAATCCCTATAATCCCTATAAATTGTATATAGGTGGCCAAGTTTCACCATTATTGTGTCTTATGATGTCGACATACACTAAGGTGCCAAAAGTATGTCGATTTTTTTTTCTTTTCACTATATATTTGAAACCAATATTTTTCAAAAAATCGTTAAGAAGTAACCCCTTGACCGATTTGGTAAAGACTTGGATTGATAAATTAAGAATTTCTCTAGCTATTTTGGCATCATATTTAAATATTTTTCCAAACTTCAGTTTCTGAGATTTGTTATTCACAATCCAAAGTAAGATTTTTTTCGGCTCGCATATTGCAAAAGATATATAGGAGAGCTTTTAAAAAAAAATATCTTTGTGTTGTGTTTGAAATATGTATGATTTGCAAATTCTAATGGTCAGCAACTCTAATTAATACTAGTAGTCGATTCGGATTCATTTTGTCTCCGCTAATACATTATACATTAAATGATATTTTTTCTTCTGAAAAAAAAAACCGTTACCACATTTCATCCGAATATTTTCAAAGAAAAACCCTTGATGTTTTGTTTTTTTAATAATTTGTTTTTACCTATTTCAAAACGATGGCTAAATGAAATAAAATTTTAATTTGCACATGCATTTATAAAATTTTGATCCAACCATCTTTTTGCAAGAAGTCAAACTTGATCTCTTATAAAAGCATTTGCAAAAGTGAGAAACTTCGAAGAATTTGAATTACTTACCTAATGTGCTATAAATGACTCGTTTGCTTGATATAGATCTATTTACCCAGTATCTTTTGACCCTGCAAAATCGTGTTATATTTGGAATATGAATCTTTGCAATAATTGTGTTGCATTGTAAAATTTCCATTTGAACTGAAACTTCTATATGATAAATTTTGCAATTAAACTAAAGTTTAAAGGATTGTAAATGTTGTACTGACACCTTTTTAACATTCAAGTTGTCAGTGAATATTTTGAATTTACACAGTTGGTAAATTTGACATTTACATCGATCGAAAAATTGACGATTGAAAAAAAAAATGGCGTTAATATATTTATTTGCATATTAATGTGCATGTAAATAACATTTAGAATCTAAATTCTAAATGAAAATGCACAAAACAGATACGTACATGTAGTATACACGTGCATATGTGTACATGTACGTATGGAACACACATTTATATTGGTTATGTTCATTGTACAACGTACTTTTGGAAGTCTGATTTTTTTTGGGGGGGGCGGTGTTTTTGGTTTTTTTTTTGGTTTTTGGGGTGGTTTTTTTTGGGGGGCACGCTGTTAGAACTTACGGATGATGATATGTGCAACATGTGATATTGGGGGGGGGGTGGTTTCAATTCGGTGTGATTCTTTACAAAAATCAAGCCAATAATATCTTCCGCGCCGTAAATCTTCCTCTGACGTCGACAGCGATGAAATGCCAGCACAGTAGTCCGTATGTCTGACTGTCCTTGTATAACAAGTCGGACTGGTCACTGCTCGCGTCTGACCCCGCTAAGTCTTCGATGACGACTGATATTAAGAGGATTTAGTTATAGGATATACCAGCCAACCCCACGAAATATCTCTACAATTATTGTTATAATCGTGTCCAGATACGTTCGTTTATTGCATTCAAAATAGTAATAAAGATGTATTATTTGTAATTAAATAAACACGTATTTTAAAACTATTGTTTGAGAAATACTATTAAATTACATTTTATTGGTACTTATGTTTAATTTAATAAGTATTAAAGAATTGATCCGACCACGATTATGTCCAACTGAGATTATTTTTTTTATTTCGATTGAAATCTGATTGTGTGAAATAATTTACATGTTACAGAACTCAGAAGTACATGCATTTTTTTTCCCGTTAAGTCTACAAATTTCCCCTTTTTTCTCGGCAACTGCCTGCAGGTACAGCACTATTGTAAATGTACACTCCACCTAATGGCGTCCTTCATCATCATCAGATAATATGATGGATATTGAGTATAAACGACGGACTTGCGAGGCTTTCGTTAAATATTGTGTTGAGCAACAGTTAGGCGTATAGATCTGACCACATATATCGATCGACGCTAGGTCAAATGAGGATAAGTTCGGGTAAGGTAAACTAGGAGTTCATAGCGCGGTCACGACGCTATAAATAAACACATATACGGCACAGTGTAAAATCTGCACCGGACTGTCTGGACTACATGGAAATGTTTGTCCATAGTTTCTAAACATCTGCGAGACAATATTCGACTTTAAATGGGTTATATATCAATTCTGGTGTACATTTTGATTATCTGGAGGAATCTAAACGCTGTATCTGATCATACAAGACTCAGTGTCTGATCAAATCGGCAAAGGACATTTAATGTGTATCCACTTTTTACAACCTGCCAAAACATGCTTTCGCGTTGAGCCGAGAGCAGGGAGTCGCGACCTGCCGTTGACACAGCCAGGGCGATCACTACCAAACGTTATTCATATCAGGCCATTATTTGGCTCTTGTCAAAAGCATTTGGCTTTTGTGGTTGAAATAAAAACATTCAGAGCAAGGAGAAGGGTCCGTAATTTTGCGTAAGGTTCAATACCCTGGCTACTGGTAGAGAGAAAAAAAAGTTAAGGTTCTATTAACGGTCAAAGTGCACTAGTCTGGCAATATGAGACTGGCCACACAAAAAATTAGGCTTGAGCGTTGGTTACACAAACACCTTTCAGTCTGCAGAACTTGGTCAGTGATTGCACACAGGTGTGGCAAAGGTAAAATTTGTGAATGCCAATGACGCAATCACAGGACACCAATCTAGTGGTCGATTTTCCCAGTTGTCTTTATCGGGTTTCTCTAGCTTTCATCCTGGTGTTGTAAACTTATCATGGCGGACGTTTCATTTCCTTAAATTGCTTAATTTGGGAAACTGTGACTCACTCTGCAGGAAGGCAGTTTACATGTTAAGTTTTGACAGTAAGTTTTCCGAAGAAGTAATTTCTTAACTTTTTCTAACTATAATTTATATTATTTAATTTCATACTTCAGTACCTTTATTTTATTTCATTTTTAAGTTTGCTTTTTAGTGTTGGCTCAAATATTAATGTAAAAGCTTTTATTTGCCTAAAATCGAAAACATTTAATTAATAAATTATTATTAAAAAGAAAGTTTTATATTTGTCAAAATTTATCAGTAATTAATCAAAGCAGATCGCTAATTTGATAAAGTAGTATGAGTTTTAAAAATATCTCTATCCCTCTTCTTATAATATATTAATATTCGTTGATAAAATTTATATTAAGTAAAGCATGAGAAAAAAGCAATTTAAAAAAATGGAAACAAATTTTAACTTAAACATCCCCCAAAGTTTTATAGAAATCAAATGCAGCAACAAATAAAACGTAAAACACAAGTCAAAACACCCTTATTTTATTTATCTATTTTTTTTTTGAATGACATTGAATGTAAAGTTTTCTATGACATAAACTCATTTTCGCTCATTCATACAACATAGAAAATTAGAATGCTTCCAAAAATACTTTTTAAATGTAAAAATCGCATAATCATGAAGTTCAATACCAGCCTCTACGTTGAACTTTATATTAAGTAAATGTAGCAGGGAAAATAGATACAACATGTAATAGGTTGTGTTCTTTTAATACATTTAAAGACTTTATATGTGGTTTAAATAAGTTTAAAATTTGTCTGTTAAAAACATTTTGGTTGTTAGATTTGTAAAAGATTGCTTTATCTATAAAGACATTTATTTATTTATTTATTTATTTATTTATTTATTTATCCATTAACATTTTAATGAACTGCAAAGCATATATTTTTAATAAATGATAATAATTGAAATATCTATATATATTTTCGAAGAAATAAAATAGCTTTGAAATTGGCAGTTGTCAAGTTCTTAAAATGTAGTGGAAAGTAGTTTCATGAGTTTATCTATGCTGACTTTAAAAAAAGAGAAGAGAGATATCTATCGCTTGCTTGTTTTCATGGAACACAGGTGGTTCTGTATGAAACATTCGAAGGAAAGTTGCAAATGGACAGTTTTCGCGCGCATGCTCCAACCCATCCATTGAAACAAACCACGTGACAAAACGGAAAATCACGTTAATTTACTTCCTGTCGTTAAATATTGTTTATTGCTAGCGCTCTCGAGCGCTAGCAACTACGTTAGTCTTTTTCACTGGAATACGCATGCTCGACTCCATAGTAGGGGATTCTGGGAATACTGTACTACTGTAGATAAACTGTACCATGTGAATTTCGTTTTATCATCTCCACACGAAGTTTTGTGTTTCATTGTAAATGTCAAAAAAGTAACAGTCGCTTAGGTCTTATAATGCAAAGTTATTTTAAATATTGTAATAAATAGGGCCTAGCTAGCTTTATCTTAACTACCTTCAAGCTCGGAAAACAACCTCGGATATGTTTTCCGAGCTTGTCGGAAAGGCCCGAGAAGATTCCATTGCTACAAAACAGTACCAATGGTTCTTGAAAATTTTCACCTCGAAGTTGAAATTACAGTAGATACATAATGATTAAGGCACAGTCAATGAGCTATGCCATTGCCGATGCTTCTGTGTTTTATGATGGCTACAGCGCTAGCTCACCAATCTTTTTAAAAGATAAGCTTGTATGGTGGATTAACATTATCCCCCACCTAATTGTTTATAAATAGGCATACGCGTATTTCTACGATACGAAAATATTCAGTCATGTAAAATTCAAATAATAATTCAGGAATAAGATTGAAAAATATGTTTAGTATTAAGTGCAATGTATACATGTAATTTTAATTTCACGAAAAAAAAATGTCTGTTCGAAGATATGTTTGATAAAGTTTGGTATTATATATTTATTTTTCCTCTTTGAATCAATAGAGAGAGGAAAGTTGTAAAACAAATTTAAAAAATATATCTTTTCTACATGTAGAAGCCTCCAAAAAGAAAAATGTACTTGTACTTTCGCACCAAACTACCGTAAAGCAACATTGAATGATAACACTGCCAATGGTATTCAGTGGGACGCGGGCAATCTTTGGTGGCAGTTTTATTGAGGAACACGCTAGAAGGTGTTAATGTGAGTAATTTGCCATGTGGGGTCATCCCCACCAAGATCGACACGGCAGAGGATCAGATGGTCTTCATATAGACACCCCCAAGAGAGAGAGGGCAAGCGGGGTCTACTCCTCAATAAAACCTGTCCAGTTGTCACTGCTAACAGCGCACCACCGCGTGGGTCAAAGCCGTTATACAACAAAAATAGAGACCCCGAGAGTCCTTTTATCTGTTAATGGTCATTGAGTAATCAGATTTAGCTTGGATATATTTCTCTCTCTCTCTCTCTCTCTCTCTCTCTCTCTCTCACATTACTCCACGAAAGTTGATTTTCATACCGGCAATTTGCGAATCCTAAACCACGAAGCCAACTTATGTTTAAGGAATTAAGCTCACTGTATGTTTCAATGTTAAATTTATAACACCTAAACATTGTTTAGAATTTATTTGAATTTACAGGTATAATCTTAGTTTACATGTAACTGCAGAGATAAACACGTGGAAATAAAACTGAAGACGGTGACGAGAAAATAATATTTTCGCGAAAAGCCTGTGCTGTATGTATACGTAGATGTAGTATGTATAGCGTCTACATTAAATGTCTCCCGCGTTCTCTCGCCGTATTTACAAGTACAATGAACGGTCAGCAGGGTTAACCGGTTTGTAGAGAGGCCACATATATACAACCGGACATACCGACATTGGGTAATTAATTTGTCGCTCACTGCTTTGTTAAGGCGACTCGGTCGTGTATCGTAGTGTGACCCAGGCAAATTTTCTTCTTTTTTTCCGGAAACTCTAAGTGTCTTATTTGACAGACGGTCTAGATTTTCGCTTTTAGATTTATTCTGTGAAGTGAATGAAGTTCTGAGTGAATACTTTTTTCATTTTTTTTTAAATGATGCGAGTAAGTGATGCTTTATTCTGATATTTTCTTGGTAGGTAAATAAGTGTTTAATTTTTTTTGGCTTTAATAGTTTTGTTTTGCATGTATTTTAAGTTTCTGATTGAATACATTATTTTCTCTCAAATGATACGTTTATTCTGGTACTTGTACTTTTCTTGAGTAAATATAATCAAATGTTGCCTTTAATAGTACAGTCTGATTTTTATTACATGTATGAGATGTAATGTATATAAAGATTTAAAGTATGAGGTTTAAATGAAGTATATATATATTAAACACAGATTATGATAAAAGAGAAAATTTGAAGTAAAGTTCACTGAATTGTACGATATTGAATATATTACAGTATTTTGTAACTAAAATTAATTTTCATATTCTTTTTTCCTCTATGAACATTTACATATTTCTAGGAATAACGGATGAATTTTCTTCCATATTTTACTATAATATGGACTTTCTGGTTGGTTCATTGTTTATCAAGACAATAATTAAACTCGTGAAAAAAACATCCTCCTCTCAAATGTATTGTAATGTATTTAATTGTTTACGCGGATTATCGGTTATGTTCGATTGATATTATTCTATGATGATATGGTTTGTGGTGATAATGAAAAAACCAATGAACGGGCGGCTTATACAAGCGAGGGAACTCGCGGGGGGAAAACCCATACGATGACCATACGACAATTCAATATTATGGGAACGGTAATAAGCTTCGGATATGCTGGAAAATGGGATAGGCGAAGATTAAATAGCTTGAAAAACAAATGCATGTATTGGTATTTGTCTGCTTTCTATTAAAACAAACTATAAATGAGCATAAGTAAAACGCCTACTAGAATTTCAGAGGATTTGTTTATATAAAGTGTTCATGAACAAGGAACACGTTAGTTATAAATTTTGTAGCTAAATTGTATTTGAAATTCCTCTTTCTTTTGTTGTAGTTGAAGTTGAGCACTTTGACTTACAATCGAAGTGTTGACTTGCCAGTTGACAAATATGCCACCACCAAAGAAGCCTAAAAGTGGACCCACATCTATCGAGCAATTCATGTCGACCGACGAAATCCGAACGTCCAGCGATGATGAGGATATGCGGGAGAGGACCGGATCCTGCTCATCGGAATTGTCCGTGATTTCCGAAAAGAATGAGAACGAGAAGGACTTCGGGGACATTAAGAGTCCGTCGGGGTTAAAACTGTTGAGGGACTTGATCACGAAGAAAGTGGAGGAAGAGCAGCGAGTGCCCGGATCATGTTCCAGTGGTAGAAGTTCATGCCAGAGTCTGTCTCCTAGCAACGAATCGGACGACCCCTCACGCGAGGATTCCCGCGCTAGCGCGACGGCCAGCCTCACGACCGAGGAGCGTAAGAAACATCCTCCCAGCGCCTCCTCGCCGATTTCCCCAATGGCGGGAAGCGTGCTGCCTCCTTTTGGAAATAGCGGGAACCCGCAGACGGCGGCGACTTCGGTGCGAGGGAGCGAACGTTTGATTAACAGCATGGTGGCCTCTAGTTTGATGTCGGGGTTCCCTACCAGTCCCACAACGACGACCTACTCTGCGTATTTCCCATCGTATCTGTACGGACAGTCTTTGCAGAGCTCCTACTATCTGAACAACTTTGACTCGGAGCCTCGGGACTTGTCCACCAAGATTCAGAAGGAAAATCAAAACCGTGCAGACAGACTCTTTGACCGTAGTTCCATAGACTCGCAAGTTCATCGAGACATCGAACAGAGACTTTCTGCTCACTTTGGACTCGGGTCGTACGACTCACTGACAGATCGCAAGGATCTGGACTCGCGAAAGAACTTGGTTGGGATTCTTACAGAACCTCGATTTAACCACTTACGATTCCCGCTGAGTCCTGTGGATCGAGACACCGCATCGTTTCCGTTCTTCGTAAATGGATACGAGTCTAGAAGGTATGTGAACGTTCTTATTGCGATAATCTTAAATTAAAAGATTTTCTATATAAATTTTTGAAAGTGTCATGATAATATTTCGGTTAAAGTCGGCTATATTTTAGCAAAAATTCTATATTTGAGTGAAAAAGTAATGGTGACCGCAGTCCGAAATATCTGACGTTAACCTGGCTTTTTTTAACGATTTTGATATTTTACATGCCAGGAAAATGTAAAGTATCAAAATAGTTAAAACAGCCAGGAAAATCAAAATCGTTAAAAAAGCCAGGAAAACGGCAGATATTTTGGACTATGGTCACCTATGCAACATTGTTTATTTGGCCGGTAGGGTCATACGCAAATCGGTAAAAATTGTTATTGGAGTTTATTTCACAAACTCTTAATATAAATATAAATGTATAACGCATTACGCGTTGATATTCTTTTTTCCTGCACGGTATATACATGTATTTCAAATTTTATTCTTGCCAGTTGGAGACTTTTTTTCTACATTGAATTTTAATAAGAATGTCTTCAAGAGAATTCTTCGTGATAAACCAATGTTTCAGCAATAATTAAACCAATGACAATTATTTTACATACTTACCAGTTTCATTTAATAAATTTAAATGTATACTGTGTGCACTGTATGTATACTAGCGACACTTTGAGGTGACTTGTAGACCTTTCAGAGATTTGGTATTTTTTAAATTTTTATTTATATGTGATCATACTTTTGAAAGTTATGCATATTTGAGAGAGAGAGAGAGAGAGAGAGAGAGAGAGAGAGAGAGAGAGAGAGAGAGAGAGAGAGAGAGAGAGAGAGTTATCTCAAGACAGGAAAGGTAACTCTAGTTGAATTTGAGGTTACTAGATTGTAAAAAAGTTATCGCTCTTTTCATAACGGTTTGATGGTTTTATAGAAATCCGAAAAACAAAGAAAATTATTATAAAATATTTTTTGGGGGGTTAAAAAATTACGGCAACTTAAATGTGAAACCAAGGATTTAAAAGATTTAAAAGATTGATATCAATACCACATGTCGGGCATTTTTTTTATTTGCCGTATTATTATTTTTTAAAACAAATACTATACACGACTGTATTGTATGAACCGATTTAACTTAATCAAAAAATCTTGTATAATAAAAAAAAAAAAACATTTTCATGAATTAAGCATTTATTGATCTTATAATTAGTGAAATAATTATACGGTGTTCTCAAAACAAGATCGTTATAAGGTGCGTCATAGACGTGTGAAAAATATTAACTATGTGCTTTACAATGTATAACGTTCTTATACACGTGCAAAACCGTGTAAAGAGTGGCTATTCTTGTAAATATCTTGTTAAAACATTTACATGTATCTGAATAAGATCAATAAGTCACCTACAGACGCAGAATGTATGGAAAACGATCACAACAAAACATAATGTATAGATTAGTATAAAGCGTACTAATTTTGTATGAAAAAAAAAAATGCGCATTTCACATGAGCTGCCCAGAAAGGAGGGAGTCTTCTCTTTACCATTTAGTCTCTACCTTGGCGGAGTTGCCAGACCGCTACCCCTTAATATTACACACAATTCAAAAAAAAAACCAACAACAAACAAACAAACAAACAAGAAAACTCTTAGAACCAGGATCCCTCCCAACTTTACATGTAATACATGAAGCCGATATGAAATATGTTGAGTCATAATATACTGTCCATATCTGAATTGAAAAAAAATAATTTTGTTACTGATTATTCGGTTTTGTTTAATAGTTTTCATCACTCCAAGATTAAGTAGCATGTAATACTTATATATCCACCTTTATAGCAGACGAGATTTTTATTTGATCTCGCAATGGCGAGACGGCCATTTAAATCGCCGGCCTTTACACGAAGGCCACTGTGTGTGGTGTTTGACCAACGGCGGTCGAAAGGTGCACATGTGCTATTGAGGTCATGCGGCCGGCTAGCCAGCGGTCAGCAAAGTGGCTGTGTATCGATTCAGCATTAGATGACCAAATGAGTGAATTATGGGCAGGGTAGGGCTTAGGGAAGAAACTACAGCTATCCCCTCTTGACCGTTGTGATCGGCGTTGGAGTGACCAAAAAGAAAACATTTATTTCGTCCTTTTGAATCCATGTAACCACCACTGCTCTCCAATGTATTTTCTCAGGGATATTTTACAATTGTGTGTGTCCGTCGTGTCTCTTTGTATGGACGTGCTATGGAGGCAAAATATCACGACCAGCAGTTCGAGGATGCTTTAACTGTGATTCAGGGTTTGTCTGATCCAGGCGGCACGGTCTGTAGAATTCTGAGAGAGTCCTCGGCGGCGGCGGCGGCGGATATGTCCGGGTATGTGTCTCGGCTGTTAGTAGTCAGGACTAACACGGGGTATTGGTACTTTGAGGCGCGGATCCAAATATAGTTGGATATAAATATAAGTAGAATTTGAACCACGTGGAAAAACCTGGTAAAACTTGTCATTAAAGGATTAAAATTCTATAAAAGAAGTATACATGTAAATTATGTACTTTAATGAGCTAATTTGATCATTTTAAATGGGAAAGGGGGCGGGGGTGGAGGTGGAGTGATAGCTCTCAATCTAAAATCTAGAAACCGCTTTTGTTGGTTAATAAGCAGATAAAAGATGGAAATGAGGAAAGAAAATATAACCTCTATATTCATCACAGTTGGATGGATATGTTTTTCACAAGTCTATTTCATATACAACTGTAGATCACTTCAATTTTAAGTGAGAGAGAAAGAGAGAGAAGGGGGGGAATAGAAAGAGAAGATATAAAGAAATCGAAGGAAGTTTCAAGGTTATTTGTGGCTTTCTTTTCTTTTTTGAATTTTGAGAATTTTCAAAGGAACATGTTTGTGTAAATTCTGAAAGATAAAATCTCAGTAATTTGTAATTGAATGGGTTTTTTTAAAATATTCTTTTCTTGAAAAATGTATAAAATGATATATACTAATGAATAAAAAATATGAGAATATCTTTTAAAAAGACAGAAAAAGAGCAAATCCTAACTTTGGAGGAAAGGACGGTAGTATGTTAATTAATTTCAAACTATTCTGTTTCAGGAAAGTGCTATAAAAATTAATTAATCCCCACCCCCATTTCTTTTTTAAAATGAGGTCGCTTTAGTGCATGCACAATTCATTGCCTTGAAGTAATGGCAACATTCAATTTCTGAAGAGAATCAATAAAATTCATTCATGTCAAAACATATTTACATAAGAACCAGAAAATCTATTTGTGTGAAGGGTCGTTAAGTGTCACTTTGATTGGAAATCAGTGAATATTTATAACAACAGTTTATTTGAAATCACCTCAAAGGGCAAAGGAGGAGAAAAGGGGGAAGTTGCAATATCACGGGGATTATAATCTTCTTTTCATTGGTGAAAATTTTCTCACGAAAGGTCAGCTTGACCCAGTGGAAAGAGGAGAAAAGGAATTTTTACAGAATTTGCATGCTACACATGCTCTCTCCTGAAGCCACTGACTGAATGACCCCATCGCTGTAATCACCATCACCATGGCAACACATTAAGAAATATGGCTCAAATTTTTCTATCAATTACGAACACAAAGGCCAGTTGTTGCAGGGTTGTGTTTGAAACGATTGGCTTCTCTGAAGGGTTTTGACACCAGTTTCTTGATAGTTTATGACTATTTATAAAAGAGCGAGATGTCTCAAGGCTGGGAGCTAAACATGCAAGCGTTACAGTGGGGGGAAAATGAATGTAGTTTTATTGCAGGATCTCTTTGTGCAAGGTTTTTTTTAATTGGCCTTTAATGTATGGACTTAGACATGTAGGTAGGGTATAATTGTGTTGCTCTAGATTTCAAGTTTTTTTTTTTTTTTTTTAATTCCTTCTCGTCTCCCCTCCCCCATATTGCCAAAGCCCTTAAATCTTGCATAACCATGATAATTGGAAACTTTTAAAAAGAAAGTTTATTTTAAGTTTAAGGACAGGAATCACGTCCTCTTAATCAAAGACATATTTTCATTCAATTTGACACATATAATATGAATGAGAGAGAGAGAGAGAGAGAGAGAGAGAGAGAGAGAGAGAGAGAGAGAGAGAGAGATGATAAAATACCAGACTCAATCAATTATAGGCTGCATGCTAGACTTACAGTAATGATATTTTTACTTTCCTTCCTTTTTTTCTAGAGAGTCTATTGAGAAACTGGTTCCCAAGGAGGAGAGCCATGGTTCCCACCACTCCCCTGGAATGGTGCCCCAGGGGAGCTTCTTATCCATGCCCTACATGATGCATAATCAGGTTCCCTCCTCCACTACCCTGGAGTTTCGGGACCATGATGGGCGGATCCTACCCCTACTCGACCCCTCCCTTTCATTTGCTGATGGCAGAAAACTGAAGCATGGTGCAGTTTCAGGTACAAGCTATACTTCTTGTTTGTGATTTCTTTAAAGAAAAAAAAGGGAAAGATAAGCTGTGCATAGTTATTTGTGGGTGCAGTTCATTGGGTATACATATACTAGCATACTTGCATTTAGTAAGTCGTGACATTTTTCTGGTTTTCATTTCATGCATTCATATTTTTAGAATCCATTCTCATACTTTTAAAGCTCATTTTGATAAAAGAAACCATGTTCTGCTAGTGCAAATAACATATGTAACAGAAGCTGATTTATGAAGTGTGAAAACTTCATATTCATGCACAAAAACAAAGAAGAATATATCTCAGACAATCCTTTGAGAAAAATGTCAGACGTCTTCTTAGTACAAAAACAATTACCGTGGTATGTGCTATCTTAGTTATAGACTCACCATATAATTAATTTGTCTCATCTGTCTGCAAAGCTCAGTTTTAGACCCTCAACAATTGATTCATTTTTATGTGGGCTTCAGACATGATTTCTCCATGGACCACAATGTCTGACACCTTTCAACTGTTATTTTTTTCTACATTCATATTGTTAAACCTACCAATTACTATATATTATCGCTAAACAGCTGAATATTTGCTCACATGGGTCTCTAATCATCGAATCTATAGCAACAAATACAAAATTTGTTTTGCCTCGGACTAGAATGTCTCGACGTCATTGGATGAAACGCGTCACGTGATTGCCTTACAAATTTCTTTACAAGGCGTGCGTCAAAATTTATAGGGCAACATGGTGGACGTAACGTTATTTGAACTGATTTTTTTACATTTAACATTTGTTTAAATATCAAACTTTAGGTCCTCAACAAAACAAAACACTTATTAGGTTTGTTACAGACTGTTTAAAGAAATTTCTTTAAAGAGTCAGTAACAAACCTAATAAGTACATGTAATAATATACCGGTATAAATTGTTGGTCGCCTCGTACTAAATGATATATTTTCTTTTCAGCTCATGGACCAAATAAACTGTGCCAGGTTTGCAGTGACAACGCTTCGGGGTTTCATTATGGGGTGTGGTCATGTGAGGGGTGCAAAGCCTTCTTCAAAAGAAGCATTCAGGGTAAGACGCGCCAGACTCTTATTATATAACTATTTTAATTTAAATTTTATAAAAACAAAGAAAAAATCACGATTATACCGCCCGTCACAGAATCTTTAACTTTCTTAATAAAAGAAAGTTTTGGATGAAAATAAGATTTTGCACTAGGACAACAAAGGATATTGTCAATTAATAGTTCTATGAAGGTGTACTCAAGGTATTCTTGCAAATTATTTTGTTACGTAATTTAAGGCATTTTCCCACTCTCTCTGGATCTCTCTTTCTCCCTCTTTTTCTCTCTTGTTGAAGTCTTGCTGTTCCAGACAAATTGCTATGCCCTTGTCATTGGGGTGTACTTTTATTAAAAAAAAAATCAAAAAAAAATCTGCAATGTAAATTTGATACATAAATAGCTTTGTCCTTCACCCTTTGCTCAATAGACTGGGAGCAACCCCAGTCATTATATGCTAATTAATACAATACTGCACTCAAAATATTTTCATCTCTCCCCCCCCCCCCCAAAAAAAACCTCCCAATTTGATAAAAGAAGACTATTGTAAAAGGGAATATAAAGCAATATCTTGAACCTCATACATCAATTAACCCCACTTTACACCTGTAAATTGTTTTTGTTTCCAAAAATAATAACACTCTGTCTAGATCCTTTGATCTTTGTACAAAGGTTCTTGTTGTTTTTTACTCCAATTATTTATCCTTGAATGCGCCTTGCGTATTACCTTGCTGTTTGCTGTTATCAGATTTTTTATATCTTTAAATTATACTGACAAAATTTTCTGAACTCCTGCAGACATTCAATTATTTTGTTGTTGAGATTTAACATTCATGCAGGCCAGGCTATCATGACCTGATTTATTTTTTATTGTCATTTTCTTCTTAAATCAAGTGCATGAAATGTCTGCATGTGTACAATAAGGGCAATGCCCTTTGTTTTAAATTGATTATTTCTGTTTTGTTTGATGGTAATATTTTTTGGAGGGGGGGGGCACTATAGTGGTCTAAAAAAGTGTGTACAGAGAATGCATGGGTACCCGGGTATATATTGGGTATGGTCAACCATCTCCCACTCCCCCCTCAAAACCCCCACCCACCCGCCCCCTCTTCCCGTCCCTTAATTCCTTTATGCATGCAGAAAATGCTATCTGAAGTCCCAGGCAAAGTTGATGTATACAAAAATACACATGTAGTTTTTAATTTTCTATAGGCCTATCAATTGTAGAAAAACAATACAATTTCAAGATTGAAATGCGACAGTGACCTTTAGATAGAAATTAAGAGCAGTTTTTTTTTTTCTTCTTCATGCATGTTTTAAGAGATATATTTCATCATCATTAAAATGCTAGCTTGTAGCAACAAGCAATTTATTTTAAAAAAAAATGAAACCACTTTAACATTCTCTAATATCTGTGATGATTTGACAATATCCTTTAGCAGACAGGTCTATAAGAAGACCATGATTTATCAATGAGTGATTTTATAGATCATTCCATTTTTAGCCACAGGATTTTGATTGGGCAATATTTATAATCTAGGTCAATTGGGACAACCGGTGATATATCTAGTTTAGCAGAAGAAAAAAAAAGTCTTTCTTCATTTTATTCCCCCTAAGTAATGGAATTCTAGTTGTTAGAGTGTGAAGGCTTTTATTGTAATCTAGGGCTTTTATGATAATCTAAAAGGATATGGGCTATCACCCCGTAAAATATATAGGCCAGTGAGCTAGCGAGGGTTGTGTAACTTGTAATTGATGTGGCATCCAGAGTGTAATGTAAGGCATACTGGCAAAACTATAAACTCCAGCTATTGATTCCTTACAATTGCACCGGGCCCCCTTGTGCACTGTGACATATTTCGAAGACAGGTCAAACTGGAATTCTTTCAATCAGTTGATCTCTCCATTTCTCTATCTATAGTGTGTCTCTCCAGCATGTACGTATAACCAGAGGAAGTGAAGTTAATAAGTGTTTGTTTATACCGCTCTCTGCATTAAAGGTCTGCATTTCCTGTTCTTCGTGTTGAAGAATTATATTCACTGTTTACATTGATTTGGAGGTATATTTCCATAGACACGTAAGTCTGAACTATGAACAATTATTTTAAAAAATTATTGAGACAGTCAGGTTTTACCGGTAAAAAGAAAATTTGATTGGGCCAATTTTATTCATACAGTATCGTTGTGTGGTAGGCCTAGATGGACCTTTTTTTGCGTTTTTTTTTTTTTATTTGGTGATTAAGCTGTTAAGTGTGAAGAGAAAATGACGCATGATAAAAAATAATATCAAGATATTCATTTGTCAGGTGTTTTTTTTCTTTTTTCATTGTTTTTCAATTTCCTGTTTTTTTTTTTTAAATTCTTATATTTAAAAGATATAGTTCTTGCTAAGGAATGTTTGATAGTATAGTGAACCATATATAATTTTTTTTTGTATAAACTATAAAGAGATACTTTCAAATCTTAAAAAGAGCGAAGTACACTTCTGACCTAAAAAGATAATGTTAAAAGGTCAATGAACCAGCAAGGCAATCAAGGTCTTGATGTGTATATAGGTTTAAATTTATGATTTGATGAATGCATTTCTGGCCTACATGTATTTCATTGGATCCCCATTTGGAATACAGATCAAGTTCTTAATTGGAGTAGCAATATTCCTTAAAGGAGTGGGGGGCATTATTATAAGCTAGAACCTGAAATGAAAAATTTCCTTTCACATGTTCAATTGGAATGATTATATATCCACAGCTAGAGATACCGGTATATTGATTTATGTGATAATTCCCCACTGATATATTTCTTCCTCAAATATTGATAAAATTAATAAATTATGCATTAATTTGGTGATGTAACCTGCTCATTGGGTAAGGAGACGATTTAATGAAAGAAATATTGCTCATGTTTTCACTGTGTACCAGTGGCATATACATCATGTGAGTATAATGGGAAGTGATGATCGTTGAAGCTTGAAACTTCATCATGATATATGATATGCAATGTGAATTAAGATATAAACTGTGCTGCATGTCATAAAGGCATTAAATCTGTGACCAGACTTGCATTTTACTCTATGAACTCTGGATTGCACCAAAGATTACTGGTTCAAAAATTTTTCGACAGTTAAATGTCGACGCGAAAGGTTAAGTTACATAATCACATAAGCATTCATCTCCCACCACCTTTAGTCTTCTGAACTGTGGGTGCAGTTTTTTATAGTCGACTTTTACTGTGTATATAGTTACAAGACACTAGAAAAATTCATTTTATTTTCAATACATATTTTTGGAATTTTTTTGTTTTACGTGAATCAAGAAAACAGGTGTTAATTATTTCATTGGCAAAAGTGCTGTCAACAATTTCATGATCAGCGGCGTGGCGCTCCAATTAACTGAAGAATTTGCTGCCTTTATTTTGGTTCATTATTTTTTTTACCTGCTTATTTTGCTACTGCTTTGTCTGATGAAATATTCATTGTAAGATCTCAGAACTACTTGTAAACCAGACAAGAGAAGCTAGACCATGTAGTCTGCTCACCATTATTAATTTACAAGTTTTTTCCCTCCCAATTCATTCCCTTTTTTTTTGTCTTCTTCATCAGGGCCTGTAGATTACGTGTGTCCAGCCACCAATACCTGCACTATTGACAAACACCGACGGAAGTCTTGTCAGGCATGCAGATTACGCAAGTGCTATGAAGTTGGAATGAACAAAGGTACCATTAATATATTTATTTTTGTACTAGTTCCATGAAATTGCTATCTATTAAGAGGGCTTGATCGTCACGACCATCTTTAGGCTATATAACGGGAAAATAAAAACCACCTGAAGATGAAAGAGCTCCGTCTGTATAAAAATATTAAGTTATTAACAATATTCATTTTGATCCTTGAATATTTATTTATTTTATCTTCACTAAATAATTAACTTACGACCAAAATTATATTAATATTTGTCACATGTTAGAATTTAAGGTAGATCGACCTGATTAGCAATTTGTTGACCATGACCCAGCCCCTATAGTTAGACAAATACTCTAGACTACATTAAATATTTTCTTTCCTCTTGGGATAATGAATGGAGATCATATTCTAATTGGCATTTTCAGCATCCAAGAAAAGTGTGTCAGAGTCTTTGATTGCTACTTTATTCAATTCATGTTAATTGATATACCGGTAATATCTAATTCTTTTAGTAATGGCTTTTAATAATGATAATTAAGACACCATTTTAGTATCAATTAATATTATATGCCCATTTTATGTAATTTACATAGATTACACACATCTTTTCATATTTATTGATACATTGAGTTGTATAAATAAATCATTTCATAATTTTAACCATTAGAGAGACTGATCGAGAGTGGTTCAAAATTGTCCAGTATAAAATTTATCGAATTCATGAATATTACATCCGTCTAAAGGCAATGGAAGACAGCAATAGACAGATAAAATAAATGATCACTTGGAGTCGCTGCATAAAAAAGACCAAGATTATTATGTTTTGGAGAATCTTTCTCCAAAACTTTTTTTGATTTTGATACGGAGGTCAACGTTTTATTAGTTCGACGCCACCTTAGATGGTGGTCGTGTTCTTGGGTGATGTTTCTTTTATTGACCAAAAAATTAAGTCGTCTGTTTATACTGCGGTCAGCCAGAATGAGAAGAACAGAAATACGCAGAAAACATTAATTAAGCGCTCTAAATCTATAAAAGCGAGTCTAGACCATCTGCCACCGATTGTCTCCGAACTTGACGTTTGCGAAATCAATGGATTTGTCTCCTCTCCAACACCAAATCAGTTTGATTAGTCTATAGAAAGTGCATTACGTAGTAGAGATTTAGACTTGACATTTTCCATTACCCTCTCATTTATCAAAAGCTTATACTGATATATCTTTCCTTTATTTCCTACTTTTCTAAACACAGCTAGGCTTTATATCATATACTCTGCTTAAAGAAGTACAATTTTAGCTGCCGGTCAGTAAATAAATTTCTATGTTGTACAAAATAAAAATCATAACCAATTTGTGACTGATATATGGTAGTTTAAATAAAGGCAAATATAGTGAGAAAGATCTAAAAATCAATTTAAAGTAGCCTCATTAAAACTGGTGGAAGGAACAAGTTTTATGATATTTAAACAGATCGACATACATAAAACTTCATAAGGTCATTGATTTTTAATGAAATGTCAAGGTCACAAAACCAAGCCTTTTATCGATTAAAGTTCTTTTTAAAAGGGAAATTTGTTTTTAGTTACATTCATTGTAGGATCGATGGCGAATAATGGCTGTCTAATGACCTTTTCAATTATTGTCTGCTGAGAGGTATCAGCAAAAATTGGATATGTTATAGGAATGATGAAGTGGGCGGTGAATGCGTCTCATAGTATCTAGCAATTGGGTCAATGTCAAGGTTGCAGGTTACTTGGGCGATTCAGGTTCATTTAGTTAAGTCCTTTTATATTGTCCATCTCAAAATTCTTGGTACCACACTTATACCGATAATTATCGTTATAATGTCATCTAAATTTCTTAAAGATTTATATCTGACATGATTACCGGTATATGGTAAAGATATATTTTTACTATATAATAACAGAATATTGCTAAATGTTCCTGCTATAGCTGCAGGTCTGTAGCTCCCGATCTGAAAAAAAAATTTGTTTTCAGACTGGGAGCTACAGACCTACAGCTTTTCCTGCTACAAATTTGTTAATATTTATATATTATTGTTTTTTTTTGTTTTCTCTTTTGCGTATAAAATCCTGATCATTACCAGAATATCTCCTATTCACTCCTAATGATAAATCTTTATTAATTAATGTGTAAATTCTGATATCAGCAATACCAGTGTTGATAAATTCTACTTGTTGCATCAATATGCAGATACCTGATGGCTCAGATATCAAACATGCTGAAGAATTTGACAATAATAAACATCTTTGTAATGAGCTTCTTTAGAGAAAACTAGAACTTGCATGATAAGAATCATGCAAGGACATACTTTAATTTGTAAATAGATCTTTATCTTTAAAGTCATCCTCATTATATATCAGAAAAATGCAGATTTTGTACTTCTTATGATGCAAATTCTAAGGCCTAAAGATTAAATTTTAAAGCATTTTGAACTTTCAATTCACACTCTGATAAGTTTCCTTGTAAAAAAAAAAAAAGAGAGACCTACTTGAATTTGTACTTTTTATCTTCAAAGTAACGAAAGTGCAAATATCAAATTTTTTGGAGTGTATTTATAGTCAAAGGAAAATTATGGTAGAAAATTGTCATTCTGTACATAGGAAGTACCTTAATTCTGCTCTCTGAGGCTGCATCCTTGATAGGGATTTTTATATAACAGCAGTGTGGTTAAGTTAAAAGCAGAGCTGATACATTGTACTTTGAGTAACACTTCCCTCAGTATGTAGTAGTGAACGCACAGCTGTGAGAATTTTGTTAACCAGGAAAATAAAAAAAGTGAGTCAAGAGGAGGGGTTTACAAAGTACGGAATAATTACGGATTCACGGAGCATATAATTTAGTCGCAGGGTGATGAATGTCATCAGATGTTTTTTGGGTGCACAGCTAGTCTGCATATTTTTTGCCTCGGTTCTGCTTCCCGCAGTGATTGCTATAATTCAGCAGATCGAGCAACCATATCAGAGTACCGTACTATACAGTTTCCAAGAGAGAGACTCAAAGCTCCGACGAAACAACTAAGGCTTTGTATTTTAAGTTTTGATGTTTCTTCCCTAGTTATAATTGCCCCGTAATGTGCAGCAATGTCTCTTTGTTAATGAACTCTTAAGTTTTATAGTTTGTTTTGGTTTCCGGTCGTCTACTAAAAAATTAATAAATAATATACTCTGTTTTTGTCCACGCACGTTTACATACTGTTACCTTGGAAAGCATTACTTCATTTATTTATTTTTTTTTTTATAGTTTTTTGAATAGATAATTTACGACTTTTTATTTTCATCCTTTGCAGATAATATTGGAAGAATTTCTAATTATCTTATGAAGAAAAATAAACCACTGTGTTGCATAATTATAAAAGCGTTTATTGTTCTATCGATTTGTACTCTTAGTAATGTTTGCCGGAAGCAGTTTATCAGAAGTTATAGCTAGATGTTGTTTTGTTTACAGGGAGCCAGAGGAAGGAAAGGAAAGGTAGCATTTCTATGTCCAAGCCAGCGGCCACCAAACGGAGTCGTGCTGACTCCTCGGACAACACCGTCAATTCCACGAGTGGCAGCCCCAACCCAGCAAAGGTAGGCAACTCCGTCTTTGATATTTTTGTACATGTATATGAAACTTCCTATCATTCAAGTTTGTGTGTTAATGTAAGTGCCTATCCTATATTACCAAAATAATATGCACATGCATGTAGGTATTGTTTTAAAAAATAGCTTCTTTATACAGATCATTCTTGTAAATTTCTGTCATACAAGAATTAAAGGGACTTGGACAGGATTTTGGATCAAAATTTTCATATTTATTTTTTATGTATAAAATGGTTTACTTGCATAGTTTGAATGATTGGCCAAAATTTAAATGTTAGAATTCAAGTTATAAGAGAGATACAGAGTTATGTAAACAAAGCTCGAGTCTTATATTTGTTTACAAATAATGTAAAGTATGGAATTACCATTTCTTTGACAAAATGACTCGTGGAAAACAAGGTAAACTTATTCAATGTGTTTTTAAATAATATTATCAACAGAAGAAAGCAACATTAGATTGAAACTTTTTCAAATAAAACATATACCCTTGTAAAAAATTACAAGGCTTGAGCTTTGTTTACAAAACAAAGAATTTCAAACTCTGTATCTTGTTAATAACTCAATATTTGACTTTCAAATTTTGACAAAGCATTACAAATGCCCATATTTATCATTCTAAACATTAATAAAGAAAAAAGAAAATTAAAAATTTTGAGCATAAATCGGTCTAAGTCCCTTTAAAGAGGTATTTAAAGACTTCTCACTGATTTGATTTTTTTTTCCAAAAACAAAATAAGTACAGTGTTATATATTTAAAGGGCATTGTAGAGAAAAAAAGCATTGCAGAATAAGGTTTTAATGTTGCCATAGTTTTTCACACAGTTTTAAACTGCATTTGTCACTCAGTCAACTGAAATGGTAACTAAAAGGCAGATATCTGTCATTTGTTCACCTCTGATTGACCTTGCAGTCAACATTCTAACCAACTGACTTAATGGCACAGTTATATCTTGTATCAGGTTTTCTTTGAAGCTTGTTTTTTTTTATTTTTAATCTTTTGACCTTTGCCTCTATTTGAAGTCGGCCAGGAAGTCTCAGACAGTGACTATCCTCCAAGCCCTAAACAAGGCGGCGCTGCCCGTGCTGGAGAGCCACCACAACCATGGGCAGCCACCCACAAAGGTCCACCTCCTGAACTCTCTGGTCAAACTGGCCGAGAGGGAGCTAGTCCATCTCATCAACTGGGCCAAAAATGTCCCAGGTGAGCCTTACATTCTCTAGGCAACAAAAGCCAATTAAGAACCATGCATGGCATTGTTTTGTCCTTCTGTGTAAGAGACCTAATAATTCATTATCAAAAGTATTTGAAGTTCTTTGATGAATTGAGGATACATGTATTTTCATCAGCTGGATCAAAAAATGCATTTTCAATGCGACCAAGGCCAAGAGCCATGCACATTTAGGTATCATTATATCCCTCTGTTGGGGAGAGACCATGTACATTATTTAAATGTTTGAACTTTTTTGATGAATTGTGGGTCAAGAAATTGAAAGTCTATATGCAGCACGTACGTAGTTCTAAAACGTTTCATTGTTAATTGGAATACACTGGTCAGAAACATCAAAGGTTTGTAATTATGAAGAGATTAACTTATAATTAACAAGTTCTAGGACGTTATTCAGTGATGATGCAATATTGGGTCAAAATATAACATGCTTTTAATGAAATTTACAACCAAAACATTTGGAACAGGATATCCCACAGCAATTAAAAAAACTGTCCAAAATATACTCAAATCTAGCTAGGTTATGCCCCCTAAATTCTTTCATGTATGAATTAATTAAACTGGATCCTTTGGTCATTAAAAGAATCATTTTGTTCTGTTCAGTAGAAATTCTTAATGTTCACTCTGGGCTTTATTTTTTTTTTATATGTGGGTCAGCTTGTATTAATAGAAACACTTTTGTCAATGACAAGTAATTTTGAAAATGCACTTCATAATGTCCTTCAATCCAATTATAGTACTGTAAAGGACATTTGATCTTGGGTACAGGGAATAGCTATTTAAATGTCCCACTTACATGCTGTCTATATAGATAAATGGGACATTTTGGGGGGAAATGAGTCATGTTGCTTATGATTTTGAAGAATATATTCAGTATTCTGTCATTTTAATACATGTATGTCATGGGTTTTAGTATGCCTGCACTAGGGTATATGGTTTAGATTGGAAATTAAATTTGCTCCTTTAGCTGCCTTAGATGAAGAATAATATGAAAAGGCATACTGTAAACATATTATATTTGGCGTGTACGATATTTGGCGGAAATTAGTTTTTGAACAAGTTGGCGGGGATTTGAATTAGCGTATTCCTGAATGTGACTATTTTTATACATTATACATATGTGCATTGCATTTAGCGCTGTACTTGATTTGGCGAAAGCCGCATTCCGCCAAAAGCGCTAAATAGAATACACAGCCAAATGTAGTACATTTACAGTATTACTGCAAAAGTCTGGGTCAATTATTACTTATTAGTAATTTTTTTTTAAAAATATCGGGATTTTAATTTGTTGGTAGTAGATGCATGTGTATATTTGAAGAACGAACGACAGTTCTAAATAACATCTTACGTATGCTCAGTGTGATTTTATATTTGTTTTCCAATTAAACAGGTGAAAATATCCTTCAAGTAAATAGGTTAAACCTCAGTTTTAGGTCCAATAAAATTTTCTAGAAGATAAATGTTTGTGTGTAAGAGCATGATGAAACATGGTGATTTTATGATCTTTTATCTCAAAACTTCAAATCTGATTGCATGCATTCATGTAAATTTTATAGTGCAGTCATTATTCTATGGGAACAGATTTTAATAACAAAAAAAAAAAAAAAAAAAAAAAGAGAACCCATCCACTTCATGCATTTATTTTCTAGAGTTGAATAAGGAAATTGTCGTGATTAAAAGCTGATAATGCTAATAACATATAACAGCATTCTGTTGTGAATGATTCATATAAACCTTTAAAAGGGGTGGAGGTATACGTAAACACATTGACTGTGCATTACATTGTGGGAGAAGCTTATAAGGATGATTTATCTTAATTAATTTAGGAAAGTTGTCAATAATAATGTTGACATGTACCGTACTTGAAACTCAGTTAAATTCAAACTTGTTTTTCCTAAATGAAAGAGATGAGCTAAAATTAACTCTATATCATATTCTTTATTATAGTGTACATTGATGTGAGCAATTAAATTAAATTTTATTTCTTTTAAAAAAAAATTTATGAATTAAACAGGTAAAGGAATGGTATATGCATTGGGGAGATCGGGAAAAGGTTATTGTATGATATGGAAAAATACTTGTATATATAGGGTTATGATAATTGCACTATAGTTTCATCTTGAAATTCATATGAAATCCACACCTTTGCGAAGATAGTAACAAATGCAAGTTGAAGCTAAATATATATACCCCTATATTATTTAGCTATAGCTGCTATCTAGCACTGTCATCAAATTTAAAGCCACAAAAGGAATGCTAAGTGAACTTGAAAATTGACAATTTGATGGGAAAATTCAGTTGTTACAGGTTTGGAAGGGGGGTTAGGACCCCAGGCTTTTGTGTATCCGTCAGTCGTTGAAATGCGGTCAAAATATGCATTTAGAACATGAGGTGTCTGGTTTTGTGAAAAGAAATCTCTGTAAACGGTAATTGCATCAAGAGCTGTGTGCCCGTCTTAGCGTTGTTAGAAGAAGACTGCTGTGTCTCACTGCTGATCGAAATTGTGATATGCCAGATATCACCAGATATCACCAAAACATCACTTCAAAAAGGGAGGGTGCAGGGCATATTACATAACTTCTTAAAGGAGGAAAGTAGGCAAGAGAGTTCGTGTCCAATTAGGCATTAATTATTCTAGCATTTAAAAAAAAAAGTTTTTTTTTCTTAATTTGTTAAAAAAAAAAAAAAAAAAAGAGTACAATACTGCCCAGTCTGATAGCTAGCTGATGATATTTTCTGTGTGATCATGATGTCGTGAAATCAGTCATAAAATGTTAAAAGCGTAATTGAGATTTGTGGAGAAGAAAATTAAATAAGATATTGTTGCGTAACAAGTACAAATTATTGAGGTCAAATTGACACAGTTTCCGTTGATTATCTTCCTCAGTTATCAAAACACCAAGGAAATTCAAGCTATTTCGATTGCAAGTCCATTTAGCACAAGACTACATAGGGTACGTTTGGGAATATCTAATTTGTGAGTTAATTGTATAAGATGGCGCAGCATATAATGCAGTTATTGGTGTTGTGCAACAGCCCTTGATGCAGTGAAAATACCTCAATCGACAAAGCCTTGCATGGTTAAAATGCTAGTTATGTCACTATTTCCTTTCTACATTTTATCTCTCTCCGACATGATTTGGTATTTGAATGAAGGTTAGATATTAGATCTGAAAACATGGAAAAGGACTCCAGATGATTTGTTTAAGTCAGTATGAAAGAGTAAAAGATTCTAATCTACAAAGGTGAATAAAAGGGAAAGTGGAGAGGAAATTTGAATTTAGAAAGGTTTTCAAGGTTTAGCCTTTTCTCTATTACTAGCTGTTTCCTTTGGTAAGCTTAAATTGACAATGGGTAATCTTAGTTAAATAAATGGCTGTATTGCAGCATTTGCTGCAACTTTATATAGCAATTAATATATGCATATATATTAATTGTCCTTTTGCTAAAATGAATTTTATACTAGCTGGTGTACAAGTTTATAAAATAATGTATAAACTTGGTTGGTTATACATGACCAAATGTTAAATTGTGTTCAATCCCAATGGGCTAATCTTAGAAGATTTACGAACAAAATTTTATCCCAGCAAACTTTGTCAAATTTTTTTATGCGGATCATTTTTAACTATATATACCGGTATTTAACCTAGCTAACTGTGTTTATAGGTATACTGGTACATATATCATCAGCAAACAATATAATGCTCTTTAGATGATCGTTTTGACCTCATCAATATGAGCTATATTCACCTTTAGAAAATTCACACGTAAAAATCAATTTTTTTTGCTCTTGATCAGCAGATAAGCTGCAGCTTTATAATCAAAGAATAAATATTTTACTGATGTAAATATTTTTATTCAATGTCTTGGCAGGTTACACAGATCTCTCTCTTAGTGATCAAGTCCACCTGATCGAGTGTTGCTGGATGGAGCTCCTACTTTTAAACTGCGCATTCAGGTCTATTGAACATGGAGGCAAAAGCCTAGCATTTGCCCCTGACCTTGTTTTAGACAGGTAATCAATCTCTCTCTCTCTCTCTCTCTCTCTCTCTCTCTCTCTTTAAAAAGTGTCAAATTTTGAGTAAAAAAAATGTATAGACTGTATAAAGCTGTGTATTTTCTGGAGAAAGTACAATGCTAGTTATATAGATGTATATAATGCAAACCTGACAACCTTTAATGACTTTTCCATCTTTATGCACCTGACTTACCTTTTGTCAACAGCTTTTGTGGATTTTTTTTCCACCTATTAAATACCTGTACACTTGTTTTACTTTACTCTATTCCAATCAATATATTGACATAATTTTCCCTTTTCCTTTAAAAATGACTTTTTTAAAAAGTCAATTTTTCAAATAAATGAGATATGAAATTTAATTCTAAAAGATTCTACTGAAATTTTTCTTTTGAAATGATAAAAAAAAAAGTTACAGATCAATACATTTTTATATATAATTAACTGTGTTTATCAGGTCCTCATGGAGTACTGTAGAAATGACAGAGATCTTTGAACAAGTGGCAGCGGTTTCTGAACAGATGATGCAAAACCATCTCCACAAAGATGAGCTTCTACTTCTACAAGCCATGGTGCTCGTTAACGCAGGTAATTAACGACATAGTCCTCTCAGTATATATACCCCTGACAAGACAAAGCTGTAGGAAGTGGCATTTTATGACCGTCCAATCACATTAGAGAATAATGAATGAAGGGCAATGTACTTTTAGCACTCTGTGACATATGTTCTGATTGGGTATCAAATGGTTGCCGAAAAACATCTCGCCTTACTTCATGATCGATTGGGGTAGTGCAGAAAGATTTGATCGGAAAAATTTGAAAAAAATAGCTAGACATCAATATTTTTCAAACACAATACACCTAGCAGGTCTCCTTTTCCATGAAGTTTCCCTGAATACACCTATTTATAATTAATTGGATAAATTATGGCACCTACAAATTCGACGTAATCTGAAAATCAATGCTGGGGAAATGTTTTTACTCCTACGCATTTCAATATGTTGCCATGGGTTGTTTCTAGTTTGTAATATAAAATAAACACATATAAATGGAAATATGCTTTTAAATTATTCCCATATAATGTTAGAGGAGAAAAAATTATTATTGCCAATAAACAGATGAAATAAAAAAAAAAAAAAAAACCCAATTTTTATTCACATCCAGCTATCTCCAGAATTTCCGTCTATTGTAGATCTTTTTTTTTTACATTATGTCACATTAATACAAGTCGCAGCAGTTGTTTTCCATGTATACTGATCGATTCATCAGGCTCATTTTAAACATTGACCTTGAAAATGATTAGTCAACCCCGATGTTGATTTGTTTGTTTGCCATGCAGACAATCAACACATGAGCATTTTGTTATATTTTGCTTAATGGGCAAGCTTAAAAATAAATAAATGGAGAGGTTTAATACATGTACCATGCAGTTACGTATTAAAATTTTTTTTTTAAACTAACAAAGTGGGGGGTTTTTTTTTCGTGGAAATATTGATAATTTTCCTTGAAAAAATCACAACATCTGAAAGTTCCTCATAAGGTTTTGTTTAAAAAAGCATTAAATTGTCATAAGCTCTCAGCCTGAATTTCAAATATGTAACAGTTCATTGCATCTAGATGTACCATTTGATGTATCTACCGGTAATTTTTGAAATACTTTCGAAGAATTTATTTTTTTTTTAAACCAAATTTTTACATTAAACTACAGTTTCTAGGTCGATAAACATTTATTTTTTTCCATATGAATATTTTATATTTTTTGACAGTCTCGATCAATTCGTAATTCTTTTATTTTCTGAAAAACAATTAAGTTTGACTACTGTAATTCACTATTACATCAACTTTAACTGATATTTATGATGAATAATATGATGTTTATGTTTTATTAACATTTTTTTAATATGGATTTTCAGAGGTGCGACGTCTAGCAAGCTATAATCAGATCTTTAATATGCAACAGTCTCTTCTGGATGCCATTGTGGACACTGCGCAAAAATATCACCCGGACAATGTCAGGCATGTACCTGCTGTCCTTCTGTTACTGACCCATATACGACAGGCCGGAGAACGGGGGATCGCGTTCTTTCAGAGACTCAAGTCCGAGGGCATTGTGACTTTTTGTGATTTACTGAAGGAAATGCTAGATGCACAAGACTTTTTAGAGAAGAAATCTTCAAATGAGGGAGATTGAAAACAACAATTCAATGTAGTGTAATGTCTCAATCACCATGGTGATCTTGTAACTGAAATGACCTACGTGATATCCGACTCCTTTTGGCTGCAGATGCAATGATATGTCTGATGTATAAATAGAGGATGAGAAATTTAAGAAGAAGAAAAATTGAATAATTATGCATTTAATGTTAAAAATGTATGTAATGTGTTTGTAAAATTCAACAATTAAAAAAATACTACAAACATTTAAATGAATTTTAATACCTGCATGTGGTATAATGTCTTCAATTTCTATTGTTACAATGTATCGTATATATGTCTGATTCTATTGAACTTTATTTCTATTATTTTTAACTAAAAATGTTAATTTAAAAGGTGATTGGTAAGTTGGTTCATGACAAAACATTTTCAGGATGTGCATTGCAAACGATTAAGTTTGAAGAGCATATTTTTTTTAGAGCCATTGTCTACATAAATACATGTTCTGCATTTCTAGATTTCCAGTTGCACTATGAACAAAAAGCAATGCGAGCAGTATTTGGAGTGTAAGAGTTTTGTTTTATTTCTAAATTGAAGTATAAAATGGGTTTTTGCTTTTCATCTTGTCATATTTTCATCTTCTTGAAATTCATTCATTAAACTTCAAAAATCCTCAGCAAGTGGGATTTTTTTTTAATTGTTTGATAAGTGTCTTCTTGGTTAATAAAAAAAAAAAAAAAAAAAAAAAAAGCTGGAACAGAAACTTTCAGCTCTAAACATTTTTTTTTCAATGTGACACTATATATGTATGTATTAATTAGGCGAACAAATTGTTATTTATATTATTAGAACGTTTTTGCTTGTGGTAGCTTAAAGCTACAGATAAGAGAACTTCACTGTGTCAATTGGGGGCATTTTAATTGAAAGATTGCATGGGTATATAAAAAACATTTTTTGTTCAATATTACTGTGTAACGTGAACAGAGTTGTCTTCTCTTGTTGAGCTAATCCCTTTGTCTGCTTTAAGGTACGGTACATGTTTTTGTATTTCCCTTAACAATGTACATAAATGCACTTGTTTGTGTTAATTCACCTACATGTAGTAGTAGTGGTAAATCGAAAACTGGCTATAGATAAATAATTTTTTTTTTTCAAAACTAAACAGGAACGTGGCATCATATAAAAAATTGAATGATCACGGAGTTGCTTACCCCCCCCCCCCTCCCTTTTTTGGGAGTAGGTACTAAAAAATAAAAATGAAAGTGAGGAAATTAGGAGTGAAATTGAAGTTAATTATTATAGGTAGGTTTTTTTTTTTTAAATCATCGTTGGGCTAGCGCTGTTGAATTTTATAGATATTTGAAATTTTTGTTAAGTATAGTGGGGATTCTATTTTAAGTCAGCGTGTATACCCGTAAATCATGAAAATCTCCAACTTCTAGAATTATATCTGGAAGGTAGTGCAACTCCTATTTATTGCCTGAGGAGGAAATATATTTTTTCTCTTCAAAGTTACAAGTTTTTTTTGTATTTTTTTTTTCTCGTTATGAATTATGTTTGTTTTATATAAAAGTGCTATTTGAGTTTCAATGAAATTACTTTTCAATTTTCTATATGTGTAGGTATATATATTATATAAATTTATAATATTTTGACAGACATGCGCTGTGGTAAAAAAAAGTCGGATATGTTTTGATGTGGGATTGAACTAATTCATATCTTCTAAAATATTTCGATGATATTCTTTTTAAAACTCGTATGATCTTATTTAGCAGGGTTTTAATTAATTAATCTTTTTATATGTATTTATTGTATCAAAAGTGACCATTTTAGAAATATTGGAAGATTTTTAAGTTACATGTACATGCTCTTAAACAAGTTCAGTGAAGTTTTTTCAAATTGTTGCTTGATTGTTGCAAACAGAATTGCAGTGTTTATATATTTTTTCAGTATTTTTACCATATTGTTTACTGATTAATTGAAAATTTGCTTTTAAAGTTTAGCTATACACTTATAATCAGTTTAGTAGAAATTCCAAGCTACAGTAAAAATGTCTAATGAACAGGAGTAATTTGATTTATTTTAAATCCAGTTATAGCTATATCCACCAATTTTTTTAAGACTAAAGAAAATGAATCTAGTATGTGTCACTGATGGTGTAATGTTTGCTATAGTATAACAGTATTTTACTGTAGCTGGCAGAATTAACTTTTTGCTTGTATGATACATGTATAATGTTAGATACACCTGTAAATGCATTTCTTCAATTCTCTGCAAGATGACACTGCATGCAAATATTTTTCATGCTCCTTAAATTTTCTTTGTCAGCTTCACTGGTACAAATTGTGAAGTCCGCTCTTACAGTTACTTTGTTTTTTGAATGAAATTTGTTATTATGCATTTAGATAGGGCAAAGTAGAATTGGGGTCACTGTGCTTTGAAAGAGTATGTTCAGAATTGGCCTGCATGACAAAATTCTCCAAAAATTGGGGGGTGGGTGGGGGTACAGTACATTAACATTGTTTTATTGGATTGAATAAGGGGTCTGATGACGATTTTTTTTAAATCTTTGTCTTGAATAGAAGCACGAAAATAAAATAAGAAATTTAGGTTAATGGATTTTTTTTCCCAATGCATTTCAAGTCTTAGATGTAAATTGTCTGAAAAATGAACAAACAAGAAAAAAGGGGTTTATTGGGTTGACAAAACAGAAAAAAGGCTTGCATTTCTGGTAGATAATTGTTTTCCTGTTTTTTGATCTGCAAGTATTACATAATATGTTGAAAGGGGGTGTGTGTTTTAAGAGTACATATACTCTTGCAACCCTGAATAATTGTGCAACAGACTTTTTCATCATTGGTTCAATGTTCTTGATGTCCTCTTGATTAGCAATTTTGTCATGGGGGCCATTTCCATGCAGGCGCATTTTTAGCGAAGGTTTCTTGGTGCAGTCATTGCCCCGCCCCCTTTCTTGACATTGGTGCAGATTATATATATAATTATAAATATATATATACATATATATATACCATGTTGTTGTTATGAAGGTTGTTCAAAACCTTAACCATGTATTGTTATCTAGATAAAGGGGCATTGGATCTGGCTATATGTCATTTATCCATAACTCCTCAATTCATATTGTAGTTTAATATGTATTTTAATAAAAAAAAAAAAAAATCAATTATTTTGATCTAATGTTGTATTTTAAAACAATGGTGTGTACATTAACACATGAATTAATATACATGTAAAACAAATTTGATTTCAGATTTAATTCTGCATTATCTTCTTTTTTTTGTTTGGGGGGGGGGGAGCATTAAGCAATAATAATGTGCTAATCAAATTATGTGTTTTAAAGATTTGACTTATTATACGGAATGTTTGTTTCTTTATAATTAGTTTTTATATATACATGTACATGTATAGTGTATCTATCTGGCCTTGACTGGAGAGAGATTTTCCATCAGGCAGTTACATGTAAATGTAACACACACAAAGAAACACACACGTGGAGGAGAGGTACAGGTTTGGGATGGGACAAAAGTTAATTAAAACTACCCCCCCCCCAAAAAAAAAAAATTATATAAGCTGTGTACATGTTTTCACCATAATGTCATTGATTTTTTCTCTATTTTATCATCACTTATTCTATACCACGTAAATAAAATTCACCATTGTCAGAAATAATCAAGAAACTAAGAAATACTGACGATGATTTAAATAAATTGTGAAATAGATTTAAAAAAAAAACCCACTTGTTTTTACAGAATGTGTTTAAAAATTACCAACTAAAGACACTGAAATGTTTAATACCAGTAGTTACTCCTGTCACCTAGTTATTTTTTTTTCAGTGACCGACAGACTTTCATCTTCGTTTGCCTACAGATGAATGATGTAAAACAGCTTGGCTTAATCTTCACATGATAATACACGTGTTATATTTTTCATAACGCATTGACTATGGATGTGTCTAATTTAATAACGTGTATGTTAAAAATTTGTGTTTTCATTCTCTTAATTAAAAGCACTATGGTTGATAGATTTGTATTCATTAATAGTCTCTCTCTCTCTCTCTCTCTCTCTCTCTCTCTCTCTCTCTCTCTCTCTCTCTCTCCTAATGTGCAAAATTATATATACTTTTCATGCATATCAAATACATATTTTATACTGCATGACGCAGTTCGCAGCTCTATCATGTTTGCCGATATCAAATGAACGATGTCGTTTTTAGCTCACTTGAGCTGAAAGCCGGGATAGGATGGGGGGGGGGGGGAGGGTGTCTAATTTTTAAATAGGAATATATAGAGAAAAGTCTTTTATAAATCTTCTTCATAGAAACTAATTGGCTAGAAAATTAAGCTGAAACTTGTGTGGAGGCATCATCAGGTAAGGTAAAATCAAGTGTGTTCAAATAATGATCCCCGGAGGTAGGATGGGGTCACAACGGGGGGGGGGGGGCAAATTTTTACTTAGAAATATACAGAGAAAAAAGCTTTAAAAATCTTCTTCTAAAACCATTTGCTTAGAAAAGCTGTAACTTTAGTTAAGGAACTTAAGATAGTGAAGATTCAAATTCGTTATAATCAAAATCTTGAGCAGTAGGGTGGAGCCACATTTGGGATACAATTGTATAACGAAAAACATTTTGATTATTTACATAAACTGAAATGTTATCATACATGTATATGGTTTTACTTATATGCAAACATTTTGACATATTGCTGATTCTTTATAATTGTTTAGACTCTGGCCCCTGGACGATTCTTGTGCCTCACAAGGGGTTCAAAGTTTGATGTAGGTGTATATCCCATATATAAACAATTGTTTAGGATCTTTTTTTAGCAATGCAATGCTCAACATGTTATATGACTATAAAATCATCCTGTAAGAAAAGGGAATTGATTATAAACATAAGAATATCCAGGGGGGGGGGGTATTTATACAGGATCTACATGTATTATACCACATCTAGATAGTTTGTATTATGACTGTCTCCAATAAGCTGATTTTATCATGCTTATTGTTGCTCAGGTGAGCGATGTGGCCTATGGGCCTCTTGTTTTTAAATCAGCCAACTTGATCTTCTTACGCCCACAATCTGTCAATGTGCTTAGAACTCCATTTATCCTGTACTTCCAATAATGTAACAATTTAGCCTAATTAGGCAACAGTTTGTAGAAATTGATTAAAACAACCACGCAAATATGTCGTTACATTTTTTAAAAAAATGGTGGATGGAGGGGGGCTGACAAGATTTTGTTACGACAATGGCTCGCTCATTAATATACCGGTATTTGCAAGTGTATGACGTCATGCGATAATCTCTGGTTTTCCTTTATTTGACTAAGAATCCATACCGCGTGTTCTGGAAGCATTTATCAATCAATATTGACCCCAATAACTTAGAGTTGTTTAGCTTGTAACTTTTTTTTTTTTAAATTTAAGTAACAAATTAAAACAGTGACCCACTCTCCCTTGGTATTTATCATATTACGCAAACTATATATATATATATATATATATATATATATATATATATATATATATATATATATATATATATATATATATATATATATATGAAACATTGGGAATTTCCTAGTTTACACTTATAAGTAGTGCATATCGGCGGTATTCACAAACAGAATTTGTTTGTTACAGTTACGTTACCCAAAGGAGTTGATGTGCATCAAATGCTCTTCATAATTTCATGGAAATGTCATAAAGTACATGGAGTTGTATTCAGAAAAAAAAAGATTGCTCAACAGTCGATAAAAACATACAATTAATTATACATCTGTATATTCGGTGAGAACCAACTACGCGAATTTAATTATTTATAAAGAATTTATCAATTTCCTCGTTTTGTAAAACATAAATCGATCAATTGACGCATAAAATGGGTGCCCATTAAATTCTTATTTTCTACTTTGTGCATGTTGTAAATTGTATAAAGTTGCAACGTTAATGAGGCTGGCTAGTCAACAAATTAACCGTCAGATCTGCCTTAAATTTTTAATCATGATATATCTGGCCATAAACTATCATTTAGTAAAAAACAGAAAATCCAAATACTTCTGCTTTGAAGTTTAAACATTTTCCTTAATCTTTTTTTTTTCGGAGGTAAATATAGCCTAAAATTGGCCACGACCATCGAGCCCTCTTAATCGAAATTACACTTGTGTTAAAGAAATAACTTGATTCATTCAATAAAATTGGATTTTTGCAATTATTTACTGTTTAACCACCGATCTATAAACACAGCACCATTAAACTAACCATTGTATATGATTAAACAATCTAAAAACCCAAAATCATAGAACAACACAAAAAAACAGACCTATTTTATTCATTTTATTATTTATTTTTGGTAACACTTGATATCATTTTATGGATTTTCTTCTCTTCCGGGATCCATTTCTGGTATCTACCGCAACAAAACTGTGCACATACAATATCAACATTATTTTATAAAATGTGTTCATGTATTAATACTCAAACAATGCAGATTCTTGATTTTTTTCCGCAGTATCCATCTCAGTTTACTTCTAACATGCAATTTTCCAAAAGACTTATATTGATCGAATTCATGCAACTCAGCATACCTTTACACCAGGGACATTCAAATTCAAATTAGTTTAGGAATTTCCTCCCACTTTTAATTAAGGAATTACGCATTCTAAAGATGGGTAATATTCAAATATATGCATTTATACATATATATACTTTTCAATAAAATGTACATGTTTAATTACAAAACATTTACTTCCTTCAACCCAGCTTATCCCTTTCTCCCACATGTTGCCATGGAAACATTCCCGCCTAAAGTTTCATTTTTCACGGCCGACCCGTCGAAGCACTATAGCCTCAACGACGTTGCTATGATATTTTAGCTACAGCGACAGACGTAAAGAGAATTCATCACATTATGAAATGATAACGCGGTGTCATGCTGAACATGCACAGCAATCTTTACATATATTCATTCATATTTTAAATGTCAGAATTGATTTTTGAAAATTGTTTTGTTGTGTAGATTTACATGATACTCCTCACCAGCTTTTTATGACTGCCTATCAAAGAAAGATAACTCTTAAAACGTAAATATTTTTGTTCATGTCTTTATTATCTGGATTTCTCCGTAATTAATTACAACACGCATTAAAAAGGAAATCCTTTCATTTCTTCATCTTGTATTGCATGTACAGTAATTAAAATCTGTTCAAGAAAAAAGCTTTAAAGATAAGGAAAAAACAAAACGAATATAAGGACAATATTGGTTTCTTTTGAAATTTCTTTTCTTGAAGATATCTGCATTCATTTCTAAATGAAATATCAGATGATATCTTTAGCATAACATACCAAAAAAAGCATGTTATATGCTGAATTAATTTTTTTCAACGTATTTTATTTCTTTTTTAAAACAAAAGTCATTTGGAACCTTGAAATCTTTTTTAATGATTGGTGAGGCGGAAAGTGTTACAAAAAGTCAAAAACTCATGACCTTTTAAAAATTATTGCACAAGCAGAAGAGTATCTTTTACAAAACTGAAGAGGCAGGGCCAATTTGAAAAAAAAATATTCTTTCAAAATACAGAATCTATTTTCTCATATAAATAAGTCACACTACACCCATACACAAATTGTCTTATCAATACAGAACTACCCCTCACTATCAAACCCCCTCCCCATCCTCCTGACACAAATGCATGCACACACACCCCAGTATCACAATTTGCAGTAAAAATGGTCTGCATCAAATGACACTTTTGACTGATCATCTTTTAAACCCCCCACCCACTATATTGACTGATCATATTTTTTCCACATTGTCAGCCCCCTTTCTCTCCTCCCACTATTGACTGGTCACATTGTCTGCCTTTGGTAAGGTCCACCTCTGAGACTGGAGGAATTCCTCACACTCCGACAGCACCAGACCCATCTCTGCCTTGTGACTGTCAATACACTGCTTGGACACCTCATGAACTATCAAATCATTCTGTCTGAACCACAGCTAGAACATGGGGAAAAGGAAAATTGAAGAAAAAATGAATACAAATAATTCTTGTGATTGGAGAAAGCCTTTTTATAATTTTACATTTTTTTCATTATGTAATTTCTAACAATTGAACCATTTTTTTTTCTAAATGTCATAAAAAAAATGCTAGTTTTTTATGCTAGCTCCAGACACTAACAAGACAGTCTTTAAAAATATTTTTAAGAAGAAAATGTGCCTATGATTGACATTGCATCAGTTTTAATATGCATGTACTATCCAGTTCTAAAAGTGAACATTAAAAGGTATGTTGTAAAGTTAGCTTCTACCTGTGAAGTAGCCCCGTTACAATACTGCATTAGGACATAACCATGTGTCTCCTTCAGGTCAGCTGTCAGACACATCCCATGGTTCTTTATCATCCCCTTCTTCTTCCAAGTCCACTCCTATAAATTAGATCTTAAACCTTTCACCATTACTGCTTGGGTACTGCTCTTTTGCAGGGCATATATATTTAGCCAACATTTTAGATGATAGACAATTAAATGACATTTAAGAAATTATCAGCAATGTTAAAAAGTTCATCGGGATATGAACGTTGTTGGTCACATGATCAAATCCTCTGAACCCCGAACGGATTCTTAGAGGATTTGATTACACACCAACCAAGTTCATATCCCGGTAAACTTTTTAACATTGCTGTTTACTACCAGTACTTATATTTACGTTTGAAAAAGGCAAATCATTCAGAATTGTTAAAATTATTGTGTTTTTGTATTAACAATAATCCAACCGACAAGCCATAAGCGAGTGTGATAAATATTGTGACGTAATGAAAAAGTTCACACAGAATTAAACATTTCGCTATTTTATAGGTTCATATAAGGAAACATATTTGCAAATGTTAATATATGTATATGAAACAATTGCTGATATGTAATATTTGACCAGTTTATATTGTATTATGATTGTAATATATACTGCAAAAGAGCAGAACCTTATATTGTGATACATTCTGATGTTTAAATGTCAGACATTCAAGAGTTATTTCCCTTTAAAAAACATGTCACTTGAATATATATACATGTATTTTGTTCAAATACCTGACATATATTTTCATAAAAGGCATAATACATTTTTATTTACATTAACAACAAACTCATGGAATATTTTTTTACAGAAAGATCTTCATGGTTTTGCTCACTTGCTGAAGAGTGAAATCTTTAAATAGTACTTCAATCATGTCATTATTAGTAAACCTGTAAGGCCATAAAATGAATTCCATAGTTCTCAGGACCACCTGCATCTGATTTAACATTGTGCATTGCATATTTTTAACTGTAAATGAAATTTTTCAAGTGTAATTGTAATTTCAAGGAAAATAAATCCAGATTTAGGACTGCACTTTTAGATACTCAAGTTAGTAAAATGCTTGACTTAAAAAAAAACAAACCATAACTGCAAACATTCCAATGATTCAGACTAAATTTTTGCAAATACATGTATTGCAAATGGCCTCTGAATCTAGTTACGACATGCTGAGTTCAAGTTATGATTGCGACAGCAATGATTTTAGTTTACCGGTAGATGTGAACAGGATCAAATGCATAAGGGAGGGGAGTCCCTGCAGCTTGTACTATACTTAATGTCTAATTGTTCTTAACACAGGGCTCTGTCAAACCTTGTAGCTTTAATGTTTCCTGAAAATGATTTGTTTACTTCATTTTGTTTGAGCTCATAAATCTAAAACTGACACATTCAATGTAAGGTAACTGTTTATGTGCTTTATAGCATCACTTTTTCTGTGTTATAATAAGAATTGCAACTTAAGAAAAAGTAAAAAAAAAATTCCACATCCTTTTTTTATGAAATAACAATGAAAATAAAAACACCGCCCAGCCACATCTGTTTTTGAAAATATTGGCCCGATCGAGTACCAAGTAACTAATTTTTTACACAGGATAAAGCCCTGCCATTCAGTCAACTGAAATGTGACTGAATGCTAACTGAAAGTTGACTGAATGGCAGAGCTTTATCCTGTGCTATGGCCTAAGAAAACGTAAATATATGCTATGCTATGGCATATCGTCTTTGCCTACAATAAATATAAGCAATAGCGAAAATTTAGAAAAAGTTACTACCACTGTCAACAACACTAACCAGACAAGCCAACAGTGGCCACTTTTTACCTGAGAGTTTTTCTCCTCAGAACATTGGCTTAGACTGGCCAGCACAGGAACATGTCCTAGAGCGATGTCCATACACATGTCTGTCCCTTGTCTAATCCGCCCGTAAACGAAGTCGTCATCAGACAGAGGCTTTAACTGTGGGAGGACATTATCAAGGTACCATTTAAACGACTGGCATTTCATCTGACCCCGCAAATTCCTTCTTTCAGCCGTACTACAAATCAACATCAAACTTTTTTTCAGTTTCAACAACAATCATTGTCCAATTGCCCCCCCTCTAACACAAAATATTCTATGACAAGGCTGCATCTATTCATAATTTCAGAGAGAGAAAAGACATTGCTGCAAGAGACATACATGGAAAAGAGACATTCATGGAAAATAGTTGCTGTAATGACTGAAAATGTATCATTTTTAAAATCTAAGAGCTGTCTTTGTTTATAAAGAGCAATTGGGAGCATGTGTGTCTGACACAAATATCACCATGTACCTGCCATGGGAAGTCATCCGTGCCGCAGCACGGTTGGCATAGAAAAATCTTTTATATCCATCCAGCCATACCTCCGCTACTCTCCGTAAATCTCTGAAAAAATATAAAAATTACTGTAAACTTAAGATCCAGCAACAAGTAGTTAAAAAATATCCATGACTTCTAATCATTTAAATTGAAAAATAAGTTATTCTCATACAATACTTGTCCAATACTTCAAAACCAATGCAAAAACCGAGTTCTGTTTATCTAACATATATAAAAATACATGTAGCTGCATGTCTGTAGCTTCCGGTCTGAAAATATTCGAATGGACGACCTTGGAGCTACCCACTGAAAAAATTGTGTATTTATCTCTTTACTTGCCTCAGACTTTCTCCGGAACATGCTACCGACCTCGGAAAATCAAGTACAGGTGACACTCGATGGCTCGAACTTCAATCTCTCGAAGTTCTTGATCTCTCGAAGTGAAATCACGGTCCCGATTTTTTTCTCTATATAACTAAGCAAATTTACTCTTGATCCCTCGAACTCCGATCTCTCGAAGTTCTTGATCTCTCGAAGTTAAACCTGGGTCCCGTTATACATATTTCATTGTTTTCCACTCTTGATAACTCGAAGTGGGTGCAGTGTACACACGCGGCCGATCAAGCGTATAATTATAGCTCCGCATGGACCTTACCTGGATGGTCGAGTGAACACCTGGGGGCTAGCATGGTAGTGTTAATTGGTTAATTACATAAGTAACACTACCCCTTATTTCCTTCAAGGGTAGATAGGTACAATGTAGTTTGAATATGATCTATTAATTTCAACAACTTGTGAAAGTTACGGTATATTAAACAGCTCTTTACTTAAAATATTCTGTGATTAAGAAAACATAATATACTTAATGTTATTAATTTGAAAAAACACACTTAATAACCACACAACTAAGTTCTGTATTGTTTAAATTGAAGTACTGTAGCAGAAAATACGAATGAAATCATGTTAGACTATCTTTCCATGCTATGAATATAAACTTCCAGCTACTATAACTTTAGAACCAAAATGAGCGGAACAAACATTTCCGGATTTTTTTTAAAACTTTCGATCTCTCGAACTCTTGATCTCTCGAAGTTTAATCATGGTCCCCTGAAGTTCAAGTTATCGAGATTCACCTGTATGTTAAATTTACATCAAGATCGAGAGTCACCATTTTTACATGTAAACAAACTGCACCACTTCAATTTATGGGTCTGGTGATGGTGTTTAACAGACTATCAGAGGCAAGTAAAGAGACGATATCAGTTGTAAATTACATGAAGAATTTAATGGTACTAATTGTTTTCACAGAATTTGCATATAAAAAAGGTTAATCAGCCCAAAACTAGCGCACATTTTTTGTGCGCAATAAATACACAATTTTTTCAAAGGGTGGCACTGTAGCACCCAGGTTGTCAATCTGAATTTTTTTCAGATCGGGAGCTACAGACCTGCAGCTAAGATAAGCACGAATGTGGGGAAAATCTTACAGATACATATATGGGGACACCTTTTCTACAGCTCAACTTTTTCTCTATATAATCTTGTTCCTCCTAATCAAAGAAATTATTTTAATTGGTGTGGAATATTTTTCTGTTGATTGGTGTGAAATATTTTTCTGTTGATATTTTACCTTATAACAGAGACAGAGTTGCTCTTCTTTGTTGCAGATCTCTTGTTTTTCTTTATGAGGCCCACATGACTGCAAGAGAGGATTTCAACTGTACCTCCACACATCCAGGATTTCAAAGACAGCTCTGGAATGTTTATCATAGATGTGAAAAGTTGTGGTGTTTAAAACACAATATGAATTTTACAAGTCATCAATTATTTTATAGTTTATATAAAACAGTCATAAATTGAGTATATCACAAAATCTTAAAATAAAGTTTACCTAGACTTGCTGCCCCCCAGTTTTCAAGACCAGGGTCAAACTTTCCCAGCCTCACAAAGTGCTTTTTGTCAACAGCCATGACACTTCCTTCAAAGACTGGTGTTCTTAAAAAATAAAACAAAATGCATTCTCATTCGACATGTTCAATAAATTTTTTCTGAAGAAAAGATATCCCAAACTTTTTCCAACTTTAGATTAAAATTAGTCGATACTGATAGATTTATATTATTTCTGTCCAATTCAAATCTTTTTTCTTAGTTTTCTGATCTGCTACTGAAATGTGAATGTTTTTCAACCTTTAATAGTACTCTCATTACTTTGATTGTACCTTTTTTTTATTTTGACAATAGTTTCATAAAATTATGGCTTCTTTTACATTTACTTCATTTTTGTTTTACTAGCATATAGAATATTAATGATGAAATCTGAGGATATTAAATTTCTGGTGATGAAAAGCTTACATTTTTGCACTGTAATAAATGCAACAAGAGGCCCATGGGCCACATTGCTCACCTGAGGAACAATAGGTATGATAAAATCAGCTTAATGGAGTCATAATAAAAACTATCTGGACAATGTAGTATAATACATGTAGATCCTGTATAAATAAAAATCAATTTTTCCACTGGTTTTTGAGAAGAAGATTTTTAAAGATTTACTCAATATATTCCTATGTAAAAGGTCGACCCCCCCATTATGGCCCCTCCCTACCCCTGGGGGTCATGATTTTCACAACTTTCAATCTACACTACCTGAGGATGCTTCCACACAAGTTTCAGCTTTTCTGGCCAAATGGTTTTTTAGAAGAAGATTTTTAAAGATTTACTCTATATTTCCTATGTAAAAAGTCGACCCCCCCCCCCCATTGTGGCCTCACCCTACCCCCGGGGATCATGATTTTCACAACTTTGAATCTACACTAACTGAGTATGCTTCCACATAAGTTTCAGCTTTCCTGGCTAAACGGTTTTTGAGAAGAAGATTTTTAAAGATTAACTCTATATATTCCTATGTAAAAAGTCGACCCTTCATTGTGGCCCCATCCTACCCCCGGGGGTCATGATTTTCACAACTTTGAATCTACACTACATGAGTATGCTTCCACATAAGTTTCAGCTTTCCTGGCCAAATGATTCTTGAGAAGAAGATTTTTAAAGATTTACTCTATATATTCCTATGTAAAAAGTTGACCCCCCCCCAATTTTGGCCCCACCCTACCCCAGGGGGTCATGATTTTCTCAACTTTGAATCTACACTACCTGAGGATGCTTTCACACAAGTTTCAGCTTTTCTGGCCAAATGGTTTTTTAGATGAAGATTTTTAAAGATTTACTCTATATATTCCTATGTAAAAAGTCAACCCCCCCATTTTGGCCCCACCCTACCCCCGGGGGTCATGATTTTCACAACTTTCAATCTACACTAACTGAGTATGCTTCCACATAAGTTTCAGCTTTCCTGGCCAAATGATTTTTGAGAAGAAGATTTTTAAAGATTTACTCTATATTTCCTATGTAAAAAGTCGACCCCCCCCATTGTGGCCTCACCCTACCCCCGGGGATCATGATTTTCACAACTTTCAATCTACACTACCTGAGGATGCTTCCACACAAGTTTCAGCTTTTCTGGCCAAATGGTTTTTTAGAAGAAGATTTTTAAAGATTTAATCTATATTTCCTATGTAAAAAGTTGACCCCCCACACCAATTTTGGCCCCTCCCTACCCCAGGGGGTCATGATTTTCTCAACTTTGAATCTACACTACCTGAGGATGCTTCCACACAAGTTTCAGCTTTTCTGGCCAAATGGTTTTTTAGAAGAAGATTTTTAAAGATTTAATCTATATTTCCTATGTAAAAAGTCGACCCCCCCCCATTGTGGCCCCACCCTACCCCCGGGGGTCATGATTTTCACAACTTTGAATCTACACTAACTGAGTATGCTTCCACATAAGTTTCAGCTTTCCTGGCCTAACGTGTTTTGAGAAGAAGATTTTTAAAGATTAACTCTCTATATTTCCTATGTAAAAAGTTGGCCCCATTTTGGCCCCATCCTACCCCCAGGGGTCATGATTTTCACAACTTTCAATCTACACTACCTGAGGATGCTTCCACATAAGTTTCAGCTTTCCTGGCCAAATGTTTTTTAGAAGAAGATTTTTAAAGATTTACTCTATATATTCCTATGTAAAAAGTCGACCCCCATCGTGGCCCCACCCTACCCCCAAGGGTCATGATTTTCACAACTTTGAATCAACACTACCTAAGGATGCTTCCACACAAGTTTCAGCTTTTCTGGCCAAATGGTTTTTTAGAAGAAGATTTTTAAAGATTTACTCTATATTTCCTATGTAAAAAGTCGACCCCCCCCATTGTGGCCCCACCCTACCCCCGGGGGTCATGATTTTCACAACTTTGAATCTCCACTAACTGAGTATGCTTCCACATAAGTTTCAGCTTTCCTGGCCTAACGGTTTTTGAGAAGTAGATTTTTAAAGATTAACTCTATATATTCCTATGTAAAAAGTCGACCCCCCATTGTGGCCCCATCCTACCCCCAGGGGTCATGATTTTCACAACTTTGAATCTACACTACCTGAGGATGCTTCCACATATGTTTCAGCTTTCCTGGCCAAATGGTTTTTTAGAAGAAGATTTTTAAATATTTACTCAATATATTCCTATGTAAAAAGTCGACCCCCCATTGTGGCCCCATCCTACCCCCGGGGGTCATGATTTTCACAACTTTGAATCTACACTACCTGAGTATGCTTCCACATAAGTTTCAGCTTTCCTGGCTAAATGGTTCTTGAGAAGAAGATTTTTGAAAATTTCTTGAAAATTTTCATTAATTCCTAATTATCTCCCCTTGTAAGAGGGCTTGGTCCTTAATTTTCACAACTTTGAATCCCCTTAGGCTAAGGATGCTATGCGCCAAGTTTGGTTGAAATTGGCCCAGTGGTTCTTGAGAAGATGTTGAAAATGTGAAAAGTTTACAGACAGACAGACGGACAGACGGACGACAGACAAAATGTGATCAGAATAGCTCACTTGAGCTTACAGCTCAGGTGAGCTAAAAATGTATAAATGATATATTATATCACTCAACTCACACAATAGGTTCAGTTTTCTTGAAGATCATATCTGTTTCTGTTGTCAACTGTTGCCATTTTACAGATAAACCCCAGTCAAAAACTGAAAATAGTAGAATAAAAATCATCAATTTTAAGAATCCAGTCAATTTCAAAACCTGGAATATTCAATGGCTTCTGATGAAAATATACAGTAAAACACGGTTCTAGCGTACGCTTTTATAATGAATTGACATTTACAGCGAACTGGTTTTCATTCCCTTGACTTTATTTCATGTTGTAAACTTGACAGATATAACAAACTACTTTTATAATGAAGCAACAATTGCCCGTCCCTGGCACTTCGTTATAAACTTATAAGTGTGTTTTACTGTATTTTCGAAAGCACTGGGATCCAAATCATTTTACATGACTGTATTGTTTATTGTATACTCACCACTCTCTCTCTTCACTTTATAACTAGTAACCAACCAAGAAAATTTTTGGTGTCATGATGATCATCTTGACCAAGCAATAGTCGAGTACTAGAATACTCATTGATATCACTACTATACCATAGGAGCAATATGACAATATATGAGAGAGAGAGAGAGAGAGAGAGAGAGAGAGAGAGAGAGAGATGAATTGTCATGGATGTCTACATCAAACATTAAAGGTTGTTTTCTGCATGTAGGAAAGGTCCTGAGAAGTTGTGCAGAATACATGTTTTAATGCTCTGACTGACTTACCTGCCCTTTGGTTGGTGCTGGTGAACTCATAGCTAAATGTCTCCGAGTTGATGTAATCTATGACAGGTCCCACAACAACGTTTTTCCTCTGAAGGAAAAGTTTTTATTTATACAAGCTGTAAAACTAAAGCCTCAAAATTTCCATCTTTGCTAGCCAAGATTTCTGATCCGTGCTGCTCCTCACAAACCCTTGGCTAGCGAAGATGCAGATTTTCAAATCATGACAATACAAGAAATGTAAATTCTCAACTCTATTCAGTTATTTTAAAAGCATGAATATTCCAGGGGAATTCAATTCTATTTTCTAGAAAGTCTTGTTTTGGATTTCATTACAAATACAAACTGTAAAAATCTCATCATATTGGAATAGTATATCAGTTTAAAATAAACTAACTATTCCAGCAAACTTAAAATGCAAGTATTTTGCATAAATCAGAAAATAAATTATTATTAAAATGATTAATTTTACAGTATTCAGATTCATAACTCAATTATGATTGATTGTAAGATTGATTAGAGAACATGACAAATAGTTTACCACTTGGATTCTCTCCAGTAAAGGCTCCAGCCAGCCATTGTTTACCTCCCCTGCTCCATTCATGAATACCAACACCTCCCCTGTAGCTTTTTCTGCTCCGATTAAAAGGGAGGCAACTAGACCTACAACCAAACCAAAGTCCATGAAGCACCAGATTCTTGATGTTCTGTTTTTTGTTTGCATCATGAGTCTAGAGCAACATTTTAATAAGATAAAACAAATTTTAAAGTTGATCAACCAATCTCGTTTGTATTCTGTCTGGCACTTTTAAAATGTGCCAACTTAATGAAATCATATCAAAAGTTCTGAGCTTCGAATTTTATGTTCTATCGAATTGATACAAAATGGCAGAATTAGCAGAATTATGTATTCGCATAAATAGGAATTTACAATTTTGCAGAAAATAAATAGAAATGTACTGTAATTGCATACATCTGCATGTATAGTAGAAAATACCTAGAAATTTCATAAACAAAGACTTACCATTTCCATCAGGAAACGCATAAACATACACTTTAGGTATTGTGGAGAGAGATCTGTGATAAAAATCTGTAAGTAAACAAGCAAGATAATTCTTACCATGGTTATAACACTCTAACACAGTTTTCAATTCAAATGAAAAACAGACGTATAGGCCTTTAAGTGTGTAAACATACCAGTTTCTCTTCCACCATCATCAATTATAAGAATTTCCTTCACAAGATTTGGTGGTGATTGTCTCAGGATGCTACAAAGCGATTGAAAGAAGCTGTCTCAATACTTTTAGCCTCAGCAATAAGCTACACAGTACACCTAGCTAGATGATTTTTATAACAACATACATGTAATAACGTACATAATTATGACAAATATTTTTTTGTTACGCTTATTTCCAATTTTTATAAAATTCTTTTAATGCTTTTTATTGCCATAAGTCACATGGACCACCATCACGTCCAAGTTATGTAACTATGCAAAGAGAATATCGATTTTAGTTATAAACTCTGTAACCTGTAGATACTCAGCACATACCTAAACACCATCCGGAGTACAACAGACGGAGCCTCATTCTGGAGAACAATGATAATGGAGGCAGTGGGCAGCGCTTTCGTAGGTCTTAGTGCGTACTTGCAACTGAAAAAGGCAACAATGCATGAATATAATCTGTGTTACTTAAAATCATACAATACATGTATTAATTAACATACAAACACATGTATACACTAAGTCAACTTTTATATGTGTGTCCACTACGGACCAACTCACAAAAAAGTACCTGACTCAAGAAATTTTCGTTTTCAGTCTGAGCACACCGTAAATTTTTCAGAGATCTATCTTAAAATTTTTTTTTTTGGGTGTTACTGTAAAAAAAAATCCCAATTATTTTTCTACCTGCTGATTCAAAGTTTGAATATTTTTTAGAAAAAGAAAATCCTAATTTTCTGTCAATAATGTTAATGTTAATGGCGTTATTATAAATTTCATGCAAAACTGCAATACAATTGAAATGAAGTTCACATCTTTTGCATCTTAACGCCTAAAATAGATATTTCACATAAAAGGGATTAAGTGGATCTCCCATGATTTGTGATACACTGTATACAGGATTATTTTCGCCCCGTGTTATTTTCGCCCTTCTTTACTTGCAAACGGTTTAGCCCCGTTTTGAATTCACCCAGACATAGGTTTGTTTAAAGAGAGATAATTTAAGACATTGGAATTCGACAAGTCTTAAATTTGCCCACTGACAACGAGGGCGAAAGGGGCGAAAATAAAACGGGGGTGAATATTTCCCTGTATACAGTAGATAATATATGTATATTTTATCCAACTCCACTCCATGTGTGTTTCACTATCTCCACGCTAAGGCTTGGGGACAGAAAAGGTACCAAAGTTGGATAAAATCAAATACAGTTGAACTTCGATATCTCGAACACCGATATCTCGAATACAATGGATATGTGGAAGTGATTTGTAAGTCCCAACCACTTATTTTTTAAGTATTTTACCCTCGATATCTCGAATACCTCGAAGTTTTTAAACAGTCCCATCTAGTTCGAGATAACGAAGTTTGACTGTACACATGTACCCTCACAAATTATGGTAGATCCTACATTAATTATAAATTATGAACTTGATATTTTTCAATAAACTAAACCTTTGTGGTCTCTGATCCAAAACTGTTCTGTTCCAAGGTATGTGAAAACTCTTGTTGACATTATAGCCATAGTCCTTGTTTCTTTCCTCTCGGTATTTTTTAAGAAAATCCTCCGGGTTGAAGTTTCTTAAGGGAATAGAGTGAACCTGAAAAAAAAATTGTTTGTTAATGCATTTATATAAAGGTATCATGTGTATATGTCCAAAATATGTTCAGTACACAACTAACAGCCCCAACTTAGCAGAAAGTAGACCCCAACTATACCCTAGGTTTATACTTTCGGGTCTACTTAGGTTTTATTCGGGTTTGCTAGAGCAGATCCCGAGTTAACCCAGAGTAAACCCAAAGTAAGCACAGAGTAGACCTAGAGTAGACACAGAGAGTAAATCCTGATCAGAAGTAGACCCCTGAAAGCAGACGATACATGTGTATTTGGATTAAACAAGAGGCGGTGCTTACAGGTGGTAAGATAGTAAGATAAAAGATGGGTCTGCTGTGTGTAAAGTGGACCCAGTGCAAAAGCAAACCCTGAGTAAACCCAAAGTAAACCCCAAATTGACCTAAAGTAAACCCCGAGTGGACATAAATTCTAAACAAGAGGCCCATGGGCCACATCGCTCACCTGAGCAACAACAGACATAA